>OW203987.1:16277500-17527500 GCA_934047225.1 Ypsolopha sequella
TTTACAAGTTAACGAGTAGATCGCGCCAAACTTCCCCTCTAAACACAGGTCAATTCGCAACAGCAGGAAGAAAGTGTATGGTCCGTTCTTGGGAAGAGCAACTTCCCAGCGGACTAGAAGTTTGGCGCGATCTGTATTATTATAGATAATGGTACGGAACCCTTCGTGCGTGAGTCCGACTCGCACTTGGCTGTTTTTTATTTTATTTTTAAGATGGAAAAATATTTATTTATACTCTACTTAATGAGCTCTAGACAATGACATCCCACATGCTAGGGTAAGAAAAAAAAAATTTTTTTCACCTCCATTTTCATGTAAAAAAAATAATTTAATTACATTAAGTTAATAAGTTTGGGGTCAACATTTTACACAACATATAAAAATTCCAGGTTTCTATCTTATTCCGTCTAAGAGCTAGAGAGCCGTGACATAGATACAGACAGACAGACGGACAATGATTTGCCCTTTGGATACGGAACACTAAAAAACTGTGTCTTTCATTTGACCTTAGTGACGTCATCAGAACACTTTTCCATTGGCATATTTTTTTTTACTAACTTACTAAACTCTGGCACTTTGGGACCGATGGATGGCGGTATATCCATCCCTAATAGCCGGGCCTTCTATAGAACAGACTGGTGACGGGCAGCGGCGTCACTGGTGCGAGTGTTCCGGCACCGCGCTCACCAACCCGCCTGCCCAGCGTGTGTGGGTATGGGCAATTCATCCGACATGACCACCGAGAGTGGCAAAGTCCTGGAAAGGCTTATGTCCAGCAGTTGACGAACTAGGCTGATAAATGGATGGAAACTCTGGCAAGGTTCAGACCATTCAATCTAATACTCTAATATAATGACGTCGTCGTTTCCTGTAAATACTAAAATCGTCATAATATCGTTTTAAAAGCACGATAAAATGTATTATTGAAATTACCTAATCGATATCCTAAATCGATTTGTTGTAAAAAGTATATAGGATTTGAAAATTTGAAATTTAAAAGTCGACAGAATTGCGCTTACGCTTATAATCTACCGTGCCTTATGGAAAGCGTCGATGAGGCGTAGGATGAAGAGCGCTCGCTCAGAAATAACCTATTTATTCTGCATTCAACGGAATCAGGGTTATAATATAATTAACCATAATTAAAAATAAAATAAAAAAATAAATAAACCATCTACGTTGGAAGCAGTGGCGTAACTATACCGCTCGAGGCCCGTGGCAATTCACCGGATGCCCCCCCCCCCTCCCCCAATTTAAAGGAGCTGAACCAACAATAATAGTATTTTTTATTTTATAATTGAGTAGAGATTTGTGTGATGGTAGACGGTCTTCCCTTATGCTTTAGTCAAAGGTAATAATAAATGTTGGGAGTTGGGATTCTCCTCTGACCGGGGACCCCTTCCGGCTGGGGGCCCGTTGCATTTTGCCGATTTGCCACCCTGTAGTTACGCCACTGGCTGGAAGGGAGTTTCCACATCTCAGCTGTATGGATGGTGAAAGCAGGCGAGGACTTACGCAAACGCAAAATCTATGGAAATCGGTAACGGACGATTGTCTGATTCTACGGCTTCTCGTGAGTCTCCCTCTCCCTCTATTATGTATTTACGCCTTTAGCCAATACTTATATAACGTGTTGTTGCAGCCGCCTGCGCGTGCGCTTTACCGGCAACATCCTGACCGACTGGCTCATCAACCCGGTGCTGGGCGTGTTCGTCAGGATCTTCGACACCATCATCATCAAGGTGGTGGAGGTTAACATCCGCAACGCTGTGCAGTTCGCCATCGGGTTCATCAACTCTGAAGTCGGGAACATCATTGACATGATTGAGTCTCACAACGTTTGAGCACGATTCTTAAGCTGATTGATGTTTTGTAAATATTGATGGTTATTAAAACTTTTTGAAATATCCGTTGTTTGTTAATTGAAATTAATTTTGTATAAAAAGCAATGGAGGAGGTTTTGAAATTATTATTTAATGTTTACCGAAAAAAAAGTTGTGGTATGTCGAGATTTTGACGTAGATCTTCTAGAAAAGTCGATAAATAGGCAAAAGGATACAGCTACTTATCTCGACAGCATATTCTGTGATTGTCAATATTTAAACAATAAAGTCATTAAGAGCGGTTTCGCAGCCGGGTACTGTGAAAAAACTGCCTTTTTCTAATTAATCGAAACAGAACACTTAAATTCAAAATTCACTCAATACAATACAATACAATAGGTATTCAACAAAACGTTATTATCTATGTATTGTGTATGCTGCCATCGCGGAGTGCCCATTGGCAATTAGTATTAAAATGTTTTGTTATTCTAATTTACAGAAACCGATGGAAACTTTGCGATGGAAACACACACAATACATAATAAAGTTTTGTTGAATAACTATTGAGTGAATTTTGAATTTAAGTGTTCTGTTTCGATTAATTAGAAAAAAGCGGGTTTTTTACAATCCGGGTGCGAAATCGCTTGCAGTCTGATCACAGTGACCAAACTACTTATGAAGAGCCGTTTAGCGGCCGGATTGTGAAAAACCCGCCTTTTTCTAATTAATCGAAAGAATTCTCTTTTAATTTAAGTATTCACTTAAATTCAAAATTTGCTTAATAGTTACTCAACAAAACCCTATTACCTACTTATGTATTGTATATATGTTATGTATGCCATCGCAAAGTTTGCAATGGTTTCTGTAAATTAGAATGTAAAAGATTAAAATTTTAAAATTCTAATTTACAGAAACCAATGGAAATTGTGCGATGACAATACCCAGGTAATAAGGTTTTGTTGAATAACTATTGAGCAAATTTAGAATTTAAAGGCGGGCTTTCACAATCCGCCTGCTAAACGGCTCGGAAGTAACCTTCACGCAAAGCGTGAAACAACTGCCCAAAAATGCTTCTTGCAGGTCAATTTACAAATCTCAGATCACGTAGAGAAATTTTAAACTTAGAAGTCAAGTTACCAGACCATAGATCCCCAAAACTGGTGGACCGAAAAATATGAAAAAATCATGGAAAAATATAGCGCTTAAGAAAGTCACGAAAAAAAACGACAAGATTAAATTTTTCATCCACGATAAGGAACCCTAGGTACGCGAGTCTGATTTGCAGTTTTTTTCAATGTCATTCTTTAAAAGGTTTGAATTCAAGTCCAACACTCGCGCAGGAAATTATGAGTGATTGATCACGTGCCTCAGTGTAATTCCGTATTTGCTTTCAAACTGGCAAAAAGTGGCGCTTAAAATTTCAGCAGTCGGCAAGACAAAAGAAAATAGTTGATTGTATCACAAGGGAGCAAAATTATATTTTTACGTCGAGGGCGTTATTTTGAACCCAGAGCAGATCGAAGGATTCTAGAGAAGAATCCTGAGCGTAGTGAGGGATTTTAAAGTAGAATCCTGAGCGCAGCGAGGGATTCAAAATATGTCGCCAAAGGAAAAATAATTTTGCGGCCGTGTGAGACACTCTACTTTTCATCCCATCTATGAGGAAAAGAAATAAAAGGCGCTATTAGATACAAATCTAGAACTTATTTATTAACACAATGATATTTGATAATAAATGACATAGACCAAACGGCAATTTCTAATGCTCATGAAGCGGAAGCAGAAATCTGTCACAATTTTGTCCAGCCTTCTAGTCTAAAAATTATCACCCAAAACATCAGAAGCATTGGACATGTCACAAACTTTTCGGACTTTTTGCTTCTTCTTAATAGGTTAAAGGTAGACTGTGATATTCTCATCCTAACTGAATGTTGGTTGTCCTGTTGTTCTGATATTCCGCAGTTAGAAGGCTATTCTGATATATCAACAAGGGTAAATAATTATCAAAATGATGGAGTTGTGGTATATATAAAATATAATTTAGACTTTGTCATTGAAGAACCAACTAGTGACACTTGTAACTGCCTTATTATAAAATCTAAAGAAATAGTAATTATAGCTGTTTACCGACATCATGCGTTTGATAAAAATATAGGTAATAAACAAGATAATATAGAGAATTTTCTGTCTTTCCTCGACAATATCTTGCAAAAATATAACAATTATAAGAATATTGTACTTATTGGTGATATAAATATTAATATCATACCCGGCTGTGATGATCAAAATTGTCAGAAATATCAGAACCTCTTAGCCTATCACGGCCTTCTTGCGTGTCATTTATTTGTTACACGTGATGAAAGCAAATCTTGTTTAGACCATGTCTTCCTAAAATCAAAAGTAGCTTCTTCCACAGTCGTTATTAAGAGCACTGTAACTGATCATAGGTCAGTTCTTTTTGACATTAATCTTCGTAAAAATATTAACCTAATATCTAAAACATCTTTTAAAATGGATTATACAGCTATCGGGAATTTTCTAGAATCATTTGATTTTCAACCAATTAAATCCGTTACATCTACCGGAAAGAAAAATAATCATAGTTTGCAGTTAATTGATAAGCAAAACAGTGAACAATCGATTAACAATTTAAACGAACATTTCAGGAACGTAGGAGAGAGTCTCGCTGAAGCAGTGTTATCAAACTGTGCTGTACAGGCCAATCTTGCTGATAATGTGCTAGCTGATAATGATTTCTCGCAGTCTGTATCTCCAATGTGTAATTCTTTTGTTTTGTTGGACACTGATGAAGATGAGATTAACACCTTCATAAAAAATCTCAAAACTGATTGTTCCACCGGGTGGGATAGTATCCCTAATAAGATATTGAAGCAATTCAAACACGTGCTCACACCCATTCTAGTCCATATATTTAATCAGTGTTTCAATTTGGGAGTCTTTCCCGCAGTTCTGAAAAAGGCTGTCATTATTCCAGTCTACAAGAGTGGTAACAGAGACAGTGTCAACAACTATAGGCCGATTTCCATCTTGCCAGCCATATCAAAAATTTTAGAAAAAGCATTAAAAAACCGACTCACTTATTTTCTGGAAAAATATCATATACTGTCGGACAATCAATATGGTTTTAGACGTGGTGTATCTACGTCAAAAGCTGTACAGCAACTAACTTCTTTTGTATCAGGGAAATTAGATGAATATAAAAAACCGATAGCAATCTTTTTAGATTTGGCTAAGGCTTTTGACACTGTCTCTGTTCCTCTTCTTGTGGATAAACTGAGAACCGCTGGCATACGTGGTATTTCTCTCAAACTTTTTACCAGCTACCTAACACACAGAACTCAGTGTGTCAAGATCGGTCAGCATATAAGCAATGACTTGCCCGTCTCTTTTGGTGTACCTCAGGGAAGTATCCTTGGTCCCACTCTGTTTCTAGTTTATATTAATGATTTATGTGCCTTGACAATTGATGGTAGCTTGATTTCCTATGCGGATGACACAGCTTTATTGTTTGCTGAGGATACTTGGGAGGATACTTTTAGATCTGCACAGCAAGGACTAAATAAAGTATCGCTTTGGCTATCTCAAAATATTCTCACCATTAATCCTAGTAAAACTAAATATATTTCTTTTTCGATTAGAAATCATACCCAACCTGGAAATCAGTATAAACTAAGTGTCCACACACCAGATTGCTCTCTTGGGACTCCGTGTACTTGTGTTAGCCTGGAAAGATGTCCCATAATTAAATACTTGGGTGTCGTAATTGACCAGAATCTCAGTTTTAGATCACACATTGAACATCTCTGTGGAAGAATAAGAAAACTTATTTATATATTTAAACAACTAAGACAAGTTATGAAAATTGAATTGCTTTTACGAGTTTATTGTGCCCTTGGTGAGAGTGTGCTTTCTTTCTGTATATCGTCATGGGGAGGTACACATAAAACCATCTTACTTAACTTAGAAATAGCACAAAGGGCGCTATTAAAAGTGCTAACTCATAAACCTTTTAGATTTGGTACGACACTTCTGTATGAGTTAACCAAAGTACTGACTGTAAGAAAATTGTTTGTATTAGAAGCTGTCCGACTTCAACACGAAATTACACCTTTAGACCAAAATTTACAGCTAAAACGTAGAGCTGATATAGTCTGTGTCAAAAAAAAGTTTAATACTTCATTCAGTAGATGTTTTTTTCCTTTTCTTGGTCCTTTTCTTTATAATTCTTTTAATAAATTTCTTGAAATTCATGGCTTAAATAAAAATGACTGTAAGCAAAAAGTCAAATCCTGGCTACTGATGAAAGACTACAACGAAACTGAGGCATTTCTTAAACCAGTATGCTGATTTTCTCATGTTTTATTATGTCACTCGAGTTATTATAACCACGGTTGAACATATACCACTACAGACACTTACATACAACTACCAACAAACACACCCTCTTAGACACCCTCACACACAAACTCGCAAACACTACATGTGCATATTGGTATTAACTTTATATTATATTCTTTCTTTTGCCATAATTTACATTTGATTATTACATGTAATTTAGTAAATTAGTAAAAATAAGTTTTAAATCAACATATTTTTTTATAAACATGCAATACAAGATGTTACAGTAATATTGTGTTAGCTAGCTAAGTCACCTATTTTTCGGGTTGAGCAGTACTACTTATCCTAAGACTACAGGGCTATGCCCTTTTTTAGGGAGTAGGGCACTCAAAATTGTTTTGTGTACACTCTTTTAATCTGTGTATGATCTAGTATGTAAGTTTATAAATGTACACATTTATATGGAATAAACTCTTATTATTATTTCGAGAATTTTTGATCTCGTCTCTCCCTCTTGGCCGAAAGAATTTAAAGAGAGAGAGACGGTACATCCCTCGGCAGAAGCACAGTCGACCGAGGTTCAGAGCCCCAGGGAAAGAAACCGGCGAACGATGCGAGCAGTATCGAGCAGAACCGCCTTCTGCATCCGCGCTGGAAGCGAACTGCCGCGGAATCCCAAACGTCTCAGGTTGGTTTCAAGACTGGTTGGTATTAACCCGTTCGCGGATAAAACAACTGGGATTATTTCGGTGGATGCCACGCCCCACATGTCGGTAACCTCGTGAGCCAGGTCGAGATACTTCCTCCTCTTCTCGGTTTCGGCTTTCACGAGGTTCTCATCGTGTGGGATTGTGATATCCACCAAAAACACCCGAGACTGCGCCCGGTCCATCAACACGATATCAGGTTTATTCGTGAGAATAGTCCTATCCGTGATGACAGACCGATCCCAGTAGAGCTTGGCGCGGCCGTTTTCTAGTACTGGCGCCGGTGAGTACTTGTAATATGGCACCTTCTGATTTACGAGGTCGTACTTGTGGGCGAGTTCTTGATGAAGGATTTTGGCCACTTGGTTGTGTCTGTGCAGATACTCAGTGTTGGCAAGAGCGGAACACCCGGAAATAACATGTCGGAGAGATTCTCCAGGATGGGCACATGCCCGGCAGATGTCCTGGGTCCCATCCTTGATAATGTATTTCCGGTAGTTGCGCGTCTTGATCACCTGATCTTGTATTGCACAGACAAAACCCTCGGTTTCCCCGAAGAGGTCACCAAAGCGCAGCCAATGCATGGAGGTTTTTTTGTCAACATGAGGCTCGTGAAGGGCCTTGTGAAACCTCCCGTGCAATTCCTTTCCTCGCCACACAGACTCTCGTTCAGCGGTGCTAAGTACAACCGGGTCGCGCCATTCTTCGCTGGCTAAGGACAAAGGGGTGAGTCCTTTATCACATGCCACGACTTCTTTATGGATTGCATCATCCGTTTTCGACAGGAAATAATCCCTGAGACTGCATATTTCACGGTTGTGCATAGCCTTGGCGTTTAAAAAGCCTCGACCACCACACTTCCGCGGGAGATACAGTCTCATGACCGACGATTTCGGATGATGCATCCTATGAAGGGTCAGGATTGTGCGGACTTTTCTGTCCAGAGCATCTAGTTCGGTCTGAGTCCATCTGAGCACTCCGAATGTGTACATGAGAACAGGCATGACCCAAGCATTATAAGCTCGTACCTTATTTCCGCCCGACAAAAAGCTCTCAAGCACTTTTGTCAGGCGATTATAAAATACCCCACAAACGGCTTGTTTCATGTCTGCTTCATTCACACCGATTGTTTGGGACATGCCCAGATACCGGTATGTTTCAGTCTCAGAAAGGGATTTCAATCGATTGGAGCCGACATCGACTCCATCGGAGCGAACAACATGACCCCTCTCCACATGCAAGACCGCACACTTTTCGACCCCTAGCTCCATCCTGATGGAGTTGCTGAAATCATCAGTGATCTTCAACAACTCCTCCAGTTTCTGAGCTGTGGGGCCAAAAAGCTTCAGGTCATCCATGTAGAGAAGGTGCGATATCCGCATTCCTCCCCTCCGAAACTGAAAGCCCGTCGCTGATTTCTCCAAAAGTTGACTCAAAGGGTTCAGCGACAAGCAAAACCAAAGCGGGCTCAGACAATCACCCTGGAAAATACCCCTTTTTATCCGTATTTGGTCATCGGCATCCGTCATTTTCTCGCCTGCTAGACTAAGGATAGTACTCCATTGCCCCATACATGCTTCAAGGAAGTGTCGAACTGTATTGTCGACTTTGTACAGCTCAAGGACCCTTAGGAGCCAAGAGTGGGGAACCGAGTCGAAAGCCTTTTTGTAGTCTATCCAGGCGGCGGAGAAGTTCCGACGGTTGCGTCTGACCAGTTTGCCAGCGACCGCGTCAATGAGGAGCAGCTCCTTGCTACCGCGGCTACCACCCCTACATCCGTTCTGAGCATCCGAGATGATGTGATTTTCAACAATGTGTTGAGAAATCTTGGAGTTCAGAACGGAAGTAAGCGTCTTGTATAGAGTACAAAGACACGTGATGGGGCGGTATTTCGATGGATCCGCGGTATCTTCGCTTTTTGGAGCTAAGTGAGTGACTCCGGTAGTTAAGAAGTTCGGGAGCGTACCATCGTCAAGGGCCTGTTGGAACTGCCTTGCGAGGGTAGCACGGGAACGCCAGAATCCTTTCAGCCAGTAATGCTGCAGTCCGTCTGGTCCTGGACTTTTCCAGTTCGGGGCTTTACGGACCGCAGCAGTTACGTCCTCCTTTGAGATTCTGACTGGATTCATTGGCGTGATAGACGCACATGCTCCCTCGACAGCTTCGAACCACGGGCCTTCCTGATGAGTGACAGGCTGTGACCATAGGCTTCGCCAGAAGGCGACTACATCAGCCTGCTCCGGTCGAGCGCCTATCGATCTCATTTCCGGACGCTCCAGAGTTCTGTAAAACTTCTTTTGGTCACTCTCGAAGAGACGATTGTGTTGGTGCCTCTTTACCGTTTCGGAGTATCGCCTTAATCGCTTACTCCAAGCAGCAATCTTCTGCTTCAGGTAGTCGATGCGCTCTGTTAGGTTTTGGTTAAAGTCTGGGTGCGATATATCAATGTCTTGCCCAGCAAATGCCTCCGCAACAAAGCGCATCACTCTAGGCCTCGTGTTGCCTGACCTGAAGCTGGTCAGTTTGCCGATAAGGATCCTTGCTCTGGTGATACGGCGGTTAATTCTGCGTTGCCAGGCTGGTATCTGACCACTTCTGGGAGTGATTGATCCAGTACCTGGTATACGAACGCCAACTATCCGGCAAACTGCCATAGCGGCGCTGAATAGCACCGTATCCGTATCCCAGAGGTCGATGCTGCTTTCCAGAAATGGAGGCAGCACCTGATTAATGACCCCAACGACATCCCGAACCTTGATGCTCAGAGGCACTCGGGGAAGCCGAGGCCTCAGTTCCATAGGCACTTGGCGATACTCTACAATCGTCTCTTCTAATATGCTCCTCATTTGCTCTAAATCCTGGGAGACCGTTTCTGCAATGTTTTCTTCTGCGACATTTTGTGGATTAAGTTCTGACTCTTCATTGCCATTTGGTTGGGTAGAAACATCTTCCACATGTGGTGCATTATCCATTACAGGAACAGTCTCGCGTCTCAGTTGTTCGAGTTCGGTAGCGTTAAATACGTTAGAGCGCTGTATATACCGAACTCTGTCCGCTAGGTTTTGTTCCGTGACAGTTATCGAGGGCTCCAGCAACAGAAATTCGCGGAACATTACTGCTCGATATCCCGTTGCACCGGTATTGCCCCCCGTTGCTCTGAAGTACGCGCGCATGGCATTGGCGTTCATTTCGCTAGACCATCTCATGCGCCGTACTCTCTCACCAGCGGCGAGTGCCGAGTGCTGGGTCTGTGAAGACCCTGCCGACACCAAGCCAACTGGTGGTGATGGTGGATTGGCGGACTGGTCAGGTGGTTGGACCAGTCTGCGGTTTGTGCTGGCGGCTCGCATGCTGCTACGTCCAGCGCCAGCCCCAGACGCGCCCTGGCGATCACCCCCAGGTAGCGGCCCTATACGTTTACCATTATTCCTTACCATCATTAAGAGTTTGCCATTGCCCTGTTAGCCGTGTAAGTTTTGTACACGTTGTCCGCCTCTTACGTGGCCTGCTGTTCGGCTCGGACGTAGGGTTGGACTTTAAGAGGCTTATTATTATTATATTTATATTTCTAGTTTGTATTGCACTCTAATAATATTTAGAATAATTATTATTATTATTATTATTATTATTATTCGGAATAGAATTCTAATTTTTGAAAATAGGCCAAGAAAACAGATTCCAGATTCCGAAAAAGTCTTCGTTACGTTTGCATTTTTTCATATGAGGAAATTATCATTCGCTTTCAAATATTTTCTAGGGATTTACATGGTAATAGGTTCTCTATCACATTAAATGCGGCTCTTGTTATATTTTCGGGTGTTAATGTAACACTTTCACTATCTGACGCTGAAGAACACATTAAAATTATGCTAGAATTCTAGAATGGTATTCGTACCGAACAAGTAGTTCGCGCGTTTATCATTTAATTTTTTTTTAATACAGCCGGTCGCGCTCATACAGTCGAGATAACCGGCCCGTAACTTTTTTATAGAATATTTTCGTTCGAACTCTTTGGTCACGAAACACTATAAAGAACAACATCCATGTTCCAAATCCAAAACTCATTATTGACCTATGAAAGTCTCTTGCAGAAAAGACCTACTTTGTTCGCACCATGAACCTAATACCCTAACAGGACTGAGTACTTGTTTCAAAAAACGTGAAGAACGAGAAGTCATACTAGATAATTTCATCTCTGTCTAAGTAGGGTAACCATATTTAAAAATAATTGATTGAGACCACGTAGGTAGTAAAACCGTATTCAAAACATTTATTTTATTGGTTTAAAGTCTTCTGCTTTAAAATGGCGGCTGCAGACTACTGGATTTTTACACTTTACTTCGTTTCCTAAAACTTCTAACCATTTTCTTCGGATATTTTCAGTTTTTGGAAGACTGTAATGTAAAACCCAATATCATGGTTACTCTAGCGGTATCAATGTAAACATGTATCATTTCTCCGAGAAAACGTTGTAATTATGCCTTACCTATGAAACGATATCCCACAATTCCCAAAAATTTGGCTTCTGCAGCCCTTCACGCTGCATGCTTTAACCATTTTTACAAACAAATTATTAATTTTACAATTTTGTTTTCAAATGTCACGGCCGTGGCGCCATTTTTAGGTAAAGGGTTACCAGTTTGCAAGCATAAGAATAATCCCAACTTTATTAAGGAATGATTGATCTTACATTTACGGATAAAACTAAATGTAAAACATAAATAAACCTAACAAAAAAATAGTGACGGACTTCAAATGTAACTGCAGCCATTCGCTAAAAAGCTTAAAATAATTATAAAATGACCGATGGTACCGAAATAACACTTTTTCCGCCTTCTTTCTTCCTGAAAAATATGTTCTCTAGAAGTCGGCGCTCTTATATTGGTTTCTGTGTTGCTATATCCAAGGGAACGCGGTGACTTTTAAAGAACATATTTTTCAGGAACAAAGAAGTCGGAAAAAGTGTTATTTCAGTACCATCGGTCATTTTATAATTATTTTTAACTTTTTTGCGAATGGCTGCAGTTACATTTAAAGTCGGTTACTATTTTTTGTTAAAAGCTTAGAATAATAACGCCTAGAATGATAGTTCCCTTCAACCGATCTCTCCAAAGTGAGGCAAAAAGATGATTCATGTGGGCGTAAGCATCATGTAGCTACGTTTGCTGACACGCACACAAGCGCATAAACAATGTTGCTAGTGGAGTACGCATTTTCCTTAAAGTATGGAAATTGGAACTGTTACTTAACGACTCGGAATTATTATTTCTTGGGATACATTACACAGCATAGTTTATTATAGTGTTGAAATCAGTATACATTATATGCCCATATAAGCACGAACTAATATATAACGGTATTTACATTATTTAACATATATTATATAGAATTACAAAACAGTGACTAGAAGGAGTAGTCTGATACGGTAGTGATGTATGTATGAAATTTCAAGTGTCTAATACTGAGCGGGAATCTTCGGAACTATGGAGCAATTCTATAAACTTAAAATGTCTCAGGTGGGGTGAATAAAAAACCATAATGAGTAACTACGTTTCTCTTATATTTGAAAAAAATAAAACGAGTTTTGCCGCGTAGTGGTCGCCACAACAACCTAATGGCCTTGGAACTCTACCTGTTTTCTCAACAATTGTCGCTTAGATGACACCATTTGCGAAATGTTGTCTTTTTTAGATTCATAAAAGAATCGAATTTTTGAATACCGTTCAACAACAAGCCGCGCTAATTAGAAATTAAAACAACGTAAAATAGATGACATAAGCAAACATTTAACAAAAATATTTAGTACACAAAACCCGAAAAAATGTGATTTATTGAAATGATGAACCTTGGTCCTGACCACTTACCGAAAGTGACCTTGTATATTAGTACTAATTTGGGGAATTTTTTTTTTTCTTTTACTGGCAACATTTTAATACAATGGCGTCTACCAAGATTACGTACGATTATTTCTGTTTAAGTTTATGTTTTACGTTAAATTATAATGTGAATTGCAGTACTGAGAGGTGGAATGTGATGTTACAGTGTTTATTATGTTTTTCCGTTGTATTGTGACACCCATTGACCGCACAAACCATCATTTTCTATTTAATTTCCGAGAGTTGTTAGTACTAAAGGCTGACCTTGAGAACTGACCAGGCCGGCCGGCGAACCAGGCCTATATGGCCTGGTTTTACTCGCTTCACTTTGTGTGCGCAGACTTGGTTTCTAGGCGTTATTATTCTAAGGTTAAAAGTTTATTATTTTACATTTTTTAGTGTTGACGGGTCAAATTGTGTAATGTGGATAGTTCTTGTAAACGCGCTGTTAATATAGAACGAAGGACAAGTAATAATTGGTTATATTTAATAAATACCCTGTAATCAGCACCCTAATTCAAACTGATTGCCGTAATCTCAAGTTATGTGCTGTCACCCGTTGAGGAGTTCTATGGTAATGAGGCCAAGATCAAAGTTCAGGTGGAGAAATTACAATTTACAAGTAGTACTCGGCAATCACTATCCTAATACAAAGCGATTGCCTTAATCTTGAGTGGTATGCTGTCGTCCGTTAAGGAGTTCTATGGTGGTGAAGCCAGGATGGAAGGTCAGGTGGGTATTCTGATAATTTCCAAGAAATGCCCGACAATCAGCACCCTACCAAAGTGATTGCCGCAATCTGGACTTAAGTGCTCTCATTCGTTAAAGAGTTCTATGGTAATGACTTAATAAAACCAGGATCAAAGGTCAGGTGGAAGATTGACAATTTCCAAGTAATACTCTGCGATCAACATAGTAGTACAAAGCGATTTCCTTAATATCAAGTGGTACGCTGTTACTTTCTGAGGCGTTCCACTGCCTATCTCTGAAAACTTTCATCAGATCATGGTCAATCTTAAAATGGGACCTACCTTGAGGGAAATTTTTCCAAACAAAAAAAGAATCATTCAATTCAGTTCAGAATTGACGGAGATAAGGAATAACATACCCAAAAAAAATACAGTCGAATTGAGTTCCTCCTCTTTTTTTCAAGTCGGTTAAAAAAAAAGTGTTTACTAAAAGCTAAATACTATAAAGTCGTTGAAAAACTAAATCATGAAAAACTCAAGCCTACCATCGCAATTTTTTTTTTGTGATGGCAACTGTGCGAGTAGGACACGGGCATCGACTTTTGTTGTCCCGCTCGGCACGTTTTCTCTAGTTGGTTATGTCATAATAAAATAACTTTTAACTGTATGAAATAGAGTATATTTTTCTACGCGTAACATCCTTCAGTGCACAATCCGGTTTAGGTATACATCTATGGTTCGCACTTATTGAAGAACCAATCATCGTTTTTCGAATAGATAGGATGAAAATAGTAGTTTATGCTACAAAGACGAAAAGGAATAAATTACGAGGACGATTTAAAACACGAGCGTAACGAGTAAATAGATTAGATTATTAAAAAAGATTATTGAAACTTATTAAAATGAAAAATTGTCGAATATTAAAAAGAAACGTAAGTAACTAAGTAGTTGAACGGTTAAACTTAGTCATTGGAATTGTACTTGAACCAAGATGATCCTCCCCAAAAATCTTGGCCTGCGACCGCGCCTGCAAAAGACAGAATTTTGGTGCCCCAAGGAGACGTGGCGCCTAGAGCGCCTGCTCCACCTGCTGAGCAGGTCCTGCTCTACCCTAGATCTGGCCCTGCGTATATAAGCCACAAACTTATCTGTTCCGGTGGCGAAGATTGTTACACAGTAAATATATCTACTTAGAAGCCATTTTAGTTGGTGGCTCTGTTTGTTATCTGTCATTTTGACAGGTAAAAAAATTGTCGTTAATCACCAGGGATAGGATAATCGGATCGATATACAACGTGTAACAGAAAGGTGTAACCATATTTGAAGAGCTTATTCAGTCAATGGTATAGAACAACTTATACTATGGAGCCAACCCTAAAACCTCAAAAAAAAATCTGCCCTTCCATACATTTCATTTGCTACATTTCGGCCGAGCGGCATTGCATTTTTCTATGAAACAGTTAATTTGTTTTTCGACATACAGGTTTTATTCCATAAGTAAAAGTTTTTCTATATCATTGTTTCCTAATTAGTTACCTACCAACATTAAGTGACTGTAATAATTTCTATAATAAAATATAGTGACTTCGCAATCGCACAGCAACATATACAACATATCTACCTAATACCAATTTGTTAGCGATTTGAGAAGATATTTCTACGCATCAGTGCTTTATTTGTGCTCTGCGATTGCCAAGTCACTATATTTTATTAGAGATTCGAGCCGGATACCTTCACCAGTTTAATTTCCAATTTTTTTTGTCAAGCGTCGGCGTCGGCATCTATCTTCTTTTTCCACACAAACAGTGCCCTTTTTGCCAGTTTATTACATTTTACAACATTTTGATACATAAACATACTCATTTGTAGTAAAAATTTACTTATTTCTATCATTTTTATCCATCATCATTGATGTTTTAACAAATTCAAGTCAAACAAAACTTGAAAAGTTTCATCAGCCATATTTTATTTGGTTTCGAATAGCGAGCGAACTTGCGCGGGAGTCGGATTTCGGGTTATAGTACGACCAACTAAAATTGTCGGATGTCATTTTATGCGTCAACAAATTACGTACATATATTAAACTGTTACTGCCATTGTGTCAGTCAGTCTTTATCTTTTAAACTGTTACTGACATTGTGTCAGTCAGTCTCTATCATTTAAGCTGTTACTGCCATTGTGTCAGTCAGTCTCTATCCTTTAAGCTGTTACTGCCATTGTGTCAGTCAGTCATTATCATTTAAGCTGTTACTGCCATTGTGTCAGTCAGTCTCTATCATTTTAGCTGTTACTGCCTTTGTGTCAGTCAGTCTTTATCATTTAAACTGTTACTGACATTGTGTCAGTCAGTCTCTATCATTTAAACTGTTACTGCCCTTGTGTCAGTCAGTCTTTATCATTTAAGCTGTTACCGTCATTGTGTCAGTCAGTCTATCAATTCAACTGTTACTGCCATAGTGTCAGTCAGTATTTTATCAATCCACTGTTACTGCCATAGCGTCAGTCAGTATTTTATCAATAAGTCAACATTTCATATTCTAAAGGTAACTGTTACTGTGTTTTGCCAGGCAGTACTTTTATAATAACATTTATTTTACTAACTTTCTTCGGAAAGTTGCATCAAATACAATTTTTCACTGTACCGCTAAATTAATTATCTCCCTGAGGTTTAATTTATGCACTAATTACATTACATTCAAGTCGAAATACATTGTCTTGTCAATCACAAACAATAATAAATAAATTACGTTCTCATACTTTTGTTGGTCAGACTATATTTAAACACGCACACCAACACATACAATTTTGAAATTTGAACCAATTGTTTTCAACTCGGACGAATCGATCGAGGTTTTCAAGGCCTCATAGTTTTTTTTTTTTTTTTTTATTAATATTTTAACGGCTCTGGATTCTTGTCCTTTTGAGCCCGTAGTTATTGTTTTCTTTTTTCTTCTATCACTTTCACATCAATTTTATCAAAGTTTATTTACAGTGTTAATAATAAATTTGTACAGGGGTGTAAAGTATTTTGGATCAGCCAAAAGATCTTGTAGGAGGCGCGTTGTTGTTGCCGAGGAACTTAAAAGTTCCTTGGTTGTAGCAGATTCACAAATATCTTCGAGTTCTGTCACAAGAATTAGTCTGTGAATGCCAAACTGTTGACAATTGAATACTATGTGGTTCAAATCAGCGTTTTCCTCATCGCAGTAAATGCATTTGGAGTCTTCAACCAGTTTAAGTCTGAATAGGTGAGTACGGGTTTGGCAATGACCGAATCGCATTCTGTTTAGAGTCGTGACATATTTTCTGGAATTCACTGCCTTGTTTCTGTGGTACCAAGGTTGGGCGGGCGGGTTTTTTTGGATCTCAGCGTACCATTTCCCTTTTTCTTTGCTTACTTCTTTCCAATAATTAACCCATAATGAGTTCAGGTTCTCTGTCAATTGAGTGTGGAAGTCAGTAAATGGTATCTTGAGGTCCATGGAGTGGTCTTCATCGCAAGGATTTTTAGCTGTTTTATCAGCGATTTCGTTTCCGGTGATACCCTTATGAGAAGGTACCCACATGAGACTTATACTCTTACCACTAATTTTTAATTTATATATTACATTTCTTATGCTATAGATCAAATAATTGAGGTTATATTGAAATGGGTTACTTTCTAATGCCAATAATACACTTAAAGAGTCAGAAAAGATCATGACATTGGAATGGTCAATATTTTCAGTATGTACAAGTGCTTGGTAGATCGCATAACTTTCAGCTGTAAATATACTGCAATTCTTATCAATCTTAAAACATTTAGTTAGCTTTTGTTGGGGGTCATAAAAAGCTGAAGTTACACTATCATCAGACTTTGAACCATCAGTATACAGTGAATATAATTGGTTTTCTGATAAGAATTCCAGTAAATCATTTTGGTTTTGGATAGTGTTCTTATGTACAGTGATATTATTAATTAGTATGTTAAAATGATCAGCCTTATAAATTGGCCAAATGTAATTTTTATACATATTTACAGTTATTGATTTGAGGTGAATTATAATTCTTAATAGTTCAGGCACATGACCAGATAATAGTTGTGTGCTATTTGTATATGAACCCAAGTTGTTTGTTAATATATTCTGTTGTGGAATTATTCTATCTAAAACACATCTATATTCTGAGGATAATAATTTAAGACAAAATCTCTCAGCTATCTGCAAGCGTCTTAAATGTAGAGGAGGAATGCAAGTCTCACACTGCATGGCGTTTATTGGTGTTGAACACATGGCACCTGTTATAATTCTTAAAGCTTTATTCTGTATTATTTCTAATTTGCGTAGCAGTGAGAGATTTGCATTCATATACGCCAGTGAACTATAATCAAAGTGACTACGTACTATACTCTTATACAGCATTGATAAAATTTTTGGATCGGAACCCCAATGTACCCCAGCCAATGACCGTAGTATATTCAGGCCTTTTGAAGCATTTTGTATAATGTGGTTTACATGGTCATGAAATGACAATTTTTTGTCCAGCCAAACACCTAAAAATTTCTTTTCATGTAGCCATGGCAAAGGCTTTCCATCATATTTTAAAGAATATTTGTCTTCATCATTATATTTCTTAGAAAATATCATTGCACCACTTTTGTCAGCATTGATATTAAGTTTAAGTTTATTAGAATAGTAGTTGTGAACCTGTACAAGCGCATTGTTCAGATTATTTACAGCTACATTTACATTTGTATTTACAGTATATATTAACAAGTCATCTGCAAATTGCAGAAATTTTATGTCTTTTCCGGTCAAATATTTATTAATTTGACAAGTGTATAAGTTATAAAGTAAGGGAGAGATAGTAGCACCCTGCATTGTACCTTTATATACAAATCTAGGGCCATGTATGATGTCATTGTATTTGAGATACATGCTTCTTTCATACAAAAAGTTAAATACCCATTTACAGACTTTACCCGGTATTTTCAGATCACTCAAAATCTCAGTGAGGACAGTTGGATTGACATTGTCAAAAGCACCTTGCACATCCAAAAAGGCACAAATTGTTGAAGAATGACTGAAAAAAGAATTCTTTATGTCTGAGACG
This sequence comes from Ypsolopha sequella, assembly GCA_934047225.1. NCBI lineage: Eukaryota > Metazoa > Arthropoda > Insecta > Lepidoptera > Ypsolophidae > Ypsolopha > Ypsolopha sequella. The sequence continues at coordinate 16,296,046 of OW203987.1, forward strand.
AGTGATGTGAAGTTTTCTGTGGCACACCTCCCTTTGCGAAAACCAAATTGTTGCTCAGGTAATAAGTTATTTGATTCTATATACCAATCTAGTCGGACTTTCAACATGTATTCAAAAATCTTACCTACACATGATGATAATGATATAGGTCTGTAGGAATTGTAGTCATTGACAGGTTTATCTTGTTTTAGGATAGGAATAACACATTGAGTTTTCCAACTGGTTGGTATCGTTTGGGTGTCCCATAGTAAATTAAAGATCTGTAAAAGGGTTTTTTGTGCATCTGGGTGGAGATTTCTGATCAGTTTATATGAGATGTCGTCAAGGCCAGGAGTAGTATCTTTCCTAGATTTAATTGCTCCTAGAAATTCCTGCCAAGTGAATGATTCAGAAAGAAAACGGCTCCCTATGCTTCCGGGTTTATTAAAAAAATGTTCTAATAATATTTTATCCGTTTCTTTTTCAGGTGGGGACGTTGGTGCATATTTGTCCAAGAAGGCTGGTATCCAATCATCATTTTTGGAAGATTTAAATGCAGCAACCCGTTTAAATTTTCTAATATAATTCCATATAGTACTGACTGGTGTGTATCTATTAAACGATTCACATAGCTTTACCCATCCGCTTTTCTTTTTTTCCGAAAGAAGACGTTTTTTCATTGCATCAATTCGTTTATATGCTATATAATTTTCAAGACTTGAATCTGATTTAAATAGATTTAGAGCATCTTTACTTTTTTTAACAGCTTCTAAACAATCACTGTCCCACCAAGGAACAGGTTTTTTTCTATAAATATTTTTAGCTAGAGATGGTTTTGTTTTTGGGATACATATGTCTTTGATTTTAGAAAGGGATTCACAGAAAATTTCATAAGTATTTAGTGGATTTTCAAAGTTAATGGTGAAATTTTTAAATGTTTTTTCTGATTCAGATTTAAATAACGACCAATCAGCTTTATTATAGCAGTAGCGTTCAGATGGCGTCCCAGTCTCGTACTTTTGTATCGAAGTCTGTATGTCTATAATAGTGGGAAAATGATAACTTCCCATACAGTCATCGTGTACTTTCCATTGACACAATGGCGCAACAGATGGACTAATACAACTTATGTCTATAGCTGAAGGATTGTGATTATGCCTCCCCACTGTTGTTGGAGAGCCAGTGTTTAATATGCATAGATCTATTTCATCCAATAAGTTAAACACATCAGTACCTCTCGATTTTGTTGTCTGACAGCCAAACGCAACATGATGTGCATTTAGGTCACCCGACAATAATGTAGGTTTGGGTAGACTATTTATTATTTGTCTTAGTTTTCTGCATTTAAATCGACCATGTCCAGGAGGAGCATAAACACATAAAATGGATAGATTACCAACATCTGTAGACAAAGTTATTGCAACAGACTGTAAATATTCATAAAATGGTGTTTGGACAACAGAAAATTTCAAAGAGTTTTTTATCAAGATTGCTACACCATGAAGACCTTTACTACCATTTTGATTGATTAAATTATAACCTGAAATGTAAAAATTGCTGTTTTCTTTCAACCTTGTTTCATTGAGTAAACAAATGTCTATGTCATTTTCATACAAAAATTGTATGAGGAGTGGTTTTTTTCGTATAACACTTTCGATATTGAATTGTGCAACTCTAATATATAACTTATCCATTTTTTAAAGTATCTGATAAAATTTCTTTTATCACCGATAAAGTGATTGTCCTATTGCTATTTCCAATTGTGACCAGTGCTGCAACCAATCCCTGCAGAATTGTTTCATTTTCTAGAATTTTTGTAACGAAATCATCTTTTTGTTCATTTTCCTTAGTAGATATTTTTTCTTTTGCTATTGTATTTTCTTTTATTTTGATGTCATTTTTTTTGGGTACTATTTTCGACACTGTTTTTTGTATATTTTTCTGTGAATTATTTTCTAGTGGTGTGTGGACATTTTTTAGTGGTGGAAAGTCTTTTTTGTAATTTTTTAATAAATTCTCAGGTTTTGGGCTGGCCAAAGCATGCGCATAGTTATTTTTGTTTCGTTTTTCTTGGATTTTGGTAATTTTTATAGGGCAATCCCTCGAGACAGCTAAATGGGCTCCTCCACAATTAATACATTTTACAGTCGCTTCTTTTGAGCAACACGTGAAATGATGCTCTCCTGCACAAATGGAACATGTTTGTAATGATTTACAATATTTAGCGCCATGATTAAATTTAAAGCATTTGAAGCATTGCATCAGCGGTGCATTATATTCAAATACTTTAAATCGGAAAATGTCCAGGTATACTGAGTCTGGTAATACATTGCTTAGAAAGGTTACACTAACAGAGCCATATGGCACTATGGCTCCATTTACCTTCCTTGTAAAACGCCTTACTCCGACAATCTCATAGTCCGATGTCAATTTTTTAAAAAGTTCCTCGTTACTAATATTAGTCGGGACAAATCTCAATACGCCTATCACTTCTACCTGTGAGGCAGGTATATAAGCCCTCATGTAGTATTTGTTCAAAAAGTCATTGTTCACTAAAAAGTTGTTCGCATTGTTGCACTGCGAAAATGTTACACCAATTTTTTTCGCTGTAATTCTTCGCACTTCCTTGACTCCCTTGATATCATTTTTGAAGAGGCTAGTTGTCATCAAAGGATTCTTGTTTCCCAACTTTTCATCATCCTTGGTACTTTCAACAAAGACTGTATATTCCGTACTCACCTGGTTTTCCGGGAAAATTCTAGTATAACCGGGTTTTAAATATGGTTTATATATTAATGAGTCCTCGGTATTGTCTAGGAGATTAACTCTTTCATCAACGCTGTTGTCTTCTCGCCCCCTTTTTAGGCATGGGGGAGATAAGTCACGTATTTTTCCAGGGGCCTCAGCCCCCGGAGGGTCTTTCATTTTAACCACTTATTTATGCTATTTATAAGATTTTTACACTATTTACAAGAAGAAACAAGTTGTTTTTCATATCAAAATTACTATTTCAAAAAGCTCTTTGAAAATTCCCGCCTATTACTTCAAAAGCCCGCCAAAAAAGTCAAGGCCTCATAGTTATTTCTGGTGTTGCCATTGTAAGGAAAACAGAGTTCTTCTATCATTGTAAAACGGAAGAGACACTTCCAGAAAATAAATTGCGTTACGTTCACAGACATAACGATCTTTGAAATCTGTGGTTTCGTTTTGTATTTTGACATTTGACATTTCTTTCGTTCAAAACAAACAAAATGAGTTCGAAAGTGGTAAAAAGATGCGAAATTGCTCGTAATCATGCATTAAAACGTATGAATGATGCTCTCACTTGTGCCCGCGGTTGTTTGGCTAACCCTGCAATTGTACCACGGTTTGTTACGTGGTTATCTCGTTTAGATTCATTGCTTGAAACTTTTACCAATGCTCAGTTGGAGTATATTTGCCAACTTCACGAGTGCGAAGAGGCGGCCGAGGAGACGATTGAGAAGGAGTCTGAAGTGCAAAGCCATGCAGATGATATTTATACGGAAATAAGAGAAATTGAGAGTAAAGTGATAATACCTGCACCGCCTCCTTCCCAACCAGTTTCTGCTGCTCCTCTTATTGGCACACCTGAAGTTAATGAAAATAATCAGGGGCGTAGGAATCCTAAACTCCCTGAGATAAAGTTGCCTATTTTTAATGGCCAATTAAAAGAGTTCTCCGCCTTCATAGATTTATATGATAGGTTGGTGCATAAAAATGATAATTTGAGCAATGTAGAGAAGTTTCAATACCTGATTACATCACTCTCTGCCAAACCCAAAGGTGCCCTTAGGGCTTATCCAATTACTGACCAAAATTATGAGGCGGCATACAACGCCCTAAGAAATAAATATAGCAACAAACGGTACCTAGCCTTTTTATGCTGGGAAGAAATAACCAACTCGAAACCATTAACCTCTGGCACGTCGGTACCTTTAAGAAATTTACTCGATACATATGAAGAAAATCTTTCCATTTTGGACACGTTAGGTCTTCCTACTTCTAACTGGGACTTTGTATTGTTCCACTCTTTGTTGACAAAGCTTGACAAGAGAACCCGTGAGGCGTTCGAGATTGCAAATCAAAAACTTGAGTTCCCTAAATTTGAAGTTTTACAAACATTCTTGTCTGAGCGTTGTGCTGCTCTAGAAAGGTCTTCCCCAAATGCAGGTGAAGAACTAAATAATCTTAATAACAAGAAAAATGTTACAAACTCTCAACCCAAACCTCGAATACAACCATATGCTCTTCTTGCTTCACAGGGTAGCTTGTGTCAGCTTTGCAATGAAAATCATGCACTTTATATGTGCCCTATATTTAAATCAAAAACGCCACAAGAGCGTTATCAAACGGTCAGACAGAATAATCTGTGCCCTAATTGTTTGCGTGGTAATCATAATTCTATCAACTGCACCTCTACTTACAGTTGTAGAATGTGTAATAAAAAACATAATAGTTTGCTACATTTCCCAACAAATTCACAACCTAATAGAAACTCTTCACAGAGAACTAATAGAAGAACCAATGTGAACAATCAGTCTGATTCTTCTTACAATCAAACAAATGAAGCAAGTACTTCAAACTCCACTACAAATGTTGTTGTGCCACAAGATACTTCAGTCACCCCAGTGACTTCACTGTCAAATGTTGTTCCAACATCGTCCCACTTTGTCCTTCTTGCTACTGCAGAAGTTGAAATTAAAAACCGATTCGGTACCTTTGAAAAGATTCGAATTTTGGTCGATCCAGGTAGCCAAGCAAATTTGATCTCCGAACGTTGTGTTCAACGTCTTGGCATTCCAAGATACAAAACAAATGTTGTGATGTCGGGTATTGGTGATATGCCAGCCCAATCTTCTGGAAAAGTTTTACTGGAGATCCGTCCAACTGGCTCTTCAAAGTCTGTCTTTCATACAGAAGCATTGATTTTGAATAAAATTTGTGCTGATATGCCTACTCAGCCAATTGATCATAAACAATTTACTCATCTTTCCAATGTTACATTGGCAGATAATAAATTTCATGTTTCTCGTCCGGTGGACGTTTTAATTGGTGGTGAATTGTTCCCACAAATACTTTTGCCTGGAAAAATACAAGGTCGAGAGGATCTTGCATCCGCCATTAACACTGTGTTTGGCTGGATTTTAATGGGAAAGACTGTGTCTTCTCAGTCATCTACATTGATGACATCAATTTCCATTAACCATGTTGGTGTTGATCAAAACTTAAATGACACAGTTCAAAAGTTTTGGGCTGTTGAAAATGTCATTGGGGCAGACAAGGTCTTGTCTTCAGAAGATCTTCAGTGTGAAGAAATTTATGCCAAAACACATGAGCGTGATCCTACTGGCAGGTATTGCGTCAAATTGCCTTTCAAGGTTTCCCCAGAGCCTCAATTTAGTGGTTCTTATAACAAAGCACTATCCCGTTTCCTCCAGCTGGAGAGACGATTCAAAAATGATCAATCTTTTTATGAAGAATACAAAAATCACATTCGTGAATATTTGGCCGAGAGTCAACTTGAAGAAGTACCTTCAAATGATACCAAATCATCAGTGGCATATTACATTCCACACCATCCTGTCTATAAAGACTCTAGTAGTTCCACTCGTTTTCGTGTGGTGTATGATGCTTCGGCAAAAGATAATCAGAATAACTTGTCTTTAAATGACACTCTTTATGTTGGTTGCAAATTGCAAGCTGACATTGTTAATATTCTTCTGCGGTTCAGGCTACATCCAGTGGTATTTGCTTGTGACATTCGCCAAATGTACAGGCAAATTCTCGTTCATCCTGATCATAGAGATTTTCAACGGATTTTATTCCGTTTTTCCTTTGATGAGCCGATTCGCGAATTTCGCATCGGTCGAGTGACTTTTGGAGTCTCATCTGCGCCCTTTTTGGCTATACGTACCATTCATCAACTCGCTGAAGACGAACAGGACTCGTACCCTCAAGCAGCCGACATACTGCGCTCCGACATATACGTAGATGACGTAGTAACAGGTAGCCCAAATACACAAGAAGCTATCGCTGTTCAAAAACAGCTGATTGATATTATGAATGCTGGCGGTTTTCAGTTACGGAAATGGGCGAGCAATAATGCCTCTGTACTTGAAAGTGTCCCAGAAGAGCACAGGGCTACACCTAATTTAACTTTTGACAATGATTCAAATGTAATTAAAGTGCTAGGTTTAGCATGGAATTCTTCAGAAGATATGTTCATGTATCTAGCTAATCCTATTAAAACTAAATGTACCAAACGTTCAATGTTGTCTGAACTTGCGCGCATTTTTGACCCCATTGGGTTCTTAACTCCCATAACATTTATGGCAAAATTCTTGATTCAACGGATATGGCTCTTAGGCCTTTCTTGGGACGCAGTTGTACCTGAGGATATACAAATTATTTGGGAAAAATATTCTCAGCAGTTGCCCAACTTATCAAAGTTAAAAATTAATCGTCGTATCACTTACGATAATACGATTGAGTATCAAATTCACGCGTTTTGTGATGCCAGTGAATCTGGCTACGCAACGTGCATTTTTCTAAGATGTACTATGCCTGATAGAACACATCATGTTTCTTTGGTCTTTGCAAAATCGAGAATTTCTCCTATAAAACGCATGACTCTGCCTCGTCTTGAACTGAGTGCCGCATCTCTACTAGCTGATGCAGTTCAGTATGTCTATAACATATATTCAAATATAATAAATATTAAGAATGTCTACGCATGGTCTGATTCCATGATTGTTCTTTCCTGGATCAAGTCTCCATCATCGAATTTTAAAGTGTTCGTCGGTAATCGAATTTCAAATATTCAACGGAAAATCCCTACTGCCTGTTGGGGCCATGTACCTGGCAGACAAAACCCGGCTGACTGTGCAAGTCGTGGTTTAACTCCAGATGAACTTGTCAATCATGATCTTTGGTGGGCAGGTCCCCAATGGTTATCATCAGAGCCAACAGAATGGCCATCTAACAATATTTCCTTACCGGACTCAAATGTGGATGAGTTAACTAAAGAACAGCGTACAACTGTTTTGCCTGCTACAGTTTCAGAGGCTCAAATTCCTGCAAATCTTTTAGATTCATATCTTAAAAAATACTCATCTCTGAGAAAAATTCAACGCTTCATTGTTTATTGGCGACGATTCATCAATCATAAATTCAAAAAACTAAATTGTTTTGAACCCATTTCAGAAATGGAGCTTCATGAGGCCCTGCTGGTGCTAGTTAAACATGTACAGAAAACTGTATTTAAAATAGAAATCGAAAACTTAAATTCGCACAAACTTTCTAAGCCACTTAGGAAACTCAAACCATTCTTAGATAAAGATAATATTCTTCGCGTGGGGGGAAGGTTGAGTCAGTCAGATTTAGAATATGAAGCAAAGCATCCTGCCCTACTTCCTCGCAAAAATCGTTTGACTGAACTTATAATAAAAACAATACACGATGAAAATTTGCACCCAGGTCCCCAAACATTACATTTCTTAATACTACAACATTTTTGGATTCTGTCACCTAAAAGGGCAATCCGATCGGTAATTTCTCAATGTTACCGTTGTTTTCGTGTAAAGCCTGTAGCTTTACAACCTGAAATGGCTGATTTACCGAAAGCTCGTGTCACTCAAGTTAAAGCATTTCAAGTGTCTGGTTGTGACTACGCCGGACCTTTCAACGTTACGTTTCATCGTTACCGTGGAGCTCGTACGACAAAAGCATATTTATGTCTTTTTGTTTGTTTTGCCACTAAGGCGCTTCATTTAGAATTGGCATCTGACTTGTCTACCCAATCTTTTCTTGCTGCTTTGCGGCGTTTCATTGCACGTAGAGGTCGGTGCAATATAATTCATAGTGACTGTGGTTCCAATTTCAAAGGTGCTCAATCTCATCTCGCGAGTATCATGGAGTCAGCTTGTGCTGAAGAAAAAATCACTTTCAAATTCAATCCTCCAGCTGCACCGCATCAAGGTCGTCTCTGGGAAGCAGGGGTTAAATCCGTAAAGACACATATTCACAGAGTGATAGGAACTCAGATTTTAACATATGAAGAACTCAACACTTTGTTGGTTCAAATTGAATCTCTACTCAATTCGAGGCCTCTGTGCCCATTGAGCTCAGATCCCAATGATCCTGCAGTACTAACACCAGGTCATTTTCTCACGTTAGCTCCGCTAACTACTCTTCCTGACAAAGATTATACTGACACACCCATTAATAGACTGACAAGATGGCAGTTACTGCAAAGAATGAATCAAGATTTTTGGTGTCGTTGGCACAGAGAATATTTGACAACCCTAACACAACGTTTGAAGTGGACATCCGGCGATTCTGTAGAAATTGGTCGTGTTGTTCTTATTAAAGACGAACTAAAATCGCCCATGTCTTGGCATTTTGGTAGAATAATAAAATTACACGTAGGTAAGGATAGAGTACCTCGTTCTGCTACTGTAAAAACGTGTAATGGGTTTTTAGAGAGACCATTAGTTAAATTATGTCCCATCCCTAATGGATGTGATCTATGCTTTTAATTTTTCGAATAATAACTTAATTAAATAATAATTTCTAGTTCTTAAGTTTTATTTTGAATTTAACTAAACATTTCATTTCATTTTCAGTTCATACTCACTACAAATTATATCAGGTTCTTATATATTACTCAAGTTCACACACCATTTCAATTAAACATTACACTACATTTAGCAACTTTATAATATTAAATTTTACCACTGTTTGTGTGAACAAAGATTTATTTGTCTGCGAATACTTCCTGGATATTCGCAGCGCGGGGGAGAATGTTAAGACTTCATTTATCAAATTTAAAAAGCACCACCAATCCACTTCATTCCCTTTCCCATTCAATCCATTCATTCCACGGGATCTCATTCACTCACCGATTCAAACGCACTATGTTCAGACCTCGTTGTAATACAGTCTAAATATCATCATAAAATAATATATAATTTCGTGAACTATACGTGTACATAGCACCAGGATTGATCAGGGGGCCCCCAGCCAGCAGCAGAGATAACCAAGAACATCAACATCATCAACTACCTGTAAGTCCCTCCAATTTCCTTTGGTGCTCTCTTTTTCACAATTCAAAGCAAAGACACAACGACGCTCGATAAATTAAAATTGTAACCATCATACAGTCCACAACATAACAAATAAAGATGACTAATATTAATACAGTCACTTAATGTTGGTAGGTAACTAATTAGGAAACAATTAATGATACATTTGTTCAATAGGTGCTCCCATACTAACTAAAATGAAAAGGTGCTTCCATACAAACTAAAATAACAGACTTGGCTTTATATAAGATCTCACAACTTTTTACGGTGGAAAGATTGCATTGCGAGACTTGACATTTTTGTACATTTTATGTTTTTGATGGGATCTCATTTCTTTTTGTAGGTAGTCCTCCTTTTTTTCTTCTCGGGTAATAGTTCTTGCACGTCAGCTACGGATTTTCTTAAAGCCCACTCCCTTTAACTGATCATTTGGACATACTCCAGAGAAACAAGTATCGGGAAGGAGCACTTCATAATGACCACCTAAGAAACTACCAGAGAATTGTAAACGTTTCACTGGCGTCCCAGGATCGCCACTAAATGATCCTCTCAAGCGGCCATTTTTGTAAACCTCGAAAGTAAATGGATGAATTTTTGTCAGGCGCTACCGTTTCATCCCGTTTTATCGCTTTGTTTTTTGTCGCCTTGATGGTGCTATGGCATTTATGTTGTTGCAATTTACTTTTAGGGTTCAGTACCCGTATTTTGTGGGGGTACGGAACCCTTTATGTGCGAGTCGGATTCGCACTTTACCGTTTTTTTAGTGACTTAATTACGAAATGTTGATATTAAAGCCGATTCTGAAGGGTTTAATTTTAGTTTTAGTGCAGTCAAAACTAAATTTTCTTCATTGCAAAATGGTCCTTAGATTTAAGAAACAGAAGTTAAATAACTTTGGAAAATTTTAAGTTTTGACAGCACTATAACTAAAATTAAAGCCTTCAGAATCGGCTTTATTCTCTTCATAAATAGACTAATTGTGAATGTGTCGAACATTATAAACCACCCTTTTTAGGGTTCCTTACCCAAGGAACAGATTACGAGTATTATAACAAAGGCTCTATCTTTAGAACGGTAATACATACAAGTACAAGTTTAAACTTTGGGCAGTCTGTAGTAAATACTTTAAAGTAAAATAATGAAAATTAGGGTTCCGTACTAAAAAGGTACCGAATTGTTTGACAGGCGCTACCGTTTTATCGCTTTGTTTTTTGTCGCCTTAATGTTACTATGGCATCTATATTGTTGTTATTTACTTTTAGGGTTCCGTACCCGTATTGTGTAGGGGTACGGAACCCTTTATGCGCGAGTCCGATTCGCACTTTACCGGTTTTTTTTTCGCACTTTAACGGTTTTTTTTTATTTTTACTACTTGCTCTATTTTCGGAAATAAAGGTATACATTTTTTTACACTTTTTACCATCTAGCGTCACAAGGTAGAATTTTTCGTGGTAGATGTCTTTAATGCAAAGCAGCATACCACCAACGTCATCTAGTGTCATACAAATTTATAAAAGCAGCTGGAAACATACATTTTGTATAGACTTTGTATGTAAATATTAAATTACCAACCGCAAATAACATTTTTATATTTTTTTGTTGCAATGTACACTTAACACTAACCGCATGCAAAATTTCAAGTTTGTAGGCCTGCTAGAACACCTTTAGACTTTTGATGATGTGTCAGTCAGTCAGTGACAAAATAAGGGAACTTTGACTTGAGATATTTCGTAATCAAATATAGGTACAAAGTTGTAATTTGGGGTCAGAAGCAGGATCAGTAAGTAATCTTGGTTTCTGAAATTTCAGACTTCTAGCTTTACCCACAACGAAGATACAGGGGGGTTGAAAGTGCCGTGAGTTGCTTCGAGAAAAGGATGGTACGGCCGTTCCGCGTTTTTTTGCGAGACTCGGCGGGGGCACTGCCGTGCCCCCAGATACCTACGTCTAGTATCCCTCTATAATTTGTGCCTACGTCTGAAGCTAGCCGGGGATGAGTTAACGCATGTAGGTATACAGTCGCACATAAAAGTGCTTGCGGTCACTACAAGCTGATGGGTGATATTGCATAATTATTCAATCTAATGAGGAAGTACGAGTAGGTACATAATGTGTACCAGGAAACTACAGTCTAGAAAAAAACCTATTTCGCTATACAGTTTTTATTTAAAACCGACAACATAATTGCACTGTGTCAAACTTGTGTTTCTGTCGTCTTTCTTCATATAACACAATACATCGTAAATCATATTTCTTTATTTTCTGTGTAAAACTTTTTTTGTACGAGGGACACACTGTATATCGATCCGATTATTTATCCTATCCCTGTTTATCACACATCCATCGCCGCAACCCGTTGCAAAGTTCTTCGCTGCAGTTGCGTCGTGCATGTTAAACGCTACAATTATTTGAGGCGTTTTTTGCTTTTAGAACAATGAAGCGAATTTTGACTTCTTTGTTTCACTACGTGACGTCACAAACGCAACCACGAACAAAAACACATTTTTCAGACTTTTTCTGTTTGTTTTCTCAGAAACATAACCTATATTGGGTTTAAAAATGGATGTGATGCAGAAAATACGACTAGCAATAATTAAAATCAAAGAAAATCCATAAATTTTATTCACTCTATATAAATTCTAGCTGAAATGCGAGCTCGAGTACCATAAACACATAAACCTAGTCCCGGTATAGTTTGCGTGGTCTCTCAAAACTGCTAAACAATCACTGTCAAATACGTGATAACCACAAACAAAATAGGATTTTTACTTACTGACATGAAATAAAAGTCATATACCAGCGTTGCCGGTACGGGTATTTCTACCCGATTTCGGGTAATTTAGGCCCTCACCGGGTATCTTACGGGTAATCATAACTGCCGGGTAATTTCGGGTAATTTTTCAACAAACCCGTATTGAATTTCTCGAATTAAATCGTATTGACGCTGTTGATGCACAAAACGGAATAATTTTGAGACGCATCATGCGCGCAAATGCCCAAAACGGAATGCATCCTAACAATTCCTATCTTTATCTACTCTGTGTGTGTGAGTATACGTGAGTCCTACATGTGAGGCAAAACGTGCAAAAGGGATGCTCTTAAGCCGGCGCCAGACATGTGTACACTTATTTGCACACTTCTTTGACGACTTTGTACACATATTTGGCGCACCTGCCACACATGCTTCGCAAACTCTTTTCTCCACAGTATGCTGGTAGACAACAAAGGAGATGGACGACGATTTCGTGGACGGAGTGTGCTTATATTATTTATGTGCATGTAATTATTTTTTACATGTGCAACAAAATATATCAAAAATATATATACGAGTACATGGTTCCCCTTGCAGCAACTCAATAAATTCTAGGACGCATTCGTTACTCCAGTCCATTTTAAGCGATCAAGCACGTAGCGTCTTACCCAACCGTTCCGTACAACGGCGCTCGCGCAACTGGTCTTTGCAAATAGTGTGGCAGGCTACGCACTTATTTGAACACATTCCTTTGATGTGCGCTAAAAAACCGATACCGCTCGGCAAAGTGCAAAGCTGTGTACAAACTTTGGAACACATAGACAAAGTCTCGTGCCACACAGTGTGTCCACTCGAGTGTTCAAATAAGTGTACACATGTCTGGCGCCGGCATAATACAAATTCTCATTGGATAAGGCAAGCACGAAGAGTTTTTTTACCATCAATCAAGGTCGAAGCTTTTGTTTTGTTTTGCTGTTTTGCAGTTTTCACTTAAAAGCTACAAAAAACTTGATCTGAATGTGTAAACTTTAGCAGAAAGAAATCTTTTTATTGTTGTTGATGATAATTCTTTCCAAGTACCTACTTATAGTAGGAATTCTCTTGTCTTGTTGTGTGAGATTGGATATCGTGTACCGGTAAGTAGGTATTTACCTAAATCAAACTTTATAATTTTCATCCGTGATTTTGTTAAGCAATTCGCAGTGTTTTGTGTTTATTTTATTGCAGTTTATATGATGATGATAATAAAGTATATATTATTTCAATTTTTACTGCAGAAATGAATTTAAGTGTAAAATCAGACCGCATCGGTTTGTTTTGTTGTAGGTACTTATGTATATTTCATTTTGGCGCCTTGGCGGTCATTTCAACGATACTTTTTCTCTATTTAATAGATAAGATAGATCTAGATTCTATCTCTTTTTCATGTAGAGAAAGAACGAACGATGCCACAGATCACTTTTAATACTACAAAAACGATGCTTTTTCTGTGTTTATATCACCTGCATCGTGATGCGGCGATTTGTGTTATAAACGACCATTTTTAACTGTCAGTTTGACACTTCCCAATTTCCGTGTTTAAATCACCTTCATAGTGATGAAGACTGCACCATGATGCGGCGATTTGTGTTATAAACGACCATTTTTTAACTGTCAGTTTGACACTTTCCAATGACAATTGTCAAAAATACGATGCAGACTGCATCGTGATGGCCGCATCACGATGCAGACTGCATCACGATGCAGGTGCTATAAACACGCTAATTGACAATTGTCAAAAATACGATGCAGACTGCATCGTGATGGCCGCATCACGATGCAGGTGCTATAAACACGCTATTTGTTATTTTTGGTGTTACCAGTGCATGCAAAAAGCTAACAAATTGTGAATTTTTCAAAACTAAAAACTAACTTAAACCGGCAGCATTATTTGCTCACTTTCTGGACGTCATCATCGATTTTAAAACTTATACTCGCTTTACAAACTTATTTTACTCGCGTATCTATTAAAGATTATAAAAAACAGAGATGGCGAACATTAACACAAAAATATTTATGCTGATCTTTCAATTGTCAGATAGGTAGTAAATAATGCCGTAAGTTTTAGTCAAGGGCAGGGCCGGCAGCGGGCTATTAAAAAACTATTAAAAAGTAGATTTTATGCATTTTTTTCGTTTCTTCGGATTTTTATGTTTGCTTTTTTTTGGTGGCAGGTTGCGAATATGGATAAGTTTGTTTTAAAAACTTCACGAAAACCCATTGAGAAAACTGCACAAATACAACCGCCTACTAATTTTAATAATAATGCTGCAAAAACCACTAACAAACCTAACATTCACTCCAAGTCACCCACACCAGGACCATCTTCCAGAATTGACCCCATAGTAGACACGACACCCGAAACATCGACTATAACAGAACTCGAGTTAGTAACACAACTAGCTAGCGTTTGTGATTCCTCGAACCAACCTGAGCTACTTGAACCCAATAAAGATAAAGTTAGCAAGAAACGACGAGCGAGTTACAATAACGAACCCGAGAAGAAAAGAGTTACGCCTGCTGCACCCACCGTCTTTAATGAGAACTGGCTTCATGATAATCACTTTAAAAATTGGCTCCAAAAATTTAAGTATAACTCGGGCAACACGGTAGCTTATTGTAAATTTTGCTGCTCTTCGTTACAATGTCATAGATCAATTTTAGTAAGACATGCAAGCTCCTCAAAACATAATTCAATAGTTAGAGACGCGTCAACGAGTAAGTCAATTCCTAAACTACTGAGACCGTCACCACTTGAAGAGCAGACGAGGAGAGCTGAATTAAAATTGACATCTTTAACAGCGACAAAAAATTTGCCATTTAACTTATTAGAGACTTTGACGCCCTTGATGTCGGATATTTTTCCAGACTCAGCTATAGCTAACAACATGAAACTCAGTCGGACCAAAGGCCAGGCTATGTTGACTCAAGTTTTAGGACCTGAATTAAAGAAAACAATGATTGATCAACTAAAGAAACCCGGAACTTATTTCAGTATAATCATCGATGAAACCACTGATATCACTGTTACAAAACAATGTGCAATGGCTGTCATTTATTTTGATGGCAATACAAACAAAGTTGAAACAAGCTTTTTCGAAATTTACGAAGTGACTGATGGTACTGGTCAAAACTTATATTTTGAAATGATGGCACGCCTGGAAAAGGAGAATATACCATTTGAAAATGTCGTCGGTTTTGCATCTGATACCACCAACTCTATGGTTGGAAAACACAACTCCGTGTTCAGTCATCTAAAAGAAAAATTACCTCACATAGCTTGTGTGAAATGCTCGTGCCACAGCATTCATTTGGTGGCTTCAAAAGCAAGCGCTATTCTTCCGCGCAATATTGAAGACATGCTCAGAAATGTGGGCTCACATTTTAATCGAAGTGCTCTACGTCAGAAACGATTGCAGGAATTACAAAATTTCTTCCAAGTGGAAATTCACAAAATTTTGAGCCCCTGCACAACAAGGTGGCTATCGTTAAAAGCCTGTGTAGATCGCATTCTCGAGCAAAAAGACGTCCTGAAGGAGTACTTCAAAAATGACTTGCAAACTGATCCCAGTATCACCACAGAGAACATTTTAATGACCTTAAATAATTCATTTTCCATCATTTATTTGGAATTTATGTCTTACGTGCTAGAATTACTAAACGACTTTAATAAACTATTTCAAAGTGATAAACCACTGTTACATGAATTAAAACCTCAAGTAGAGAAACTTCTTAGAAACATTGCTGCAAACTACATGGAATTTTCCTACATAAAACGGACTGACATCTTTAAAGTCGACTACAAAAATCCGGGTAGATTCGTTCCTCTAGAGAAAATTTACCTAGGAGTACTGGCTCAACAGTCATTGCAAGATTTAAAAAAAGATCCTAACCCTCCTCCTGATTGTGACATCGATGAGGTTTTAAAAAAGTGTCTCGCCTTTTACATCGAAGCGTTCAAAGAAATAACAAACAGATTCACTTTCGAAGACCCCCTCTATACGTGCATCGACATAGTTAATCCCAGGATTGCCCAAAAATACAACAACAAAGACCTAAAAAATGTTTTAGAGAGATTTCCGTTTCTAAAAACACATGTGAACGAACAAGATCTCGTAAATGAATGGAGAGAACACGCTTTCCTTGATCATGAAATCCTGGGACTATCACCTAACTTATCAGTTGAAGAGTATTGGGGAAAGGTATTCTCTCTGAAGAATGAAATTGGTGGCGAGCTCTTTCCGAATACGAAAAAGGTGATGAGTTTGCTTTTGGTGCTGCCCTTCTCCAACGCATGCGTTGAGCGTGTATTTAGCCGACTAAAAAACATTAAAACAGACCACAGAAACAAATTAAAAACGAACACAATTTCCGCATTGATGTCCGCTGCCCAAGGAATTAAAGACAATACTGTTAAATTTGAGCCCTCCAAGAAAATGCTGTGCGCTAAATTAGAATATAAACTAAGCAAATAATAAATATTAATAAAAAAAATATTATAAATTATACAATTTGACCATGACATCCCTATGCAAGGTAACCACCAAATAACTTTGTTACTAACCTTTTTAATACATATGTGCATTTTGATATATCATGTTTTCCTTAATGCTTTTTAAATTTAACTGTAGAAGTTGTTGTAGGTGGTAGTAAAAAAATGTTTATGCTTACAATAAAAAATCAAGTTCAAACTGTTTTTTTTACAGATTACAAACGCCAATCGGCCATTCCAAAAGTCAATTAAAATGTTTTCAATAAAAATTAATAATGAAATGGTATCGAATGTGATAATTTTCAGAAAAAAGGTAATGAATGTTTAAATACAGTATTCTAGTAATTATAATAGTCTTAATGTGCCTTAAGAAAATTCTTATACATTTTTCTTATAGCAACGTCACCATTAAAAGCTCTACCTACCTAAAATTAAAATTGTATTTTTTTTTTCAGCTCGTCTTTTTATAGGAAATGTCGCCAAAATCAGTTAAAAATACTATTGAAAACATAATGATCCAGTTGATTTATAAAGAGATATGTTGATATAAAAATAAAAGGTAAGACAATATTTCGGGTACCAAACGGGTATTTCGGGTAATTTTTGTGTCGGTTTCGGACTTTTTCTAGTTTAAGTGCCGGCAACACTGTCATATACTCAAACCAAAAAACGGCTTTGTTTTTTAAGAGTGTCGTGGTGCGTATAACCTAAAAAATTACAATAGAATAACCACATAAATATTTAAAATATTTTATGTAGGTAAAAATCTTCTAGTTCCCAGTGTTGTACATCGTAATTATTATTTCCTACGTTTTTGTATAATGGGGAAGGCCAGAAAATTAAAGCCATCACAAATTGGCAAAAATGTAGCACTTGCTGATCAAATTGAATCTGTTACCAGCGTAAAAAACAAATCGAGATCAAAAGAAAGGAATAGACATGATGATGATGAAGAGGTATGCTGTAATTAATAATTTGTGATTTGTAATCTAGTTTTACTGTACCACAATTCTAGTAAATTTCCGTGATTAACTTTGCAGTTTGTAAATGCAGACCTATCGAAAAAGATTCTCAAAGCAGCTCGAAGGCAACAAGCGGAACTGGATGATAATGAAGCCGGACCTTCCCCTGCTAGACAAGTCCAGTTGAAGCCACAGTTTAATAAAGGTGGGTCTTGTTTATTTCTACCAAATATTATTGAATAAGTACAGAAGAAAGCCGTAATCCAGCACTAATACGGGCATCCGAGTGCAGGAATGTATCAATTGTTATTAATTAACAACACTCATTTTGCATGTTGAGCGCTCGAGGTTTCAGAGCCTGTGATTTACACAACAGGTTATGATCAGAAATATGACAATAGATAATTACAAAGGTTAGGAGCTAGACTGTCACCCAAAAACGCGCACGCACAGCATGCTAACTATTATTAAAAAGAAAATAACTACATTAAAAGGAAAATACTAATATTATTACTTAAATACACCATAGACAAAAAAAAAATACATATAAGTACATCAAAAACAGTAAAATACTAAACTATTATATACTAATATATACTAAAAAAAACTATCTTATGAAATAAGCAGCTTGATTTGCCTTTTATAGGCGACTGCATTCGCATTAAATATATCAAGTTCTTTATGTCTAGCCGACAGCTCATTGGCAATGATTGCTGAGCAATGAGCTGTCCAAACCTGCAACCCCTAATGTTTTTCTCAAAAACTGTACAATTAATTCCAGATGCTGACTCTGACAATGATAGTGAGTCAGACCATGATGACCTGGAGCCGGATACTTTCTATGACAACATTGAGATCAATGAAGATGATGAGGAGGCACTTAGAATGTTTATGTCTGCCAGACCAGAGAAAACACGTACACTGGCTGATATCATCATGGATAAAATAACAGACAAACATACTGAACTTCAGACACAATTCTCAGATGTAGAAACACTAAAATTACAAAACATTGATCCTAGGTTGGTACAAAGTACATTTAAATACTTGTTTGAGTCAGTTTCTCGAAAATTCTTTTGCTGGGCTCCTTTTTATGTCAAATATTTTTCAGCGCAGTGTATCAAGTCTATGAGCTATTTATACACTGACAGTTGGTAGTTAACAAGTAATTTGTTAACATTTAACAGACACGCCTCGCTGCAGCAATGAACTGTGCAGTAGATTGCAAAGAGTTATAAACAACCATTTCGCATGACTTTGATGCAGTTATTGAGCATTGCTAATAATTTGCGATGGTCTCTGCAACTTATGTTGTATCATACAACTTGTATGTCATTTTGACAGGCAAAAAAACATTGACATACATCCATTGCTGCAACCGGTTGTTCAGTTCATCGCTGCACCAATGCGAGTCTGTTAAATGTAACAATTGCGTTTCATACATAGATTTAGTATATTTTATACTACTACATCTATGGTTTCATATGTTTAGAAGATACTTCATTATAAATATTAATGAATTTTTCTTTTTTAGGATAAAAACTATGTATGAGGGTGTAAGGGATGTTCTTCGAAAGTACCGTTCTGGAAAACTACCTAAGGCTTTCAAAATGATCCCAAATCTTCAGAACTGGGAGCACATCCTTTATCTGACAGAGCCCACAACTTGGTCTGCAGCAGCAATGTATCAGGTTGGACATTTATACCTAAATTATTTAAACTTTATTAAAAATATATAGTTAACTTAAATATTGTTTTTTAGGCTACAAGAATATTCGCATCAAATTTGAAAGAGAAGATGGCACAGAGGTTCTACAATTTGGTGCTACTTCCTCGTGTCAGAGATGATCTTGCAGAGTACAAACGCCTAAATTTCCATCTTTACCAGGCTCTGCGTAAATCCCTGTTCAAGCCTGGTGCTTTTATGAAGGGAATATTGTTGCCACTTTTGGAAGTAAGTTAAGGAAATGAAACTATTTTCCATTCTGCTGTTAGTCAAAATTTAATTTATGTTTTATTGTTTCTAGGCTGGTGATTGCACATTAAGGGAAGCTATTATTGTAGGATCAGTCCTTGCTCGAAACTCTGTGCCAGTTCTGCATTCCAGTGCTGCTTTACTCAAGATTGCTGAGATGGACTACACTGGAGCCAGTTCCATCTTTCTGAGAATACTCTTGGACAAAAAATATGCTCTTCCATACAGAGTGGTAGATTCTATTGTCTTTCATTTCTTAAGGTATGTCCTGGAGTCATTTTGGATGTCAATGTGAGGAGTCAAATGAAGTGTAAATCTAAACTGACAGAATCATTACAGTGGAATAAGTATGATTTTAACACTTTGTAGCTATACTTAATATTTATTATCTTTCTTGCAGGTTTGAGAGAGACTCTCGAACATTGCCTGTTCTATGGCATCAATCATTGCTGACCTTTGTTCAGAGATACAAGGCTGATATTTCATCAGAACAGCGTGATGCCCTGCTTCATTTGTTGAAGAGACAGTCCCATCCCACTTTAACAGCAGAGGTAACTACTGTGGAAATTAAGGGGTTGGCTTTTAATATCATCTACTGTAACTTGGAGTATATAACAATGTATTTGGGTCTACGGGCCCAAACTGTGATCCACAGTAACATTTTTTATTGCCAGACACGCTTTTGTAAATGTAAAAACCGCATGACACAAGGGGATTCCCCCCTACCCTCTCCCCATAAATCAGGTGGATGATATTAAAAATAAAACCGGCCAAGTACGAGTCAGAATCGCGTACCTAGGGTTCCGTATTGTGGATGATAAATTTAATTTTGTAATTCTTTTCGTGAATTTCTAAACCGCTTTTTTTTCCTGTAATATTTACGTAAACACATATTACCATGATTTTTTTCATATTTTTCGGTTCACCAGTTATGGCGATAAGGGGGGCGACATACATTTTTTATTCTTTCTTTATTGTACACAGATACATTAGATACATAGAATTATTTACAATAAAATACATGTACAGAGGCGAGCTTATCTCTGAAAAGAAATTTCTTCCAGCAAATCTTAGTGGGAGAGGACACTATAATAAAAAAATAAGTAATCATACATACGTTTACTACAAATATAGACATATTAACATGCAAATAAAATAACAATGTATAAATTTAAATCTTCTGGACTATATATAGATCTCTACCATTAGATAAATACTAATATAAATAAATACATACATAACTTACCTACTTTAAGACAGAGAGAGGTAGTGCTCTTTTAGCTTTAACTTAAAACAACTAATAATGGGACAGAGTCACGAATACCGTGTGGCAATGAATTCCAGAGTTTAATAGCTCTAACATTAAATGACTTACCACAAGCTCTAGAGTTGTGTTCGGGAGTTTTTAATAAGGAAAAAGTATTTGAACGTAAAGGGTTATCTTGAGGAAATAATAATTGTAAACGCTCACATAGATACGGAGGTGAAAGTGTGTTTTTTAATGTTTTTTCAATAATTTTTTGAATAAGATGCAATTAAAATATAGCCAAAATATATATTTTTACAATCAGCTGTCTAATACCTACAATTTGATATCCATATTGTATTTTTATAAAATACTTGTTTAAATTTATTATACGTTTTTTTTTATATTTCTCATTTGTGCTCAACTTTTTTTTAATCATAACATAATCATATATAGATCATAACTGGCCAATTACAGGAAAACTATAGTTCCTGTAATTTGCCAGTTATGATCTAAATCGACATATTTTTCGGTCTGCAAGTTTCGGAAAAAAGGAGGGGGGGACATACATATTTTTGTGGTTTTTAAAGATTTCTCTAAACCAGTGTCAGTTAATATTTTTTCAATCAGCTTATTAATATCTACAATTTGATACCCATATTGTATTTTTAGGATAATATTTTTTTCACTTTTGTTTTGGAAATCACTTGAACAATTTCAAACTTTTAATTTTTTTTTTACACCATGATATGTGAGCAAATTAATGCTATTTTTGTGCCAAATTTCATGTCTTTATCTTTAACGGTGCTAAAGTTATGAGGCTGTGACATACAGACCTACAGACGAAGACTCACCATAAAGGTTCCTTTTGTACCTTTTAGGTACTTACTATGGAACCCTAAAAAGTAACCAAATTAAGTTTGAATTTATTCAATTTTCTAACAATAATTTCTATATGAAAAATAGGGTTGTACCGTACTTAGCAACCATGTATATTTTACAGACAAAAAGTTGCACTTTATAAACCATGCTTAATTTATTGTTATTATATATTATTTTTATGTTCATTAGTTCTGCTGCTTGGTGCAGCTCTTAAGAAATTCATAGTTTGCACAGCATCTAAAATAACAGCCAGCAATTTAAGAGCTACTCTGTATTATGAATCTCTTTGAGAAACTTTATCTTATTGTTGACAGATTCGAAGAGAACTGCAAGCAGCTAAATGCAGAGATTTAGAGGTGAATGAAAACCTTCCAAATGATATGGTAGTAGAGTGAAATCAAACTATGTATTTTAATAAAATTGTTGTAAGATTTATTTACCTTTTCACTTAATTACATACTAAGTTATTTAGTATCAGTTCTCCGTATAAACAAGGTTGGGTCAAAGTGTTAATAAGAGTGCAGAAAAATTGTTTACATAGAAACCAACAGCTCGGACAATTGGCCTTGCACTCTTCCCTCAGAGACTCCTTATAGCCTGCTCTTTTGTTGTTAGTTATTATCTTGTTTTAACACTGGTCGATCAATTTGACTCGACACAAAGTGCACAGATGGTAGCAGGGAGTTTCCACATTCACATTTTCTTCCTGAGACAAAATCAAATGAACCCACTTTTGATTGGCAATTTGTACAATGCAATTTCCCTTTAGTCCATTGTTCTTCTTCAACTTTAAGCTTGATCCAAGAAGGTAAGTTGTCTTCAACAAGATGTATAAAGTTTTTTCTGTCGTATGTAGGGCATATACTAGGGTCGCAGGGTAATTTATTCAAAGATTGGTTACTTGTATCTTTTACCAGGACATGTCTGCATTTTTGGCATTTTATGTTCAGCTCACTTCGAAGATCCATATTTTTTATCGAATAACTTGTAAACATTGACTTGACCTTAATACCTATTTATCATCAGGAAAGGAAAAGTACGAAATACGAAAAATATATGTTTTTTTTTAGGTTATGTACATTATACTTATCTATGATGCTGTGTTCTAAAATGTAATTTGCTTGACACTTGGCCCTATCTATTCTGTGTTGCCACTTTGCCAGATCCCAGCAGTGTTACCAGATAAGGAAACTGATATAACAGTGTTGAGCATAGAGTGTATATTGAATACAGGTGTTGAGGGCTCAAAATTACAGTGCTTGGGACCAATTTACAGTAAAAATCATTCATTTTCATATTTTTTGCCATTTTCGTATGTGACTTTTAGCATTAGAAAATTACAGTGTCTCCATACACTGTAATTTTATTAAATGCTACAGTGTACAGTAAATCGTGTTAAATTTCAGTAGATCTATTGTATTGAGCGTTTTTTGTTGTTGTTTTTTTTATTAGTTCTTAGCTTTCCTCCAGATGGCGCTGTCCATTTCACCATAGATAAAATGTGTTTCGTAGCAATCAACGTCAAGTGGTTTTTCGTTTGTTTGGAATCTGTGCAAATTTTGTCTTTGATTCTGTTGCTAAAGAATACGACAGTGCCATCTAGGAATCTTATTTAACACTACATTTGACATAAGGAAAAACGCTCATTACAGTGTGTCTGGCAACACTGGATCCCAGCGACCTGCAGGATTCGTAGAGAGAACTAAATGCACAGAGTACATTATTATATACAGACTAAATGGAAGTGTGTGTGAGCGAATGAAATTATGGAAGATTGAATCAATAAACCTTGTCTCTCGTCTCATGAAGAATATAACAATACAAACTGCTCATACTATTAAGCCTGTCCACATTCTCGGTTAGACTCGCTATGAAGGGGACAAAGGTATAAGAGTAAAGGAGATAGACTCTGCTGCGTTTCTCATTACTCGTATAGATTTGTCCCGGTAAAAATTTAGTATCGTTTGGCAGGCGGAGGAGGGGGGAGGGGGTCAGGGGGGGTGGAGTGGGTGGCCCCCTACCCTCTGGTACCCCCCCATTAAAAGGTAATGAACCGTTTTGTTATATTTAATTTTTTCCTTTTTTGAGGTTATAATCAACAAATTCAGATTATATTTTTAAAGTACAGGTGGGGGAGATGGAAGAACTTCCTTATAAGGGGGGAGTGCAGAAAATCCCCTTCTTTTAACCTTGAACCTACCAGAAACCTTGAACCTACCAATGCAGAAGTCAATTTTTGAACCTATCAATACTGAAGTCACTTTTATATCACAAATTCACTTCTGCATCGACTACGGCGCTGTGGGAAGTGCAGCCCCTTCGCCCTTGCGTAATAAAGCACAGGCACCCGTGCCTAAGCTTTATTACAGCGGGCGGGGGCTGCCCTCCCTTCGCGCCTTCGGCTTTTTATATACACTCTAGGGGTAGTAGCCACAAGACTGTATAGAGTCGGGGTGCTCTGATTCGGTTTTGAAACAGATTTAACCTATTTTACCCATGAAGTGGGGGTACACTTACCTCCTTTTGAGCAGGATTTCTAGGTAAAAACAAATAAACCGAATTACGAATGACAGTAACACATGACGCGGTTTTTTTTTGCGTTCCGTTACATCGATATTGCACAATATTTTATACCATAGACAATAAACTAGGGCAGATTTGGTTCTCAAACGCCCATTTTAACGTTCCGTTTTTGCCTTTTACCTGATTTGAGGTTAGAAACAATTTTTATTAATTTATCGAAAAATGTGCATTACCTTTTAATAAGTGTGGTAGCGTTATAATCGGGGACCCCACCTCTACCAGCTTTAACCACTTTCACCCCCATACAACTGCCAAACGATACTAAATCCAACCCTTTGTCCCCTTCAGGCGAGTGTCACACAGAGAATGTGAAACGGCCTTTACCTGTTTCACGATTATAGTAGGCGATTCCCCACAGACGCATGCCCAGCTTTCAAAACGGAGAGGGGGTGTCATTTATATTTTAACAAATTTCTATGTTAATTTCGCATAAACCCGTGTACGGGTTTCAGAGGAGCGGCTTAATTAGTTAAGATTATGTTTTATAAACCTAACTTATACTAAACCATTGGTGTGAATTGCCACAGACCAATACCTTTTTCACTTTTAACTTTTTAATAAGAAAAACAAAGTTAAGTTCTGCACTTTGTACCGAACGACTGACGTTTAACCCTACTAAGAGAGTCTGTTTGAGTTTGATGAGTCTATCTACATCGAATATCCGTATAAAAATCCATATTCATAATTCATCCCTATCGGACTCCCAAAACCCGTACAAATACGGACAAATCCGTATATATGGCAGGGGATCCACACTACCATAAATATTATCCCTGTAGATGGTGCATCGTCGATCCGGCCATGAAAATCTGTCATTTCAGTACATTATTATGGTTTTTGCGTGGTATTGTGATTTTGGATTAATTTCTTGGAATTATTGCCTTTGTGTGCCGTAGAATACAAGCACTCGTAACACAGTGTTTAATCGCGCGCGACGCCACTTAGTTGAATCACAAGTGCGAAGAGAGTGACACGATGTTTTTTGCGATTAAATAGTATGTCCCGCTCGTCGCACCTGTGATTCAACTAAATCGTGATTTTTTAAGTGGCATCGCGCGTGAATAAACACTGTGCTACGAGGCCAGGTTGCTTTAATAATGATGTTAATTTATTCTCGAAAAACCCTATATTAAAAATGAGTAACATAATAACAATGACAAATATATAACATTGAAATACAAGAGATAAGAGGAAATAAAAAATCCAAGATATTAGAGAAAAACAGTGGGAAAACCGGAACACATACAAAAAGAAAGTTTGACATGGCCGGACCGCAGTATTTATTGGCCGGACCTATGCTAGCGCCGCCATCTGTAATTCCCATCACTTAAGGGGAACGAAAATACAAACAGAAATAAAATGTCAGCTTTCGGATGATTTTGTTGCAATAATTAGGTTACGTATAGCCATAAAAGAAATACATCTTTTTGGTTGAACTTTAAGGTATTCATTTTCCACAAACCACGTTAATCGATTCATATTTGTACTGTCAATGAATTTTTTTGTAACCCTCTATTGCACACTTCTTATCGATTTTGTTTCAGGTATCGCTTTCGCGATTTTGTTGGTTTTTTTTTAATAAAATGAGTGTGAATGATATCTATTCATTTTCCAAATACCACGTTATTCGGGTCAAAAAAAGCACCCCCTTTTCCCAAAAATACGTAAATCCACTGATGCAGTCAGCGGCAGCAAGATATTGTCAGTCTACGCCTAGCGTTGGCGCCCGTAAGACGTGGAATCTGTGCCCTTTTTTGCAAGCTATAAATATCTCCCAAAACTACTTCAAAAGACATTGAAATTAATTTTATAAAGTAATATTTCGAGGAGCATCATATTCCTGCCGTTAAAAACTCAACAAAATATGCGTATGAGTGATTTAGCTACATCGTGCCATAGTCATAACAACAAAACTGAATGAATTTGGAATGAATTCATACTTTTATGCGGGAAAATAATATATGTTACTCTAAAAGAATAATTTTGTGATCGTTATTGAAACCCAAATTAATTTACTTATACTTACTGAGATCTGTAACAAAGGTCAATGACCTTTTCGTGAAATTACCCTCTAGTATTGGCTCACCATTTCAGGTCCAATAAGTGAAGTTTTTTGCAAATTATATAGGTACACTTACTTGGGATAAATCGCCAAGCATTTAAAATATAGAAATTTATTTTGAAATATTTACAGTGCATGGCAAAATTATTAGATCGTAGATAATCCTGTCGGTACATGTTCAGGTTCTGTTACGCAAAATGAAAACAATGAAACTCTTTTAGGATTAATTTGTTATCCCTATGTTTGTCTGTCTGTCCGTTTGTCTAGACAATTTTTTCTGGGTAAAATTAATAAATATCAATATAAACGGCCCTGTATAGAGCTGTAAAAACATACTTTTGACGTTTTTATTTATATTACGTTTTAGGTTTTTACGTTTTTCATACAAATTTTCTCACTATGAAAATGTAGGGATGAACACTTGAGATAATATTTTGCATTTAAAAGTCAACACAGAAAGGAATTGTTGAACAAATAATGTAAAAAATATGAAAACCATGTTGTTCTATTCTAAAGGGATTAATTATCTACTGTTCAATGTGGCGATAGCTTTGTTTATTTTTTTCCTTGAATTATTTTTTACTAAGGTAACAAATAGTTTAATACAAAGTTTTCCTTAAGAGGTCCCTTTACCCCTGTATTTTTCTTAAAATTCATACAGTAGGTATAAACCGAATGTGAAGTCTACAGCTTATTTTCTTCATATCTTTTTTCATGAGTATATTCTAGTGACATCTAACTACGTCTCTATACAGCCCAAAAAGCAAAATTTGATAAAACACCATCATAATAGCTGTCAGGATATCGTCAATATTGCCTCGTTTTTACACAAAGTTTAACAAGTTTGTATATTTTTATCTATACTGGAAATAAAAAAGAGAGAAATACAGGCGTCGTTCATGTTAAGATGACTAAGTTTACACACTTTGCTAAGTATAAACAATTACCGTTTCATGGAAAACTGTTTTGACCTGAAACCATTTCACAAATTCAATTAACTTATTTTGAATATCTTGTCATCTTGCACTTTTTGATGAGAAATACAATTTCAATAAGTAAAAATACAATTTTTAGTTAAAAACTTATAGTTAAAAGTCTGCTGTATGCATTAACATATTTTTAATTATATTACAATAGTAATAAAATAATTGGCTTATCCGTCGTCGTGATACCAGCCGTAAATTTCTAAAATAATCTGATATCTTATGGAAAACCCAATTATTTTGAAGATACCATAATATCATTAAAATATGTTTATGCATTTAGCAAACTTTTAACAATAAATTGTCTTAGCTAAAAGTTGTACTTTACTGTTATAATTATTTCTTAATATTTTGTTACAAATTCGGAGAAATAGCCCTTAAGAAAAACCTTGTATGAAAATATTTGTTATCTTTGTAACAAAGAAAAAAAAAAACAAAGCTATCGCCACATTGAACAAACAGTAAATTATTAATCCCTTTAGAATAGAAAGATATGGTTTTATATTTTTTACATTATTTGTTCTACAGTTCCTTTCTGTGCTTTCTTTCAAATGCAAAATATTATGTGAAGTGTTGATCTCTATATTTTCATAAGGAGAAAATTTGTATGAAAAAGTTAAACAAAAGGCCATTAAAACGTTATAATATGTATATTTTACAGGGCTGTAAATATTAGCATTTATTGATTTTACCCAGAAAAATTGCCTAGACAAACGGACAAACAGACAAACATAGGGACAACAAATTAATCCTAAAAGAGTTTTGGTTTTTCATTTTGCGTAAAGAGACCTGAACATTTCAAACTATGATACAAATAAATTTCTATATTTTAAATACTTGGCGATTTATCCCAAGGGTAAACAGGTGTCCCAAAAGTCAACGCTTTCCCTTGGAAGGCTGGTAGGCCAGCTCATGACTGACCAGAATATCAAATTATGACCTCAGCAAAAAGTAGATAGTCTTCGAGTTGATGGTACTTTTATAAATTCGAATAGATTTTTGAGAGCTAACCAGTTCTAAATTCTAAGAATAAAATTTTTGTTGCGCAACTCTAGTCATACTATTGATAATAGTCATGCTATTGATAAAGTCAAAAATAAACCTTGAAATGCTGTTACATCAGGAAGAAAAATAAAAACCCAATTTATGAGCAATTTTTTGTAATTAGGTTAGTTCGATACCACACCCTGAAAAAAAATGTCCTATGTTAGTTTTGCAAATTGTCTTAAATAACGGCTCATCAAATATTGTTTTTCAAATGATCTGGCAATTTCTGTGTATTACTTTTGAAAAAAAAGTTATTGCTATTTTACTACCAAAGGAGCTGCGTATTTTTTAAAATAATTAGAATTTAGAATGAAAGAGTGGCGGGCAGTAAAAATATTTGACGTTCATTAGAAATGCCATTTAACACGCGTTAGAGTGAGATAAATAGTGACGCTATTTAAAATGAGTTGGAATGAGATTGTAACGCAGTTAAACGTGGTTGAATGAGAGAGGCATAATTGATATAGGCTACAGTGAGATAGATAGTGACGTGGTGCATTCCTTCTGAGAATATTTGTTAGTTTCCACTTTTTGTAATAACAACTTTAGTAAAAATTTTTGGTCCAATTTATTTTCCCGCAAGTGTAAAACCAGCTTAACGGGCGAAAAATATTTAAAGAATGGTTAATGGTGACAATTAACCGTCACAATATTATTATGTATCTCTAAAGGAGTGTCTGAAATGTTCCGAGGGTCAACTGATAAATCAAACACTCAAAAAACCACTTTTAGCCGACCATAATAAATTTACGTCCAGACGTGATAGCAAGTAAGATCAATGCCGTGTGACGATGATCGAAATACACTAATAAATTAGATAAAATAAAATACGTATTACTTTTGACCCTGCCTCGTCCACTCTATTCGTATTTTTGCTATGGTGACGCGAGCTTCGAGACCGGGACGAATTTCCCCCCGCGCGCTATCGTAAAATAGAATAGGCCACGCCCGGAACTGGTTTTTGTTTTGGCTATGTCATACTCTTAATTCCTAAAAGTTTTTTTTTTTCAGAGAATGTACCTGCGCCATTTTAGATCACAATTTTCATTATTATGGTATATAATTTGATCATTACTTATTCATGATTTTTAAAGAATTTTGAGATAAGACGTCACATGGGGCATTTTAGGTATAACACTGATTGTGGACTTTTGCCATGTTTATAAAAAAGTGGTCTGTTTCTGTCTGTCTTCTCATCTGTCATCCATCTGTCAAATCAGTCGGAAGCAAATTATTATAAATTTATCTTTATAACAAAGGACACATTTCCAAACACCCTTTTCTCAAGTGACGTCTCACACGAAGGCAAATGGAAGTTGCAGCTTTTTCGTAAAAATATTCATCATCATGAGGTTTTTTAGACCAAAAGTTCTAAAATACGGCTTATTAAACCAAAATCTCAAAATGGTTTTCGAATTAACACACCTTAACATAATTTAATCTAAGCGAATTAGCTTTGCCTGTGGATCCCCATTTGACAATCGAAATTATTGGTCGTGCGTGTGGAAGAGGCCGTCGTTGTTGTCCACATACACGCACTCTCACTTTCAAGCAGGTTTGCCACCTTAGAGTATACATTGCATACATTTATATTCTGTTGCCTATTGGTAAGGAAAAATCGGGACCACCAGAGAACTATCAAACCATAGACTTAGGATGGATATACCTTGGATATACAGTACCTATATCCTAAGAATACGTATCAAACCATACAAAATAAAAAATTCTAAAGATTTTTTTATACTTTTGACA
Source organism: Ypsolopha sequella (assembly GCA_934047225.1). Lineage (NCBI taxonomy): Eukaryota > Metazoa > Arthropoda > Insecta > Lepidoptera > Ypsolophidae > Ypsolopha > Ypsolopha sequella. Next base: position 16,325,904 of record OW203987.1, read on the forward strand.
AAAAAATAAAGATTTCTGCCCTCTTTTTTTTGGTTTTCAAAGGTTCGTTGCAAGAACGCGGTTAAGAGATCAACCTGATTTTTTTTTTCATAAAATAGGTAATAAAATATGAAGAAATTCTACTGAAATCCATTAATTTTTCCCTACAAAATATTTCAGTATTAGCTAAAACCACACCAATTTGTTGTTTCGCTGCGTTATCATTAGTATTACGCGTCCAAGAAAAAGAGGCCAATGAGCCAACATATAATCGCCTCTATCAAAAGCGAATAAGGTCTGTACAATTGGATTTATTGTGCTGGACGGGTAATAAAAAAAGTTGCTAGGGTAGGCCATCCTATTAAACGTACAATAAATGGAAATAAAACCAAGATATTTTAATTTTATCGCATGTGCGTGACATTTTATTTCACTCAACTTCATTCACAGTCAAAGAATTCGCGATTTTCATTGAATGCAAATTTTATTAGTATAATTTATAATACATAGATATTGCATTAACTATGTGTCTAATGTGCCTCATTTATGTCAACCTTATAATGTAATCTTACGTAAGATCTGCTGTTTTATTACGCATTGTAGTTGGACATGATATAATATAACTAAAATTACGCAAGAAACCGCGTAAAAGCTCTTGGCAATGCGCGATAATTCGCGTCAAACAAATTTTCTTGCAAATGAAACCATTTTGGAGCTTATTTTAATGAATCAAAGGCTCTGGCAGTGGCCAATATACACGGCGCACGTTCTTAAGTCCACCAAAAATTAAACAGTTTTACAAGAAAGATATCGTGTTTTACTCATTATCTTTGTAGCTCCTTCGGCTGAGGATAATTTCACGGAACAAATCTTTAGACGTTTTGTCATAAAACAAAATGATTATAGGTAATAACTACAGTAATATCTTAACAATATTTTTCAGTCATTATTTCAAATAACTCCTTTTTGTCCTATCACTTACGGAGGACCATAGCAAGACGTTGATCTAATGCAATTGGTAAAGTACATTGGTAAAGTACTACCCGACCGCGTACATATTGCTCATGAAAATGTATCGCGCGCTTGGACGACTTCTTTCAAAATGGCGCCATACGTCGCACCATAGGTACATTTCATCGGCAATATATCAGCGGTCGGGTTGTAGATGCATATAGGTACTACCGCGGGAGAAACTGTGTCGAGCCTTTTTTCCCTAATGACGATTGCAATTGAATTAAGATCGGAAAATGTTTTAGCGGAACTTACCCCGATATACGTGCATTCTGCCTACTCGTACTAATCATACGACTGGTTTAATATTTTGTGTTAGGTAAACATTTTTATCTGTCTTTATTGGTGAAGTTGCGACCCATTTATTAAAAGCGATTAGAATAAAAAAGGTTCAGTTTTGGTTATTTTAAAACATCGCTCATAATTCTAAATTTAGCATCACATACTTCGTAACATGAATTTGTCACTTTAACAAATTTGGTACTATCGGAACTACCTATATTCGTAAAGCACGAAAGCAATAGTTAAAAAGCTCAGTAAATACAAGGTGTATCAGAGAAATCTCTCCTAAAAGCTTAAAACACAGCCTTTACTGATGAATACTTAAAATGTATTTTGAAATAAAAATACAAAATTCTTTAATTTTATAAACTGTCTAGACCTAGACGCAAAATATTCGAGAAATAAAATAAAACTTCCTTAAGGTTAACGTTAGTAGCTTAGCGCAAAGTGCATAACTTAACTTTGTTTTTCTTGTTTGGAAATTAAAATTGAACAGCATTTTGATTTGTGCCATTTGACGCCAATAGTTCAGTATTAGTGAGGTTTATAAAGCAAGAGTTTTTTTTTTTCACGCGCAAAGGTCCAAGTAAGAGACTAGGTGCGGAAACCGAGCCCACCAAGAAGATGAAGAAGAAGAAAGCAAGAGTTTGAAATGCTGTTTTAATTTTGTTTGGACAAGAACATGGCTAAATTGCATTAAATTTCAAACTCATGATTTATAAACCTCACTAATACTGAACTATTGGTGTTAACTGCCACACCAATTTTTAACTTCTAAACAAGAAATACAAAGTTAAGTTATGTACTTTGTGCTAAGCGACTGACATTTAACTTTAAAGAAAATTTATAATTGTGATCCTTTACAGACCAGTAAAGACTGTGGTGTGGTCTAGCATGGCATGTCATGTGGTTCAATTACGAGTAGTAGAACGAGTGTTATAACCCCAGTAATGTAAAGGTTACATATTTCAATATTTCAATCGACTGAACTAAAGCACCAATCCTTGATTAATTATCCACTCACTCTCATTGTAGACTTTATAATAGCATGTAAACTTGTTACTAAATTTTATTTCCCGGGTTAAGGAAGATACGTTATAATAATTAATAGTCCAGAAGCCCACCGTCGAAATACCTATCTTTTACTTACTTACTGTATTAATTAGTTACGAAAAAAAAATCACGTCTACCACAGATTATCCAGCCGGGCCAAAAAAAATAACAACAACAATAAAAGGTTATATTACCCTACAAAAATCCCATACAATTCAATAAAAAAAAGACGGCTCGGTTAACGATTTAATCGACTTGACACCGCGCACCCCTGGAATAAAAAGGAACTCACCGGCCAAGTGCGAGTCGGACTCGCTCACGAAGGGTTCCGCACCATAATCTATAAAAACGGCAAAAAAAACATGTCTGTTGTATGGGAGCCCCCTTAAATATATATTTTGATCTGTTTTTTAGTATTTGATGTTACAGCGACAATATAAATATGTACATCATCCGTGAAAATTTCAACTGTCTAACTATCACGGTTCATGAGATACAGCCTGGTGACAGACGGACAGACGGACAGACAGACGGACAGTGAAGTCTTAGTAATAGGGTCCCCTTGGTTACCCTTTGGGTACGGAACCCTAAAAACTCATCAAATTCTTCTTGTATATCTTGACGACCTTATAGGCTTCTGGACTATAAATATTTATGGTAAAATAAGTTACAAGACTTACAAGTTAGGTCGAATATGTATGTGTCTTTGAACACCATTCATATTCTGCAATAAAGATTTATGATTTTTCTGGTTTATGGTAACTGTTTAGTTTACTCTATATATGTAGGAACGACTTTACTTCGGTCGATTGAATTAATTTCACCTTGTGTTTTTAATGTTTTTCTCACCTATTTAGAAAATCAAACAGCCAGTTTTCTGATTGTGTGTTTTATATAACTAGATTAACAAGCATTTGCTTACAGGCATTAACATTATTTTATATGCATTTTATCAAGTAAATCAAGTTTTAGCAGTTTTTCGCTAGGTAGAACCCGAACCGTACAGATTGTAGTGCGATTCAGTGGCCGCTTCTTCTTCCGCTTAACAATATAAAATTTCGATCACAGACAAAATTATGCACACTTATAACTTACGCATTTATGTTAATGTAGAATTGTAAAATACTTGACTTATAACTAATCGTGAGATCATTCGAAACATTACACTGGATTGTAATGACGATTCAGTTCTATAATTATTGTAGTAAAATAAGATTTACATTTTCCCCATAAGCAAAGTGAACTCTGATGAATAAAAAGTTTACTTTGGGTACTCGTTTTATATACAAATTTAAAAAACTAATACTTGTAAAATAAATGACTAAACTACCCTTAAACAATAGACAAAAAACAGATTTGGTTTCTAGACTTACTACTGATATCTGATTTACATATGTTTATTGAGAATTACATGGGTTCACATCATAACCGACTTAAATCACAATAATAAAATTATTTTGATAAAATCAGGTTATTTTATTCACTTGTATCAGTCTGAATAATAATTAATTAATAACAGAGTTAATGAAGTATGTACATATTAAACAATCTTGTTATGAATTATCTGTGATATGACATAACATTTTAGCGGATGGTCTACATTACATGACATATAATATACGGCTATTGATGAATAGTTATAAATATTGGTGAATTGTTTAGGTAAACGCAGATTAGGGTGGGCTTCACCGCAACCATAGACTAAGTACTTAGTCTATGCCGCAACGCATCTCATCGTTGAAATACTCTTGCATCATTTTCATACTTTTTGTATGTACCATCGCACCTACTGCCAGTGCCATGTTCATAAATTAGGTGTCGCGACACTCGTTCTAATGCCATCTCTGTCGCACGCGTTGAAAATTGTATACGCTATCCTGCTGTCAGTGTTGGAACTTGACGAAAGTGTTAATTTATGAACGGCTATCAGTAGTGTACATTGATATACAGAAGGTATTGGTTGTTGGTTGAAGCAACACCTCAGACCAATTTATTGGTCTGAGAGCAACACCTTCTGTACACTGACAGTCGGTCTTGGTTAGAGCCCGGCGTGGCTGTTATCTGTGATCACTAAGATTGTTCTGTGAAGGGCAGGCAAGAGCCGAACTCTCAATACCTAACTCATTCTGATATTGTGTCAAACCATTATGATTACTGTGATATGATAACACACCGTAAGATTTAGTTCAATGGTCTCTTTACAAAAATTATAGGAAACTTTCATCAATAGCCTTACAATATGTAGACCAACGGCTATTTCAATACCGTTTTAAAATTTACTAAACTTTATGGTAACTCTCGAATTCATTCATTGATTTAAAACAGGACAATTTAGGTATTTCTCATTATAGATTTCTCGTCTCTCATGTAGGCACGTGCAAAGCAAATAAATACATGGTTAAATTATTTGAAACTTGTTGGCTCTCTCGCCTCTTATCTAATATCTTAAAAGTATTCTTCGGTAATGCAAATTTTCACCCTGTGCTTAAGCGCTATATAATTTGTATTAAATAGCAGGTATAGAAGACCAACGTTCAAATGTACTGCTGTAGCAGCTGCTTTTATTTGTTACCTAACATTTATTTAATAAAAAACGATCCCGTAATCGATTCACATTTCATAAGCTGACTTATCAAAACTTTGCAATTCATAGGAAAAAGAAAATTGAAAACTTACTGCAATTATTGCGCACTTTATTATATAGGTAGATACTTATTACTCTAAAATTGGTACTAATCGAACTTTATAACTGCATATGGATTGTATTTATTGTTACATATTGCGAAAGCAGGACGTAATTTTTGAAAATGCCTCGTTTGTTGCGCTTACAAGCCCAAGAAACTTCTTGAATGACACGTTATTTTCGACATCAAGTCATTTATTACAGAGTTAGTTAATACGATTTGTGACTGTTTTGTATTCATTATTTTTACAATGATTCGACAATGTAATCGACATCATGTTTATGGGTTAGAGGGTACTTCCTAGATGAGTTACAACTTGTTGTATTAACCATTTATGAACATGGCTTCGGTAATATTTTGTATTTTACAAACCCATTTCACAACAGCGATATTTAATTTAAGATCTATAGAACTCTACGAAGCATTTAACTATAGAAACACTGCTGGCGTTATCTGACTATAGGTATATTTAGAGCAAAGCAATGATTTCATGGTACCTACGAATATAGTAATTATTCTCCATAGCCCATCTAGAATAACCTGTCGTGGCAAACTTCTACGGGTACTGTACTCAAGGCATATTCTAATGGGTTTTGAGATAAAGAAGTATGGACTCTAATGATTTATCTAGGTACTTACCATTGGAAATTGACAAATTTAAAAGACTAGACTTTTTATACTATTTACACAATATTTTAGACGTTAATTTAATTAACTGTCATCACATAGATAGTTAACAAATGATAAAATTAAGTAAAAAATCTGTAGAAGCTTTAGAGCGTCGTCATAATGTCGTCATTTCTGACACCAATGATTACTCGTACTTAGATGATCTTTAGGAATATATTTACAAATTAAATGCCGGTAGCCCACAACTAATCAACATTAAAGGCACCGTGTTGTACACTCTTGTACATTCACATCTGTTCATGGTTCAAACTGATTCGAAACGAGCAAAAAGTAACGAGATTTTGTGCCCGATCGTTAAAATCAACAAAAGTTAACCTGATTGTATTTTCCTGGTCAAACAAGGAATTCGTTTTGTTTTCTAAACAGTAAGATTTGCTAAGAATTAGCCATTCTTTATGTCTATATCTAGATATATCTATCATTCCGTTTCGTCCCAGTTCTGCCATTGAATTCAAGATGTTTTATTTGCCATTTGAATTTTGATAATAAACTTGTTAATAACACTGTTATATATTTTATTAGTCAAGGGTAAACTCTCCGGTCGAGCTGTTTTCATAAATGTACGCCGTATCCGAAATTGCGAAAGTAATGGTTAAAAATACTTGAAAATAAAATAAAATATTAATAAAATAAAATATTTATTTAAAACAGTCACGGTTTGCAATTTATCGTTTTATATAGTCGTTACATTGCGAAGTTCGTTGTTAGGTATTGAAGTATGTGGTTACATCGGACGAATTCTCCATATTTTGCTATTTCGTAAAGAAGCACGTTAAATTGTAATATTTCCAATCGCTAATCTTAAATAAATTCAGACTCAAGCATCGCGTACAGTCAATGTGCAACACATATTTTTTGGATGTTTATTTTAGTTCACTAATTTTACACGAAGATAAACACGACTACCCTCACAAAAAAAAGCTTGCTTCAACTTTCCAAGTAACTTCGATACGACGTTTTTATGGTGATTGTACCCAGGAGTCTTGCAAGATGTCTATAAAGTATTTTTTTCATTTAGATTTATTAGCACTTTGAGATTTGAAAGCTTATAAGTACATCACGTTGTTTGTAATTCTACACGAGCGCATGAAATAATCAATAAAATCTACAAATCTACAAAGCAATAAAAGAGTACGTTCTACTATTTTAATAAATTCAATTGTTTCTATCTAATAAGACTAGAGGAAAAGAGTCGATCACTATGGCGCCACGAGTAACAATGATGTGGTGGATATTTTTGTCAAAATGCTTTGTCGCCACGACTGCGAGCTCATGTTCGTTCATTAAACTTACATTTTGAGTCCATGTTACACTTATGAGAAAGATGAGGGGCTGTGAGGAAGTAAAATTGATTCAGGCAGTTTTTCAGACTATTTTCGCGAGTAAGTCGAAAGTACCGATTATTTATGTAGAACGATAGCTTTATAGGTTATGATTAAAATTATTTTATATTATGAGAATATGACATCAACAGAACTGTCTCATCGCTTCTGTGCGGTGCCGTGATACGCCTCTACGCCTATACCATAGTAGAAACAGAATAGTAGATTATCTTCAAAGAAATGGCTTCGGCTAATATGTGTTTGTGCCTGATGCGTGCCAGTACCGCACTCAGTACGCACGAACCACAGCACGCACACAACGTCACTTGCTAAGTCGGGAAGATCGGGGCGAGTCGGGGACGCCCGCCCACCCGCCATCGTTCGCAGTCACGCTTGTTTGAGTTTCCGTTTTAAACATTAAATTTGAGCTGGCGCCATATGCCCAATGTTAATTAAATCGTATTTTAGTTATTTGGAGTTTATTGTAATGTAAAGCTGGGATTTTTTTGAGAATTATACTGTCTCCGACTCGTTAGGAATGGGCACTGAACATTGATTCTTTGAGAGGAAACTATAGAAACGATTAAGAGGCTATGCGAATTCTATTTTTGTCACTGTTGCTCCAAGCGAAAAATCGCGCAGTGCGAGAGAGGCAGATTCAGGGCAAAAGGGAAAAAAGTTGGTTTTATATCTTTATTCAAAAAACTAAACTAGCTAGCAAAATTTCTATAATCAGAAATCTAAGTATTGTTGAAACCCATCTAATTAAATATGTTTGAGTTCTGTACATGGCTGCTACTCGTTAAACGAGGAGAAAAAGTGTATTAGAAGACCTCATTTCAACAATTATTTCTATCGAGGAAAGTTTATCCAAACATGTTTTCCAAAATCAAATCCCTAGATTATATAGTCAAAATGTATATACCAGAAACTGATTATAATTTTCCGTGTATTTCATCAAATACACAGAAAAGAAACACCCGTATTTTTTCGCATAGCGCCTTAACAAATATGATGCATAGGTGCGTATCCGTATGTATTAATTTTGTAAATATTATAGCTATAAAACTAAATGAGACTTAGCTGTAAAACCAAAAGACAGTGACATCCCTGCAACAGTAGGCATTTCTACTATTCTGTTTTTCCTATGCCTCGACGCGACGGGCGTAGTCGTAGCACTTCGTAGCAGCGCTACGCGCTAGCTAGCTTGTCGCAGCTATAAATCGCTAAGTGGGCGCTTTATTTCGAATTTATTTTTATTACATTACGTTCATACAACATACAAAAATTACTTGCTCTTAAAACATAATTTACACGAAATATTTTTGTAGCTTTGACTTAATTTTTATCTAAACCTTCAGTAACGCTGAGAAATAAATTCCCATGAAACGTATTAGTTGGTTGATTCATTATTAATCTAATACTTGAAAAGGCAAGGAGCAAGGACGGGTAGAGAGCGTTTATCGTTTACAGACACACTTTGGAAATACACAGGAATGTACGTACTTGGTATCTCAGTCTTATAGCTTCAATCCGAAACAAAATTAAAAGGTTTTGTGTAAAAATTATTGCAACTGGCTTAGAAGGATGATGGTTATTTATTATACTTAGACTACAAATATCGTAATAAGTTAGTGACAATGGCAACCATCAAATTTCACGACAGGTAATCAGAAATCACAAATGAAATAAAGCGGCCAAGATATACCCACCACCTACTGCGTTTCACACTACTCGTGGAAGTCGATAATTAAAATGATCTAATAAAATTATAATTAGCCTTAATATAACATAATAATACTAATTATAATTAGTCTTACATTATGAAAAGAACAACCGAAAACTGAATCCAGCTCGCTTTTTTGGTAAAAGCGATAATTTTTATCAAACCTTACAAATGGACTTAACAAAAGTTACTGTAACTGTCGCCGGGCGGCGATCCACTCACCGAAGGTACGAGTATTAAGGACGTGACGAGTGACGTTTCGGGAATTCAGGCGTCAACGGGAGTACAAAATTGGTCCATAGGTCGGAGGAGCCGTGTCACAGGAAGCTCCGGGCGTCGTTGTGCCAGGAGCGCGCGATGCGCGTGCAGAAGTGGAAGCGCGCGCGCGGAGGCGGGCGCGTACGGCCGGGCGTGGCGGTCGGCGGCTCGTACGCGTGCAGGGAGCGCGTGCTCGCCAGCGAGCCGCACGACGCCGACTCGGCGAGCGAGCGCGTCGAGCGCCGAGCGCTCGTCTCGCCCGCCTCACACTACCTGTGGAACGAGTGCGAGTGCGGCGGCGGCGGCAGCGTCGGCGGCACCGGCGCGTGGGGCTCCGATGCTGACCGCTGCACGCCTGGCGTACGGTCACCGCGCCCACTGCGGGCTCGCTCGCCCCTTTCGCCGTTCCAGCTCCATTCCCATTGGCTCTACAACAAGAATACGAGTTTCTCAAAAATGGAAGTTTATCGCCGCTATCAAGGCTAATTGATACGTTATTATGAAGTATCTCTAGGAATTACGTGCGTACATCAGTCGTCTGGGGCACGGAGAGAGACGCTTTGGGCAGCGGTTGCGCGGGCGTGTGACCAATTTGGGCGTTATGGTGCGGCAGCTCCCGAGCTTGCAGCAGTTGCAGGATGCGGCGCACGTCGCTGGTGAGCCCGGTCTCGAGCGCTGCCACGCGTCGGCTGAGCTCGTCTAGCCGTGTCAACACTGCCGCTACGGAGCCCCCGTTTGCAGCCGCACCTACGTTCTGGTACTGGGGAGACGTAGTGTCCTGAATGGTAATTTTTACGATTTAGTAGCTGACGGTAACCAGTATAGGGTATAATATAAATCAAGAAACTTAGTAGATTATTATAGTTATTGCAATGGTGTATTTATACCTGTGCGGTGGCGGTAGAGGTTTGCGTGCGCTCGGTGACGAAAGCGAGCGCGGTGGGCCGGCCGGTCTGGTGCAGATTGACGGCGGAGTGCGGGGCGGAACGAGAGGAGGGGGCGCGCGCGGCGGCGGGTGGCGCGGCGGGGGTGAGGATGTCGTCACAGGAGACATGGACCGGCGCGGCGGCCGGCGGCGATGGCGACGCGTTCGTGTAGTACGAGCTCGGGTTCGTGCTGAGGCTGGACACGGGCAGCGTCGCGCTGTGCACCGGCGTGCTGACCACGGGCTCGCCACCACCGCCGCCACTGCCGCCACCCACCGCGCCTCCACCCGCACCTCCTGTCAGTGGGGATGTGTCGTTCAGTGGACCCACTGATGACTGTCTGCGAACCCCTGCTCTGCTTCTGTACGTTTGTGGCGTTGATTGTGCTGAAACCACATTAAAATTTAGTTCTGTCAAATTTTTACAGAAAATAAAAATTTCGGGATAAGTATTTACAAGTCTTATAAATAGAATTTATGAATGAAATAAGTGTCAGGGACGAAAAAGTTAAGTGTGATAAAATGGGTTGCTTAGTAAATAATTAAGGATTCTTTGTGTAAGCCCGAAGTGCGGGCAGCGTCAACATTGCCCGTACAAATTTAAAAATGCATACTAACTTGACACAATTTTTGCTAGTGAGTTAGATATACCCTTGTAAATGCAAATCCGTTTCTTCTACTGTTGCTCGGGCAATGCTTACATGTCCGCTCCTCCTGCTGTAACATCAATACAGATCGCATGCTCTATAGATAAGTACATAATGTAGGTATACTCACAGTACTTGTTGTGCAGCGGCTGATGTGTTTTATGGTGGTAGAGGTCAGGGAAGCTCCGTTTTAGTTGCGCTAGCATGCCTGCACACAAGGGCCGCGCTCAGAGCGAGCGGGGCGGGCGAGGCGAGGCGGGGGGACCATGCGGCGTGCACCAAGCGCCGCCCACGCCCGCGCCCGACCCGCTCCATTTACCAACAAAACTCGGGGTAAAATGATAACAAGCAATGACATGCTGCTTTAAAATAAATAGATTGTAAAAAAATTATTGTCAGTTTGGGTGTGTTCATTAAAATATAGATTTGTCATGAACTAAAATTGAGACTGTGCTCATTTGTACAGAGGTTTCAGAGTAGATCGTAAAAAAAAGCAAGAGTCATTTTTGTTCGTTAGTGTACTTGTAGTTATTTCTTAAAATACGAAACCTTCTGTATGAAGCACTAAATGGAATAAGAAAATGTTATAAACTTGCCAATGTTTGAAGGAAATTATAAAATTAACAATTTTCAATCATTTCTCTATGTGACTATCTACTCTATAAGAAGTACTGTTATTAATTACAGAAATCGTGATCCTGGTATACCTTTTGAATTAGTCTATCCATTGTAAGAATACCAAGTTTTTGGTCAATCAAAAGTAAAGAAAAGGAAATAGTACATTGTTCACCGAGGGAAGAATGGGGAAGATTACCAACGAGGGTGTAGTTTGAGGCCCGAGGCGAAGCCAAGGGCCTCAATACACACGAGTTGGGAATCGCACTTTCTCCCGAGTGATACATAGTGCTTTATACTACACCTGCGAGGAAATAGTATCATTTTACTTTTAATCAAGATACAATAAAAGAAACCGACTGACTCGCGTGCATGCGATTGTCACTTTTTATTTCCTTCTTATTTTTTATTATGTACAGGAAAAGCAAGTGGCCAGTATAATTTTTCGAGTTTTATGTACGAGTTCGCAAAATAATACTGGCCACTTGGCCACTTGCTCATTCTTTATGTTATTTAAAAAAAAAACAGCACGTTAACAATGGATTTGCATATACTTTTTCTGCCCGCTCAAGCACGTTAACAATGAATTTTCATACACTTTTGCTGCCCGCATATTTGTATGACAGTAATGACGTATTTTCTGCATCGTTTTCAACAAAGAAAGAAGGTACTTTCCGAGCAGGTGTAGTATAAAGGTTTTTGGAATGATCAGAATCTAAATAGTTGGTGCATAGTACAAACAATCATTGTCATTCGGAATTTACACCTACGAATGTGAACACGTACACGTACTCGTAGCTAGCAAGCGTATAGCACTGGTAATTTAAACAATAAAATAAAAAGTACATCAACCAGGCCTCCATCGATATACTGAATATTTTGCACACTCAATAAAGAACAGTGCTACAACCAGTTGAAGGTATACCGGGTGTCACAGGAAGAGGATTGGAAAGTTCAAAAAGAAGAGACATTCCATTGACCGAGTGATGAGAAAGTTTCACTCTCACCAGTGATGGAGTTCAGTGTGGTGGACCGTTGCTTACTGAAGTTGAAGTTGAGTGGCGTGACGTCCTGCCCAGCCTTGTCCGCGGAGAACTCCAGGATGCCTCTGCTGGGAGGAGACTCTGTATCGTCATCACTACACTGGGAGTCCTGCAGAAGATATTTGTGTATCTATAGATCATTTGAAACAAAGAACTCGACCTAAGCTGAACATACTCAAGCTGGGTGTTTGATGGTAGGTGAAAAACGTTTCAACTCACAAATATCGTGGTCGGATTTTCCCGACTAGTTTCTATCCCCTTCGGGCCGTGCCATTCCAATTCATCCACTTGAAAGAAGAGGTTAAACTGCAAGAAGACGAACTGGGAGTCAACTTCTATGTGACTTTTTATTCGAGAGATTGAAAATGAATTTAACGGAGACGAGCATATAAATGCAGTGAAAGAAGTCATAAAATTAGTCAAACATGAAAATTAAATTGTTTTGTTTTAGTTTAGGGCAAGAAAAGTACTCAGAATTAGAAAACGGTAAGCAATATCAATAAGTTAAAAAAATAATGGTGCTGTGATGAAAGAGTGATGTTGTGAGTTAGGGACTAAGCCGAAATATAAATCTACGAGTATTTAGAAAGAAAAAAATAATATATGTAATGATTTGGGCTATGATGACAAGATGTGATGAAGTGATGACAAAGTGACAGCAGCACCGATGCCCAACGAAACCAGACAAGGTCCACATTTACAAATGTGACGTCACAAAAGACCCGGAAACTAAGAACCATTACGTCAAATCACCATAAATCCTTTGACCAAGTATCCCGGATTGGATCGATACTAGCCGGGAGAAATCTAGAAGGCGTTTTTCACCGAATACGGATCGATCAATAAGCTACCTGATAAAATTATGCTACACTGTAACTATGTAATCGTTGTACCTGAATACGTGAATCGAAATATTATACTTGTATTAAGAATGTACTGCTGTTAAGGTGACAACTACTGAACGTAAGTCGTAGATGAGTGACGTGCTGTGCTGTAGTAACTACGTACCACCTTGTCGGCGAAGGTTTCGGTGTGCGGGCGCCGCGTGGTGCGCGCGTACGCCTCGCGCATCAGCCTCGCTTCGTTCGGATTCTCGTAGCGCATGCGCCGACGCGGCTCTATGCCACTTAGCTCCTCCTGGATATATTGTACATAAGGGTTAATAATTGTTATTATTATATGTTATAAATATTGTTAAACAATTAAGGTTGCATACAACCCGCACGGCTCCGACTCAGAATTCACACAGATTTCCGGCGGCGAAATACCCTCACATAAAATAGTATTCATTTGGTCAGGTTGATTTTGTGTCAGTTCAAGTAAATACTTTAAAATATAACAGATGAAAACATAGTTTTTGCCATTTGAATTAGTTTTTGTTATTATTATAGAAAGTCAGTTTTTTCCATCACCTCTCATTTTTTGTGAAATAATTTTAAATATTGAAATTTCACGTATTTTTATTAATTTTGAAGAGATTTTGCAGAACAATTTGTAAATAAACCTTAATATTTCAAAATCTGTCTATGCATTTCATACGAAGTCTTAACTATGAAAATTCGAATATGATTGTTTTGAGTTACTAAGTTTAAAACTAGGCTTGGTCTTTTGGTTAATCAGTATAAAAAATAAATAAACAATACCATGGAGAAGTATTATTGCAAATTTAATCCAGATAAGTAGAAAATAAATAATAAAAAATATTAAAAAACACGATTGACATAATTTCAAAATTAACTTAGTAACGACACCCAGTGCAGTCAGGGGACAGCTCTACATTGGATACAAGTTGTTTTGTATGTCTCCCGACTGCACTGGGTGTCGTTACTAAGTTCATTTTGAAATTATGGCAGTCGTGCTTTCTATTATTTATTTTTATTTAATGCTTTTATAAACACTGCCAATCCGGATGGTATATAAATTCTAATGACACCTCATTCATCCAAATCGGTTAAAGCGTTCAGAAGATATGATGGAATAAAGAAAAATACATGAACCCTGAAAACAATACACTCCTTTTTTTGGGAGCAGTCGTGTAAAAACAGGCGTGTTTTCAAAATTCAGTGTTAGATAAAACCTTGTAAGGTGGTAGAGAAAACCTGAGTCCAGATTGGGATACAGTACATAAATTTTCCACAAGAACATACAACTGAAGGAAAAAACATGTTTTTGTTGACCTGTGTAAATTTCTTGGGTCCCAGAAAATTACACAGGTGAACAAAAGCCTATTCTATTCTATACAACAACAATTTTACATCTGCATGCCAAATTTTAGCTAAATCGGTCAAGTGGTTCTTAAATTATGCCGCGGGACTACAGAGTATATTTGCAGAATTTATGCGACAATATTCTTTAGTTTTCTATCAAATCGTAAAAAATATTATTACCAAATATATACTTGGCTATATTTCTCTAGCCATAAACGGATTATTTAATGATATTAACAGTAGCTCTAAAATAATGACATATACAACAACATCGTTTAGGATTTTTCTGAAATTTACAGCTAATTTGGGTATGAGAAGTTTATGCGAAGGCATGCTGCTTATTGAAAAACCGTTTCGAGATAATGCATTTTTTGGATATATTTTATTGTTTCTGCAGCAAACTAACTTAAGATGATAGGTATAGATATTTTTAGAATTTGCCAATCAGACTAATTTATAAGGTACCTATGTAATGTCTCATGGTCTCTTCCTTCTTTTTGACATAGATTACACACATAATCATATGTTACCAATACGTTTACGTGTACCAAAGGATATTTTGGTCATTTTAAGCAAATGACGGTCTAAAGGAAGCAAATGATGTCACAACCTATAAAATTATAAAAAAGTATTAAAATTATTGCCTACGTAAACTGAAATTGGTTCACCGAAAGGTTTAAATTTTACGAAAAAATAATTCTAATCAAGTCTAAATTTTTAGTGAACATGGCGAATTCACGACTATAGAAAATACAAACATTTTGAAGCTACAATAATATTATTATGATAAAAAAACAGTTTTTCATAATGCACATTATTCGTCTAAATCGGTTTTAGCTGGGAGCTATTTTTCGAGCTTAACAGTTATTTAGGTTTAAGTAAAAGAATTCTTAATATTTTTCTATTATTACAGTTATTTCTTGTGTCGTGATATCGTTCCAAATCTAAAGAATCAACGTTACCCCTAAGGCGTGTAGGGAAACTACAGGATCGTAGCACTTGCTACGCCGTAGCAAAACATGGACGAGTGTGTGTCAAGCGTCTCAGTTTTGACGTGACAAACCGGTACTCACATCGCGCATATTGAAGGTGATCTCCAAGCTGTTGACAAAGGAGTTCCTGAACTCAGGGTAGAAGTCGAGCACGTCGAGTAGGTCGTCCCGGTGCACGCGGTGAAGGTCGCAGTATGTGAGCGCGCGCACGCGACAGTTGCTGCGGCCCACTGTCGGGTAAATGCACGGGTTCTCGCCGAAGATGTCGTCCTTACCTGCAGTCGTTAACGCAACTATGTTAAGCGCACTACTTCATTTGTAAATAAATATTATACAATTGTCTATTGTGACAACTCATGTGAGTTTATTGATACTATTAATTAGGTAATAAAATATTGTAATATTATATACAAATAAAAAAATATTTTAATTAAGTTTTTGTGTGAGTATACATCAAAAAATACATATAAAATCATATAAAATACCTATCAATTTATTATATGTATTGTATTTTGTATGCTGCACTTTACATAAATAAAATAATTAATTAAACAGTTTTAGGCGCTATATTTCGATCCCTCAGTGGGGTCATCATCAGGCGAATAGAAAAACATTATATGACATAATATATAGGTATTTGTAATTAGAAAACTGCTGACATCTATTGATATAAAAATATAAAAAAAAGTATATTCTAAGTCATGAGCCAGACATTTTCAAGGGAGAATTTAGTCAGCCAGCGCCGGCGCTAGCTATCATGCAGAGTGCTCCGATCCTGAATACTTTGTTAAACTGTGCATTTGGATTTGTTAAAAATTTAGGTTTGAGTCGTTTGTTAAATAGTCAAATTATTATGAGTCAGGTCAGGTCGTGTCAGTCAGTCAGTGTTGTTTGTTCAGTCCAGCCCCCCTATTCTGTATCTTAAGTTGCCAACTGGACAGGGTGCCTATCGTCAAAAACATAGATACAAACTAAACTTATAAATTTGCTTTTAGTGGGTATTGAACTATTTACGAACTGTGTCGTCACTTCAAGTGCTAACATGCCCTTAGACAATCGGAATTCGATAGTATATATATGTTTTTGATGATAGACACCCAGTCCAGAAGGCAACTAGAGATACATAATAGGGCCGCTGGTCCATAATGAGCTCCAAGTGACCATATGAATGATGTCTCCCATGTCCGTAATTCAATGTCGGTTAATGGAGGTGTGAATGATTTAATGATACGTAGGGTGAAGCAGTCGTTAAAAGTCAAATTATGGAGTCGCGTGTGTGTAGGTATGGGGAGAATGTTGTTTTGTATGCGATCTGCTGTGCGTCGGTGTTGGTTCATTCGTTTGTGAATTGGGTTCTTGGTTTCACCTACGTAGAATGCCGAGCAATGATGGCATTCTAGTTGGTAAATGCAGTTGCTGGTTTTACATGATGTATTCGGCTGTGTTTGATGTGTGGTGAGTGTTGATATGTATAGCTGTGTTAATAATGGGACACGTTTTGCACCGAGGCTGTTGGCAAGGAGCTGTGCCAGGTGATGAGTTGATGAAGTTGATGGGTTGTTTTATTTTTGTTTTGCTGAGTAGGTATGTGTCTGAGGTTTTGGTTTTGTCTGTAATACATTTTTGGATTAGTGGGTAGTAGATTTTGGGATTCGTTGTGTTGTCTGAGAATTGGAAGGGATTCTTTGATAAGTGATCTGAGTTTGTGAATGCCGTGGAAATAAGTGGTGATGATCTTTTGGTTGGATGTGTTTATGTTACTAATTTGTCTGTAAAAGTGTAGTCTGTGGTGTAAGTTTTTGGAGAGAGTGGCTTGGATAGTTTCGTTTGGAGAGAGCATTGTGGATTTTGTTATAGTAGTAGTTAAGGGTATCTTGATTGTTGAAAATTCGGTGGCCGTGGAGTGAAAGTGAATATGGCATTGATTTTTTAATGTGGGCCGGATAGCAGCTATTGAAGTCTAAATATTGCAGTTTGTTAGTTGGTTTAAAGTGTACAGCGGTGTGGATATGGTTGTTTTCGTCAATGGAAAGGTCTACGTCTAGGAATATAATTTTGTCACCTGAGATGATGTGGGTGAATTTCAGTGAGCTGTAGTCGTTAAGTCAGTTTAGAAAAAGTGTCAAGTGATTCCCTGTTGTGCGGCCAGATCATAAAAATATCGTCGATGAATTTAATAATGACAGTTATAAATAGTGCACTATAGGCAGCATGCTTACCTAAAATGGCCATAACGATATCGTCCTTTAGTATCTCAATGGAACCACGTGAGATGAAGAAGAGGGAAGTGAGGACATCTCCACGGTGCACCAGGGTTTCTCCGGGTGGCGCGTGCGTTGTCTTGAACCGCAGGGACAGCGCTCTACAACGTGGGACACACCAGCTTACACTACCGTTTATACTTATCAGTTATCACATTGAACAACAGTTGATCTATGCGTTTTGTTAATACGCGATAAAATCACTTTTCTTTGTCCAATGTAGGTAGTTTATGTTTTATATTCACAGTTTTGTAGGTTACTCTTTGTTAGACCATGCTGTTGGTCAAGTTGAAGCATTAACAATTTACTTTATTGAAATGTGTTCCTTTACTTATTACACATTTTCAAAAGGAGCATACTTAATTAATCATTAGAGGGTGTTCTGCACTGACTCTCCGTGATCGTGAATATTATGCACTTCCTCCCGGTCAGTCAGTCCAGCCAGAACAACGTCAAGAGGCACCTTAACCTTATCTCTGTTCTTTTTATGGTCGAAGTGGCGTACCTCAAACAGCCAGGACTAGCACCGTCGAAGGCAGAGCAATTGGCGAGCAGGTTGCGGTTCAGATGCAGGCAGATGTCGGCTTGCAAGCACTCGGGGAACCCCTTCAGTACACTCGACGTGTCGATGCCATTGGTGTATGTCCACGCGTGCTGGAAGTACTCCTCTAACCGCTGCCGCAGTGGGTTTGCTATCTAGGAACATTGGATAACACATCCGTGGGTCTTGGGCCCGTAGCATAAAGTTTAATTGCGCGCGATGCAACTTAGTTGAATCACAAGTGCAAGGAGCGTGACACGATGTTTTTGCGATTAAACAGTATATCAAGCCTCTCGCACCTATGATTCTATTAAGCCGCGTCGCGCGCGATTAAACACTGTGCTACGGGGCCTGAACTACAAATACATTTTGAAATTTAATCGACCGCCCGAATTCATACTGAAGACTTGGTTAGTGATCACTGATCAGGAACAAGGTTCATTGATTCTTTTTATAGAAATCATAAAAAAAAATTGTTCTAGTACGAACTGTACAAGTTGAAATACAATTCCTAGTACATATAGGCAGTACGGCAGCAAAAAACTTCTTTTTCCGATTACACTTAAAGCATCCGAGTCTCCAGTATATCCGGGTGGTTGATTAAATTACACCTCATATACTTTCAGACTACAACGTAGCGTTAACTCGTTCGCGTCCTCTTTTAGCTACGGCGTAGCAAGTGCTACGACTATCGTATTCCCGCGTTGTAAACCTGCAAACCTGCAACGTCATAATCTGAAAGCATATATATATAGCTTCACAGCCGTTCTCGGCCACAGCGACAGCTTCTTAACTCCTGTCAAGTTTGAGAGCTAGGCTGTCCAGCTCTCTGATGTGCTCTCAAGTGACTCGCGTAACCAATTTTTGCATTAAATGTACGCCCACATAGGGCGCACGTCATATATACGTAAAGAGCAAAGATTTAGGGTTGGTCTTGTCATAAGGAGTATAGTTCTTGCAATGCCTACGGCGTAGCACCGTAGCTCTTTGTTGCATGGGTCGTAGAGCTCGCTCTTTTTGAGCACTTTGCTTTAGTATGATTGGTACATTTGTGTAACTATTAACGTTAAAAAAGTTTTTCTATTTTAGATTTTCTACGTAACATAAAAGAGATAAGAAATAAAGTTACCTGATGAAACCGAATGAACTCCCGAACCCTAAGGATCTGTGTGTGATAGCGAGCTGTTCCCGAATATAGTCGCTGTATGATCGCCGACACGTTGCCGAAGATGCTGGCGTACATAAGCGCTGCAAAAAAACGATCAAGATACATTCTTCGAGGAATCGCAAGAGATATCCAACTGTCTGTAGCTACTCACATCCGACGAGCATCACAAATATCGTGAATCCCTTCTCGATATCCGTGTTAGGAGCCACGTTGCCGAAGCCGACACTTGTCAACGAGGTGCAAGTGAAGTAAAGAGCTGTGATGTATCGTGATCTGAAACATTATTTTGTTTCAGCAATTCTTTTTCCTTCTAAAAGAGTAATTATCGACACTTAGGTGATTTTTACCTCAGTGTTGGACCGGTAGAGTTTTCATAAGAGGCCTGGACATCATTAGCTAGAGAGTCCAGCCACCCAATAGGGGCACGGAGCTGCGGACGCTCCCAACTCCCTATTGCGTACCTGTTCAGCAAACGATAAGTCGTCAGTACTGCTGTTCCATCGCGTGTGGAACAGAAGATAACTATGGTTCTCACCATAAGCAGGCCAGCCAGTGCGCAATAAGCACAAAAGTGGCCATCAGAAGGAGAAGGACGGCAGTACCATACTCGGAGTATCTATCTATTTTCCTGGCGACGCGAACTAATCGGAGTAATCTCGCAGTTTTCAGTAGACCGATCAGCGTCGTCGTCTGCAACAGCAAAGTAAACCGTTCAATACTCTTATCGGAAAGATAAAAAGGCAATAGCCGCAAACGGAACTCAAGCATTGAATAAAAATATTTGCTTATACTAAATAGCATCAACGAGGTTTCGCAGCGAACCTCGCTAGCCAAGCAAAGTGAATTATTTTACCATAAATACTCTAATGTTATGCCAGGGCGCGAGCCTCGTTCGAGCATAAAATAACAAAAGTTAGATAGGTATGTTTTATGCAGAATTACAAGCGATTATTTTTATAAAACTATAGAAAATTAGCTGGCTTCATACATAATGCGGTGCATGTATCAGTTGATATTGGAAACAACTTAGTTCAACGCGATGAGATTTTAATAATAGTTATCTATCATACATAGACTATAAGGGTGTATAGGTGTCTCTTATCTGCGCGGACTAGTACTGAATTAAAATATTTCCAAGGCTTTGATGACAAAATATGTATCACATAGCGAACAACCCACATACAAATATTGCACACAACTTTATAGCGCACACTTTTCTGTTACTTACTGGGTATTATAATTTAACTTCCAATGTAACTTCAGTTGGCACTTGATGTAATATAATGAAACATTCAAAAAACGGAAATGTTTTACTAAACCACATCAAAACTGTTTTAATCACCTTCATTTTGACAGATCGTAATGAATATTCATAAGTAGATAAACAAAAGGCCTTGTTCGGCAAGCTCATCCCGGTACCAATAATTAGATTCTACGGAATGCTTGGAGATCAAGACCATTCTACGATTCTATTGAACCATATAATATAACGTATATGAACGTTCATAATATTAGAGTTGCTCAGTGAGAGTTCGTGAATAACGATTTGTGCGAGAGGCACATGCCACTTCTAATTTTTTATTAAGCATTACCTTGAACTATCCAGCTTATGAGATGAATGAAAAACTAAACCAAACGATGATTTATGCTTTGTTACTAATAAAAAGGAATATTCTAAATAAAATATAGTACAGATTTTTTGCAAAGTGTTTAGTGATGTAACAGTTGCTGGATCCTATGTTTTGTAGTAGACCTTATAAATTTACTTAAACTCTTATGTGTATGATTCTAAAAATCCCTACAACAAATAAACTTATAAAATGTTAAATAATTATTATTAGAGTGCATTACGAACTTGAAATCAATCAGAAACTAATTTAAAAGCACAAATATTTTGAAAAAGTGGCTCGAGCCAGAGTTTCATCCTGCGACCTCCTGCTTACATGACAGGTGTGCTTCCGACTGCGCTACGGAGGTTTGTATCTGAACGGAGAATTTTTCCACCATACCTGTACACTGAAATTCTTGTAGCTACTTGATATACCGGCTTGTAATGCACATACCAAAGCGCAGTCGGTAGCACGCCTGTCATCTAAGCAGGAGGTCGCATGTTCAAATCCTGGCCCAAGATTTTTTTTCAAAATATTTGTGCTTTTTAAGTTGTTTTTGATTGATTTCAAGTTTGTAATGCACTCAAATAATAATTAGAGTATTCAAAGCGATGGATTTCGCAATAAAAACATATAACCAAATATAAAATACTTTTTACGAGTATGGTTGCTCTAAATTTTGCGTTTCTCAAAAAGCTTAATTACTCGTCTCTATAATAAAAAACTATATTTGTTTGCGTAACGTTCATAAATGCAATGTTAGATTAGGATTTATTTGGGTAAATAAAAAAGGAATTAAAAACAAAGACTTAATAAAAAATATGTTCCATTTATTGCCAATTTATAAATAAACAAAATTCAGATAAAACAGATGCTTAAAAATTGAGTAAATTTAGTAAAAAGTAGACAAACAAAAGCAAGTTATTATTAATTACAAATTAATGTTAACAATGGTGAAACAAATAATACAACTGGTGGAAGGTGGGTGCCATTTTCATTATGTAGGTAGTTACACAATGTTTGACATAAACTGTGCTTATATCAATGTAGTGTATAAATGGTTCACTTATGGTACATATCGTTAATGTCTGGTAAGTGTGAGCGTATTTACTTTAAGCCATCGTCGTGCATTTCATGAAAATTTCCTCAAGTTTCTTTATACATTGGAAAGCGAAGGGAAATTTTCTGTTGTTGTATACGTACGTCCTAGTCCGATTGTAATATAATAACGATAGATAACATTACTTAAACTAATCATTTAGTTTAACAACTTAGTAACATTCATAATGACTACAATGTATAAAATGGTATCATTTTGTGTTTGCTTTGTATAAAGAAGTTGGAAGTGGCCAAAATTTTCAACGACATTGAAGAGGTGATTTCTGAATATTCAAGTATTACTACTCCACGATAAAGTTCGCTATTCAGGAGTTGGACGTAAGAATGTAAAGGTGAAGGTTACAGAGGTGACCTTGGACCAACTTCTACATTTCGATCGCTAGACATCACCATATTTTAGCCGACCCATACCGGCTATGGGTACTTTAAGTGCAAGGGTTTCTATATTTCATATAAAATATATGTGTTCCAAGACACACGCTTGTAATCACTTACAAAAGCACGGGACTTGTAAACATATATAAGTTTGACTTTGTATGTAGAAAACGTTGGCTTCTATATTTCCTATCCCGCCTTCCAATTGAAGCAAAAGTACGAGCAAATAGCCGAAATCTATTGTTCTGGGCCTATCTAGTATTCATGTAAGATTTAAGAGATTACGTCATCGTTTTAGTAAATGAAGTTTGATGAAATGAATTGATGGTTGTATATTTATGTACCTACAATTTGTGTATGTTTCGGTATTAATATTAATAATACAATTAAATTGATAGTTATCCTACACTAAGGATTGTTTGTATATCGGATACTATTAGATATAATCTAGAGAGGTACACAAACGAGGCGGTAGATGAGGTCACGTGTGGGTCGACGCAAGCTGGTGAGAGGTGAGAGATTGTCTGACACCAGCCCGTGAACGAACAATCGTACATTGCTTATGGGAAGCGTCCATACCTTCCATTAACGTATTCAATTAGTGGATAAAATGGCTTGTGGATGTCAGAAACTATAATCCAACTAAACAATCGAATAAAAATACGAGTGGCAGCAACTTAAAAATAATCATAAAGATGGTATACCTCATCACTTTCCAGCCCCTGCTGTAACAAGAAATGATATTACAAATTCAATATGCACCCACCTTTGGGTTTCACGATAATGTGAATAAAGTCAAAACAAAGGGAACTGATCGCCCATAGTAAACTTTGAGCAAATAAAAGATAGATGTGACGATGCTCCAAATCACGTTTTGAAGAAATAAAACAAAATGTTCGATGTCTGTCACAAATAAAAGATTGTGAAAAAACTTAAAATTAGTCAAATTAATAATATTTAGCGTGGGGCCTTAACGTGATCGGTAAATTAAAAGTTGTAATATCAGTAGTGGACCTAGTGTCAGTTGCACAACACCTGCATTCCTCTACTAGATATAAATACTTGGTGGGTTTACTAGATTCCAGACTTTCATTTGTCCGAAAATTATTTCATTGCTCACTGATTGTGTCTGGATGCTCGAATGAATAAAAAAGTAGACACTCACTCAAAGTTATTAAGAAAACATGAAGAGAGAGAGAGAGAAAGCATGAAAATGTAACAGAGCTTCAATACGTTCCTAAGCTATTTATGGAACGGTCTACATTATTATTTTCATTTCAAGTTGTGCAGCCCTAACCTGACCCGGTTCTTTTTATACTTATGATATGACCTATTTTATTATTTTTAGTATGCGGAAAGCCGGGTGCATCGTGCAACGCTACGCCCTAATCTTGTGAACGTCGGCCGTAAGCAAGTAGCTACTATATGTATAGGTATGGTCTTTTTTTCTGCTTCATGCTTAGTTCTGAATGAAATATAACTGAAACCCGAAGTAGCACTGACGACTTTGAATCTCTAAAACGAATCGTTCGTTTTGTTAACAAAATTGTGGCCAACGTTTTGTACCCTGAAACAAAATTTAGATATTTCGGACAATTGATTATCTGGGAACTAATATTCTATTGGTAATGTCTAGGCTAGAGTAGTGTGTGTCGTAGCTGTATGAGATGAGAGAGGAGTGGATGAGAGGGTCGGGTGAGTGGGGTGTAGGGGTGAGCTCACTTCGTCGGTATCGGTGCCGAAGAGCAGCAGGTCGAAAGGGATGGCAGCGACCAGGTCGATCAGGAACCAGCCACGCAGGTAGTGCATGGCGATCTTCGCTGGATCGGACTCCACCTCGTCCGCTATGTTCACGTACGTCGTACGGAAGTTTATTAAGATGTCGATTATGAATGTCACGTCCACTGAAATAAACAAATCACCTATTAATATAATATGATTTATAGAAGAATCCATCGCTTTGGATACTCAAACAGTGCATTAGAAACTACAAAAGATCAATTACCTTAGAAACAAATTCAAAGTAAGACAAATATTTTGAAACAAATCCTCGGGTCATGTTTTGAACCTGTGAACTCTTGCTTACTCGGAAACGCTACTGACTGCGCCACCGAAGAAGCAGGTTCAAATCCCGGGTAGAGGATTTTTTAAATTTCTTTATAATTTATATTTTCTAGTTGTAATTTTGAATCACTAATTATGTTACCGCCAAAAGGTTTCATAATTTACTAGTAAGTGTGTTTCGAACACGGGTTCCGTTAATGTTGAAGTAATCGTACAAACTAAATCAGCTCAAACAGCCCAGCCGTTGTTGAGTTACTAATCTTGTAACTCGTGGGCTCCTTGATGATAGAAGCATCGTAGAGGTATCAGTGGCTTCGTTATAAGTTGTAAAATAAGAATATCAATGCTGATATTACTTAAAGATATATATATTATATATTTGCTTTCATGACGTTAGACATGAGGATATTACGAGTAAGTTGACGCATGTTTCACAAAAATTTCCTTCAGCCATTTTCTGGCTAGAACTTCAAACTTGGTGTGTTTTGAAAATGTTTTTTTTTAGAAAACGGGTGGTTATAAATTTTTACAATCAGCTTATAAAGCCCTTACATTTGATACCCCACACGACAGGTATCAGAAAAAAAAAGCATACAAAAATATTATGACGTCATAAAAACCAAACATGGAACTCTAAGCAATATCACCATTGATGTTATTATTTTACAACTTATATTATATATAACGAAGCCATTGACACCTTTCTTATGCTTCAATAATCAAGGAGCCCACGGAAAAACATTTGCTCCCAGAATATATGGCGGTGGGCGGACTAACAGACATCTACTCGTAGACACCGAAGCCTCTTTGCGAATGTAATTTTTTTCAAGTATTCCTAAACAACGTACAATTTAAAATCCGTACAAACAAATAAAAGGTGGTAGTCGTATCTGTATATATAAAATTCCAAGTCCTGACTGACTGACTGACTGACTGATATATTTCACCCCCTAAGATAAATGAGTAAACATGTAATTCAGGTTTGTTCAGAATTCCACCCCTAAAAGGGGGACATAGGGTGACAAATTCTGAAAATCAACATGGGTATCGTTTGTATGGTTTATCGGGTCGCTGATTACGAAAACAACAACGATTTTTAAATCCAACGTAGTGGATGTGAAATACCATCATCCCCTGTTGGGGTGCGATGGGGTTGTAATGTTGAAATGTGTAAATATCAATATGGGTGTCGTTTTTATGGTTTTTTGGGACGTTAGTTACAAAAATGGTATCGATTTTGAAATTTAATATAGTGGACATGAAAATTCTTGAAAGTATGTGTGCCAGAATAAATCGGCTGTAACAGGCGAACAGACAGACAGGCACGCAAGTGATGCTATAGGTTTCCATTTTTTTCTTTTGAGGTATCTATCTATCCATATATCCACAACCTATCTATCTATCTATCTATCTATATATCTGTCTATCTATCTATCTATCTATCTATCTATCTATCTATCTTTCTATCTATATCTATCAATATCCCAGCAAAATATCTTTGGAATGGAAGGTGGTACATCCCTAGGGGTTAAAAAAATATGAAAAAATTTAAATAACACTTTGAAAAAAAAAAGTTTGTATGACGCCAGGGTAGGCACTGCCTACCCTAGAGTGAACATTTTCATACAAAGTGTTATTTAAATTTTTTCATATTTTTTCTTTATTGTCATACTTGACCTTCTGATTGCTTTTCCGGAAAAAAGTTCTGTGCACGCCACTGGACCACGGGGTACCAAAAAAAGTTTTTTTTGAATGTTAAAACTTTGACGGTCTGTTTCTCCCAAACGGCTAGACTTAGACCCATGTTGATGGGTGTCTAGGAAAAGGTTTCGACGAGATCTACCTGCCGAAAGTGTTAAAACTTTACAGGCCCGAATCTCCCAAACGGCTAATGCTAGACCCATGTTCATGGTACTCTAAGAAAAGGGCTCAGCAAGATCTAGATGACGTTAAAAAAAAAGTCGAAAAATAAAATTTGCCAGACATTTGATCGGCCATATCTCCCGAACGGCTAATCGTAGGGAGTTCGGGTTTCAACTATTGTGATCGGTCAAGCTGGGGCTACATGACCAAAAAAATATTCTATTTGACAGGTTTTGACAGTTTTTTGACAGGTCCAAAAAAGTATTCCGATTTGCATACAACTCAAGGGGCATTCGGGGTCGCCTTACGCTGCCGTATTAAAATTTGACATTTTTTGACAACTGATAGGGATTTTGACTCTCTTGGAAAAACTTTGATCAGTGAGTCCCCGTGTTTGGCATTGTGGTGAGGCCGAAAAACGAGCATGTGAGGTTCGTAGTCTGAGCATGCAAGTTTTTCGGCCGAGCACTACACCTTGACTCTCAGACGGAGTGAGAGCACTTATGTTTGTTTCTGAAAAAAATGTTATTTGTTTCCTGTAGGCCACGCGGGCGAAGCCGCGGGCAGAAGCTAGTATTGTATAAAAATAATAACAAGATTATTTGCTGCGGCGAGCGAGAGAGGTAATTTGAAAGCTCTCCGCTGGGAATTCCAACATGTTTGTTTGCTGTTGGTCTGCACGGACACAAAATGGCATCTCTTTTTTATGTAATTCATTTCCGAAATGCTGATGAAAGTCAAACAATATTTTATTAACCGCTGAAATCATTTTTGTATATTGTAAGCGTTTTCAATTTGTAGATTTGGTGTAGATTTTTATATATTTAGACGGTTTTTTGATAATCCTCAATAAATTTCCATTTCGTGTTAGGTATGAAATAGTTAGGTATTTGTGCAACAAGAGAGCAAAAATATTTTTTGTTGCGAGTGCCGAGTTTGAATCCCGAGCAAGCGAAGAATTTAGAATCCTGAGCGTGGTGAGGGATTCAAAGGCACAAGAAACAGAATAAATTTGCTCTCGTGTGACACATACAACTTTTCACCTCACTAGCGAGAAAACACAGATGTAAAGACACCATCTTTTCGAACGAACTTATAAGAATTCAATGGTTTTTTTCTTTAAATATAAAAATACTGCACATAAAATAAAATGTAAGCAGGGTTTATTGAATCCCAAAAGCCGCGAAAAATCGGAAAATCTTTGATAAACTGATCGAAAACGCAAAACATAACAATCACGCGGGAGTTTTACTCTATATCCGTTTCCGGAATCCATACACATTGGGAGGCCATACACAGGATTTCGAGAAGTTTACCTTGTCTATGGTATCCGACAAGCTGTAGGGCTGTGTATGGTATTGTATGGAATACATATAGAGTGAAATAGATAGCCGCCATGTTGATGTTTGCTGTCTCTCTTTCTCTTGAGCAAAGGATATTGAGTTTTTGAACAATTCGCAGTGTTCTTAATTTGAAACACTTTTCTTCCTTTTTAAAACCAGTGAGCAAAAATCGATTTTGCTCACTGATTTACTTAAGCAATAAAGGCGCGCTTTTCGAACTAGTGAGGTGAAAATAAAAAATCCATTGAGATATTTTAATAAGATTATTACGAAACACGTTACAATATATTTTTTGTTCATCACCAATTCATTACCTACTTTTGGAAATATTTTGAAAAAAAATCAAAGTAGTAGGATATGGGCTGAATAGCTACAATACATTTGCCTAGCAATAAATAAAAATACTAGTTGTCAATGTCAAATGTCACTAATATGTCAATAATATGTCATGCCATATTGTTTTTTTCAAGACAAGTAAAAATACTTATGTACGAGACCCATTATTCCCACAAGGCTTTGGTATAAAAATCCCAGATTAAAATATCATACATCTATGTAAAAGTCCAAATTTTGGGAAAGAGAAAAATACAAGTCCTTTAGATTTTTACCAACTTTTACTTTAGCTAATACCTATTAAAATTAGCGGGTTAATAGCTTGAAATGTTATGGATGACCCTTATCCTAGTGGGGTTTGATAATAATAATAATAATGATATAGGCTTAGAATAATAAATTCTAAGGATATAGGTATTATTGGTCTGAATGTATTCTGACAGTAGGTATTGGTCTGACAGTGAGGCTCTCAAGTCAAGATGACAATAAACTAGATAGTATTTAGATATAGCTGCTGTGACTGAAACCAGATTACGTTTCAATCTCTGTAGCTTAGTTGACCTCGATTTCACTGATTTGATTTGACTGTGTTTCAACTCCGCAGTTCCAACTGTGTTATCGTCAAGTGACTTATGATATGACCTTACTTGGAAGTAAGCTTACTTGGAAGTATGTATAAAAATTGTTGATTAAATTGTCAGATAATGTCTATAGTAGAAGACAGTTTAGAGCATGAGAGAGAGATTTTTAGTCCCTTGGACGGTTTTTTGTTTTTCTAGTATCTATTTCCATAATATAACGGCAGTATTGCTAAACTATAAAGCTACGCAATTTTATGCTCGCTAAAGTTGTGCTAAAAAATTGATCAGTGAAAATTGCTACGCTTGGTTTGATTGTACTTTTCGGTCATAGAGCTATAAATTTCAACGAACTTTCTGTATAAACAACGACCTATTTTCTGGGAAGGAGAGGTACAAAGTGAGTTTGAAAGCCAAGTTACCAATCATATCGATGACGACGATGGGGTCCTCCCCAAAGGCCTTGGACCGCTTGTCGAAGTCAGGCTCGTTCAGCTGGAAGGCGGCCACGTACGGAGTGAAGATTGCTGTGTAGATCACCAGGATCAAGATCAACCAATCCCAAGCGGCCTGCAATCAGAATGGGTGACTTCTATAAGTACCAGTTATCCGTACCCAAAAGGGTACCAAACCGAAACCATTTACTAAGCCTCCGCTGTCTGTTTGTCTGTCTCTCTGTCTGTCTGTCTGTCCGTCCGTCCGTCCGTCCGTCAGTATTACTATTGTAATCTTTGCGTTCGTCTGTCTGTCTGTCTGTCTGTCACAGGGGTCTACAGCTTCAGATGTTTTAGGTAGTCAGTCGAAATTTTCACAGAATACGTTTTACTATAGTCTCTATCACATCAAATAATAAAAAAAAACGTTATCATTATTATGCTTAATATGCTTAATGCTTATTTCCGAAACAAGAAGTCCGAAAAATAAGAAAAACAAAAACAAATAGTTGATTACGTAAAGATTACAGGAAAAATACAGCGGATTAGATATTAGGGTTCCGCACTCAACGGGAGCCGCGAATTGTTTGCCAGGCGCTACCCTTTTTGCGGCTTGTTTTTGTCTTCTTAATGTAACTTTGGCATTCATATTGTTGTAATTTTTGGGGTTCCGTACTCGTATTGTGTGGTGGTGCGGAATCCTTTGTGCGCGAGTCCAACTCGCACTTGCCCAAATTATTTTTTGTAACGACATTATTTTTTATTGATTATTTTTCAATAACATAAACTACATATATTTTTAAATAATAAAAAGCCATCCGACTATAACCACATGGTTTAAACGCGGTATGGCGAGATCGCAAACTTACGAGTATGCTAAACAAACTTTATATACATCACGCAGCCATAGGCCGCTGATATTCAAGAAAATAATGCTTTACTGCGCTTCTACCCTTTTATAAAAAATTATTAGGCTATCCAATGTACCGCAGGTAATTTATTTAATAACAAAAAAGCATGTATTCCTATGTTTAGGCCCAGTAACTTCCTTTTCTTATACTGTGGTTTAAGCATCTATTAAGCATTCTTACTTTTCATATTTTAAAAGTGCATTCCTTAATCGAATATCATTTTTGAGATCATTTCTTAGGCGTTTTAAAAAATATTCAGAGGAAATAATTCGGTTGAAGGTACGTTCACACGTTGCAGTTATATAAAGTCTGCTTTCCAATCCGATTTATTTGACACTGAACATGAAGGTCCCAGTGTCGTGTCCATTAGACTCGTACTTGTCAAATTGCATCAATCGGCCTCACCGCACGGGTGGACAGACGCAAGGCACCAAGGTTTCAGTACAAAGGGGTTTCGTTTTGTTGACAGAACCATAAAACTCTCTCACGACAAAGCCTTTTGAAATTTCCTTTTCACCTCACTAGCTCAAAAAGTGCGCCTTTGTTGTTTTTAAAACCAGTGAGCAAAAGATTTTTCTCTTTATATCGTTTTACTGCTCTGGATACTTCTTTCGAGCCGAATATTTTTTTTTTCATAAAAAAAGAATCGGGTTGAGTTGGAAGAACCGTAAATTATCTAAGTGGATACTTCTCATTGGCGGCAATATATATCATAATAATACGAGTGTATCAGTTAATTCGTTCGAAAATATCATTACTTATATCTTGTCTTTTCTCGCTAGTGAGGTGAAAAGTTTTATGTGTCACATTAGAGCAAAGTGATTTGTTTCTCGTGCCTTTGAATCCCTCACTACGATTAGGCAAGATTCATTCTCGGCACCCGCAACAAAAATTAACTTTGCTCTCTTGTTGCACAAATAACTATTGTGTTGGGCAAGTAAAACATTTGAAGGAAACAAAAGCGATTCAGGCTCGTATTGTGTTTTGGGTACACTAATTAGTTTTGTTTTGTATTTGCTTACAGCAATACTTAGATCTAGTGTTTGCCTGAAGAAGTTGTAAATTGATGAAACCATTACCTATAATTAAGTACGTAAAGTACCAGAGATTTATCATTTCCATAGTCATAAATGCAGATTGATGACTATATGTTTCTTGTAAGTTTTAGAGTCTGTTACTTCTAGAAAATAAAACAATATTAAAAAAAATATAGACTAAGACTAATCGAATGGGCGGAGGTAGGCATGTATTTATATATGTAACCTATTAGTATGTGGTATATAGGATGGGATTTGGTCGG
This sequence comes from Ypsolopha sequella, assembly GCA_934047225.1. NCBI lineage: Eukaryota > Metazoa > Arthropoda > Insecta > Lepidoptera > Ypsolophidae > Ypsolopha > Ypsolopha sequella. The sequence continues at coordinate 16,357,238 of OW203987.1, forward strand.
CCGCCTGGATTTGTGCTGCGGGCTCGGTTGGTGATCATTGAACCTTGTTCCTGGTCCCTGGCCGGGTCTCCGGTATAGGTTAGGGCGGAAGAAAATGCCAACTGTGATGTGAATGAGTTGTGGGACCAACGTAAATATTTAGATATAACATTTTTATACAAACTTCTTAATATTTCTATCGATGCTCCAGAATTACTACGACAGATTCTCATTCGCGTACCTCGTAGGCGCGAACGCAGCTGTCGTAATAAACATCTTTTTTCGATTGCAGTGGGTAAACTTTGTAAAGTGGTAAAGTGGGTAAAGTTTTATTAGACGAAGTTGTAAGACTTACAACGATGGGTGCGGTGTTTTGCAAAAGTTTAAATTTTGTTAAAATTATGTAAGGAAACACATTAAATTTTAGTTATTTAAAGTTCAAGTTTAGTTATTTTAAGTTATGATATTTTATTTAGATAAGTTTTTTTTTAAATATTTTCCTTTATTTTCAAAAATCTTAACCTAGTTACAAAAATGCACAATACGAAAAAGCTGCAACTTCCATTTGCCTTCGTGTGACGCCACTTGAGAAATGGCTGTTTAGAAATGTGTCCTTTGCTATCAAGATTAATTTATAATAATTTGCTTCCGACTAATTTGACAGCCGGATGACAGATGAGTAGACAGACAGAGACAGACCACTTTTTTATAAACAATCACACATTACAATCAGTGTAATGTCTAAAATTTTCAAATTACGTCATATCGGACAATTATTTAAAAAACCATACAAAATAATGGTTAATTTGTTTACCAAAATAATGAAAACTACCTATGTCCTAAAATAACGTAAATTTTCTGAAAAAAAATTGAAAGAAAATCTTTTAAAAATTAAGCCATGGGAATTGACAAACGCGGTTTGCGTGAGAGCGCAAGTAGGAAAAATAGACGCTGTTTCTATGCCGCGTGCTAGTCACACATATGTGGTCCTCCGTTGGGAACCGGTAGTATTGAACATAAAAAAATATGAATATTATACATAAACATTATTTCTTTGATAATACCAACGAGTATTTTAATAGTAGATTGTGTCACAAGGGACCAAAATAATGTATTTAGGGCGAGAGCGATTGTTTGAATCCAGAGCGAAGCGAAGGATTCTTCGTGTAGAGTAGAATCCTAAACGTAGCGAGTGATTCAAAGTACGTCGCTCGAGATTAAATAATTTCTCTGCACACTCTGCTTTTCTTACTCCTCTATGAGAAAAATAAATAAGAGATGCTTTTAGTTATATTATTTGTATTTACGTAAACAAGTTTCTGGTGTTAATATTTCACTTTCACTGCTAGAACTCATCTTTTATTCAATATGTGTGAATCAAATTAAAATTGTTTGTAATAATTTGATAAAAAGTAATAAAAAAACCGGCCAAGTGCGAGTCGGACTCGCGCACGAAGTGTTCCGTACCATTATCTATAAAAACGGCAAAAAAAACATGTCTGTTGAATAGGAGCAACCTTAAATATTTATTTTTATAAATAAATTATTTATTTTTATAATATTTGTTCTGTTTTTTAGTATTTGTTGTTATAGTGGCAACAGAAATACATCATCTGTGAAAATTTCAACTGTCTAACTATCACGGTTCATGAGATTCAGCCTGGTGACAGACGGACAGACAGACGGACAGCGGAGTCATAGTAATAGGGTCCCGTTGGTTACCCTTTGGGTATAGAACCTTAAAAACGAATAACAAGTTCCCGCGTATTTTTTTTAAATTGATTAACCAATACCGCGTCAGCAGGCGCGCTTTTTTATTACTGGCCAGAACTTTATCGAAGCAAATTGCGTTCAAACTTTTTAATTAAATAGTGTTCCAAATTCAAAAGTCATTTCGTCACTGTTATTAAGTGCACCGGAATGACCCATTTTGCTCGCACTTATCGAGGAACCCTTCACCTCTTTTCGAATAGATGGGATGAAAAAGCATTTTAAGTTTATGGTTCCGTACCGTACCTAAAGGATAAAAAAGGCACCATTAACACTCGGTTGTCTGTCTGTGCATAGGTACAGTCAGGAAACTAAATTGTGAACTACCCGGGAACTAAATATAAATAAACTAGTATAACATTTTAATAATTATATAATATGCCTCTATTAGCTTTTTATTTGCAATAAAACTTTAAATATATATAATAAATAAAAGAAAATTTTAAACTTGAAATATATTTCGGCCCTTAGTAGGCCGTCATCTTGACTGAATAACATTGTATAACAATAATATAAATCATGTCGTTACGACATATATCGTGTCAGAGGTGTTTACGAGTAATCTGTTTAAAGACCGCTATAATAAGAATTCGTTTTTTCCAAGATCTCAGATTAATTCTCCCCTTGTCTTTATCCCACATTTCAGCTCAATCGGCTTATCCGCTTGGGTTTTTAAACGGAGCCCTAAAATGCATATACTGTTCGAGGTATCGAAACCTAGGCCTGTTTACACTTCAGAGGTTCATCGCCGTTCGTGTGGCAGCATACTCGCTTTTTTCACTTTTACCTCTGTACAATATTCTTGGCTTCTTGCCACTAAAAGCTGGTACTTTTTGGTACTTTTTGTTTTTAAAAGCGCTGGTTTTTGCTGTGTTCTTCATTTGGAATGGTGTTAGGAAGCTTAAAACCATACTGTAGTGCTGGCTTCCTATAACAAAGCCACACCAAAAGAATTTGATCTATAAATTCTTATCCTTAAAAGAGTAACAGATACAGCGTTACTGTTGAAGAGAAAAAAGCTTCATGAGTAATAAATATAGAGACACATAAAGGTTATTCATTTTAGCGTGCAGCTTTCTATAAAGCTTAGCACTCCAGTCTGGGTGGGTATAAACTTCTTGGGACAGAAAATGCGCAACTTTTGTCTCAACACCTTTATTGCGGTTGCGAAAATTTCTGCGCAGCGGTAATCAAAAAAACGATTCACACTATTTGTTAAGGCTGCGCCGAGCGTAGAACGATTAGACACCTCGCTTGTTCTCTCGTGGTCGTAATTTATCGTGGTCGTATTTATTGAATTTAACAGAAAAAAATCATATTTAATTTACCAGACAAAATTTAAAAAATGTGAAACGGCCCAATTTTATTTTATAACGTTTGAGATTGTATTGAATTGTGGTTGAGACAAAATTCGACAGTTAAGTTATTGAAATTACTAAAACCGTAATACCTTTTTTAGATTTTGGGCCTACTTTAGATAGATTTGTTTCTTACACCATAAGTTATTTTTAATATTTGCTGTGGCGGAAGTGTAGATACATTCTCTGTGATAATAAATATATATTTTATTTATTTATCATTGAAATATTATTCAATAAATCAATTTAACAGTGACTGTCGTTTTAGATTATTTTGCTCGGCGCCCTCTTAACTTATTGTATTGTACATATGTTTTTGCGTCCTAATGATTGTGTTAATATCTGTAACTTCAGACCAATATGGGCATAGCATGCCAAAAGGTTTTCATGTCATCCTGGAAATTCTGGTAACTGCGGCGTGGAGCGCTAGTACCTACTTACTCGGGTGCCCCTCCCCACCCCGTCGCCGCTCCGCCAGTGCTGAGTCAATTTCATCATGTCTGCCGTACAGTGGAGACCGAATCAAGTAAGACACATTTGACTTTGTACCTATCTTGTATTTTTCTCTGTAGGGGCTAATGTCGTACTGCAAGTGTAAAGCTTAATGTGGTTTCCACTGTACACTAGACGTTTTTTGTCACCCCAAAAATATCGTAAATCAATTATCGTATTTTTTGAATTTTTTTCATAATCAGTATCGTGATTATAACCCTGTGACGGAAGTTGCTGACCAAATCAACACCCTGTACAGGTCATGGCACGATTTTTGATCGCTCGGCGAAAGTGGTGGGGGACTAGCGCATGTGTTCATTTGCGCACAAAGTTACTAAGTGCGATAGAAAAAAAACTACTAGCGCAGTCAAAGTCACCGTAAAAACCGTGCCGCTACGCTTTAAATGCATAATTGATAATGGACAAACTGTAACATTAATGTAATTTCTCGTATTGTTGGGGTTCCTTATCAGGAGTATATAATCAAAAAGACTGTTTAATTTTGAGAGCGATTTATTATAATAATCCACCTACTAGACTTAAATATACCTAAAGGAAACTAAGATCACAACTGTGACTTTGCTATGTAATGGTAGCAGGCGCCGCAGGTACTAGTTCTAATTTTCAACAGGTACCTGTGGGCAACATGACAGTACAATGACAGTGGTCAAATTCGGTCCAAGCACCCGCCGTCAAGATCAAGACATATTGTAAATGAAAGGACATAATGTAGTCGTCAAGTAATATACTATGCTTCAGTTCTTGTAATTAAGAGGCTATGCGAATTTTATTTTTGTCACTGTCACTTCAAGCGAAAAATTGCGCAGTGCGAGAGGGGCGGATTCAGGGCAAAAGGAAAAAAAGTTGGTTTTATATTTTTATAAAAAAAACTAAAATAGCTAGCAAAATTTCAAATTTCAAAACTCTAGATATTGTTGAAACACACCTAATAAAATATGTTTGAGTTCTGGATATGGTTCTTATTCGTCAAACGAGGAGAAAAAGTGTGTTTGAAGACCTCATTTCAACAATTATTTCTATCGAGGAAAATGTATCCAAACATGTTTTCCAATTTCAAAATCCTAGATTATATAGACAAAATGCATATACCAGAAATGTATTAAAATTTTCCGTGTATTTCATGAAATACACAGAAAAGAAACACCCGTATTTTTTTCGCAAATCGTTTTAACACGGGGCCCCTACGAAAGTTTTTGCAAATGTAAAAATCTCAACGAATACATTTTATTTTATTTTTTTATTATGATGGGGTTCTGGTTGCTTGAGGACTACATTACGAGCATATGCGCACGGTGCTTAGACCAACTCCCATACAAGTTTGCCCACTGTCATTTGACGTTACCAATGCAACGCAACGGGGTAGCTAAACTGAATAAGCGGAACCACTTACCTTTACTTGTTTTTGTACTTGAAGCTAGTGTTTCGTCAGGACAGGGTCTCAAAAGTAATAGGGTAATAGATAGTTGCACGTTAGCGGCTTGCTTACATAGGTTCGTGAATATAATAATTTATTTATTTTCTCCGTTTCATAAAGCTTATGAAATGAATTTAGGCTGTGCACGAACAATTACCTAGTCTTTTCATGTTCTAACTTAATTTAAAATTTAAATAACAAAAAAGTAACTTAATTTAAAACTAAATAATCCTAAAATAAAAGAAAAAGTCCTAAAACCTTATATTACATGAAACATTATCTACTTATTACTAAATAAAACATTATCTACTTAATAAAAATATTCTTTAAAATATTCTATATATGTATTATAGTATATATATATATATGTATGTTATGTATGTTATTCATTACATGTGAGTGGTCACGCGAAAAAGGACCTGATGGGATACAATTATCCAGAGAAAAACAAATTTTAAAACTCATTCCTGAAAGCTCTAATTTGCCAAATTATTTCAGGTCCTCGGGTCCCTTTTCGCATGACCACTCACATATAATGAATAAAATACTTGAGTACAATTAATTGTTAATAAGTTATTCGTGTTTACTCAGAGCGGATTAGCCATCTTAGTCACCCTAGGCCATTCAGTACCAGCCACCCTCGTCTCCGAACTTTTCAGCTAGATAGCACTCTCGCTACCGTCGTCGTCGCCACGTCGCGTCGGCCGCGGGCGCAGAATAGCCGCCCCTAATACCTGGCCGCCCAAGGCCCGGGACTACACGGCAGTGGCGTGCACAGAACTTTTTGCTGGAAAAGCTAGTAAATAACAATAAAAAAAATATGAAAAAATTTAAATATCACTTTGAAAAAAAAAGTTTGTATAGGAAATTTTCACTCTAGGGTAGACATTATAGCCGATTATGAAGGCTTTAATTTTAGTTTTAGTGCTGTCAAAACTAAATTTTCTTCATCGCAAAAAAATCCTTAAGTGTTAGATTTAGAAGCTAAATTACTTTGGAAAAATTTAAGTTTTGACAGCACTAAAACTAAACTTAAAGCCCTTAGAATCGGCTTTACTGTCTATCCTGGCGTCATACAATTTTTTTTTCAAAGTGATATTTAAATTTTTTCATATTTTTTTATTGTTGTTCTTGACCAAATGTTTGCTTTTCCAGCAAAAAGCTCTGTGCACGCCACTGCTACACGGCCCTATCGGTAATCCGCCACTGCGTCTACTCATGCTCGTATTATTATCTCTGTCGATGAAAGAAAACCCATCTCTGTATATCATTGTGTTTACTTTGAGATTGAAAATACAAGAAGTACTCGTACGTAATCTAAATTCAATTCTCAACTCTCTATTTAGTGTAAATATATTTTCATATAGTTTAGTTTGTAATATATTTATTGTAAGCAGTTTAGTTTGCTTAAGTTTTTAATATTTCATAGGATTATTTAGTTTTAAATTTAAGATACTTTTTTAATTGAATTATGTTTCAAATAAATCTGTAAATAATTCTCAAAGGAAGAAAAGATAATTTGTCTCTTTTATTTCTGCTTTTTTGAGGGCCGTTTAATTCCTTATGTTTATTTAATTTAAGGGGCTCCACAATGGTTAACTTCAGTTTTACATCGGATTTAGTTCCGTCTACGTAGACAATAAAATTATTGAAGAAAAAAATGTGGTATTTTTTTGACACTAGACCATTCTTAATTACACTTCACAATTATACGTAATTACATACGTTTAATCTTCTTACAATTAAACTAATTTTAAAAGAATACAAATCACGAAATTTCACGAAAAATATGTTTCAGCTTCCATATTCCAAAACCGATTAAAACAAAACTAACACACGAAGTTACTTCCTATAAAAAAACGAAAACTATCTTTATTTCATAAAAAAATTGTAACTAATGTCTGACGTTTTAAGTGCACGGCACTTGATAAGAGCAGGATAGACAAATTAAAAACAAAAGCGTTAGAGCAGTACTGAAGGTTTAGCATTGTGGAGCCCCTTAAGTAATTACTTAATAAGTGTGATATGTGGATGAAACAAACCTTTATTGAGTTTAAGATGATAGATTTTTAAAATGTCTAATAAAATTTACAAAGTCTTATCCTAAACAAAAATCTTTGAATGCAGTTTCGCTTATTTTGGAAAATACAGGAATGTTTCCTTTCAGTAAAATTTGCTATCATCATATATACATATATTTAGAGAAGTCCTCATCAACGCCCAGCCCAAACCCTTGGACTTAGAAAGCTGAAATTTTGCACAGAGGGTCCTTTTAAAATGTAGACAAGAAAAATGCCTGGATTTTTCAAAATTCATACGGTATTGGGGGAAACGGGATCCACGCGAGCAACACTGCGGGCGTCTGCTTGTTATCAATATTTATTTATTTATTTAGTTTATTCAGGAAATTAACAGCGACATATTATACTCTAAACAATATTTCAAATTTCCCCAACTGTTAAAAATAATAATCAAAACTTAACTAATTCCTTACTCCGAATTTAGACTACTCGTATATTTAAACATTTAAAGAATGAAGCAACTTAACTCCCTAACGTAATCTTATTTAGTTTAATTTGCTCATTTGTTCGACAAGGTGTGTATGTTGTGTGGAGTTAATGTAAGATGGGTATGTATGAGAGAGTATGTGTTTATGTAAGTGAGAGGAATGTAAAAAGGTTTAGAAAAATCATAATTATCATTATAATTACGGTTATTCATTAGGGCAATATATTTCATTATATGAAGGGCAATATATGAAAAGTACGTTCCCTCCAACTGCCACACTGTACGTTCGTATACATTTACCTCTGTACCTGACATGAACTTGTACTAATGAGATGAAATAACTCTGTCACCTGTAGTTGAACCCACAGTTGAATGACTGCACCCGACCGTCTCGGGTCACTAAACGCGCTTGTGTCTACATGTACTCTGCGAGTCTGAATTTTCTTTGTTTGATTATATTAATTTAATGAATAATTAAATTATAAGCCGGGGTCAACTGGATCCAAGCTTACCTTTACACGCAAGCGCTGCAGACATGATTTTTAAACCATCAAGCTTATTTATAGGTAGTACACGAGATGTGTGTTTGTGTATGAGCATTTTCTGTTAGAATATACTTGTACGGAACTTTGTCTGTACGTACTGTTGCTTAATTCAGTACTTATTTTTTTTTCCATATAAAATACTTGATGCTCTTTTTTACTGATACGTACCTCACGATTGAAAAACGGTACCCTTATAGGTTCATTTTGTTGTCCGTCTGTCAGGACCCTTTTGTTTGGGTCCCGTGTGAGATATCAAGTTGAAATTGATACTTCTACAGAAGTATACAGCCCTATGGCACTGTAAAAAAAATCGAGCTTCTAAATTGTCGCAAATGTTGACCTTTACATGGGTAATCAATTTCATACAAATTTTCTCACCATCCATAGGTAACTTTCAGTTGATTTAGAAACTTCAATATACATTCACAGGTAAGTCTTATTGCACAGGTATATAAAAATATCTGAAAGTTACCTATATTTAATTATTTAAGATTAATTAGAACCCTTAGATACATAGAATTGAGTAGATCGTAAGTGTGGAATATCCATACTACGATCTTTACTAAGCGTCCGTACTAAGATGTAGCAAATTTACTATGTGTCCGTACTACGACGTAGCGAGTTTACTTAGCGTCCGCACATCAACGTAGTAAGCTTATTAAGCGTCCATCCTACGACGTAGCAAATTGACTAAGCATCCGTATTACGACCTAGCGAGTTTATTAAGCGTTTGTAATACGACGTAGAAAGTTTACAACGCGTCTACTAAGCAAGTTTACTAAGTGTCCGTACTGAGACCTAGCAAGTTTACTAAGTGTACGTACCATGACCTAGCAAGTTTACTAAGCGACCGTACTACCACGTAGCAAGCTTACTAAGTGTCCGTACTACGATCTAGTAAGTTTACTAAGCGTCCGTACTACCACGTAGCAAGTTTACTAAGTTTCCGTCCATACTACGACCTAGCAAGTTTACTAAGCGTCCGTACTACGACGACTTAGCAAGATCGTTAGGTGCCCGTACTTTGACGTAGCAAGTTCACTAAACGTCTATACTACGACGTAGATAGTTTACTAAGCGTTCGTACTACGACGTAGCAAGTTCCCTAAGCGTCCGTACTACGACTTACCAATTTTACTGAGCGTCCGTACCACGACGTAGCAAGTTCACTAAGCGTCCGTACTACGAAGTAACAAGTTTACTAAGCGTCCGCACCACAACGTAGCAAGTTCACTAAGTGTCCGTAATACGACGTAAAAAGTTCACTAAGTGTCCGTACTACGACATAACAAGTTTACTAAGCGTCTGTACTACGACGACGCGACGTAGTAAGTTTGCCGAGCAAGAATCTCTATGCGCAAGTTGTTTGTGGCATTGCATGTGTGGCAAAATTAACCTCGCGTGAAATAATATAATCTGCATCGGCTATCATCTGCATTTACGGTATAAACTAGGATACGGTCTACCAGGAAGTAGTATAAAACCATATAAAATATAAATATAGCCTCAGACATTCTCCCATAAAAAGAAGGAGAAGTTTTCCCGCTTATGCATTAAATATTTCTAGTTAACTTTAAGTCCGGCTTGTAAGGGATTGTAAAGTTTTTCCATTTACTTTTACTGGTAATGTAATTAACATGTATTGTACATTATATTAACATATAATGTAATTTACAGGTATTGTCTGGCTTTTATAACGCGTTAATAAATGTGGAAAAAGTGGAAAAAAATGTTCTGTATTGTAGTAATTAAGGATCTAAATTTTCTATCTATCCGATAGGCATTATCTATGCTTCTTATTTATATAGGTGTAGGTTTAAAATATTACATTGAAATGAAACAGCGTTCTGGGCTTCCCTCTTCGCATTTATATAAAAAAATATATATTTCAGACAATAAAAACTCCATATTGTGTTAGTGACAAATTACTCATTGACAATGTTAGAAACAGGTAACCTCGTAACAGGTGAACATTTGACCTCGCATTTTGAATATACCCTCCTATGTATACCGATTCCGGTTTCACTGAAACCATTTAGGCCAAGAATAATCAAAAGTGATTCTAAAACACCATTACTGCTCGATTTTCTTTCAAGCTACTGTGATGATATAAAGGTTTGAAATCTTCACTTTGAAATTGGATGTTTGGTTTAGTACATATACTGGGGGCTGAAAGCGGCTCGCCCCAGTTTTTGAACTGGCCCGCGGAACATTTTCAAACTGCGCACCAAAAAATCGTAATATTTTTGGTACACGCACAGATAACCCCCAGAGATCTGTGGGTACACGCTACAAGAGAGCTGAGTGAGACCAAAAGCGACAAAACTTTCATCATAAATGATGTCTGCTGCTTTTTACACACTTCTTTCATATAAGATTGAGGTGTGGGCAAGCAACGAATGTCGATAGTCACAATTTTATCGCATTAACTTGATGAATGTATAAAATACACCGTTTTTTCCCCGACTGCCTGTTACCTACTGCCCGCGATTACGTTAAAATCTAAAACTTTGACCCGCAACTTTCAAAAGGTTGCCCATACCCGGTTTAGAAGATACAGGGTCTCGTGCAAACGGTGCAAACATACAAGTATAAAAGGTGACTTCGGTTGATATAACCTCAGAACATTTAATGTTCTGTGGATATAACCAAACTCATACTGGAGACTTTGTGAGTGCTCAGTTACAAGATTAAATAACTATTTCTGTTAAATCGCACAATAAAATTTAGGCTTCCTAGATACTATATGACTTAAACTGGTAAAGGGTCACAAATAATATTTTTCGAATTATGCAACAAGGGAGGTTGAGCCTTGGTCCTGACCACTAAAATCACCTTAATGACTACTGATTTTACGTAAATTTATGCAGCCAAATTCGTATAAGTTGCTTGGTAAGTAATTAGTATTACGGATCAATACATTTTTTTTTAAAATCTGAAAAAGAAAATTTTGACTTCCCATAGTATTGACTCGCGGCTGGGCATACGTTTTTTGGCAACAAAAAAAGAAACTTAATTTTCGAATTTCCCAGAAAGGGTAATCAAACCTTGATACCGACTGTATACGGAGTTTTTAGTATGAATTTGTTTCATATGCGTGAAACGAATAACTATAACTTTTTTTTAAAAGGGGGTTAAAAAGGTTACCATGTCCTAATCCAAAAGCAGTGTCTCTATGTTTATGTTTTATTACATTCCTTCAATAATAGGGCTGGCACTGAGCGGTACGAAATCTATTTACCAACTCGCCTGTATTGTTGTTTTACATTTATTTTTTACATGACGTTTTTGAGAAGGCGATATTTTGTATAATTTTTGTTTGACATGGCCTCCGTCTTTTTCTTAATATGTCTTTAAGGATCAGCTCTGTGTTGAGTAGCATAAACAACCACATACCTCTATATATAGAAAATAAATTCGAAAACAAAACTCATACAGGCATAGCATAAATGTTCAACTGAGAAACACGTCTAGATTACTATGAGATTCGTTCCTTATTGGTCGCTGCATTTGTAGCACTCTCTACAGAAAATCAATAATGGGTTCTGCCCAACGCAATTCAAATTCACAAATACTTATCTGCTTAAGATGAGGCAATCAGTAATTTAATTAAATCCATTGGCCAATAATGCTTGCGAATGATACTGGTATGCGTGTAGAGGGGGTTATTGGTCGCCTTTGCACTTGTCTAAGGAATAATATTAATCTGTGTCCGAATGTTGGCCGGCGATCCGTCGTTTTTTAACACGAGTCAAAGGGCTTGGCGCAACGCTGTTATGGCCATCTCGTGACAGAATCATTGGTGGCGAAAAGGGTGGGGACTCAGTTTTTGGACTAAGCTCCTCCCAGTTTAGCTTCAAGCCCCCTAAAAATAAAAGAAAATAACAGATAGCGTACAAAAATTTCTTTGATTGGGGGATTGGCCCCCCCCCCTAGATCATAATCGGTCCGCCACCACTGGACAGAATCACAATTTCCTTGCCAACGTTGGCAAGGGTCCTGGAAATAGCCATTGGTGAATGTATAGGGGCACATTTGGGTTCTGCGTGCTTCGAAAGGCACGTTAAGCTTGGGTATATATTTGTGTCCGAAGTACGGCGATAGGGCTCAGCATCTATCACGCTGTGACTTTATAATCGTCTGTAGAACGCAGGTGCACGAGTGTGGACTGTAAAGTTCAAGTCACAGCCCACTCTCAAAAATAACTCTCCACTCTCACGGGAATTCATGTCGTATTTTGCTATTTTTATAAAATTACCTTCGATTATTTCTTTGCCAATGGTAATCCAAAGTTAGATAAATTGGCCCATTAAAATTAATTATGTACCTATGCTTTGAACCTGTTTTTTTTGTTAACCTTAACATGAAATGCAGTAATAAAAAAAAATCATCTGCAATTAGACTTGTGGAATAGAAAGCAAACATTTTCAAGGTCATTATATAAATCAATACTTGTACCACTGCATAATAGGTACTTCAGCATTTTTAACATAAAACATAGGCTGCGCCACTTCAGGTGAAGGTTCTATATGTGTATGTATCGTTGCAACTGGAAACCCTTTTAGAGCAAAATCTCGTGTAATCCCATTTAAAATTTGCATAGTAAAACTTAAGCCAGAACTTAATCGACTAAACCAAACTTAAGCCAGACTACGACAGATGGAGTTTAAGACAGCAGCTGTAGAACTATAGCAGTTATTTCTTGTTGAAGTTAGTTACATAATAACAATTTCAATTAAACCATGCCGATTTCTCTTAAAATTTACTTAAAATACATACGTATACATATTGTCAAAATATATGTATATCCCAGATATGGGTGTCACGGGTGTTTTCGAGTGTGAACTGTCATGGAACATTTTTTGTCATACGACGATTATCCCGTCCCTACGTGGTAGAGAGAGGGTGAGCCTTTTTGCTGTACAACGTGCTTTAAGGCGATATGTAAAAGTTTTAACGTCCCTGTTACCCCGTATGCGAAAAAACCCTCAGTGTGAGAGGGACGGATTCGTGGAAAAGTAGCAAAAGTCGGTTTTTTATTAATATAAGATGTGCCAAAGTTGCTATCAAAATTTCGTTTAACCAGATCCTAGATACTGTTAAAACCCATCTTATAAAATAAAATTGCAGTCCATATGTCATTCCGAATTGTCAAACCAGGAGAATTGGTATCGAAAAGGACCTCGTTTCAATAAATATTTGTATCGAGCCGAATTTCTCCAATCGCGTTTCTGTTTAACAGATCCCTAGAAAAAGATTCCAAAAATAATGTACTATTTTATCAAAATGATATAATAATAATTTACTGAAGTACATATGCGAGTTCTAAAAGTGTCTATTTTTATTCCGTAGTGCCTTAAATATACGCTTTTTAGGACAGCAGGCGTCCCATCTCAACACCATCAACATCATCAGGGCATACAGATTTACCTCAGAGTGTTATCGAAAAACTCATTGGTGCATGCTTTTCCAAGAGGATTTGAACCCGGGTTTCAGAGGGGTTGGAGTCCTACAGATTGAGCTACCGCTGTTTTTTCAAGTTTACTTTACTGATTTCTTAATCCAACATTTATATTATATACTGGCAAAGCCATTTTTTTTCTACAGACGTAATTATACGAATTATCTAGACAACACGAAATGCGTCTCGCTTAGGGACTCTTGCTAATTCGGAGGGACTGCTTGAACCAACTTCTACAATTTACTTAGAGTTTTTATTATGATTACATTTTACCAAGTATATATACATATACATATTTCTGGACATAAGTAATTCTCTTTTACGTTTCAGCTGTAGGCATTTGCTACGGCGTAGCATATACACGTTTGCTACGTCGTACCCAATTTGCTACGGTTAGCTTACAAAAGCTTTGTATTTATAAATATTATAATAGTATATAATACTAAAAATCTAATAATCAAATTATGTATTTTCCTCTTGTAATCAATAAATCTAGTAGCGGTCACCAACCCGCCTGCCCAGCCTGTGTGAGTATGGGCATTTCTTCCAAGGGACCGCTAATTAAGAGTGGTAGGAACTTGGAAACCAGTAGACGAACCAGGCAGATAGATGAATCAACAAATCAATGACGATGAAGTTTTTCGACTTACCTTGTAAGGAGAGTGGTGGAGGATAGTGCATGGGTGCGAAGGCGTCGTGGTTCCTTTGTGGCCGACCGTCGCGCCCAGTGACAGTACCTGGAACAACCACACCATGCATTCAATGTTTACCAAGTTTACGCTGAACAAAGAGTATACTCGTACAACTGGAGAAGAGAGCCCTCTCTGGTTTCATTTGTGCCAACAGGTTAAAGTGGCCCCTATTCTAAATCTTGATGGACATGCATATTATCATATAAGATTATTCTGATTCTAACTAAGACTGTATTCTCTCTGGACACTCTAATGGCACTGTAGGATATGTTATCTCTATGGTATTATAGAACTTGAAATTGGTATTTATACAGGTACATTCTAGAAGAAGTGAACGATATCGCTATGTAGGATGAAAGAGCTGCCATCTGTTGACTGGTCAGACAATCCCATTTTTAGTGTTCCGTACCCAAAGGGTACCTAAATCGGAGCCCTATAAATATCACTCCGCTGTCCGTCTGTCTGTCTGTCCGTATGTCACGGGTAGAGAAAGCTCTTAGACCAAATGAGATAGAAACGTAATTTTTTTATATGATGTGTAAAATGTTGACTCAAAATCGAATTTTGTATTTAAAATGTAATAAAATATTTTTCAAAATCTCACATGAAAACGGAGCCAAAAATGTTTTTTTCTTTTTACCCTAGCATGTGGGGTGTCATTGTTTAGAGTATTAATAATTTTGTTTTTTTTAAGAAATAGGGGGCCATCAAAGTTGCCATTTTTAGATCATTTTTGTTACAGGGTATATCTCAAAGGCAAAAGCAGTTAGGAATTTGAAATTTCTGTATATTATGTACCATATGCTGTATTTAAACAACAACTATTCAAAACACCGATTTATAATGTAGTTTTACGGCTACTTCCCCGAATATTCAACCAACTTAATTTTGCAGTTTTTATGTTTGAGGGATCATATATGACGATGATTACCGACATTCCAAGTTTGTAATATCATAGACGTCACGGTATTAGTACTCCGGCGCAATCGCAACCTACGATTTTTGGGGGGGGGAGGTCATCTTGGCTCAAGTACATTTCCACGCATTTTTCAATTATTTTAACTAAGTCTTTTGAGTTTTTCTACTTTTCGTCTATTTTCGATGTCATTGTTTAGACTTGAACAGTTATTAAATCTATTCAAAATGTTCATAAACCGTCAAGTTTTGCAATCAGCGGGATGATTTGGGGGGGGAGGGGGAGGGATATGACCCCTGTGACTCTCCTATCGAACCAGCACTGATAGTACTAACTAGACATAGCCATAGAGAGACGGTAAACCAAAACTTAGAAGGACCAGTTACTTAGTACGTATTAAATTAATGTAATAAAACGAACGTATATAATAGGTAACGTCTGATAAATTAATGGACCAACCTTATGTAGACTTTGAATCAAAACTTACTGTTTAGAACAGCATACATTTTTGTACCAATCTAACATTTGATATTTTGGAACTTGTACAAAAATATCGGACTATGTATCTTTAGCTACAATAATAACACCTTTACTTTATGTAAGATATCGACCACACTTGAATAAAATGGCGCTTTTGGATTCATTATTATATAAAAAGTTAACGAATACGATAAGGTTTACTTGTAAGAAATTTAGCACAGCCTTGATACTTGAATAATATGTAAAATATATATTTTTATAAATTTTTGTATACAATGATTATTTACAATTTTATACTTCTGAACTTCGTTAACAATCTAATAAGATTGAAATTTTTTTTTATTTTCTTGTGTCGTTTCTAAAAATAATTAAAATGGAGCTGTGTAGTGTAAATTATTTTGAGTGTGTTTAGGGTTTGTACTAACCTGTCGTGTATGTACATATTTGATGAATCATGCATTCATACGAGGAAAGTGAAAATTTCATAAATAAACGTGCATCTATTACCTCTAGTACGTCTAGTAACATGCTTCGATTGAAGTGCTTGTGTTTCTTTATGTTTTTGTATATTCGAGATTGTTTACATACCTCTGAGTGACACATTTAACCACCCACCCAAATATTTCATACTAATCAAAAATTATTAAAATAAGCATCTTTGTACGCCGTATTTGGAGGATTCTCCAAGATTTTATAAACAATAAATTAACTTTTTGTGTTTTTATAACATCTTTTCCCAAATCGCTTAAATTTTGCATTTGAATGTTTCAGTAATGAGTGTCACCTCCTCTAACTCATATCATCTCCTCTATCTCGTATCACCTCCTCTAGCTCATATCATATCCTCTATCTCGTATCACCTTCTCTAGCTCTATTCATTTTCTCTAGCTCGTATCACCTCCTGCAAACTGACTGGAATATTGCTCCACTCCTTCTCAACTGCAGCTTTTGGCTCCTGTATGGATCTTGGCACTAGTCTTCGAGCCTACGCCTTTTGAGGTCCCAGATATGTTCAATCGGATTCAGATACCGACAATATCCAGGTATTCACCAATGAATTGGGCAAATGGAACCAAATCCTTTTCAAACCATTACACACACCTTATGCCATCTCTTCCAAATGGTCACTAGGTGTGTACGTACGTGCTTCATAACTTTTGCCTCCTCGCAGGATAATAAGGAAGACCACCTCTTTGGTACCCCACGGTTCCCACTAACGATGAAAACCTCTTATTTGCTAGCCTAATACTCTTTCTTGGTCTTCTGGATCTTTATATACTCTGGTCTTATCTGAGAAAAGCACTATCTTCCATTAGTCAAAGGTCCGATTAACAAGATAAATGTGGTGCTCTGGGAAAAGATTAGAAAGAGTTAGAAGACCAAAGTGCTCCTAAATTTTATTCTGCTAGACTTTTCCATTTAGTACGTTCACTATTATTGTTCCAAGACTTCCAAGAGTCCTAAAAAGAATATTCCGCGCATCCAGAGGTGCGTGCATTAAAGCACCCTAGGCTAAGTACACTGAGGATGTAACGCCGAGTTTTTGAACGAGTTTCGTCGTGTAGTGACACTCCAAACGTCAATTGTCATTTTTGTGAGGTTTCCCTATGTACGACATTTAACGTAAAAATGTCAAGTGTCGTGTATAGCCTATGTGAACCTTGCAAACCCTGCTCAGGGTTGATATTGACAAAGTCGACACTAGTGTAGCGACACCGTTATTTTTGAGCAGTCGGTGTTGAGACGAGAGTCGATTTTTGAACGGGTTAGTGTTACAACCCGGGTAGGAAACCCAACCCGGTGTGAGTTTATGAACGACTATCTGAGTCCTTAAAAAGCAATATCTTAAGACATCGGTGAGAAAAAATCAATCTTCTCTTTCTGTTGTGCATCGTTTTCTTGTCTGTCTTGGGCTCCTCGTGTAGCGGCCAGTCTTTCAATGTCTCCTGAATCCGTTTTAAATTATCTCACGTGATTGTTCCAGAATTCAATCTACGATACTCGGAGAGTATATGTGCCCTGATCATAAAAAACCCAGGAATTCCATACATTTGACTCGAATTTTCGATCTATTCGGGTGTTCAGCATAGTTATATAAGGTATATAGTATCCGATCCTAGAGGCATGAGTAGCAAAGTAAAAGATCTGCGCATTTTTTTTTGCGGATAACTTATACGAGGTACATTTCGTAGATTTGCACAAATCACCTAAAGCACCTCAAGGCGCCCAATTTTTTTTTTCTTTGCATTAGTCATTGTCAGAATAGCTTCTTCCCCCAAAAATCAAATCCTGGATCCACCCTTGATAGAACGCCGCACGAAGGTGAAAAATCCATAAAAGCTGGTCGAAACCTAAAAACGTAAAAATTCTCAAAACACGTCAAAAATAATTTAAATTACTACCTGAATAAACAATGAAAAGGTGCACAGCAATTAGGGCTACCTGAAAAATGGGTTGTCATTTTTACATCAGTCCAAAGTTGAACTTGTTCAAAATTGTATGTGTTTACGACAATTTTAAGTCTTGCGTTTATTAATTTCTTACTCGGAAGTTTTAGTGAAAGTTTGTGTTTTTGCGATGGATTCTACTCCAGAAGGTAATTACCTATTTTTTACTATTTATTTTAGATACTCAATGACTTTTTTTAAACATTAATGCCACTAAAACGACGTGAAAATGATTTTTTTCTGCTTAGTAATTTTCATGAAATGATAAAGTTAAATTTCCTGGCACATCCGGCTTTAATGTTAACATTGTTACAAAAAGTAATCATTAGTCTTGCTAAAACCACTGAAAATTTTCCCGTCCGAAACCGTCGCCTTAACAAAAATTTTATTTTATTAGTCATGTTTGCTAATTTTTGTTTTTTAATTATTTTAGGATCAACTAACGAAGAAGCCTGTTTTAGCAGATACACTCTTGTCAGCTATTATAGGGAGTATGCTTCTCGATAGCATCACGAAAAACGGACATACTTGCAAGAAAAGATGAAAAAAGTCTCTACGTGTTACCGATTTTTCACACGAAACCAAGTGGTTGTTAACAAGATTAGTGTCGGATTACAACACCAAACTCCAACAAGCACATGACAATTTTACAGGGTGCGCCAACAAAAACAAAAATTGGTTCAATGCCTATGTTACTTTCCCTGTTGTGCATTCAGCCCACAACCAAGGAGGTGGCCGACCTTCCAAGAAGTTTGAGGAAACCAGTGATCGCTCAAAGATTTTTGGGAAAAACTTGGTCTACATAATATAGACAAACCAAGGCAGGGTGGAGGGGTGTCTACAGATGGAAACACGGCTTGAAATATGTTTCAGCATGCAGAGGAAGTAACTGAAATATCTAGTATCAGCCTGAATCTCTTAAATCGACTTCATTCAATTTTGAAGCTCATGGCAAGTGGATATAAAATAAATGCTGTCAAATTTAAGATTTTCTGCTTGAAAACAGCATGTACTTTTGTGTTCTATTATAATAGAACCATTATTAATTGTCCATGGTTTAATATGCCTACGACGTTCCACAAAATACTGTTCTATGGCTTAAGCATAATTGAAACTTCGGAAGTAGCTATTGCTCAAGAGAGCAGAAACAAAGATGTGAGAAAATACAGGGAGCAATTTTCCAAATTTTTTTTTGAAAGCAGTGTATGGTAAACACGTATCAAAGACTAATGGTGTCATCTGACCCTTTTATAAGTGATCTAAGAAAACTTTTCTACCTTTGTTTCAAAGTGTGTTAAATTTATCCTCTAATAAATTTAACACACTTTGAATCCTGAAATTGACACTGTATAATAAACTAAACATAATTATATATATTTTTTGATTATGAAAGACTTGCATTTCATTTTTGTATATTATTTATCTGTATGAAATTAAGGGGGAAGGGAGTTAGTGTAAGAGAAAGGAGGGGATAGTTATTTTTTAACACTATTAGGTATATTTTTAGATCCATATGAATTGTTACCCAAAAGCTAACCACTCCAGCTCATTTTTGACCCATTTTAGCAGAGGTAGAAGGATATTTGGTATTTTCCCCTGCCCACACTATCCCTCTATCCCTATAATTGGACCAGGAACAATCTTTCACCCAACCTATGACAAATTTGAAAAAAATAGGTTTTGGCCAGCTTTTTCGGATTTTTCACCTCTGTGCGCCGTCTCTGGCTACATAAGTTGCATCCAATGGTATTATAATCAATAAATTGCACGTAGAAATCTTAAAAATTATAAAAAAAAACATATTGTTATATTTGGCTCTTGCCAAAGTGAACATTTGTTAAGTCATAAAACGTTGACTCCATAATAAAATTTGTTTTATGCCATTGACCGAAATAATAAGCTCTTCAAATATGACCACACCTTTCTGTCATGTTGTATATAACAAGCAAATCAGGCTTCAAGATAAAGGAAGATACCAAAACAAAGTAAATTTTCTGCCAAATTAAAAAGGAGGTCTTGCATCTTAAGCTTGTGGCTAAAATAGAATTCATTTTGTTAAGAAATAATAATTGCAGAGATACAATGATGGTTCATAAGAAGGATGCGCCGCTGAGTGTAGTACAAAGTGTAAAGTTGTAACTAATTTAAATTTTACGAGTATTTTAATATTGTAGTGGTATCCTCCTCAGTCAAACTTATAAAGCCATTGTCTTTAGGGTTTGCTGGGTGTTAGTTTGTAGATTTAGTCTAGTGTTGTGGGCTTGTGGTCGAGCGGCGGCGGCGGTGGCGGTAGCGGTGGCGGCGCGGTGGCGGAGGCGGTGTCGGAGCGAGGCAATAAACCAGCGTCGCGCCTCGCACTCGCATTGCGTTAAACTATTTACACGCTGCGGTCACTTTCAGCCTTTTTCACAACACTGCGGCACTTTCACTTTTACGCTTTAATACCTTTTGTTAGTTTGAAATAACTTACCGCTCTTGCGTAGAGACTTTAAGAATCCTTTGAGAAAGCCCAATATGATACAGAAATTAAATACTTTCTACTTTGCCAGTACAACAACAAATGCGATTGATTGTGATTTAAAAGGGGTAATTATGGGGTAATTCAATAATTCTTACAACATTTTTTTTTCACCTAATAACATTAGCTGGTACTTATTCATGTCATGTTATAGTTAGTTATCCAATTAAACGTTGAATCTGTTTCTGTATTTACATAAATGCAGTAGCTTTGTTCGGGACAAGCACGAGGGATACACATGAATTCACATGATTTACCTCCTTGCCGATGGCGGGCAGCCCGTTGAGACCATTACAGGGCGGTTCGAGGCGAACGACGCTCTTGCGTGAGCCGCGGAAACCGGTGTCGCGCACACGCACCGAGGAGCGCCACGTGGAGGGCGGGGGCTCGTCGCGCGAGCCGCGCGCGGACGCGGTGCGGCGCGATGTGGTGAGCGCACCGCCGCCGCCGCCGGGCGGTGTCACGATCAGAGGCACGTCCGGGGGCCCGCGCTCGTCCATGCCGCTGCCGCGCCAACGTCCTCACCGGAACCCGCCGTACTCGGACGCCTCCAAGTGTTCACATTCCAGTACCGAGCGCTCGTACTCCGTGGCCGACTCGAGCAGAGCTATTGCCGTGTTTTGCATAGATGCGCGTTTAGCTTTTCCTCCGCAGACGATACACCGGGCAACTTTTCGCCTACGAATCCAACAATAGTGTTTTTCTTATTCGTTTCTCAAGGGTACACATTTATAAGACACATGTATAAATCCTTAAAATTTTTGAACATCGAAAACAACACATAGTCAGTGATACATTCTTTCGTACTATGGTATGGTTTCGTAGAACATGTTTCTATTGTAGTCTGTCTATGTAGTAAGTTTATATTGTAACTTGAAAGAAAAGGCTCGAAAGCACAGAAGACTGCAATTGTAAGCACGAACGGAACAAAACTGAGTTCCGTAGTCGGTTGTCTAGGAGGGTAGACCGCACGGCGCGGCAACCGGCGACGCGAGGGCGGGCGGCGTGGCAGCGGCGGCGACGGCAGCGGGTGGCGGGCGACACGGCAGCAGTGAGGCGGACGCGAGCGACGAGCGACCAGCGACGAACGATGAGCGACGAGCAACAGGCGCGCGCCACAGTGCGCCAGTTGAAAGGGGAGGAATGAGGCCGGCCGGCCTCGTACACATCAGAATGTCAATGGGCTTTAGGCCTTTTCAACATTTTATGCTTTTTGTAGAGGTTCAGCGAAGCATTTCTGGCCCACGTTTATACACATGTTTTTCTTACTATCCCTTGCTGAGCTAAATAAGTATTTTATTGCAGATACATTGAAGATGATGTTGTGGAAGCCGGAAATTGCCGCCAGTACTTGACCATACAAACAAATTTTGTGAAATAAAAAAAAATTATGTGTCGTGAAAAAAAATATCTGTTGTGTCATCAATTTTGGTCGAGTAGGTATGTAACTTTTTTATGGAACAGCTGATTTTTTTTCTTGATTGAGGGTTCTTTCCATGGCAAAAGTTGTTCGCATGGATGAGTACTATCAACAGTTCCGGCATCCGCAATATCATACTAACACCAAGTATATTGATATAAACTCCAAAACATAATCTCGATGTAAAAAGGTAGGGGCCGTGTTTTTCCATTATGCTACCGTATGGTTGGCTCATGAATATTATTGGCTCAAGTCAAATCGAATCAAATCTTGTGGAACAAACCCTGGACCACATCTCGTGCAGTAAACACGTAAATATGTATTTCAATAAACAAAGAAAGATAGTTTTGGTGCATTTTATGCTGTGACAGATTATGTGTTCGTGTTTAGTGTGCTTTATTTTACAAAAAGTTCATAACCTTTCAGAGTTATAAAATAACCACGAGTCTAGCAGTCTACCAAAGCAATTCGAAACAAAGAATCTAATATTTATTTCACAATAGCGCGCGCTGACTGGCATTATACATATACATATACATATACATATACCTCGTAGGAGAACCTAGATATAACTACTAAGCTATAGCTATAAATATATATATTTTTATGTCTCCAAGTTTTTGCGTCGTGTTAGCGAATATGTAAATGCATTCTAGAAAATGAGTCTAATGCTGCAAGGCACATATTACAAAGAATTTTGTTTAAATAGATTTCTACAGTTTTATGTCAACTATGTAAGGAAAAATTTATCGTTCGCCCAAAAGTGCTCTTCTATTAATTTTGTGGAAATAAATTTTTATTCAATAATAATATTGAGATCCCTAAAATTTTAAACATTATAAATATTTAAAACAGTAGGTGGGCAGTCCAATGCGGGTTTGTAACTTGGCAAGGCTTCTAGAATGCAAGTGAGATATTTATAGCGAGGCCAAAAGAGGAAATAGGCTGCATTCATGTGTGGAGCAGTGGTCTTACGTAACCTTTCTCTACCTAAGAGATTTATTTTGAAGTAAGTATACAATCTACTTAATACACCGGTGTATACATACAGTATAATTATTGCGATCACAGATATACGCTCTTTATATCGCCTTTAAATATATTTTATTCTATTACAATAATGTTTTATTATTTTTCTGTTTTAATATTTTAACTATACGCTGATTTTATTGAATATGTTTAGGTTAAAGTAAATAGTAAGTTAATAAACTATGTTTT
This sequence comes from Ypsolopha sequella, assembly GCA_934047225.1. NCBI lineage: Eukaryota > Metazoa > Arthropoda > Insecta > Lepidoptera > Ypsolophidae > Ypsolopha > Ypsolopha sequella. The sequence goes on from OW203987.1 coordinate 16,380,477, forward strand.
TTTTTCTTTTAATGGTGGTGGCAGAATAACAGCGTTCCTAATGTCGTTGGTATAGGAACATATGCTGAGTCACCGTCCTTTTTAACAGTGCCATACAACTTTACGTTTAAGAACATTGTACTACTTTGTCCATAGTGGTGTGTTAAATAAATGTCTTTTATTTATTTATTTAATGTCAGCAAAAAGACTTAGTATCGCAATGACGACGTTTTACTTGTATAGTTCTCATTTATAGAATATTTTTGTGCAAATCTTATTAGTTTCAAAACTCATCTAATTCGCTTGAATTTATTTATTTATTACTGAGAGTTCACGTATGATTATAACTTTTTGTATAAGCTTATTAACTTTAACTGGTGATTGTTTCATATAGGTGCCTGTATTAATCCTTTCACGCATACGTCCTACCAAGTACGTATGAAAGCGACATACATACACATAAGTCAGCTATTGAGCGGCTTACAAAAGCTTTGTTGTAGTATATAGAGGCATACATGTGTGAGTGAGTATAAGACATGGAATGTATCACTTAGTATTTGTAAATTTGCCAAGATTTCTTTTTGACATAGATTCTGTGAGCATTACGTAACGTTAGGTCTAGACTTCCTAGACATCTAGAAGATGTCATCTTTTCAAATTCGGGTCGAGTGAATTGTGCTTAAATTATTAGATTCTTTGCAGTCAACAAGCCAAGATGCGGACGTCACAAAAACTGTATAAAATATTTTAAAGCAATATACTTTTCGTGCTCAGAACAAAGGACAAAATTTTTACATACATACAAAGAAATTTATTTATTAAGATGAATATTGTATCATAACTACTTAAAACATATTATAAGCATTTATTAAAAACATGTGAGCGATGTAAGTGAATATATACAAATAGAAAATATCAATGAACTCAAGCTTACGCAATAAGGCTACATAGATATGATAAACGATGAAAAAGCTGGATATGTTTTTGTAGATATATATAACGTATCTGGCCATAAGCTTTTCATGTCTACTTGTAATAAATGTATGATGGGAACGTCACGAATACTCATGTGTGATTTTTAATATGGTGGTGGAATTTTCCTTAAAAAGCTCATGTGAAGCATACCAAAAACTATCTATATTCCTACACATAAGTAGGTTTATAGCGAATCAGACAATGGATCTAAGTTGGGTCTAAAATGAGAACAGAGCCGATCGAAATGGAAACTTTTAGAAAATCTATTTCCTTTATTAGAATCTAGACAAAAAAACCATACCATGGTAGTCATAGCTCCAAGCATGGACGCGATTTCCACAATATGGCAAACCGAAGCAAAAAAATACTGAAATCAAAGAAAACTGCAACAGATAGCAACCAAGAAACGATAAGAAAAACACCTCTCGTCGTTTTGTCGCACTGTACACTGCTATTCACTTTATGCACTAAGCACAGGACGGCACCGCACTCTTTCTATTACTATATTTTTTTGTGTAAACGCTTATCTTACTTCTATCATAAATTCGCAAAAACGAAGCATAAAAGCCCTATCGCAGCGCAACAAAATCTGCAAAGCTCCTCTGCAAAAGGATCATAACACTTTATTTTTTGATGCGGACGATCGATTTTAAATGCAAGAACGAGCAGTCGTCGGCCTAAACATTATAGTTAGATATTGACGGCTAGGTTTAGATACTAAGTACGTTATTCTGAAGACAGAAAACGCGTCGTCTTGGCGTTACGAGGCAAGTCCGCGAGAACGTTATTGATGACGATTCGATGGCAGTGTGAGAAGCGGCGGTGCCCGCAGCGTGCTCGCTGAACGTAAACTCGATCGGGCACTGGTGGGCGGCGGCGCACGCAAGAGGTCGCCCCAGACGCGGCGGCGACGGCGACGGAACCCGAGCTTCGGCGGGGGAGCCCGAACGCAGGCGTGACCTCGTGCTTCCCCGCGCTACACCGCGCGCTGCGCCCCGCGTCACGGGACCCCGCGGTGACGCACAGTGTTGCCAGGCCACGCTCGAGGATGCCGTGACTCCGCAACGTTAAACCTCAGAGCTGAATGCGACCCAACCCCCAATTAACTACAGCAGTCACGTATACAGCAGAAAACCGTACCAATCTGGTCAAGTTGAAACATTTTCATGTTAAAAATTACATTTTATAAAACATATATCTCTCAAATCAAAGTTTTTTTTGTAAAGTCTTTATAAGTCTTATATTTTGTATAATTAAAAATGTAGCAATGAACGTTACCTAACAATAACTACCGTCAGTAAAATCCACAATTATGGTTTCTTTTACACTATCTTATTAAGAACCCCAAAAATGTAGCTCATGAATTAATTTATGTTTTATTAAAATACCAGTTGGTGATACATATTTAAAAAGATCATAAATTACATTACTAATAATTTCCTACAGAAAACGCGTATATAAAAGCAATTTACGTACTCCGAGCACACTCTTACAAACGAGATATATTTGATTTTACAACATTTGGAAATATATTCTGAAATTAAATAATGAATAGGTAAAGAATTCCAACTAAAGTTGGCTCATGCTCCCAGTCATTCATAAATAAAATAAAATTAAATATAATGTAAATAAAGCATTCACTGGTACTTCCCAACGTCTACGAAGTCTTGTAGCAAAACCGTAGCATCTTTGTAGCGTCCTCGTAGAAGCTTTCGTAGCATTAGTGCCACTAATTAATTTCCATTGTACAATACTTTTCTTCCAACTGCATAATCTATCAACGCCCAGACAACCTAACAGGATCTAGAGAAACACGTTTCTGTTTTGATCTCATCAAAATATTTGAAAATACGTCTCCTAATACAAAATGATGCAATGAGGTCGTGTGCAATGCTCAAACAACAGCTAGTATTTTAAATATACTTTCATTAAAATTACAGTGTGACAAGGATCTTTTGGCGCGTGGACGACAGTGACAGGGGGGCGCAGCTGTGAAACAAGGGGTATGGTAGCGGCGTTAGTTCCGATTTTGGACACAACCAATCCACGCGCAAAAAAAGCCTTGTAGCGCTGTAGAGGGAGTTGACATCATAAATAATTTGTGAAGGATTTAAAAAACGTTTATCTTTGCAAGGAGGCACAGGTTGAGCTTTCAATGAGGATAATGACTCATCATCATCATCAGCACCCGTAACACAGAGTTAAATCGCGTGCAGCGCGACTTAGTTGAATCACAAATGCGAGGAGGAGTGACACGATGTTTTGCGATTAAACAGTATGTCACGCTCCTGGCACTTGTGATTTAACTAAGTCGCGTTTTGAATGCCGAGTGTCAAAAATTTGTATGAATTTGCTCCTGTAAAGTGTAATAACTTTTTTCGAGTCGACCCTGATTTTCTTACAGCACCATGGAGCCGTAGATTTCTGTAGGAAGTATTATCAAGTCTTGACAGGCAGACAGACGGACAGCAAAGTGATCCTTTAAGGGTTCCATTTTTTCATTTTGAGATACGGAACCCTAAAGAGTGAGGTAAATCCGTTATCAATATATTTACTTTGAAAATACTACTGAACGTGGCCGTGTCGGTACCAGGGCTTCAAAGAGATCGTTAACTACACTATTTTTGAGTCTCATCTCAAGCTAGTTTCGTCTTCAGCATGTTTGGTCGTCTCCAGTCCACACTGTTCGTCTCCATGAATTGACGGACGACCTGCTCTTCTTATTTCATTTGATTTTAATGTCGTTTTTGCCAGAATACCGTTTTCAAGTACCAAGTTGAGTATATTTGAGTTGTTATTACAATTACTTGTGCATTATTTTCCCTCAGAAAAACGACCTTATCATATCAATAAAACTTTAGTTTTCACCATAGTTGCCATAGGGGCCTAACTCATCTAGTAGATAAAGATAGGTTGGGGTATACAGCTACAGTCAGACAGTAGCCAGGTCTGTCCTTGAACTATTGCGTGTTGATCGAGGTCGCCACTGCCGCTTTCAGTTGTGATAACGGGTGGGCCCCTTTGTAGGTAGCCGCTACGAGTACCTAAAGTTTTGGCTGGGCTGAGGGAAGTACGGGATAAGTTGCTTTTATATAGTTTTTTTTACATTTTATTTTATTTTATTTTTATTTTATGTATGAACAAAAATCCACAGCAAATACATAAAATATTAACTAAATATTACATCAGCTAATAGTGCAAATTACGGATTTCACTATGCTAACAATAAATATATCCCAAGTAGCATTCGGGGTTCTATATAAGATGTCTAGTCGTTCACATGTACTCCACAAGCTGTGTAAGTCAGCTGTATAAGAGCTGTATAGCTTGCTATAATGCTCTTATAGAACCAGTTTGGGCACAAATTAGACAGCCTTAAGTTCACTATGGCTGTACATTAGCAGTATAATAGCATTATAATAGCAGTTTAAGTAGTAACATGTGGACTTAAGGCTGACTTACGGCACTATATGGGACGCAGTGTGAACCATACAACATACATGAGTGTAATAAAGAGTAACAAGTGGCTAAGTACACAGCCTCAAATTCACATGTGTCCTATTATTTCTTTATTTTATTATTAATTTCCTCATTGGTTTGGTTTTGTGTGTGCCATCAGAAACATTAACTCCGGCTGATCAAGGATAAAAATTTATGATAACACGCGGTATACTTAATAATGTTAATGCCATGGGAATGCAACTTTATCATCGTGAAATGTATACATATTTACAGCTAAAATATTCACGCGCCTCTGATAAAACGCGATATTGATTTTAAAATATTTAAAACTGGCTGAGAGGAAATCTACAATTTTCAGTTTTTGATATTATATTGGCATTATAATTATACTACAGTAATTAATTATAACATGAAACCAAAACTCAATCGCTCTATCTGCGTATTTTGTGATAAATCTGCATGATAATTTTGGAGATTTATTTGGTAAATATTTTAGGTTACGTAGAACAACATGGTGGAAATGAAAAACGGCTATGTGAACTGTTATAACTCCAATTTAATGCGTTGAGCATTTAATAGGTTCACATGTGTTCTGTTAGAATGCTGTTATCTATATGAAGTCCCACATTTGTACCACTACAGAGCCAATGTCTATAAATTTATTCTAATGTGAACTTATGTACAGCTTTAAGATGTATTTCAGGTCAATTGTGTATCATCGTTTAATTCTTTCAATATACTGAAACTTTAGAGATCCGCAATAATAATTATTGTCCGTTAAATCGCCTAGCCCAGGTAATAAGACAAGTATGAGTACCTAAAGTACAAATGTTGTAACAAACTAACAAAAATCACTTTTTGTTTTCGTGTGAGATACCGTGGGATAAGTGTAATAGAATATCACATTCACATTCATGTTCAGCTTACAGCAAATAAGAATAGTACTTGTGGACAAATAAACTGCTATTGATGTTAATGGACAACACATGTAGTCCTTTTAACAGCCTACAGTGCACATGTGAACCATTTAAACACTTCTGTACAGATAGTAAAAAGAGGTTATTTTAATGATTACAAACAAGTCCTACTACAGCTACTAGCTGTATAACAGTCTAAAACAAGTAAACATAACAGCCTTTGGCTTTATAAATGACCACGTGTGTTCTATTAAAATGCTAGCTCCATAACATCGTACAAGTAGGCCGTTAAACAGCGGTTGCCGTATCTCTACCCTCATATAATGCTCTTAGTCAGACGGCTGACTAAAGGATAGTTGTTAGAGTATTATTACACCAACAATCGTATAAAAGTATAACTCTACACCTCTATAAGTCTCTTAGACAGGTGTAGGTGTAATTAATCGCAATAATGCAGCTTCTAAATCACGAGTGAACTGTAATAATGCTTCAAGTACACATGGGAACTAAATGTGTACTCTTAAATGGAGTAAAATGCTACTTGGGATATAATGTTATACTAGGAACTAACATGAAACAATTTGCAAAAAACTAAATTAAGAAAAAGAAAAAGACGCAAGACTCTGTGGTGAATTGCTAAACTAGATATTGGTGTCAAAACGGTGTCACATGTCTGACAGGACCAAACCCGATTCAAGCGCTCCGTCCCTGTCGTTTCAATACTGAAAGAAAAAGACAGAACACCTAAACCAAGCCCTTATTGCTCTTCTTTTCCATCCAACTTATTCTTTCCGAAGTATAGGAGAAGTTAATTAAAATAAGCCTTTGAAGCGCACGTTATACACAATGAAAGGGTTCCAAAAATGCGAATGTTGTATATCCTTTAAGATTCGCTTATCGATGGTTGAGCAATTATTTTCAACGTGAAGAAAAAGCTTCGTAATTTTTCACAAACATTAAAATAACCAATCGATAGTTTTTGCACGTTTTTTTTTTTAATAAAAACCTTATTAAGCCGTCACCGAGGGAGTCTGACGATGGATTGGGTAATTTTGGGCTTACACTATTTATCTCAAGCTGATTAAAAGCTTTTTTGAAATAAGAATATAATGAGCAATTAAGAAATCTAAATAAAAGGGGTATTTTTATTATTATCATTTAAATAACGATTAATATTTTAATTTTTAATTTATAATAATTTTTTTTTTGGGAGTTGTAAAGAATATCTAGGATTGGTACTGCCTGCGGCGACCAGCCTCAGCAGCTACGGCTTGCACGCGTGCCTATACTTTGTTACTGCAGGCGAACGCTGCCCTCCGTCCACGCCTTCGGCTTTTCATAATACACTCTAGGGATAGCATAGACTTAGGATGTACCCTAAGTCTATGAGGGGTAGTAATCACAAGACTGCGTGGAATCGGGATGCTCTATTTCAGTTTTGGAATAGATTCAACCTATTTTCTGATTTTCTGCAAAGGAGTCAGGGTGATAGGGTGAACTGACGAGACAGCGACAACATACCAAGAAGTTTATAACTTAAAGCTACTTGGAACAGACTCTTCAGATCATCCTCAATAATCGAGGATAAAGCACAGACTTTGAATGTCAGTGGGATAAAGTGACTTTATACAGTTATCCAAGATTTCAGAATAGGCTGTATGTGTATGGGCGAAATTCCCTCTGCTATTATTAATTATTATTTTTGAGGAAGACAAATTTTAAAGCTGTAAGTATTAAAATTATGGTACAATCCTTAATTTAAAGAATGTAAATTTTAAAGTTGAAAGTATTAAAATTATAGTGCAAACCATTAATTTTAAAGACTATAAATTTTAAAACTGAAAGTATCAAAATTAAAGTGCAAACGATTATTTTTAAAGAAGATAAATTTTAAAAGCGGTTTCACAGCCGGTCTGTGAAAAACCCGTCTTTTTCAAAAATTTTGAAATTCTAATTTACAAAAACTAATGGAAACTTTACGATGGCAGCATATACAAAACGCAGGTAATAAGGTTTTGTTAAATAACTATTGAGTGAAATTTTTATTTAAGTGTTCTGTTTCGATTAATTAGAAAAAGGCGGGTTTTTCACAATCCGGCTGCAAACCGCTCTTAAAGCTGAGAGTATTAATGGTCACCCATCCAAGGACTGACCATACCAAAGATAAGGGCTCCTTACACCTTACATTAAGCACCCCATTTTGCGTTAAGTGGAACTGAACTCTATGACATTTCATTTGTTGAAAATAGGGAGCTTTGAGCTGTGACCGGAACATCGCGCGCTCTAAGAAAACGCGTTTTTCACTCAAAAAATGGTAAAATTTAACGGTAAAAAAAGTGTCCGTAAAAGTATCTAATAAAGTACTTTTTCTTTAATTACCTGCAATTTTCATATAATTTGGTTATGTAAATTTTATATAGAACGAAAAATACACGAAAACTAAGTTTGGCATTTTTTATCGATCAAGCAAAGTATAGGATTAATGTCTTTCGCAAATTGAAACGTAAAAAGATCTTCAGAAAGGAAGTATCCAAAAGATTTTTTTCAAACGTAAAATATCAGAAAATAATGGTGTAAAATCAATTTGAAAACATTAACGACCGTGGCTACTGGCCCCTCACTGCCTATTCTACGATTTTAGGAGATTGTTTTCATTATTTTGGTAAATATATATAGTTAAGGTCTTTCAATTTAAATGGAAAGTAATTTAGGAGGTGATTCAGTATCGTTAATACATCACATTGCACTGCAAAGTACTTTTTTTTGCGTGAACTTTTTCTTCACTTGTCCATACAAATTGAGTCAGCTGATCGGACCACTTTGTACTGAGAAGTGAAAAAAAAGTTCGCGCAAAAAAAAGTGCTTTTCAGTGGCATGTTATGTATTAACGATACTGAATCACCTCCTAAATTATTAAATTATTTTCCATTTAAATTGAAAGACCTTATATATATTTATTTATTTTAAATAAAATTAACCTAACGTTCTCGTTTACCCCATTAAACCTAACCATTCGTCGATTCAACGAACATTTTATTAAGAAGTAGAATTTTTAACAAAGCCCTCTGCTTTTGTTATTTTTGTTACTCAAGCATATCGAACATTTACTATGTTATTACTTCGGCATACGAGTGAATGGAAAACAGATTCAGAATATACGATATGCCGGTGACACCATATGGCTAGCTGACAATCCTAATAACCTTCAAGTTTTACTTCAAAAATTAAATGACATACTTTTAAAATATGGACTTGAAATGAACACGAAAAAAACGAAATTCATGGTTGTTTCTAAGCATCCGGTTTCAGTACCACCACAGTTAGGACAAACAATCTAGAAAAAGTGAATAAATATAAAATATTTAAGTTGTTGGTTCAACGAGACTTGGGATCCAGAGCTAGAAGTAAGGACCAGAATAGAAATAACTAGAAGCACCTTTTTGAAAATGAAGAAACTTCTAACAAACAGAAAAATTAATCTAAAACTGAGGTGGAAATTGGTAAAATGTTATATTCTCCCCGTCTTTTTGTACGGATCCGAAAGCTGGATCTTGAAACAGAACTTGATAAATAAACTTAGAGCCCTTGAAATGTGGATTTACCGTAGAATGCTTAAAATTAAATGGATAGACAGAGTTATGAATGAAAGAGTTTTTGAATTTGATGAACAAAAAATTTGAAGTAGTTGCAACAACCAAAAAACGCAAAACGGTGTATTTCGGACATATTTATAGACATGAAAAATATTAATTAATACAACTGATTGTTAAAGGAAAAATTTAAGGAAAAAGAGGTCGCGGTAGAAGGCGAACATCATGGACTATAAAAGACTGGCTAGACTGGCTCGCAGTGGAAAGTACAGAGGAACTAATTCGCATGTCAGAAGATAGGGAGACATTTAGAAAAATGGTTGCTGACCTCCAGGATGGAGATGGTACTTGATGATGATGATGATGATTATGTTATTAAATAAGTCCATTTACTTGAATTCAATACATCTCTTTGCTTATATTTCTTAAAGTTTACAATGGCACAAGTTTCTCAAAAAATATATAACAGTCATCTTATAAAAGATTAAATAAAAAAGTTACTTAAAATAACCTTTTCCTCTTTGGCAAAAAAAAAATAGCATCATATAAAGTAACAAAAAAATAAAACAACTAGCTTTTTGTAGCGCATTCGAAATTTTGCCAGGCCAGTAGCGCATTGAAATGACGAATATTTTCGTAATGTTTCGAAAAATAGTGTACCAACAAACCAAACACGACTACCTCGTGCCACAGCAGCGTGGTGATTACAGAGTTGATAAGAGACAACACGACCATCGGCGTACGCGCCAAAAAAAGACAGCAAATTTTTTTTCGCATATTTGTTGATTCAGCGAAGGTTAGGTGTTACTATTATTTTTCCGTGATTTTTAGAGAATTGGTCGATGTGACGTCAGTAGATAATTTTAAACATTATACTGATTGTGATAAGTGATTGCTTACAAAAAAAAAGTGGTCTGTCTCTGTTTTTCTACTTATCCGTCATCCATCTGTCAAAACAGTCAGAAGCAAATTATTATAAATTAATCTTGATAGCAAAGGACACATAAACAGCCATTTCTCAAGTGACGTCACACGAAGGCAAATGGAAGTTGCAACTTTTTCGTAAAAATATTCATCATCATGAGGTTTTTTAGACCAAAAACCTAAATCTCGAAATGTTTTTCGAATTAATACACCTTAACATAATTTAATCTAAGCGAATTTGCAGTTGATGTTGTATTATTTTTACATTGGTAATTTTCACTAGAGATAAGTCGAGAGACCTTCTAAAGTCGCTTGGCTGCCACTTAACTAAGCTGTTCTTGTCCAGCCTCAATGTGTGTTCTATCTTTGTCTTGTGAAAAAGATCTGTTCGGCTATACCTATAATGTAGAATATATAAATATGTAGAATAAATTTGCAACATGTAGAATAATAGTTTATGCATTATACAGGTTGACTGGAAATTGCACTTATTCCTCTCGGGGGAAGGAACTATGATTAATTTGGAGTGATTTGACAAATCCGCCATTTTCGAGAAAATCGACATTCTTTGTTTTATTTATAAAATTGCGAAATTTGGCAAATAAAAAACGCAAAAAAAAATCTTGTTGTTTTTTGGCCTGAAGTTTGGCGTGAAGTTGGTCGATTGGTTCTGTTTCATGAAATGCATGGAAAAAAAAGCACACCTTTTTTATTTATGTTCCTTCGAGTTTTAATACAAGAGGTTATTGGCAATAGAGGTGATAGCGACTCTTATTACGGAAAAAAGTCAGCCAAGTGCGAGTCAGACTCGCGCACAAAGGGTTCCGTACCACCACAAAATATGGGTGCGAAACCCTAAAAACATGGTAAATAATTCCACTTGCAGTTATATATTACCAACTTAACTTGACACTTAAAATCTTTTAAACTATATGTATCTGAATGGTCCAATTAAGTTTTTCTGAGATAATTTCCTAAATAATTTAATATTTCTAATTTTAGATTTTTTTCTACGTGTGTGCTGTACCTGTAAACGAAATATTTTTGTTTTGATTGTTTTTTGATTGATTGTTTGGTTTTGATTCCCTTGCAAGTGTTAAATTTTTTTATGAAATTGGTTATTTAAAGTGCAATAACGTTGAGTTAGAAGCCTGATTTTTTATACAGCAACATGGATCCGTAGACTTCTGTAAGAGGCATCAGTTTCGACTTGATATCTCATGCGGGGGCCGAGCAAAAGGGTCTTGACCTTAGACCATATTGCTCTACAAGACTCTCTCTCTCTGTATTGACAGACAGGCAGACGGACGGACGGACAGACAGACGGACAATAAAGTGATCCTATAAGGGTTCCGTTTTTTCATTTTGACGTACGGAACCCTAAAAAGTACCCTGACTTGGCACATTGTGTTTTAGTACACTTGATGGGTTGTCCTCAAAAGTAATTGGTCGCAGTCTAGAGAGTTTTTGATAGATATCGCAATTCCACTGATAAGAGCCTCGTGAAAGCCGAAACCTGAAAGAGGAGAAAATATTCCGACGTGGATCACGAGGTTACCGCAAGCGTGGCGTAATGACCATTGAATACTTCCCAGTTGTTTTGTCGGGTTTATTAAAGCCTTGAAAATAACCTGAGATGGTTGGGATTTCGTAGTAGCTCACTGCAGGAAGCAGCACCACTCGATACTACACGCTTCGTTCAACAGTCTTTCCTTGTGGCTGTGAACCCTGATTGACTGAGCTTCTACGGAGTAAATCGTTTTATCTCTGTTTTAAATTCATTTGACACAAACATTTCCAGATTATAATGTAATAAATAAGATGAAAATGTTCAAAGGATAGCGTCGCGCCTAGTCGACGCCTCGGGTGACAAGAGGGCTTGGGCATCCATAACTCGGACAAAGGATAGTCTTGCCAACCAAATATTGCCGTCGGCCATCTTAGTACACTTCATGGCCGCATCGATCTGGACAACTTGTTTTAAGTTAGGATTATTTTGTTTTAATCTTAAGTACTTTTTACTGTAGACAAGTATGAGTTCGCCTCGAGCATACAATAGAGGCATCTATTCAAATAGCTTTGCTTTAGTGGGAAAAAAAAAAAGAAAGAAAATATTTACTTGCTTTGATATGGATACATACATATATATAATAAACATCAAATGCTGTTCGTTGGTAATCGCATAACTTTAGAACGGTTGGACCGATTTAGCTACTTTTGTTTTTTTTTTCATATTCAATAGTCCGAATAAGGTTTTTAGGGAAAGAAAAATTGGAAAAGTTTACCGGAAAATTTGAAGATTCAGGAAAATTTAATGGTTATAGCATGCAAATACGTAAATTAATGAAAATGTTTTAAACAATAAATTTTATTATTATGCTGTCCTGGCTGGGCTGACTGACCGGGGGGAAGTGCACAATATTCACGAGAATCAGTGCAGGACTCATCGCCCCCGCTACGAATTTAGAATTTAGGTACTTTGCTGTAACACATTTTATTTGGAAATGAAACAACAAATAGCACGAATAATTATGTTCAATGTCTTATAATTTATTAGAAATACAACAAAGATTCGACTGAACAACTACCGTTTATAATACTTATTAAATTTCGTACAAACAACTAAACTACTTTTAAGTTATCAACAATTGGACAACTAATTAGTTAACAGAAAAATACAGCGAAAATGTATATAATTCATTAGTATATGAAATCAGTATTATATTATTTACGTGATACTGTACCCAGGCTTGTAAATTTAGTTATAATTAATATTTAGTTGCGTGGCCTTTGCAACGACGTGGTATTGATTAAAGCAATTCGAGTGGGATTGAGTTTCATACTTCTACAAAAGTTTCGTAAAGTTCGTTTTGACTGGAGATGCGTTTTTTTGAGACTTTATTTTACGACATAGGTACCACAGATTTTCTACTAAGGAAAAATTTGTTACTGTTCGCCGTGTGTTTAGGGTCATTGTCAAGCTGAAAGATCCAGGTTACAGGCAAATGGTTGTCATAGGGAATCATTGTCTCCTCTTAGATGTTTTTGTACTGAAATTGGTCCATTGTACCTTCAATCTTTCGAACGCCTCCAACTCCATATCCGGAAAAACATTAATAATTTAAAACTTTAATAAAACTTTAATAATTCCACCACCGTGCTTGACTATGCTCCTTTAGTATTTATAACCGGAAGCATGGTTTATTGGACGTCTAACATAGCGCTTTCCGTCAGAATTTACTATATTTATTTTTGTTTAATCTGAGAGTAACACTTAATACCGTCCAGTTAACATATTTTTTCGGGAATAATAATCGCTTTTCTAGGTCTTGCTTGGTAAGAAGCGGTACCTTTCGAGAAACCCTCCCAAACAATTTAGCTTCCACTAATCTTCGGCGTACCATTTTTGTCAAAACGCTTCTAGGATCATCAGGCGAAAAAACTTCATATCTAATCTGGTTGGAGCCTTTGAATGGGTCTTGTTTAGCAACACGTATCTTATCTGGGCGATGTTTTCCTCGGACGAGCCTTTACGAGAACATTTTTAATAGTTCTTTGTCTTTTATAATGGTCAATAAACATTGAAAACTTTCTTTACAGAACATTTCAAGTGGTCAGCTGTTTTCCTATATGTTCACTTTTGATCGAAATGCAAATTAACAATTTATTTGCCTAGTTGACTCGTCACAACTTTTATTTTTACCTATACAAACTTATTATCCACAAAATTTCAAATTGATGTTCAATTGCCGCCAAAACGGTATTAAATTAGAAGAAAATATTATTATTATTATTTTCTTGTTTATGGCTTCTGATAATGTGTGTGACTAACACATTTAATTCCGCCAATGTCACGTCATAAACCAAAGCACTGTATTAGTGAAAAGTAATTTCGAGGAATTTGGTATCCTGTAAGTCCTTGTGATGATTGCTATTATCTTCAACAAAATACAGAAGGTGATCAAAATGTATATATACAATTTAACTAATTAACTATATCTTACATGAATAATTACTAGATGAACTTAAAATTACAAAATTAATATTATAATTCTTTATGGCAAGCATTAGAGTCACAAGGTCTACCAAAAAAAGTTATTTCAATCTTGAAAGATATCTACAACAGAAGCACTGCAACTGTAAAAATTGATCAAGTGGGAAAACCATTTAACATAAAAAGAGGGGTGAGACAAGGAGATCCAATCTCACCCAACCTATTCACAGCCCTATTAGAACAAATTTTCAGGAAATTGAATTGGATAGGAAAGGGTATTAATATTAATGGCGAGTACCTTAGTCATTTACGATTCGCAGACGACATATTCATAATAAGTGAGAACCATGAAGATCTGGCATACATGATGCAAACGTTGGACAGAGAAAGTCGTAGATGTGGTCTCCAGATGAATCCTGACAAGACTTGTATTCTTACCAATAGCAACCAAGTACCCCTTCAACTCCAAGGAAAGAACGTCAGGTATGTTAAGGAGTATGTGTATTTGGGTCAAACCATTTCGTTCCAGAAACAAACCGAGCAAGAAGTAGACAGAAGAATAAAAATAGCATGGGGAAAATACTGGTCCTTAAAACACATTTTCAAAGAGAAAATTCCTCTGAGACTGAAGAAGAAGGCAATGGATACAACAATATTGCCAACCTTGCTTTATGGCTGTCAAAATTGGGCACTGACTAAGAAAATCATTCAAAAGCTGCAAGTATTTCAAAGAGCCACAGAGCGAAGTATGCTTAACATTAGACTAAAAGACAAAATAAAAAATATAGATATCCGAGCAAAAACCAAACTTATAGATGCAGCTACATTAGCCTGCCAGCTCAAATGGAGATGGGCTGGTCATGTGGCACGTATGATGGATGGCTGCTGGACAGAACGTGTCATTCATTGGTACCCTCGTGAGGCAAAACGCCCACCTGGGCGACCGCGACAACGCTGGTATGATGATATTAAGAAGGTGGCCGGCCCGACTTGGACTAGACAGGCCGCAGACAGGCGTCTGTGGCAAAAGATGGAGGAGGCCTTCACTCAGATATGGGTGCCCAGATGAAATATTATTTTGCATGCCACTTAAAATTCATTATTATTAATGGAAAGTCATTTTTTAATTTTTTGTACATATGTATATCTAATAAACTGCAACTATTGACATTTAAACTCACTATTTTTTCATATTTTTCTTATTTTAATACATAATTTTAAGGACATTTACTGATTCATTATGTATAATTTTTGATTATTAATTTATTTGTATTATGGAATGAAATTTATAACTAATGTTTGTATTTCTAATTGAAACTATTTACTCAAAATGTCTAAAAAAAAGGAGTATTTGGAGTGTGCATGCTGCTTCAGTTTATAAATTTATTGAAGCATTTCATTTGGAAAAATAAAGGCTTATTATTATATTATTATTATTATAGTGTTCGTATATATTTACAATTTAATTTTATTTACTGATATGAATTTCGACAAAATGTAAACGAAGGAAGTATTAACTAGACTCAACAAGAAACTCATGTTAACAGGGAGAGGTATTGAATTAGGAAGAAAGTTATAGAGAGAGGACTGAAGTCTAGGACATTCAAAAAATATATGGTCTACAGAACCTTCCGCAAGACCACACTCACAGAGTGAGTGATCCCTCACTCTAATTTTGGCTAAAAAGACTGGTGTACACGCATGGCCTAGCCGAAGGCGACAAATAACTGATGTAGGTAGTTTATACGCTTCACGAAATTTAAAAAACCAAGGACGACAAGGGATGTTTGGTTGTATTCGACCATAGTACTTCCCAACTGATTTCTGGGAGTCAGACCAGGCAGCAGTCCAAGATTCCTCCAATCTTACCTTGGCCAAGGGAATTAAATCATGGTGGAATAATTTAAAGTGAGTTAGAAGAAAATAGTATTTAATTTAATAGTAGTTAATTTCAAAAATGGAACGGACCATGGATAATTTTGTAAAGTGTTTCTAATTAGGCGTCCGATCGGCCAGTAACAGATAAAAGAACTATTTATTGTTTATGGTTTAAACTCTTGTGATTCAATTCAATGCCATTTTATCTGGCTTCAAACTAAGATAGTTTTTTTTTTTTAAATATTCTATGAGTATTTTAATTGAGTGAGTGGCTGTAATTCCTGCATGATTGTTAGTATTAATTCCACATATTTTTCATGAATTTCGGCAGTAGATTTTATACTTTCATAATTTATATGAAGTGTTTCTAATTATATGTCCACCACTGTATGTCGTGACAATATGTGTATATTGTTTATTGACCTTACTTATTTCATTTCATTTACGACCAAAAAGCTTTTCTGCAAAATAAATTTGTTATATTTTGAGAAGTACGCACGCCAGCATGACTGGCCACCTACTGGCAGTTCTTATTGCGGCATCATAACCAATAAAACCTTTTACTAAAAGGGAGCTTGAACTGCAGGCGACTGTAACTTACAAAATTAAATGCGCGAGGAATTTTCTTATCACCTTAAATAACAGAATTCTAACTATAATGTCTAAGATAGTCAATACTTCTTACACAAGCAAAATGATCGCGTTCACTGGTGCTATGTGCCATGTTCTGAGTATGTGCCATTTGCTCAAGAATGCGAATTATTCAAGGAAAGCGTCCTCACTCAGAGAGAAGACTTGATTAAAGCGGGATTGGGGTTGCTTCAAACTGAATGTTGTACGGATAAACTATGCAAGAACTGAGCTGCTTTGCCAGCAAATAAACGCAGAATACCCTCATAAAAGCCCGGAGGTGAAGATTGGCATGAATTATTCACACAAGTTCCAATTAGATAACTAAGAACCTGCAATGAGAGGGGCTTGATTAAAGTGAGATCTTTGGATGGAATATTTCGAAACAAAGTGTTTGCGGTGTTGTACTTTTAGTATCTAGAATAAAACATTGTGTCAAATAAAAATAAAAACTGACCACGAGCAAGTCGGTTTCGTACAATTAGGGTTCTATGAATTGATGTATCATTTGAAATTAAAATCCATCTAATATAATTTATCTGAAACGAATTTAGGCTAGTAGATCGCAATCAATGGTAATAAATAAGATGAGTCATGTGAGGCAAGTATTGATATACAGCAAATTAATAATAGTACATTATGATATTTATGATACAAGTGAGCTAAGTTGGTCATTACACACAAGCCTCGGTTGCAGCTCACGCGTTTCATACGACGACGTTTGAATTCAATTACAACACAATTTCATTGCAACACAATTGCGAGGAAAAAATAAATAAAAACGGGACACATTTAAACTTACTTTAAAATTAATAGAAATAACAATAAAAAGTTTTTAACTATGCGAAAAATTAATACACCTATAAATAAATATTACCACTTTAAAAACCTTAAACATATATACGTTTGCACCACAAAGTAATGTTAACGACTACAAAATATTTGAAACGCATAAAAAATAACGCTCTCCATGACAAAATTTATATTTTTCACTAAAATCAACTAACAAGTTTTTTTTCTGGCACTAAATGAGAAGGCAAAGAGAACTTAGCCCATTCAGCCATGCCTGAGTTTCAATTAAACAAAAATCGACATCATTGTATAACAAATGATTAACATGCCAAT
This sequence comes from Ypsolopha sequella, assembly GCA_934047225.1. NCBI lineage: Eukaryota > Metazoa > Arthropoda > Insecta > Lepidoptera > Ypsolophidae > Ypsolopha > Ypsolopha sequella. The sequence continues at coordinate 16,397,951 of OW203987.1, forward strand.
CTGATAACCAAGGTAGATATAATGTAGGTACCAAAGTTACTTCTGCAACTACTGCGGCGCTGCGGGGAGTGCAGCCCCTTCACCCTTGCGTAACAAAATACAGGCACCCGTGCGAGCCGTAGCGGTTGAGACTGATCACCGTAGGCTGGTCGGCGAGGACTGCCCCCCCTTCGTACCTCCAGCTTTTCATATACACTCTAGGGGTAGTGACCACAACACTGCCTGGAGTCAGGGTGCTCTAATTCGGTTTTGGATAAAATCGGATCGGTTTATAAAAATAGGATCTGCCCCTTTTCATTTTTGATACCCTAATATTATAGAAGGTTTATCTTGAATAAATTGCTTTATTTTAATAACCTATTTTCTTCGTGTCGTCGGGATTGTAGAGCAAATTGACAGGACATAGATAAATATAGGACAGACCGAGAAGTTTATACCTTATAGCTTCTTGGGACAGACCCTTCAAATCATCCTCAAAAATAGAGGATAAAGTAACTTTAAAGAGATATTAAAAACCTCAGAATAGGCTATATATTTATGGGTGAAATCCCCTTTGCTATCACTAATTATTATTTTAAGCAAGAGAAATTTTAAAGCTGAAAGTATTAAAATTATAGTGAAAACTATTAATTTTAAAGAATATAATTTTTAAAGTTGAAAGTATTAAAGTGCAAACGATTATTTTTAAAAAAGATAAATTTTAAAGCTGCAAGTATTAATATTATAGTGCAAAGTATTAATTTTAAAGCTATTAGCTTTTTGAAGTGGGAACCATTATTATTATAGTTAAAAATATATTTTAATTTTGCTTATATAAGCTTTATTTATTTCTTTTGTTTACTTATTAGTACTAAAACAATTGAAAAAATATTATTCGATATGTTTCGACCCCCGAGTATGATGACGGCCCCATACCGAGGGTCGAAATATATCGAATAATATATTTTTAATTGTTTTAATATTAATAAATAAACAAAAGAAATATTATTATAGTTCATTTATATATATCCGAATAAAATATCGTAAAAATGTAGTGTAAAGACGTAGTTAAACTGACCTTTGCTGCCAAGTACTGGCTACCCGGAGCTTCTTTTAAAAACTTTTTAATGTCATTTTGTAACAATACGACTTGGACTTCCAACAAATATAATAACCGTCTAAGATTCTGTTTAGAAACGCTGTTAGGTTGGAATAAGTTTTGATGTCAATACTATTTTTGGTCTTCGTAAGGTAGTATGTACTTTTCCTTTGATTTTGATAGCAACATGCAATCACTTTCATTTTGTATCTCAGTAAGTATTTCCTGTGGCGTCGAATATGATATGGCTCTTTATAATTACTTGAAGCTGACATTTTTGAAAAGAATCACAAAGCACAACTACTTTTTTTTTTTTTTTTGATGGTTTGTTCGGCCTGGATGCTAGTCCTTTTGGCCAGATCTTTCTAATTTGTATATTTAATTTTGTACATATTTGAAAGAAACTGTTTCTTTTCCTTTCTATTTAGTTTCTAGATCTTCTTTATTTATTTCTCATTAATTAAATTTCACTGTCAGTCGAAACTATAAAATCATACAAGGCAGGGAATAGTTCTTCTTTTGACAGAAGTTCATTGACCTGGCGGGGGACTTCATCATCTTCTAAAACGTCTTGTATTCTTGTTATCAAAGTTAATCTTTGGATACCAAATGATGGGCAATTTTGTAATATGTGAATAAGATCAGCATTGTCTTGACCACAGTGCTTGCAGTTTGAATTCGTGATAATTTTAAATCTGTATAAGAGTGCGGGTGTTCGGCAATGTCCAAATCGCATTCTGCATATTGTTGTTACAAATCGTCTGTCCACTTCGGTAAGTTTGTTGTACCATGGCTTTGCTGGAATTGACTTCTGTATAGATCCATACCATGCTCCAGCTTTTTCTAATGTTATAATTCTCATTTCTTCCCATAACCTCTTTGAGATGTCTTTCACATTAGCATAATAGTCCTGATAGGGAACCAAAGCATCGGAAGCCTCTTCTTCGTTGATACCCGCGTAAGCCACTTTATCAACTATTTCATTTCCAGAAATACCTTTATGAGAGGGAACCCACAAAAATTCTATAGTCTTTTTACTTATCCTTAAATTAATAGTACTTTTTATCTTGAATATCAAGTAGTTACAACTTTTCATATTATTATTACTTAAACTAGTGAGTACACTTAAACTGTCGCTTATTATTATTATCTTATCATTCTCTACATTCTTTATGTACTCTAAAGCCTTTAGAATAGCATATGCTTCAGCTGAAAATATACTGAAAAATGGATCAACTTTATAGCTTTTAGATATGTTACATTGAGGATCGTAAAAGGCAGATCTAACAATGTTGTCATGTTTACTACCATCTGTATAAACTCTGTAATATCCATGCTTCTTTCCAATAATTCTAAGAAAATCATATTTATTCTCCATTCGAGTGACCTGTACTGTAGTTTTATATAGATTGTCTTGTATTGAGTAATTATAACATGGAAATTTATCACTTTTATAAATATTTTCATATTTATGAGAACAAAAATTCATGAACCGTAATATAGGAAGAGGATGATTCGAAACCAATTCATGAGCAGAAAAATACTCAGTTTCAGGTATATTACAACTGACGGGTTTAATTTTTTCTAAAACGACACCATTATTAATACTAAAGTTTTTGATACAGAATCTTGAGGCAAACTCAAATCTACGTATACTTAATGGTGGGATACCAGCTTCTACTTCCATAGCGTTTATTGGGGTAGTTCGCATGGCTCCAGTAATAATCCTTAATGCTTTATTTTGAATAATATCCAATTTCTTAAGATCAGAATTACTTGCAATCATGTAGCCTAAAAGACTATAGTCAAAGTGACTCCTGACAATACTTTTGTATAACATACCCAAAATTTTTGGGTCTGCTCCCCATGAAAGGCCTGCTAAAGATTTTAATATATTTAAACTTTTATTGGTGTTTGAAATAATATAGTCTATATGTTTTCTAAAGGACAAGCTTGTATCGAGTATGACACCTAAAAATTTCTTTGACTTTACTATAGGTATGATGTCATTACCATATAGTATTGTGCTGCTACTTGATTCACTGGTATTTAAATGGTTGAATATCATTGCAGCACTTTTTTGTGCACTAATATTCAATTGTAAAATATTCCTGTAATAGTGATGCAAGTTTTTTAAAACGGTATTAATTTTATTACTTGCTATGTTTATGTTTTGGTTTCTGCAATAGAGTACTAAATCATCTGCAAACTGTAATATAGTAACATCATTATCATTAACATATTTACAGATCTGTGAGACATAAATGTTATAAATAAGCGGTGAAATACAAGCACCTTGCATTGTTCCTTTATACACATATTTTGGTCCATGTAAGATATTATTGTATTTAACATATAGAATCCTTTCATACAGGAAATTAAAAATCCATTTATTTACATTTCCAGGAACACCGATATCATACAGGATCTTAGCCAACGTTGCGGGGTCCACATTGTCAAATGCTCCTTGTACATCTAAGAAGACACAAATAGTGTTTGAACGACTGAGCAGTGAATTCTTTAAATCAGAAATTAGAGAAGCGAAGCTATCTGCAGCGCTTCTACCCTTTCGAAATCCAAATTGACTTGGAGGTAAGATAGAATTACTTTCAACAAAATGGTCTAATCTGGTTTTTATCATGTTTTCAAAAATTTTACCTATGCATGATGATAAAGAAATGGGTCTATAAGACTCGGCATTGTCATGTGGTTTATTAGGCTTTAAAATTGGTACTATGCATTGTGTTTTCCAGCTAATTGGTATTTCCTGATTTTTCCATAACTCATTAAAGATCTTAAGTAACAATTTCTGACTATTTAAATGTAAGTTTTTAATTAAAATATATGGTAAATCGTCAAGTCCTGGTGTGGTGTCTCGTCTAGATGACAATGAGAATTTAAATTCGTCCAAAGAAAATGGTTCAGACAAATAGTTATTATTATCATTACTTTGCTGTTGAAAATAGGAATTTAACAAATTAAAATCTACATTTTTTCCAGGTGCTGTGTCAGGCGCCAATCTGTCCAAGAATGAAGGAATCCATTCATCGTTTTTAGTTTTTTTGCGAGATCCTAATCTTTTAAAAATTCTAATAAAATTCCATATATTACTTATGGGTGTGGTTCTGCTAAAAGTCTTACATAAATTTCTCCAACTATTAGTTTTTTGTTCACTGAGAAATTTCTTTTTAGTAGCGTCTATCTTTTTATATTCAATGTAGTTAGACATTGTAGGATTTTTTCTGTATTCATTAAGGGCATTTTTGCTCTTCATTACCATATCTAGACATTCATCAGTCCACCAAGGGACAGGTTGTCTATTCGTTGTATGTAAATTGTTGCTAGGAATTTTACTTTTAGGAATACACTTTTCTTTTAATAAAGATAAATTCGCACAATATTCATCAAATGATTTCAATGGATTGTTTGTGTCAACACAGAAGTTTTTAGCTAGAGTCTCAGAGAGAGATCTGTAGTCATGCCAGTTAGCTTTGTTATATAAAAAGCGTCTACTGTTATTATAATTATTAGAGTATTTGTAAGGTGAAATTTGAATATTAATTAATATTGGCATATGATAGCTGCCCATAGGATCATCTATCACTTGCCATTCACATAGAGGGGTAATTTGAGGACTTGCGTAACTTATGTCGATAGCTGATTCTCTTTTATTTGGGGGTGGATTAGTGGTAGGTGATCCTGTATTTAATAGACAAAAATCACTGTCATCGAAAAGGTTAAATACGTTGTTGCCTCTAGAGTCTGTTTTATGACACCCAAAAGCTACATGATGGGCGTTAAAATCGCCACAGACTAAAGCTGGTCTAGGAAAATTTTCTATAATGTTTCTCAATTGATTGGTGTTGAATCTACCCTTCCTCGGTGGACAATAAACACAAAGTAAATTAATAATACCTGCATCTGTATGTAGAGATAAACCTACCGTTTGAATTTTTTCGTAGAACCTTGTTTCAATTAAATTGTATTTAAAATTATTTTTTATATAAATACCTACTCCACCATGTTCATTTTTGGCATCTTTATGAAGAAAACTATAGTTAGAAATATTATAAGAATTAAAATATTTATCTTTACAAAATGTTTCATTTAATAGACAAATGTCTACATCATGGTCTTGAAGAAAATTAATTAATAGAGCCTTTTTTGGTTTTAAACTTTGTATGTTAAATTGCATAATTGTCAAATAATTTTTGGGTGTACAAGCCATTACTACTTTATATTTTTAAAACTGTTCTTAATTACATTACCAATGTGAGCTCTTGTTAGTTTATTTTCTTCTTTATTATTAGCTAATTCAAGTAGTGCAACTACTAGTGCATTAATAATTTTATCATCTTTGCCTAATTCAGTGTAATCAACATTTTTAATCGTTTTAACTGTAGAGGGAGGAGCTGGTACATGTTTAGCTGATTTCAGTGAGGGAAATTCGATTTCATAATTTTTTAAAATTTTGGAAGAGCCAACAGTGCTTGCATATGTACTCATTAGTTTGTTTCTCTTCTCTTCAATTTTTTTTGCCTTCACTGGGCACAGCCGCGATATAGCCAGATGCGCTCCTCCACAGTTCACACATTTAACTGCTTCAGTTTTAGAACACTCCTTATAAAAATGCTCCTCAGCACATAGAGAGCAGACCTGCTTATGTTTACAAATTCTTGAAGAATGGTTAAAGCCAAAGCATTTATAGCATTGCAATAAAGGTGGAATGTAAGGAGACACCTTAAATCTGAATTTTTCATAATATACACACTCAGGTAGAGTAGGTGACAAAAATGTAACCGAAAGTGTCTCTAGAGGCTGTAGTTTTTGGTCGACTTTTTTGGTGAAACGTCTCACTTGAATAATTTCATACTCGCAGCTTAGTTTTTTGAAGAGATCTTCGTTAGTCACATCAGTTGGAACGTGTCTAATTACGCCTATACACTCAACAGATTTTGCCGAAATAAATGCACGGTATGAATGCTTGTTTAAGAAGTCATCATTCTTCAGAAAATTATTGGCGTCGTTGGCCAGATTAAACGTAACTGCCAATTTTGCCGCCGACACCCGCTCAATTCGATCAACTCCTTTTACATCCCTTTGCATAAGGTTGTTGAAGTAAAATGGATTTTTATTGCCAAGCTTCTGGTTAATGGTGCTTTCAATATAAACAGTGTAATTTTTACTCACAGAGTTTTCAGGAAAGCATCTTTTATACCCCTGTTTTATGTAAGATAAAAATTTTTCACCCCCGCCAATTTGTGTTGAATTTATTTTTTCGTTATTAGCAGTTTTCCCGCCACCTCCTCCTTCATCTTCTTCCTCCATATTAATTTTTGGCCCTGGTGGGCGTTTCATCAAACACAATTCGCTGTTAATTTAGATTTATTTAAATTTACTTTGAAAAAGCCGCCTTTCAACTTTGAGTATTCCCGCCAGACCAAGCACAACTACGTTTAGGCAAATACATATTTGTGAAAAATGGCGGGCAAATTTTTCGCGCGCCGTTGTGCGTGTTGCCTGCCAGTGCGATTGGAAGAAAAGGCACCGAAACCGTAAACAGCCTAATTGGCATAGATTAGATTATGTTAAGGTGTGTTAATTCGGAAACCATTTCGGTTTAGGTTTTATAAGCAGTATTTTAGAAGTTTTGGTCTAAAAAACCTCATGATGATGAATATTTTTACGAAAAGGCTGCAACTTCCATTTGCCCTCGTGTGACGTCACTTTAGTAATGGCTGTTTAGAAATGTGTCCTTTGCTATCAAGATAAATTTATAATAATTTACTTCAGACTAATTTGACAGCTAGATGACAGATGAATAGACAGACAGAGACAGACCACTTTTTTATAAGCAATCACACGTCACAATCAGTATAATGTCTAAAATTCTCAAGTGACAAGGTCATCGGACAATTTTTTATAATCATAAAAAATAATGGTTAATTTATATACCAAAATAATGAAAATTATGTCCTAAAATGGCGTATATTCTCTGAAAAAAAAATATAAAGAAATCTTTAAAAATTAAGCTCTGGAAATTTATAAAAAAAATATTTACTGAATATATATGAATTAGATTGATTCAGATGAATTGATTAATGGTTACTTTATTGACAAATATAAACAACTAAGTGAAATGAAACGTTTATTTATTATTATATTTAATTAAACCGTTTATTTATTTACAGGCTTTAAGATGGAGAATCGTTAAATGCTACCTATTGTCAGTGTTTATTTATGGTACCAAGGGATGGACTTTTAATAAAAACATTGAATCAAAATTGAACGCTTTTGAAATGTGACGTTTGAGACGTTTGTTGAAGATTTCATGGCGATATTGAATAACAAATGAAGAGGTACTTCACAAAATGAATAAAAAGCTTGAAGTTTTAAAAACAATTAAGAAACGAAATATTTTGGTCACATTTATTGACACGAAAAGTATAGCATATTGAAGAACATCATATAAGGGAAAATGAATGGAAAAGGGGAAAGGGAAGAAGGCGGATATATGGAGTGATAAGAAACTTGGACTAACATCAAAGACGCTGCTAGTCTCCGCAGACTGGCACAGAACAGAGAAGAGTTCCGTGTGGTAGTGCCCGACATCCGCTAGGATATGGAACCCCCAAGAAGATGTTTCTTAGACATAAAAACTCTTTGCTGAGATTTAAAAAAAAGTGTAAATTAAAAAGCACTAGAGCGGTAATGTAAAGTAAAAAGCACGCATGTTTAATAAGCAGCATTGTGATCATAAAATCGGTGCAACAAGAGCGCCTTTACAAAAAAGTGTGTCAAAAAAGAAGGTTTACGTACCACTTTCTCCTCGATGACGTCATTATTGTTGTTGTTGCTCCCATATTTTAAGGCACCGTTTTCCATGACCACACCGACCACTGAAGTTTGTTCACTGAACACTCTTCAAGTCATTTAGTTCGGGTTAACATGTAAAGACTATTAATTAACACACTCACAAAATAATTGTTGCAATGTTTTGTTCATTGTCATTTATTAAGATTTCATCAGTGGTTAAACTATAGAGATTTGTGGTTTCTTATCTGTAGACAAAATAATTGGGTTAGAAGTTGAGTCGATAGCATTAGTAGGTTTCTCGTGCTAATGCTAAAGCCACTCAAAAGAAGTTAGCGCTCTCGCGCTAGCCCATGGGATTTTCCGTATGTTTTTTATATCACTAATGGTGCTAAAATTTAAGTTTCTTAGGACAAATACACGGGCTAACTCGTATCTGTAGTACATCGATTTCAAAAACGGATATTTGGATAGAGTAAGAAAAAATAAATTGGGTGAATTGAACTTTTTGAGATGAACCTTCGGCCCATGCGGGTTCCTGCACCCACAAACTTGTAAAAGAGTTATCTCGTCTCTTTGAGACAAATTGTATAATTGGCAAATTTTATAATTTCTCAGACTACCAACGGCGTCGTCAGTTTCTAATCGCTCGCTGTTTTGCAATTTGCCGAAGGCTATGTGTGTTAGGTTTACATGTAAATACTAATTAGCTGTGCGAAGCCTATAGTTCTAATCAAATAAAAAAATAAAAAAAAAACAAAAATGTTTTTATTTCATAACTTAAATTTTATCATAATACAGGGTTGAGGCCTCCTATTAAGTATAAAAATACCTGTACCAGGAAGTCTCGCTCTCCGATAACAAAAATTTTCATTAATTTGTCATGAAAATGAACTAAATAAAATAAATTTAGGCAAAAAAAACTTAAAGAAAAAAGTAAATTATATAATATCTAGAGAGGGTGTGTTTGTTTGTATGTGTGTGTGAGTGTGCGTGACAAGATGTGTATTTTTAGGTCATATACTGCAATATTTCTTCTGTACTTTCATAGTTGAGTGTCTTGATCCAGGTATTAATTAGTTTTTTTGTTTCATAAAATGTTTTAGGGTAGTATTTTATTTACCTGATTATATAAATGGGAGGACTGGGCAGCAAACTGTTGCCCAGCAAACACAGTGTTGGTTTTACGAGCAGGAATTATGATATGCGTAGGCAAATTTTAAAATGATTAATTCTACGATATGACGACGACATAGCAAATTGGAAAAAAGCAAACGTTTAAAAACCGACGACGCCATTTATAAACGAATTATATTATTTGCCTGCAACAGACACAACAGGTGACCAGAGGGCTGCTGGCGCATTCCTGTGTTTTTTTTCCAACCCACTCCTGCACGACATGCCGGGGGGCACCACTTCTTAAAATTTTCCTGTAGATATCTTGAATCATGCCAAGTTTCATCCCAGCAAGTTAAAGTGCAAGGTTGAGTCCCTTAACCTGTGTAACATCCGTGATATCCCACTAATATTATAAATATGCGATAGTTGGATTAATGTATAGATGTATCAATGTTTGTTGCTCTTTCACGCCGTAACTCCTGCTATGCGAGCACGTACGCGTCGATTAGATAAATTTCACAGATAAAATCGATAAATTCTAAACGATAGCCCTTATTGCAATGAAATAAGAGTTACATTTTTATTTATCCAATCGATGTAAAGTCGATAGCAAACTCATGCAAGTTGGGCTAAACAAAATGGTCTGAAACGTTGCACAAGTAAAGTTCTAGACATAGGCTACATTTTATCTTAATTTTTTTACCTAAGTTTGTAGAAAAGTGATGTCAGAAACGTACATTTTACGTATACAAGAACACGTCAATAAAATAATTTTACCACAATAAGAAACAGGTACGTAACCTCTACCATTGTCTAAGCCTTAGACTCCAAGGTACGGAACCCAAAAATGTTATGGTAAATAGCAACAATATAAATGCCACAGCTATATCTCGGAGCAACAAAAACAAGGTGCTAAAATAGTAGCGCCTGGCAAACAATGCGGCACCCTTTGTATACGGAACCCTAATTTTATGAGCATGCACAACAGTTTGACTTGAAATTTGTAAGTATTACCGTCGTTAAGATAGAGCTTAAAGAAATAATGTAAAAAAAAATATACGTTATCGAAAATAAAATTAAATTTTAAGTTATTTATTTTTTAATATTTGTTATTAGCCGTGATAGAGGCAGAAAACGTAACACGTATTCTGTGACAATTTCAACTGGCTATCTATTACAACTGTAGACCCCTGTGACAGACGGACAGACAGACAGACAGACAGCGGAGGCTTAGTAATAAGGTCCCGTTGGGCACCTTTCGGGAAATAATCGGTATTTATTAAAACAAAAAAATACATATCGTCACTATATGACCCCCCGGGTGTCAGAGGTATTCCCAAGTGTGAACTGCAATATGCACTTTACCTAAGCATCAAATAAGAAATCTAGAAATAATTGCGTTTAAAAACGCAGCTCGGCGTTTGGCTTCGCCATAGACACTTTAGCAGAGGATCAATTCACAGAACAAGAAATAGTTTCGTTTTGAAAATACTTTACTAGGGGAACAAATCAGTTATCAAAAAAGAACTTCGTTCGGAAACGCGGCTCAGCCTTCGACCTCCCCAAAACACATTTTACCTGGCCTGGCGATCAAATAAGAGATCATGAAAACTAAAAACACTCCAGACCAGAGCCTGGTCTAATCGTACTAAAAAATGTTTGGTCCAATTTTTTTTACAGATTCGATAGGACTACACAAAATCTTAATAAACGCGGGCAAAGCCGCGAGCAAAAGCTAGTTACAAATAAAATAATTTATTGGTTTTGTTTGTTTCAACTAACCTTTTTATGCTATATTTTTTAATTTTGTTAATTTTATGGCATCTCATTATATTTGTAAATTTTCCACAAACTGTAATGTTTTTACGTTATAAAATATACGAGTAAAATTCTTGACTTAGTTGAAATACTGGATTAAGGCAAAGGTGCAGTGCGCGCCCATAGATCAGGCTGCGCCGATTAGCCTAAAATGACGTCAAGTGTAAGGCACCCGAACAGTTGCAAAGCCTAAAAAAAAATTTCAATGCATTTTTAAGAAAATAAATTAAATGATTAATCATTAAACTGATTAAAAATGGATCTGCGGTAATGGTAAAAGATTTTTAGTGTTCGGAAAAATTATTTATTTTTTTGTCATATCTGACTAAAGCATTATTTCCAAAAACTTCTTCTGTACGTCGATAAATAAGTGCAATCATAAGCCATAGACAAAAAAAAACCAAATCGATTTTTTTGGACAGGTGTTGTTTTTCCTCGAATTTTCCCATTAAATATAATAATAATATTTTTATTTTTCTAATTTTTCATGAGATTGTTAGTTGAAAAGATTTATAATAATTATAAATAAAGTATGTATTGTATGTATGTAAATACTTTATTGCACAAAATAATTTACAATGCACAAAGGCGAACTTAATGCTAATAAGCATTCTCTGCCAGTAAACCTTTGGTGATCTGGAAAGTTTTTAAGGGTAGTGCCAGATAAGTTGATTGCTATAATCAATTCGATCAAGAAATTATATTTCATAAGAAATCATAAGTCACACGATGACGATATTTTTGATGGTGTTAGGTAGTACTGTGTCCAATTGGACATAACCAGCCATTGGGACACTGGTGCAGCCTATTACGAAACTCACTTCATTCGTTTGTGAAGTTGCACTCGTGTCCTAACGGCTCTTATTATCTCACAGTTGTACAAAATACTATTAGGTTTAATGTGTGCAATGTGTTCTATGAATATAACGTAGTTATTTGTTTGGTATGTTAAAATTAAATACCGACATCGCGCGTTGTTTACGAATTGATATTCCACCAAAGATTAACTGGGGGAAATCGCTTTAAAATATAAGCCCATCATTTATTATGATTGTTGCACAATAAAGTGCATTTATTTTGATTGTTTGTCGGTAAAGTAGGCAAAAATTATATTGACTACGTAATTATTTAGCAAAATACATAGTCAAATTATATTGACTACATAATTATTTAGCAAAATACATAGTCAAATTATATTGACTACATAATTATTTAGCAAAATACGTAGTTAAATTATATTGACTACATAATTATTTAGCAAAATAAGTTTTATTACAAAAACTAAACTGACTTCGAGCTCTAAAAATTATAAGTGACTCTTGGATCGATTTATTGCTTCTGTGGCGCATTGATGTTGCTACTTGACACTTTACCAAATATTAAATTAATCGCCAGATAATAAGAAAAGACATAAAGACTATTAAATTTTTTTGGCCATAACTCAATGTTAAAACTTTATTTTGTAATTTTTCTATTTCTTTACTGCGGTAGATAATGGGATAACATTGACTCTACAGTACTATAATGTTTGCATTGTGGGTAGTTGATCGGTGAATATTAAAATCTTTATTTCATTTTCGATCTTTGGCACAAATAGTTCCCTTAGTACTTGTTAATATGTATTAATTATACTCCTCGACGAATGTTAGTACCTATAGCTTCTTCGCTAACCACTTCCAATTAGTTGTAGAAAACTTTAAATACATTAAAGTACTGTACATTACAATACAAGCGTTGTAGATTCACAAAACCCGTTCATTCCAGCTTAACTAATAAAGGTACTTCAATGTTAAATAATTTTAAATTATTACCGCAATACTAGCTTAAAAAAACTTTGTCGGGTAAAGACATTCCAATTTGTTTTCTTTGAAGTAAAGGCACCTTCACACTGTAATAAGGGCACATTTTTATTGTATATATCGTTATTGGAGTTGTCGCGTAGTATTGTTGTTTAAAGCGTCGCGTGTCTGCAAGTTGAGGGTTGGGCGCGCGCGCGGGCGCTAGGGCGGGCGGGCGGCGAGCGCGTGAGGGCGCGAGCGGTCGGTCGCAGGGAGCGGGTGGCGGCACACTGCGGGACTCGGCGCCCATCGACGAGCGGCGCAGAGGCGCAACCTACCACCACCACCACCAGATCCCACACAGACCTTGAACTAAATACTTTTTTACCTACCTGCCTACATATTTCGAGTGGTTGAGCGAAACACATAATGCTGCGTATTCGAAAGGAATTTACGGAAAACTTCGTAAAAATGGCTTTGGGTGGGCTTTACTTAACCAAAACTTATCATAAGATTTTTAATTTTTTTTACGACCTGTCACTCGTTTGGAGAGTTTAGTATATTGTAAACTCTGAATGTATATTTCATCGACCGGACAAGAATATGTACCGCAAATATATAAGAAGAATAAAAGATTTTTTTGCGGTAATAAATCGATTAAGAAATAAAGTGTTAAGTAAGGAAGCGTTCCTAGAATTATATAGGTATACAACACCAACCATCTATTGTCTGCGTCACTGAAACGTTTTTAAAGCTTAAGTGGATGGCATACCCTAGCAATTTTTTTTATTACCCGTCCAGCACAACAAGTCTAATAGCAAAGACTTTATTTGCTTTTCATAGAGGCGATTATATGTTGTCTCTTTGGCCTCTTTTTCTTGGACGCGTAATACTAGTGACCACGGAGCGAAACAACAAATTGGTGTGTTTTTAGCTAATACTGAAATATTTTGTAGGGAGTAAAATATTGAATTTAGGTGATATACCTTCATATTTCTATTACCTATTTTATGAAAGAAAAATAAAGTTGATCTTTTAACCGCGTTATTGAAGCGAACGTTTGAAAACCAAAAAAATAGAGGGTGCAAAACATTTTTTTTTGACAAAAGTATAAATCTTAGTACATTGTTTATACATAAGATCCCTAGAGAAAAGATTAATAAATCAAATATATTTTTTTCATTACAAGTAGAGTCCGAATTTCTTCAAACGAATCTTAGATAGCCTGGAGTTGGTCATGCTCTAGGCTCAGGTACAGTCTTAAGGGACATGAGCGTTTTGAACTTTAATCAGAGACAGATTTCATTCAAGAAAAAGCTGAAAGAATTCTACTATTTGACGAAGATGGCGAGCGTTTAGAAACTAACGACGCCGTTTGTAAACGGCGAAATTTTACTATTTGCCTGTGACATAGCCACATAAGAAATAGTAGTAGTGTAGCTTTTGTCTAAGTGAAGGGTCTAAGTAATCTACAAAAGTGAAAATAAAAATATCCCATAGAGATTATCCGCTCACCCTATGTATAAACAAACAAACAAATATTATCTCATTATAATATTTTGTGTAGATGACGTCACGGAATATTTTCCTTCTTCCAACCTCCCATTCTAAAGGCCCTTATATGTTTCCGTTTTTTTATGGAACTGGGAACTGTAAAAAATAATGGTCAATTTGAGCCATGTAGGTAGAGAATTACATATCGATCCCGAAAAAGGTGGTCGAAGGACGGAACCCCTTGCATTTATGTGTGTAATATGTACTTGACGTATTCAGTTACGTCATTCAATTCGCAGGGAAAAGCAAATCGAAACTAGGCGCGCGAGTCTGACTCGCACTTGACTGGTTTTGTTAGAATAGAATAGAATTTATTTCGTAAGAAGAGGGTAAAATAAAGTTATTGATTATTGTAACCATTATTACCCAACTTATATTTCTTTTATGATAGACTTTTAACCCGTTCAGTTATATTTATAGTTATAGATATTATTTGAAGAACAATATTATAGAGTCGGTAAATGAAAAATACCGAGCACAATCGCGTCCCTGATAAATACAACGAGTTGCTACGACGGTTTAAAAAAAAAAAGTTTTTGCTTCGTTGTTGATTTTATTTTCAAATATTTTTCATTGTTAAACCCTCAAAAGAAGCTCGTTATCCTAAGGGATTGGTTTAGAATGTTGGGACATGTATTTTAAATGAATGAGCTGCGGCCGTATCATAATAAGTACAGTCCTCGTCACGTAAAAAGAACGCTGGGCGAGAGTGGGAAGGGGATGTGTCTGCGCATGGGTAACAGGCACACGAGAAAGGGACCACCTGAGCCTCACCAGCGTTCTTTTTACGTGACGCGAACTGTAATAACCATAACCATTCCATTTTAATTTACCACAACATGTTATGTTGCAATATTTGGAGAAATAAAGGTCCCAATTAAAAAAGTCGAAGCACCCTTTGTATTTACGGAACGTAAAAAAATATAAAACGAATTTCATATTTCTAGGTTGAATTCTCAACCGTTTGTTTCACCAAAGACGTTGGACGAAATCCTGCTTAGCAAACTTATGGAAGTGGCCCAATTCTACAGACAGCAAAAGCAGATGGGTAACCAGGCCCCAAACACTTTGATCCTAAGACCCACAGGTGAGTGATCAATCGAGTGATTTTGATATGAAAAATAGTGCATGTGTGTATGTAATGACCAAGTATTTTATTTACCTGTGGGTTTAGGATCAAAGTGTTTGCGCTGGGCCTGGTTACTTATCTCTTTTGCTATCTGTACAGTACATTAGGTGCTATTCTGATCCTAAGAGTGTTTGCTCTCTACTGAACGATGATCCCTTGATCGTTTTGATGGTCATTTTCTTTTTCTTGATAAGAATCTACGAGAAAATCACGCAGGGCGTGAAACGTCCTATATTAATTACTCAGGCATTTGAATGTTCAAGAATGGGTTTAGAAACTAATTAACCTTTATCAAAAATAACACAAAAATTATCCACCTAGACAGCAATAAACCAAAGCAAGGTCGCTAAAACCATTAGTGCTTAGAAAATAACTCGCATTAATTTATTTTATAGCAGAGTCCAGTATTCGGCCTGGTGACGTCATCGCTCAGCGGTATCGCCACCATCAGGTCCGCCGGCACTGAAGACATGACTTATCAGGGAATTTGAAGAACAACATTGAAGTAAAAAAATGAATGTAAAATTAAACAGTTACTTGGAAAACGGTGCTCTATATAATTTAATCGAGATATAGAAATAAAACGAATATAAACTAAAATAAAAGAGTAATATAGTCCCAGTGAACAAAAAAAGATAGAAGTCTGATTAGAGCTGAAAAATGACCCCACGATAAAAGTGTGCTGAACACAATTTTATATGGCGACGGCTCCAATAGCGTTCATTCTGACAACAGTACGAACCAAGCCTTTTGCCCTTTTCAGTCTCTGGTGCCATTTTCGAATAACACTTTGTTAGAAATGACTCTTCTATGCTTTTCTCATTCGCTAAAGGAGATAAAAAATGGAGCTAAAATTGCTGTCGTCTCGGGGAAGAGTATAACTGGACACCTGCGTCATTGCCTGAGCGTTTTTCCCTGTGTCAAATTTAGTGTTAAATAAGATTCCTAGATGGCACTGTCGTATACTTTAGAATCCGGTCGTAAGAATGTGTCGACAGTACAATGAGCTGTCGGCTAGACATAAAGAACTTGATATATTTAATGCGAATGCAGTTGCCTATAAAAGGCAAATCAAGCTGCTTATTTCATAAAATAGTTTTTAAATATTTTACTGTTTTTAAGTTAGTGATGTACTTATATATATATTTTTTTTTTGTCTATGCTGTATTTAAGTAAATAATATTAGTATTTTCCTTTTAATTTAATTATTATTTTCTTTTTAATACTCGTAATAGTTAGCATGTTGACAGTCTAGCTCTTAACCTTTGTAATTATCTATTGTTATATTTCTGATTGTAACCAGCGGGTCTACCGCGTAATTCTCACTTTCATCAACATCAACTTGAGATTGAAATTTGACGTGCGTGCGACGACACCCGCCTAACATGCCATCTCTTTTGCACGCGTTGAATTTCGCATCCATTTGCTTGAAGTTGATACAAATGAGAATTACGCGGTAAAGCCGCTGTTGTGTACGCCAAATAAAAAAAATAAAAAATAAATAAATGTCTGTGACTTTAACAATAGAATCAAAGACAATGCGTCAGGGCTCTTTTGGCGCCTGGATTAATCGTGGTCAAAATCGGAACTAACGCTGTTTCACAGCTGCGCCCCCATGTCACTGTCATCCACGCGCCAAAGATCATTGTAGCTCTGTAATTTGCACATATTCTAAACAAGTTAAAAGCCTAAAAACCACCGACTTTGACATTCATTGATTGATATTTTCCAAGGTGGTAGAGCTGATGCCGGGCTCGACTGTGGAGGTACCACCATCTTACTTGGAGACCTCCCCCTTGGGGGAGGGTAAGAGGACAGCTTAAAGGCAAAAAGCCAGGAGGCCCAACATGCCTGGGACCGATGGATGGCAGTATATCCATCCCTAATAGCTGGGCCTTATATGGAACAGACTGGTGATGGGCAGCGGCGTCAATGGTGCGAGGGTTCCGGGACCGCGCTCACCAACCCGCCTGCTCAGCGTGTGTGAGTATGGGCAATTCTTCCGGCATGATCGTCGGGAGTGGCAAAGTCCTGGAAAGGCTTATGTCCAGTAGTGGACGAACTAAGCTGATGGATGGATGGATGGATGGGTGGATATTTTATCAATGGTTATAAGCTTACAAGGAGACCGACTCTTCTGCTCGTAGTTGTGCCCAAATCTGAAAGAAACATTTCAGATCGAGAGGAAGCTTTTTTAATCTTGGGGCAGGGGATCGTCTCAGTTACTGATAATCCTTCAAACAGTATATAACATCCATTATCTGTGAAAGGTAAAAAAAAAAAGAATTTGCTCCTGTTCAAAGGGTTATCATATCACAGTAACTATGACTGAGTAATGAGCCTAGTAATGAGCAACCTCTCAGTAATCAAATCTTCAAAGTTTTGGATCCTGAATGGTACAGCAAGAGACTGCAAATGCCTTGACGTCTGTGAGAAACTTATTTACTGGTATTCCATGCTAAGGAAGTATCATAATGCTTTTGAATATCTCATTTCCGGTTAATTTCGGATTCAGCAAGGTTGAATTAGGTTAAAAATACCTTTTATACTACACCTTCTCGGAAAGTACATTCTTACTTTTTTGAAAACGATGCAGAAAATACGTCATTACTGTCATACAAATATGCGGGCGGAAAAAGTGTATGAAAATTCATTGTTAACGTACTTGAGCGGGCAGAAAAAGTATATGCAAATCCATTGTGAACGTGCTGTTTTTTTTTTTAAATAACATAAAGAATGAGCAAGTGGCCAGTATTATTTTGCGAACTCGTACATAAAACTCGAAAAATGATACTGGCCACTTGCTTTTCCTGTACATAATAAAAAATAAGAAGGAAATGAGAAGTGACAATCGCACGCGAGTCAGTCGGTTTCTTTTATTGTATTGATTAAAAGTAAAATTATACTATTTCCTCGCAGGTGTAGTATAAAGTATTATGTATCACTCGGGAGAAAGTGCGATTCCCAACTCGTGTGTACTTCCCCTTTCTTCCCTCGGTGAACAATGTACTATTACTTCTAAATCTTTAATTTTTCGAATTCTAGACCCACTCTATTGGATTTGTGCAGCAAAATTCGTTGAGACTTAGTGATGGATAAGATAAAAATGATTCCGAGAGAGAAAATAACAAAAACGAGTCGTTGTTTTCTGATCTGAATAATTTTTGATCTCGAACCGAGTCTCCAAAATGAGTTCTGTTTTATACAAAACATTAAAGTGCAGCTGCGTATATCAAAAATACTGCACCAATCACTCTGAAATAAATGTACCAATGGTAAATTTAAGGAATAATGCTTGATTCTATAAAATATTGTCTATAGAAAAAATATGCAAAGTTACCTCCAAACCATACAATAAACCGCCAGTATTCAATTAGTACTTTAAATTAAATAATGAAATTTCGCATATTTACTGAGCTGATCAATCCCTTTTCAATTAAAATAATACATAAACTCGGTTATATATTTAGGTACGTAGCCCGCACGTCACCCTTATCTAATCGTTTCTATCAGTACGGACAATGTGTGAAGTCTATCTTTAATCTGATGTTTAATTATTAGATATCAGAAAGTAAATCCTTTATCGGTTTTGGATTTCATTGTAGATATTTTGTGTAATAATTTGGTTAATCTTATGGCATCAATTTATTTAATTAAATTTAAAACTACAACATATGAAATTAAATAATATTATGGGCTAAGCATGAACTAAAAAACTCTGGAAAATTTTAAAGAAAATAATGCGTAAACAAAAAATTAAGCGCATAAAATAATAACTTCTAGATAAAAAATACAATAAAATTTGACAAACTAGTATTGTCAAACTAGTATGAATAAAGTATAAGAATAAGTGGTAAATGTACTTTTTTAAGGTACATCTACGTATTCAATTTTTTTTGTTGTCAGTTTGATAACCAAAATTAAAATTTCAAAAACAGTATGTACATCCTAAATGCCATCCATTTCCATGATAAGATTTGTAATATTTTTTACATCTGACACTTTTCAAAAATTAAATTAATGTTGCTGTTGGCTTAATGTTGTCTCATTCATACACAAAATAAATTACATATTTTTTATTTGTCATTCCTAAAAAAATGCAAAAATGTTAGTACTGAAAATTGAGTTTCCTTCAAATCCTCTATAGAAAACGGCAATTTCATATGTAAATACCTAATATATAGTTTTGAAAAAGCCTCAAGTTGGTGTGCACTTTTTTATCGAATTTTGAGTAATAATTTTTTGGGCAATTTGAACGATATAAAATTATTTTTTAGTAGCACATTATTGTACAAAACGCATAGTACGCGAATGTATAAAGAAATAATTTTCAGAGATTGTGCACTCCACGGTCAAGTTGTAGTGCACTTTTTTACAATACTTCAAATGAAAACTGGCGTAATTAGGATACAGAATATTTTTTTTTGTACATTATTGTACAAAATGTGTACAATATTATAAGTACTTTTCATTATCATATATCGATAAGTGCACTACAACTTGAAGGACCTCGACGCATCAACCTGTAACCACGGACAATACAAGTTAACACAATCTCAGAATAATTTGTATTCCTTATTCTGAGAACACAACACATCACAACTGTATTGACATATTGACATTGACATATTGGCATTGACATTGGGTCTCGATTTTATCATATTTTATCTGTGATATCAACAATTGAATCTCATTTTGATAAATGACTTGTTGAAAAAGTGATAAATTTCCCGCAAGAGCCGGTTTATTAAAATATTTTTTATAAAAGATATGTAATAAATGAAGTCAAGCGACAGGTCAATTAAATACTAGTTATAAATTAAACGACAAGAAAAATGTTTAACCTGTTTAAAATTATTAAATTGATATTTAATATGAATTTAATTATATAGCGGCGGTAGTTCAGGCGGTAGAACGCTGGTCTCTCAATCTTGAGACCCAGGTTAGATCCTCGGTAGGGAATGCACAAATGAGTTTTTCAGAATTTATGTGCATAGTATTTATTGATATCTGACATATACCTTTGACATCTGTCATTTTTGACATCTGTCACAAACAACATCTGGATATATTTCGTAATTATAAGTTCACATTTTACCGTGGTCCGTTTGCACAATTTTCCATTTAAAAATAGCTAACGCGTCGTCCGTTGGTAAAAAAATACAAACATTTTGTAGTTGCATCCGACCAGTGAGCCGATGGGAACAATTTAGCGTGGTCAGATGCAACTCGCAACTGACCTGTGAGCCAATGGGAATAACTCAACTTAACACTACCGTTTTAATAGCTATTAAAGCCGATTCTGAAGCTTTAATTTTAGTTTTAGTGCTGTCAAAACTAAATGTGTTTCATTGCAAACTAGTCTTTAATGGTTAGGAATTGAAGCTAAATTGGAAAATTTCAAGTTTTGACAGCATTAAAACAAAAACTAAAGCCTTCAAAATCGGCTTTATTATCTGTCTGAAGAATATATATTTTTTTCTTATTTTTGATTAAAAACTGACCCTGACCATTCAGTTCGGAAAATATCAGAAAATCCTGAAACACGTGTTTAGACTACCTAGCGTGGACGTAGTAAAATTGAGGTTTTTTGTGCTCCTTTTCAACCCCCTTGGCGTGCGAATTTTCCAAAATCTTTCTTAGCGTGCATCACTCAAGACAGAGCTTTTTATTTATATTGATGTAAGGGCCACTTACCAAAGAAAATTGTAAGTAAACTGTCAGTCATGTGATAAAACCTGATAAAACGATGTGTATATAAAGTGCTCACAAAGTGAAAATAATAAAAACGATTGGCTCAAAAGGACGTGCATCCAGAGCCGTAAAATTATAAAAAAGAAAACATAATTTACATATTTATGAAAGAAACACTTTTTCTTTCTGAATTTCTAATTAAGCATACTATCGCCAAGCGTATTTATTTTAAATGGATTCGGAGTAGCAAAATATATATAATTTTAAAATGTAGGTCAATGGAATTTAAATGCAGTTAATCCTAAAATTTGGGTTCTGTTCAGTATATAAGTGATCAGTATCAAGGTGACCCTTTCTATGAAAAATGCAAAATAAATTTTAGCCTTCCCATACTAATTGAATAGGGATTTATTTGGACAAGTATATGAGCAGAAATAATATTTTTCGTCATTTGCAAAAAGGGTCACTGAACGTTGGGCCTGACCACTTACCGAGTCTCCAGTATAAATTTGGCTATATCAATGAAGGTCACCTAATATAAGGCGGCGGCGTAGGCGGCGTAAGGCCATGACGAGCAATTTAAAACAAATTAAAGTGCCACAAACATTGACGTGTCAATGACCACAAATGATCCTAGATAACACAAATGAATCAAATAGCACGAAGTGCGTTGCCAAGTTCTCGTATACATGGCGGCTAGCACACTTATATAAGGTTAAATAATATTAGTTGGCGAAACTCAAAACATAGGCAGTACTAGTCTATATGAACAACTGTTTGTATGGGAGCTAAGCGAAATTTGTAACTTTTTTCACTTCCTCCCATACAAATTACAATTACAATTGGAAAGGTGAAAACAAATTTCAAGAATTTTGCACAAACCTAATAGAAAAAGTTGTTCATATGGACATTTTCTACATATGTTTCAAATTTCGCCAACTAATTTAATTTAACCTTGTACTATGTTTACACGAACCGTTTCGTGCCAATTTGGACCCAGTATTACCCATTTGAGATACGCTTATAATAAAACATAAATACCTAAGTAATACATAATATACTCATCCTAACGCAAAATAGTAAATTTCATTATGAGTTTGTTCGCAGCCGGGTTGTGAAAACACCCCGCCTTTAAGAAAAAGAATTTCAAAATTTTTTTAATTTAAAAATAAAATCTAATTCACAGAAACCAATGGAAACTTTGCGATGGCAACATACACAATACATAGGTAATAAGGTTTTGTTGGATAACTATTGAGTGAATTTTGAATTAAAGTGTTCTGTTTCGATTAATTAAAAAAAGGCGGGTTTTACAAAATCCGGCTGCGAAACCGCTCTTAAGCGAAATTAACTGCTTTTTTAAACTGCATTAGGTTTCAACAAATTCTGCTAGTTCAATAATAACCCAAAGAGAACTTGGCACTTTTTCACTTTTTTTGGCGGGATTCAGATAACAGTAGAAACTTTATATAACAATAATACGGACCTAAAACACAGCGAGAAACTAAATGTTATTGACTGATTGATATGATAACACAGTCAGCCAGACGTGATACAAACGCGGACTGAAAAACATGTGTAATCCGTGCGTTATTTTTAAAAACATTTATTAATGTTTATATTAAACGGATAATCAGTAAGCCTAGTTAGTTGTTAATAAAAATGGGGGCAAAAAAGCCACAAAGTGAAAAGAGCGCTGAGAATGCTCCACCACAGATGAAGGAAGTGCCAGGACCATTTTCTAGGTTCCTCTTCTGCTGGATGTTCCCCCTCTTCTACAATGGGTACAAGCGAGACCTGGAGGAGTTCGATCTGGTGCCAGCTAAACACTCTTACGACTCTAAGTTAGTTGGAGACAAATTAGAAGAGTAAGTTTCTTTTCTTCACTAATGCTCTAAACACAAGTTTTATTTGACTCGATATGCGGGAGGTAAATACGTTTTAAAACCCTAGGGAGGTAAGTCAATTTGAAAATCGAACGAAGCTCCTTTCTTTGTTTTTTGGGACAAGACCTCTTAAAATTCAAAATTCAAATTCAAATAGTTTATTTTGCAAATGTATATATAAATACACTTTTTACACGGCAAAATTAATGTAATAAAAAATATATGTAATAAAATAATTGAACTAAATTAAAGGTTTATTTAATTTGTAGCAATATATATATGTATATAATATA
The DNA here is from genome assembly GCA_934047225.1 of Ypsolopha sequella. Taxonomy (NCBI): domain Eukaryota; kingdom Metazoa; phylum Arthropoda; class Insecta; order Lepidoptera; family Ypsolophidae; genus Ypsolopha; species Ypsolopha sequella. Next base: position 16,421,113 of record OW203987.1, read on the forward strand.
CGATTAAAATGATAGGTAAAATATATATTATACAAGGTGAAATCCAATCAACCGCTCGAACTCATACCGGAGACCCGGCCAGGGACCAGGAACAAGGTTCAATGATTCAATGAGCCCCCAGCACGAATCCAGGCTTATTTGAGGCAAGACCCCGGCAAGACGTTTAAAACAGACACAATAAATTGGTTTTCTTTTTAAAACGATCGCACTGGCCAGCAAGAAAAGGGCACGAAAAATTTTTTTTTTTCCAAATCTATGCAAATCTTGTTGAAAACGTTGTTGGAAATATATTATTAATGAGAAAATTATGAATTCAAGTGATAATAATGATTTTGATTTAACGCTTGAATCAACTACAGGCAAGGGCAGTCGTAGAAAACCTGTTACATCTGATTTCAAAAGAGAGATATTTGAGAACCTATGACGATTTTATCAAGTTTTTGTATGTGTTTTTTTATTTTCTCGCGCTTAGTGATAAAATGTAGAGTATTGCACTCGGGTGTAAGTGATCAATTACATCCTCGAACCATGTAACTGATGACTTACCTTCATTGTATAACAATCTACTATTTATAATCTACGTACTGCTTAAAATAGTTGATGCTTGTGATTGTTATCACGTGGTGGAAATTACTACACATTATTTATAAAATCTACAAATCAATCGCGCCCGAGTGATATTAAAGTAACTAAATAATTTGGGCAATCACCACACAACACGGGTACGGAATCCTAAAAATATGATAAATAACAACAATTTAACATTGAGGGGACAAAAACAAGCCGCTAAATAGTGCCTGACAAATATTCGGCAGTACGGAAAACGTTTTTTTTTTAAATTTGTTTTTTACAAATTTGAAACTTGTACGTATTATCGTATCATCGTATAATTTAATACAGAGCTGAAAAAAATAACGTTAAAAAAATGCTATATTTTCGAAGATACTTGTCTATATGCAATTATAGGCATAGTGCGATCTTATGTATAGTGTTTTCAAAATGTGCTACCGATTACTTGAAAATACTGAAAAGTCAATAAAGCGCGAAAATAGGCATCGTGGTACGAAATCGTTTTTTGTGTTGTCTTGGGTTTTAGTTCCTTGATTTTTTTATTATTTGCCGTGAAAGAGCCGAGTAACGCGTATTCTGTGAAAATTTCAACTAACTATTACGGCTGAAGATGTAGACATCTGTGACGGACGTTCAAAGACAGGTAATAGGGTCCCGCTTGGCACCCTTTGTCTACGGAACCCTAAGAAACTATCTTTATGAGCAGGTATTTTAAAAGGAACAAGGTTAATACATAAAATAATAATGTAATAAAACAATACTGGTAAACTACAATAATTTTGTACTTTTAGATTAATAGTAAATTATCGTGAGTCTGACATGTAATTTTATTGTTACATACAATAATATTGAAAGAAAGTGTAGATAGGTAGGTAGGTAGATAGTGGCACGTTTAAACTTTGTTAATTTGCCAACATGAACTCAGTATCGCGTCGGCGTCAGCGCACGACGGACGTCACACGGGACGACGCACAGCAACATATCTTGTGTCTTTTTCGCTCGCGATAATTATGACTTCCACGTGCCAATGTGACATTGCAATACTACGTACATAATTGACTGAAGTCATTTATCTTTTGTGCCGTTTTAGAAATTCGATTCTTGTGTAGGTAAGGTAACCTATCTACACTTTTTTCTAACATCGTTGGTTACAGAAAAAAAAGTGTATTATGTATTTGTTACTTTAATTATTTAGTGTAGTTTTAGTTTCTTAAAAGTTAATAATAAAAAGGTAAAAATGAGAATTTTACTCAAGATATATTTCGGGCTCCACTGGGCCCGGCATCAGATTAATTTTCAGTCAAATTCTTAACTGATGCCCAGTGGGGCCCGAAATATATCTTGAGTAAAATTCTCATTTTTACCTTTTTATTATTAACTTTTAACTAACTAAAACTACATTTAATTATTTAGTTAAGACATAAAAGCTCTGCTTTGCAAGCCGAAACTTTATAGTAATTTATGCTACAAGGACGAAAAGGAATAAATTACGAGGACGATAAACGTAACCGAGTAATTTATTGCTCTTAAGCCCGTGTATCATACTACGTTTTTAAATGCATAGTGTGAGGAAATGAAACAAATATAATCTTGTGAACTTTAAATTATGACTGGCTCAAAAGGACTGTATCCAGAGCCGTTAAACAGTGGAAAAAAAAAAGTATAACATTTATTGTACACAGGAAAGGCTGCAGGTTAGCCAACCATTGTAAATAAATTAAAAAACATAATAATAATTAAGCCCTAGGGCAAAATAATCGACTTTCTGTTCGGTTTTGATGCATAAAAAGTGGGCCTTTACGAGCACTTGCATTGAAAAATTATTATTATACTTGGCATATATATCGAGGTCAGTAACTAAAAGGGTCTCAGGGATAGACCCTTACGTTCCGGGATTTTCCCCTTCCTTAAGGTCTTGCCTTTGGCATTTTAAGGGTGTTTGCTAAATATGCTGAGTCAATAAACTCACAGACATGTTTTTTCAGACCTTAATCTTTCCGTTCTAAAGACAGTTACCTAAGTTACCTAATTGGACAGTAGAACGGGAGTCCGTTTTCTATACAGTAATGGGGTTAGAGCTGGGGCTCTACCGCGTAATTCTCATTTGTATCAACTTCAAGCAAATGGATGCGAAATTCAACGCGTGCAAAAGAGATGGCATGTTAGGCGGGCGTCGTCGCACGCACGTCAAATTTCAATCTCAAGTTGATGTTGATGAAAATGAGAATTACGCGGTAGACCCACTGTTCTAATTCAACCCCACCTATGATTGAAGCAGTATCGCCTATCTGAGCTACAGTGGATATACTCCGATACTATTGTGAAAATAAGAAGAGTTGTTTCAACGATTACATTTCGACAAAATAATCTACAAATCTTTCGTCGACACTGAATAAAACCATGAAAACTTTTACCACAGAAAATGGCAAGAAGAGGAAGCAGCAGCCAAGATCTCGGGACGGAAGCCTTCCTTCAGGAGTGTGCTGTTCAAGTCGTTCCTGTGTTCGTTCATGCCGGGCGGGATCATGCAGTTATGTTACATCTCGCTTCGGTAACTCTTTCTTTTAATTTAGATAAGTTTAATTTAAATATTAGTACAGTTGTTCCATATCAATATTAGATGCAAACCTATAAAATTGCCGTTTTGTGTGGAGAATTTGAAGAAAACTCAATTTTCAGTACTAACGGTTTTGCATTTTTTATAGGAATGACAAATCCAAATTATGTATTTATTTGTGTATGACTCGGACAAAATTATTACATTAAGCTAACAGCAACACTAATTCAATTTTTGAAAAATGTCAGCTGTGATAGTACATTACTACAGAGACCAGTAAGTGAGGTCCCGTCGACAAGTAATACGAGTTTAGAAGGGCTACTTGATGGTCGAAGCATGTATAGTGCTGTTCTTAAAAATAAAACGAGATATTTTCCGGAATTAATATTAATATTTTTAATTTAATTTAATATTAATATTTTCCGGAATTAATATAATAAAAGTTTTGTCGAAAAGCTGTCAAAAAACTTGTCAGTTGCCAAAAAGGGTCAAATTTGAATACGGAACCGTCATCAGCGATCCCAAATTTTGGTCATGTAGCCCCTGTCAAACCATTAATTACAGTAAAACCTGGAATCTCTAGCACCAGCCGTTCAGGAGAAACGGCCAATCAAAACATTGCCAAATAAAAATTTGTTTTGTCAAAGTGAAACAATGACAAAGCCCATCTCTAGTATCAGGGACATCACTATGTCAAAGTTAAAGAATGTCAAAGCACATCCCAAACGTCAGGGACATCACTACAGACTCGGGAACATTACTATTTGGTGACATCTTGTTACTCAATACAAGGGTTACCGACAGTACGCCCGAAGTCACAAACAACATCAAGAACAACGGGCTTGCAAAGTTCATTTTATTTCGAAAAACAAAAGTTAAACTCAAACATATATCCATCCAAAACTTACTTACGCGGCGAATACCAAAATTAAGAAGGTACAGATCAACTTATTACAGATCTGCCACAGATGTAATAGACTATGCATACAAACTTTCATCGCCTATGATACCCCTTCAGGCGATGATTTTCCAAAAACCCTAAATCATATATTTTTTTTATTTCTAACCGAGAGGGTTATACTACGAATTTTCGTGGTTTTAACTTCAAAACTAGCGAATTTTCCATGAAATTTTATCCCCTAAAACACCCTGAAACATCCAATTTTTAATTTTCCACCGAAATTCTTCATTTTTTATTGTTATGACTACGAAAATAACCAATTTCTTTAAAACCTTTCGTTGTCAGTCCAGCGGGCACGAGGCCGGCCTACGCTACGAAGTAATCAAATCGATGGGCGAGACGATTCGTGATAACTCTTGAGAACAGTTTGTAGATTGCTGGGCGACTCAGGAGAGCTGTTCTTGAGTAGAATTTTGTCCCCATTCTTGAAGAACAAAATTACTAGGCTCCTGCTCCACTCCCCGCTGCTCATTTGGCATAGTTCCTGTGCGAATGACGGCAGTGAAGAGGTCCTGTAGCTGTCTGAGTATAGCGTAACTTTCAGCTTTCAGGAGTTCGGTTGTGATGCCATCTTCACCAGCGCCTTTTTTGACTGCTCAAGATCTATCCTAATCTCATCCATTTCGATATTCCGGAGTTCATCGATGTAATGGCAGATCATGTTGCACGTTTGTCGTCCTCATCGCGAGCACTTGGCTTGGGATCATCTGAAGAATATAGGAACCCATAAAAGTACTCGATTTTAACGAGGATTTTTGGCCTAGATATTGTTAGATGTCTTCAGTTTCTTCAGATTAGTCCTTCCTAATTTCCTATCTGCTGGGCAAAAACTTTTGAGCCTTTGTTTCACTCGATTGATTCTTTAATGATGCGAGTGTTATGTTGGCGCAGGTCAAAACGAATTTGCCTTTTAACGCGCTTGTTAAGGATCTGCCAAGTCTGAAGACATTTCCCGTCTCTGCCTCATCAGGTCCAAAGTTCCGCTCGAAATCTTTCGCTCCGGCCCTTTTAACCTCATGCATGAAATTCATGAAAATATTATAAGCTAGTCAAGGTCCTCAGTCCTCAGATATACTTAGATTTATTAAATGTCCCCTAGGACATTAGGATACCAAAGCTCCAGGCAATGGGAATCGGATGGAATAAATAGCTCCAAATGGAGAGCCAACCAGTCGCCTGTGCCCAGCAGGCGTCCCATCTCAACATCATCTTCAAGCATACAGATTTTGTTTTATTCTAAATCGAGATGACATTCCTTCTTACTATCTCTTATTACCTAATCGTATTTTTTCTCCATACTGCTGAATTTAAACACGCTTCTCTGTGTAGTTGAATGAGTAGACACAAAAACTGCAAAAATGTCTATAACCAACCAATGTTATAACATACTTGTTTTGTGCAAACAGATAAAAGTAACGTTTATAACTAACTAACTGCACAAATAAAAAGAGAAATAAAGTATGATATAAAACCTATCGGTTACAGTTATTCGTCGGTAGATATAATGATATGATAAGTGATATCGCAGATAAAATGTTAGTAATTATTCGAATCTACACGCAGAAAAATAACCGGTCGCAACGCGAGCAATATTTTGTAAAAATAACAAAAGTACTTAGAAATAACAGCAAAATACCTTTAGATGCATCAGCAATTTTTTTTTGCAAAAGACGTTGTTAACGCATACATTTATTTTTGTTTTAATATCAATTTTTAGAGCCTTTGTTATTAACGCAGAGGAGTAATCTGCGGGATTCACATAGGTAAGGTTTGTGTGGTTCCCAATACCACACATGGTTTCCTGCGTCATGATAGTAAAGTTTTATATCAGCGGGTTGTATGCAGGAGTATGAGCACTTGGGACTTGTCAGGGCATCTCGTTTGGACTGCCGTTCGGTGGAGCATTACTTCCTCCCATTTCACGAGGTCTTGTAGTCTCTAGGGGGCAAAATCGGTTCCACGCCAAGCTCGAAGTGTTCAATGTAATGATGATGAGGATGATGAAGTGGTGGATAGTGTGGTGATATTCCGGCGAAACTAGAAACCGTATCAAAAATCAATATATGGTTTTCAAATTTTGGGGTGCATGAAAAGAACCTCCTCGAGTGGCGTTAATTGAAACGACTACAACCAATGATAACCCCAAATACGGTTGGTGCATGTGTGAGTGGTTACAATCACTTGTGTAGTGTTAATAATTCTTTCGTTACCGACTTCCGTAGATTTTGTGGATATGTCTGGACAGATTGGTATTAACGCCTCGCCAGCCTCTCTCGCTTTTTGGGCAAATGTTCTTCTTCCTAGGTCTCATCGACGATTTCGATTTGGTGTAGTAGAGGCCACACGTAAGCCAACTGTGCAAAACAAAATTATGCAAATATAAAAATATAAATAAGAAATAAATAGATGGTTACTGCTCAGTGCCTCTGGTGGATCTAAATTCACTGTTTCGAATTTTTGGATGGGTAGAATAATTTTGAAACGATGTGTAGAAAGTGACATCTTGGTGACATTCTTCAAGTGGCGTGCACAGAACTTTTTTCCGGAAAAGCAATCAGAAGGTACGACAATAAAAAAAATATGAAAAAATTTAAATAACACTTTGAAAAAATAAAGTTTGTATGAAAATGTTCACTCTAGGGTAGGCAGTGCCTACCCTGGCGTCATACAACTTTTTTTTTAAAGTGTTACTTGAATTTTTTCATATTTTTTTTATTGTCAATCTTGACCTTTTGATTGCTTTTCCAGAAAAAAGTTCTGTGCACGCCACCCCCCCTTCGTAATGTCACGTGACTTTTATCATTAGTGAAAGGCAAATAAATTTATCAACGAATTATTTAGTATACAAATGCAGGAAGACACAAATCTTAGAACGCAAAAATCTGAAGGAAGATTTACAATTCATCTATCCAGTAGAGTAATAGTAACATGAACACGCGTACTTTTCAATTTAACAGAGTTATACCGCTAGGAAATCAGGGAATCCTCCGATCAAACTGCTATTGCGTAAGGGTCAGCGCACACCATTGAAGTGAAACGGAGCGTGAGGCGCGTCGACTCATCGATAAATTTATTATATTACAAAGATACTTGTATGTATTAAATCGCAAATTGTCACGTGACATTTCGTAAGATCCCCCTCCCCTCTTCGTGACCCAAAGTGACACTGGAAGACCACCCCCCTCCCTTCATTAGCGTCACGTAATTTATGGACGCCCCCAAATGAGACATTTTGTAAATTTACACAGTTTCAATTTTAATAAAGACATTTTTATAATATTTTTTATGAATAATTACTTTGGCCTTACTTTAAAAAATACAAAAGAATAAAATAAAAATAATACATTAAAAATATTTTTTTCTATACTTTTTGTAAAACTATGAATCAAATGGGACGTGTTCCGATATTTTTTTATTTGAGCTATGATCCAATCCAACCCATCCAATATGAAATTCGAAAAAAGTAGAAATTGGTTCCACACTACCCGTTCGTGTTGGCGATTTTAAAAAGGGCCCTCTTCTAGAACATTGACGCCGCTTCTGTTTGCTCGGCTGCTGAGCTTCTGGTCCGTAGGCTCCGAGATGAGCCGAGAGACAGCCTCATACTACGCCGGTGCCATGATTGGATGCAACTGGCTGGCTTCCTTCTTCAACCATCATGGGAACATGTTTTGTCAGCAGTTCGGAATGAAGCTGAGGATTGCCACGAGCTCTCTCATGTTCAGAAAGGTAAAATGTGCCCAGATTTATACACATATTCAAATGTGTACAGAAGAAAGTTTGTCTTCGAATTAATTGGGAGACGAACAAGACGATTCGAGTCTCAGTTTTCTAAAATAGAACAGAAAACATTTCTTCTATACGTTTGTGTCAATAAATAATCAATAATTAAATTATATTGTTTTAAGTTGATTAAATTTCGTAAAAAGTTCATTTAATATTCCTGAAATGTACATTTTTTTTTCAAGTTTTATCAATCTCTCGTGTAGGTATGCTCGTACGTTCCATTATGACTTCAAAATCTATCGAAGCCGAAAACTGGCGACACTACAACTTTTTCCAAGGGATTCTTCTAAAATGTGTTAAACTTTCTTTCACCAGGTTCTGTAACCTCAAATACCGATATTCCGTGTACATGTACAGATAATGCGCATGGACAATGGCTCCCTCGGTGACACGACGGCGGGGAAGGTGGTGAATCTCCTCAGCAACGACCTGCAGCGGTTCGACATGGCCTTCCTATTCCTGCATTACATTTGGATCATCCCGCTCCAGTTGGTGGCTGTCTGCTACCTCGGCTACATGCAAGCGGGCATTGCTGCGATCATCGGCATTGTTTCTCTGATTCTCATCGCCCTGCCTGTTCAAGGTAAGATACATAAAATTGTCGGTAGTGCTCGCAGATAAAGATTGAAGACATTTCTGTGGTAGTGCTAAAACAAAATCAGTGTGTTCTATGGCTTATCCCCTTCAAACATTTTAAAAATTCGTGTCAAGTTTGTCAGTTCATAAAAATGTACTCAATTAACATTTGTCATCAATACAGAGTTTAGCTTGTCTTTTGTCAGTTTTTGATATAACGACTTATTTATTGATTATGTGCCAGGGTTATTACGTATCTTGCAAACAATAAGCAATCGACAAAAATTGCGCAATTGTTGTGTCAAAAGTCACTTTTTTAATAAGAAGTGACTTTTGACACAACAATTGCGCAATTTTTGTCGATTGCTTACTGTTTGCAAGATACGTAATAAGCCATCGGATAAGTCGATCTTCACCCGCGTCGTTACAGGGACGTACGAGGTGACGACAAATAGGTAGATTATATATAGATTGACGTACTCAAAGGTCAGGTAATTTTATCGTCAATAAAACTCAGAATAATACAAGTTACCTGAGACACCCTTTTACAAAAATCGTTGAACTGGCAGGCCGTAGCTCGTGGGTTCAGAAGTTATGGGGTGGAAGGCTGCAAAGCTGGCTTTACCTGTGGTGCAGGGTGTGCAGCGCACACGGGCGCAGGGTCTTAGGGGGCGCCGAGCGCCACTCGCAACACCTGCAAAGAGCATGCGTCGCTCGACTCTGCACTCGTGTTATGGCTGACGCTGAGCGTTGTAGCAAAACAAGCGGCTCCTTTACTCTACAGTCTACACAATAACTTTTGTTTCAACGTGAAATCAGCCTTAAAACAGATAATTAAAAATTATATTGGCGTAGTGTCGCATCGCTACCAAAGACGCGTGCCGGAATATTGGTTCCTAGAAATTCTAGCCATGGTGCAATTAAGCTGGTTCTGTTTCAGAAATCCTTCAGCGCAAAAGAATGCCGCCGGTAGGTTAGGTTACGAAAATCTGCTTTATTTTATTCACCGATTTAAATAGACCATGGCTAGTATAAAATTCTTAAGATCAAGTCACCACATATTGGTCTTTTGCAAAAAAAAAACACGCACTTCTGGGGGAAGAGAATGGTACCGTAGGGTATCCAACCCCACCCTCTGCCCATTCCCTGACACTTCCCCAAATTTAGAAGTCTGGATACTTACACGTAGCCTTTTTTATCCCCCATAACACCTGAAACCACCAGCTGCAGCCTGCCAATGCCAGTTCGACGATTTTGGCAAAAAGGTGCCTCAGGTAAGTATTATCGTGGGATTCATTGACGACAAAATTACCTGACCTTTGAGGTCTTCAGCATCAATGTCTTCAGGTCTCAGTATAAAAGGGAATCATGTCGAGAACAGGGGATCTAAAAAGGCCGACTCGGGTGAATCATAAAATTATTTGAAAGTAGGATAGAGTCAGAGTTTTTTCACGCGTGCAAAAGAGACGGCATTAGAACGGAATCATAATATGATTCACCCAAAACGGTCTTTTTAGAAGACCAGGCGGCAGGCTCGTGTATGAAATGGTGTATCTCACACTCTCAATGCAATATAATATAAGCCCTCCCCCATGTCTCTATACCGTTTTGGGTGAAGGAAGACTGACTTATAAGTTATAAGTCATTAACGAATAATAACAAATGGATCATTGGAATTTGCTGAATTATCATTGAACTTTAAGAGGCCTACGGCGCAATGCAAGTTCATACAAACGAAATACCAAAACCATTTGTAAATCATATTCTCAAGGTAGTGTGTTTTTTTCCGATTGCATTACATAATATCTGGGTTCCCAAATAAATATTAAATAAGAACACTGATTTAAACATGAAATATGGGAAAAATAAACTTTCTATGGAAATTTTAAATTGCTTATATTTCGTTTTTAAATCAGTGCCCTTTCAACCTTTTCAATTTATATTTATTTCAATATGATTTACAAATTGTTTTGGTATTTCGTTTGTATGAACTAGGATTGTTCCGCAGGCCTCTTAATTCAAAGCCATAACTTTTAAATGTAAAAGGCGTATTCAAACCAACTTTAGTCTTATGTTTTCGGATAAAAAAGCGAAAGAAAAATAAGTAACTCGGTTTGTTACCAACCAACCTGAAGTGGATGCACTTGACTCAACTTGCACAACGATTAGTGCCATTGACCGAGACAGCGTCACAGTTATTGACATCAATAACATAGATACATCATTGCAAATGAGAAACGCAATTTTCTTATATAATAGTGTTAGCGGAAAATCCTTTTAGTTTTAGATAAGACTTCGTGAGTCATGCATGACCAATCTATTTATTTAGAAAATATCAACTATACTGGTCGCTAGACCTCGCTGCACGCGAGGCAATAAAAATTGCGAACACAACACAGTTAAGCATATTGCGTGCTCACTCTCACTTATGGATATGTTATCGGTAAATGTTTACAAAACTAAAATCAAACAATGTCTTATGTTTTTGTATGTGCATTTATCATAAATACATTATTTTATTTTATTGTATTAACTTGAAAATAAAAACAATAATGATAAACAAAGACAAATAATAATGATTCATTAATGATTGCTAATTATGAAATAAATATTAATAGTCATCGTCATTTGAGTCATCTTCATCGGAATCGTCATTAAGATTAATGATATTGATCGTCTTCTAATTGTTTTGAAGCGCATATGTTACTCACTATTTTGGTTCTATCGATAGTTTGCTCTACGCAAGTACAACACTACGCAAAACACGTTCTATGACCCCGCGTGCAGCGAGATATTGCGACCAGTTTAGAAACAAATTTCAAGTATTCAAATATTTGTAAAATGATTCCTCGGGCCAGGATTTGAACCTGCGAACTCCTGCTTACATGACATGACTCATGACCGGAGATCGGAGTTAGCTAGTATAATTTATTGTACTTGTGCTATGTTGATTTTAATATGGATATTCCTGGCATTATCCAGGTTTATCCGGGATATTCATCGGCTGATTCATATTGATCGTACCTTTAGGTATTCTCTGAATTTTATTTATTAAATTAGTTATCGATGGTGTCTGTTGAAATAAATGAAAATAAAAAAGAAAAGGAGTGAAATTTCAATAAAAAAGGTTATTTAAAGAGATTTTAATTCATACGTCTAATTAGTCGTTGCTTAGAATTTGTTATCTCAAATGAATTGATTTTTAAAGTAATATACCGACATTGTAAACATTGTATCCATATTAATAGCAACATTTTGTTCTAAATTAAAAAATCATACTACCTAATTCCGACCTCTGCACATAACTAAAAAACCTGTCAATATAAAATTCAAGCCCATCCACCGAAGGTTCAATCAAAAGCACAACCACATTGTTTATTTTTTTACAATTTCACGAAATTATGCTTTACATTTTACTTTGCACAACTACAAATATAGGATAAATAAAAAAAAACAATGTCAACTCCTCAAAACCACAACAGGCGAAAGGTGTCAAATCATTGGGATGCCAAACATCTGTTTTAAAAATAAATAAGCTGTTTTCTGTCCCCTTTTCAGGTGTAATTTATTTCACGTAATTCAGAATTATAGAATATATATATATATATAAATTTTGCGTCTTGGCGACGACTGCTATTTTAAGCGCCACTTTTTGCCAGTGTCAAGTTAGATTCTGACATTGTTAGTTATTCAGACATTCAGACGCCGTGATGAACCACGATAATTATGACTCAAAATTCAGGAATTGAACTAAAATATCAAACTCACTGTTTTGGTTATTAGTAAATCTATATAATAGGCATGAAATTGTAATTCTATGGTAATGTACAGTAATGAAATTGCCTATTGTAATATACATTTGAAATTGCCGTTTAGTACGGAGAATTTGAAGGAAATTTCAATTTTAAGTACTAAGATTTTTGCATTTTTTAAGGAATGACAAGTTGTTTTTTTTTTTTTTTGAATGAGACATCATTAAACAAACACCAACATTAGCTTAAATTTTTTAAAGTGTGTGCTGTAAAAAATTATTACGAATCTTATCATAGAAACGGATGGCATTTAGGACGAACTGTTTTTGAAAATAAAATTTTAGTTATCAAACTGACAATAAAAATAAAATTGAATACGTAGATTTAAAACTTTGAAATCAACTTTCAAACAAAAAACAAACAATGAATCTGTAAGAAAATTTCGGAAATTTATTATAAAATTTTCATTTCACTTTTTCCATTAATGAAGTTTTCATATGTTTGAATTTTTCCTAGATTATGACGGCTGGAAAAGCATGTAATAATAGGATAAATTTAATATTTTATTATCTTTTACTTTTTGTAGTAAAATTGTAGTCACGCTTTATTTACGAGAGTACCTCTAGAACCAAACTTTACCTTAGAATGGAAATGGAAATGCCCCCTGCAAATTTCCGGTGCCCACAAAACTGCTTTTATCTTATTAAATGACGGGTTGTATGAATTTATATTTTTTGGAGTATAAGCTATTTAAATCCCCTATGTACATTCCCTTCAAAACTCTTTAACTCGAATATTTTAAGCGGTAAAAAATCTTGAACTTCGAAGATGAAAAATATGTAAGGAAACATCCCGGTTGAGGTTGACCTCTTTTTAATTTGAAACAGAAAAACGACCCTGTTCTCAATCTTGAAGATTGTCAATTTAATTTTTTTAAGTAGACTTGATAAGAATCAGTTTCTTGCAGGTAGTCTCGGGCAGCTATTAGGAAAAGTACGTTTGCGTACCGCAGAGAAGACTGACGACAGAATCAAAGTGATGAGTGAGGTCATCAATGGTATACAGGTAACTAAGAGGTTCATGTGTCCTTAGCCCAAATTTATATTCTCTGGCCCAAGTATGCAGTCAGTAAAGTAGAGCTAGAGTCTGGCCAGAGAATTGGGTCTTAACAAAAGCGCGGCAAATTAAAAAAAATAAGTTGTTTAAACTGGAACACACTGAAAACACAACAATCCATTTTAGTATACTTGTGATGTTCATTTATTACGTAAGACAATTTTTGGATATTTTTAAAGCCCTTCCCTCTCCAATAATCCTTACCGCTAAATAAATAAATAAAATTAAAAAAAATATTCTTGCCAAAAATCTAGAAAAATTACAAACAGTCTTGGCACAAAAAAATAAATTTTTAAGATTTGATTTTTGAGGTTACGGCTGTTAAAGCTTGAAAGATGAGATTTTAAGTGTTTGTACATACATACTTGTATCATATATATACATCATAAAACAAACGGCACACTAAGGGCCGAAATATATTTCAAGTTTTAAATTTTCTTTTATTTATTATACATATTTAAAGTTATATATGTGTACTTTAAAATAAAAAGCTAATAGAGGCATATTATATATTTGATAAAACAAAACTATTTTCTATATAAAAGAATACCCGACTAAGTGACTGATCTATCAAAGCCTTGACCACGGCTGGACTAATGAAATTTGGACTGTAGGTTTCTTGTTTGACATGGAAATTTTTCATGTGTCGTATAAATGTTGTGTGTTTATATTGTTGTTGTACCTTTTCTAAGTAATATATATATATATATATATATATATAAATTTAGTGATAGATATAAAAAATATCTGGTGATAGATACAAAACATACATGTACCATTACGTGCCATTACATCATTAATTATACTAAATTAATACATATATTACATAGCAAAAATAAATAAAAGTAAATATAATATCTAATGCTCAGACGTGTGTGATACTTACAATACATAATAAATAATAGATACTACATAAATAATACAAAATAAAGTAATAAATATACTACGTAGGATATTAAGAAAGTAAAAGGTAGTGCACTTTTAGACGTCTTTTTAAGGCCCTTAATATCGCCAAATGGGTACTTTCTAAAGCCTACTCCTCTTTTATGGCCAAACCAAAAATATTGAAAAAATGTATTATGGATTATCAACTCTAGGACAACATATGCAACATTTTTCTTTTTCGTACCACCAAAACTTCTATATGAAAAATTGTTTCAACTGAATGGTGTTTTTTTGGCTTGAATTTCCTACTGCTCCTAAGCGGCTTAGGTGATTTAATTCATTTATGCTTTGATAAATAGATAAACTTGATAGCTAAAAATATAACATAGAATTATTTAATGGAACAATGACGCCCATGTGAAAAGTATTATTTTCTCCTATTTTGCCCTTTCAAGGACGTAGCGAGCGTCGTAACAGCCACCACGCGTTATGCACTGATTTGAACGTTATTTCAATGTCGTTTCCGTCGATATTCATACAGACAAACATCGAGCTGCTAATTTGGCGACGGTAATCGCCTTAATATATTTAGAGACGAAGAATCACGGATTTTCGAGGGCAGTGAGTTCCAAAGTCTAATAACCTCAACACTAAACGACTTGCTAAACGTTGCAGTATTATGTGCAGGGGTTTTAAGAGTCGGAGTTCCGAGATTGGGCAAAACAGGGTTCGGGGTTATGGCTTTTTAAGATAGTAAAATATTAATTTCTAAACAAAATAAATACCACTTGTTACCTTACAAGATGAAGTACAGGTTCATTAATGAACCTGCACTTCATATTGTAAGGTAACAAGTGGTATTTATTTTGTTCAGAAATTTGAATTTTTACCGTCTTAAAAAGCCATAACCCCGAACCCCGAATCTCGGAACACCGGCCCTTAACAGAGTGGGACCGTGCAATTCTGTCACTAGAAAATAGGTACTCAAAACGGGTACGAAGATATTCAGGGGAAAGGGGATTTTCTATGACACCTTAAAGTTTGGTAAGAATATGAAACTGACGACGACACCTATATTGTTGTTATTTACCATAATGTTTTTAGAAGTCCGTACCCGTATTATGTGGTACGGAACCCTTTGTGCGTGAGTCTGATTTGCACTTGGCCAAATTATAATTATAATAGGTAGTTATTTACTTAAATAAGTCCACAAAGTGGGTAATATTTATAGTGTATTACAGCTGTTTAACGAAGAGGCAAAGGTAAAAACAAACAATCAAATGTTCCACATAATTTCCATTATGTCATTTTTTTTAATAGTTCTCAAACTCTGTAATATCGAAACGCGTGTTATATAAACAACATTCATTACTTTAAAATGTAATATTAATCATGCGTAAAGTACAAGCAAACAATTTCAAACCGTATCTACCTCTAGTTACCTTGACATATTTATAATTTTGATAAATTTTAGATAAAACTTAAAAACTGATGATGATAAAGTATAGTCGGGTCATAAGTTCTGTCACATATCAAGTGTGAAATAAATGACACATTTTCAATTTTATTATCATAATTTTCAATGCAAGTGCTCGTAAAGGTCCACTTTTTATGCATCAAAACCGAACAGAAAGTCGATTATTTTGCCCTAGGGCTTTATTATTATTTTTTTTTTATTATTTATTTACAATGGTTGGCTAACCTGCAACCTTTCCTGTGTACCATAAATGTAATACTTTTTTTTTCCATTGTTTAACGGCTCTGGATACAGTCCTTTTGAGCCAATCATAATATAAACTTCACAAGATTATATTTGTTTTATTTCCTCACACTATGCATTGAAAAATGTAGTATGATACACGGGCGTGAGAGCAATAAATTACTCGGTTACGTTTAAAACACTCGCTACGCTCGTGTTTTAAATCGTCCTCGTAATTTATTCTTTTTCGCCCTTGTAGCATAAACTACTGTTATAAACAGGAAAATTGATAAAAATACACAGTTTTACATGTATAATAGTTTATTCGAAATCACCTTGATTTTCGATACAAGCCCGTAATCTGCGAGGCCAATCATCGATAGACATTGCATAGACATTGATAGACATCATGCACGACATTGAGGTCCATTTTGGCCACTGCTTTGATGTGAGATAGCTTTAGCGACTAGGTATAAATTTTTATGGGGTTTTGCGCAGGCTTTTACCTCTTAATACTGCCATATTTTATAATCTAAGGGATTAAGGTCCGGACTAGAGGACGGCCAATCTTCGTGCCTGATCAAATCAATTTCATGGGCGTCCAACCAGTTTTGCGTACTTTTGAATTTATGTGCCGTTACAGAATCTTGCTGGAATACCCAGTGGCGATTTGCGAACATTGTTCGTTTAAGAGGCTCTATGAGGTTTTGCAGAACCGTATTTTAGTACATCACAGCACTGGTTTTCACACCTTTTTCACAAGAAAACATCTCAGTGGGGCCCAAATATGACACTCCAAGCCAAACCATCACCAATGAGGGATGATGACCAAGTTGAACGCGCGGGACACGCCTGCTCGCTTCATCACTGTTGTGAGCATACACCTTGTCATTTTACTTATTGAAGCTCCCTTCGACTGTAAACATTTTTTCATATGAAAATAAGATTACTCGGTATTTTTTTCCTGCGTACCGTCTCAACAAAACGCGTGATCGATGAAGCCTAATTTTTATCAAACGAGCACTCAGGGGGTGTTCTGTTCTTTTACGGTAACCCCGTAGCCCGAGGTCTTCATTGAACACCCTTTTCACAGTTTTTCTGTTTAAACTTATTTGAAGAGCCAACAGTTTTTGCTTTCGCACAGGATTTCTTTGAATTCGCGCCTTGATCGCTGTGATCACCGCTGGATTGCAAACCGTACGAGGTCGACCACTTCTCTCTCTGTCTTCTATTCTTGAATCTTCTTCGTATCGTTTGATAATGGGATAAACGAACCTTTGTGTTATTTTCAAGTTTTTCAGAAGTTTGAAAATATCACTTGCAGCGTATCCACAACGATGCAACGCAACTACAGCGACTCTGTCTTCTTTTTGTGTCCACTCCATGTTGACTAAATAAAAGTCTACAAAACCCAACAAAACCTATGTTTTTAAAATCGTGAGACATTCAAAATTCGAACGTATTTTAATGATTTTTTTGTCTGCATTCCAAATCCAAAATTCGGAACCTTTGACAGTGTTTATGACTTAACCTGAGATTTATGACTCAGACATTTATGACCTAACCATAGACTTACAAGTCTATCGGTCTATGGACCCGACTATGTAATTTCCATATATATGACAGTATATCCTAAGTCTACGGTAATTTCATACATGTTCCTTTGTCTAAGTAATTTATAAATGTGTATCTACACTCATATGAATATAAAATTATAATGAGTTTTAATGCCATATTTTATATTATACATTTTCTTATCTTTCATTATTCGTTATAGGTGATAATGACCGCCGATTAGGTGATTGATTAGTTAATGCTTAAAAACAAGCAATGACCTCGTAACCTAATGCCCCGCCATTGATTTCTTCCTCTGTGATTGAATAAAGAGGCGGCATAAGAAGTATCCACTTAAAGCTCCTTACCAAGCTAAATGCACATTTTATTTATGTAGTTACTATTGGCAGTATATTTAAAAAAATACATGTTATAAATAGGACGTATTTAATCTCCTGAGGCCCAGGATATTTATGTTTTCATTATTAAATTCAGAGTGTTCGTAAGACACGTGACTCGTGTGATAAAATTAATTTTTATTAACAATTTTAAACTCACACTCGTGTTTAAATAACCCCTGTTATACACTAGTTTCATAAACTACTAATTAAATATTGTATTTCTTTATACTTAGTACTATTTTACATTAAATTAATGCTATTAATTAATAATTAATGCTATTTTTGTACCAAATTTTATGTCTTTGTCTTTAACGGTGCTAAAGTTATGAGGCTGTGACATACGGACGGACGGACGGACAACGGAGTCTCACCATAAAGGTTCCTTTTGTACCTTTTAGGTACGGAACCCTAAAAAATTGGTCTGTCTCTGTCTTTCTACTCATCTGTCATCCAGCTGTCAAATAAGTCGGAAGCGAATTAATATAAATTGTATTACTTATTCTGTAGGATACGTAACTCAGTTTAATAATTCTCCACACCAAGATGATTTTAATTGCTTTAAATTGAGAATCGTTCAAGCAATAAATTGGTTATTTGTACCAGCAAACAATTACAGAAATACAGGATATTATTAAAAGTAACATTTTGTCTCAATTCAAGTGAAACTGTAGATACGCATATGTATGTATACTGGGTGTTAAGATGAAGTTGCGGAAGCCGGAAACTGGCGACAGATTCGTCCACACGAACAATTTTTACTAAGGAGACAATCCTCAAACCGCGAAAAAAAATCAGCTGTTCCACAGAAAAGATACATAGCTACCCAACCAAAATGAATGAAACAAAAGATTTTTATTTTTCGATTTTTTTCACGGAAGTTGCCAGTTTTCGGCTTCCGTAACTTCATCTTAACACCTTGTATAATAATAATAATAATCTCAAGTATATCTGTTGCGACTGACTGTGTTGTTAATAATATGTATGTAAAGTAAATGTACAAGAAGTGTAATAAATAAAATAATATGAAATAAATTTATATTGCCTTTATCGGCTTATTTATTTTATGTATAATTATAATTTTATAAATTTTTCCTATGCAACCAACAGCTGAAACGTAAATAGTAGTTTATGCTACAAGGGCGCAAAGGAATAAATGACGAGGACGATTTAAAACACGAGCGTAGCGAGTGTTTTAAACGTAACCGAGTAATTTATTGCTTTTACGCCCGTGTATCATACTACATTTTTCAATGCATAGTGTGAGGAAATGAAAACAAATATAATCTTGTGAACTTTAAATTATAATTGGCTCAAAAGGACTGTATCCAGAGCCGTTAAACAGTGGAAAAAAAAGTATAACGTCTATGGTACACAGGAAAGGCTGCAGGTTAGCCAACCATTGTAAACAAATAAAAAAAAATAATAATAATAAAGCCCTAGGGCAAAATAATCGACTTTTTGTTCGGTTTTGATGCATAAAAAGTGGGCCTTTACGAGCACATGCATTGAAAAATAAAATAAACTGTTCCATAGAAAAATTACATAGCTACCTGACTTAAAAGTGTTCTAATGGTTCTAATGCAGACATAATATCATTTGAAATGTAACCCTTTTTTGTTCTCTAATACATGTTTTGCAATATCGGTAGACCGAATGATGTTTAGTACAACGCATAATTAAAATAAGACCTTAAGTCAATGCCTATATTGTTTATTTTGAATTACACTGTAACACTGTATTAATTAATAAGCTCCTAAAGCTAAGTGTTCAATTTATTTGTTTTCTTTAAGTAATAATTTATGAAACATGTAGTCTTTTTGTTTATTATTTAAGTTATATATAAATGTATACGACGTTTTGTTTCATATATAAAAAAAAAAAATTGGATTTTTTTTCTCGATTTCTCAATTTTTTTTTCACGGAAAGTTGTTCATATGTACCAGTACTATCGCCAGTGTTCGGGTTCCGCAACTTCATCTTAACAATAAACCAAATTAGTTAAAGTGATAACTGAAATAATTGTTCCCTGCAAGGTAGAATTATGAAATTTTCACCATGAATAGAACATCCTAAGACAATAATTTTCAGATGTGGAGGGAAGACAGATTCGATTCGGGGGCACCGGGGATGGGGGTGAAGGGGGTCAAAAGAGGCTTTTCGATGAGTATTTTTGTGCTGATCAGTAAATGCTACTAGAGCATGTGTGATGTCGTTTTCGCATAAAACAAACACTAGAATTCATTTTTGCTATATAACAGGTATGTTTTCATTAAAAAAACTGTTATTTAATGAAAAATTTGAAAAAAAAAGGAAAAAAGTGCGTATTTTTTTTATAAAAATCATCATATCTTTATAAAATCATAATTAATTGAAACTAAAAAAAATACTATATGAAAGCATATTTAATCTAGTTTATAAAAATATACACTTGTTGGATACTTGTCACACAACAACTATTACAAAAAAAAAATTACACGTTGTGCTAAAGCAGCGCAACAAACATTATAGAGAACAATGAAAGAGGAAAAAGTACTGCGCCAACCGTAAATATTAAGATAAAGGCAAGAGAATGATGTAAATTTGTTTGTTGTTGTTTATCGGTTTAATTTGTAATGTATTTTTTTTTTTCATAAATAGTGTAATGTTAACAATAATACTTTACAATCACCGGCGCAGAAACAAAGTGCGGTACACTTCAGTTGCAGCATTTACAACGTCCAGTACACCCTTTTTTGCAGCTGCATCTAATTAACTCTGAACATGAAGCTGCTGCTTCGGGGAGAGTTGTCCATAGAGGTTGCCACCCGGCTGCGCCCTGTGTCCATCCCTATTGCGATGGATCTGGCAAATTAGGAGCCTCCAATTGGCTTCAGACTAAATAAATGCTTGATAACAGGCGCGCTTTACATGTTCAAGCAGTGCTGCTTTTGTCGGCGGTATATTTTCAATTGCCCTGGACTTTTGTGTAAAGAACTGTTTTTTTGCTTCATTGATTATCTCAGCCTCATTAGTGCGGTCATACATTAAAACTACAAAATGTTTTATTAAAAGCAGTGATTCTTGTCTTAAATTGCTTGGCTTTGACATAAGACCTTCAAATGTGCCGTTTACTTTAGAGAAAGATTTCCATGTATCCCGGTTTTTTCCCCTGCCCACAAAAGTGGATAGCGTAACACATCCAGTAAATGCGTGAAATATTGGCAGATACTTGCATTTAGACAAAATCATTGTCGCCACCAATTCGTGAATAACCATGTGCTGGAAGCTTGAACCGACACCAAAAGAAAGCCATAATTCGGAGAGATTTAAGTCACTGAAAAAAGTGACAGCCAGTACCAATACATCGGTGTCCACGGTGCGTATGATCACTCATCTAAGCCCTTTCTGCACTGAATCTGCCAAATGTAAAAAAATTCAAATGTCCGCCTCCTCGTGAAAACATGGAGTCATAAAACTCAAAATCAGAAGATTTGGTAGAACAAAGAACTTCACTTCTAAGAACTAGTTCATGTGACAAGAAAGAAAACAATTTGGTCTTATTTTCATTGATTTGGAGAAAATATTTGCAATTTTTGGGCATCACATGCATAGCCAACAGCGACACTCTTGTCCTTGTACCCCGTCCTCTTTTCTCTCTAATTGCAGTTTTTAAGCTTCCAGGGCGGTAAGTATCCCATATAACGTCAATGCGACTATTTTTCTCTAAGTGAGCAGATATGTATGGCACAAAAACTTGTTCTGCATACTCTTGGAATGTTTTAGTTGTACCAGGATTTAACATTTGTACCACAGCAGCTCCATCAAAAATAGTTACGTCAACTGTTGGTGAAATCTTCTTTTCAAATGATTCTGTTCCCAGACTTAATCAGCTTTATTTACAATTCGCATTTTACCCCCATTTGACAAAGATGGTGGAGCCGCATGATTCTCGTGCGAGAAAAAGTTATCCAAGTCTCCATCATGGACTTGGCACGAGATGTAAAGCCGCGAAAAAAGGGAACAATCGCTTTTGAGGGCCGCAAGATGTCCTTTTAGTTTCGACTTATTATTGACAGGTGGTCTGCTAAACAGAGGTAAATTCGCGTAGCTTAATTAAAAAAAGTTTTTTTTTTTTTTTTTTAGAGAATTTACGCGCTTTTAGATCATAGTTTTCAATATTACGGTATTTAAATTAGTCATTATTTATTTATGATTTTTTAAAGAATTTCCGGATGTTACGTCACATGACTCCTTTTAGGCCTGATACTGAATGCGGACTTTTGCCTTGCTTGTAAAAAAAAAATCTGTCATCCACAGAGTACTATTATTGCTACATCTGGCAATAAAAAATCAAACATCAACAACAACAACGAAACTATGTTGAGTGTTACCAACGTCTGCAAAAAAAAACCCTAAACTGTACTTTGTCAGTCACAAGAGGTGCCTATTAATCACGTGACGTATATTTGGCTGAAATTTAACGCCCTACCATCTCGGTTATTAAATTTTAAAAGGCAAATAAACTAGTAGTTCGCCCCGAACTATGAACTCGCAATTCGATCTTGACCGATTTGGCTCGAACTTAAAAATTCAAATTTCATGACGTTCCGATCAACGATACTTGATTTATGGTCGGACAAACACACAACAATTCATACATACATACATAATTATATTTGGTATCTCTCATGTATGATTGTCAATATTAATCCATCACAGAAATTGTTGTTATCAAAAACTATATTTATTTTAATAATGCATTACTTCATAACAAATAAAATTAACCGATCAATCTGGGATTTCGTAACAAGACGGCAACACTTACTGCGTTCAGTTATATTTATACTGTGACCCAGACATGGACTTCATGTTCTGTTCTGTGACTCTGACGGTAATATTTTTTAACTTGATGGCAAGCGACACATTTCTATACAGCCTTCAGTCAAGTGACGTCACACGAAGGTCAAATGAAAGTTGCAAGCTTTTTGGTAAAAATATTCATCATCATGAGGTTTTTCAGAACAAAAGTTCTAAAATACGGCTTATTAAACCTAAATCTCGAAATGGTTTTCGAATTAACACACCATAACATATTTTAATCTATGCGAATTGTTCTTTGGAATTGGATTTTAAACAGGTATCGTGCATTTTTCTAGCTTCTGCTTAACAAACTGTTGAAATTGTTCTCCACCAATGGTCTCAATATTTCGAACACAATCAGCCACTTCAATGTCCATAATGTCTTTGGTATCAATGACTAGCAGGTCTTGACTACGTTCTATAAAAGGATTTACAATTTCTTTGAATACTTTCACAAGTGAATTGACGTCGTTTACGAAATCTTTCTGTATTTTAGGTGTCTGCTCGTGATGAAGGAAGAAAATCTGATCATTTGTTTGCTTTTTGACCTGTTCTTTAAACTCTGTATTCATTCTTGTAATCTCTGGTCCAGCGATCACTCATCTTCTTAGGGCCGCTGGATTATTTGTCAGTCCAATCGCACTTCCAGAGCTTTTCACTGAAGCATTATTTTGTTCATAGCAGAAAACTTGTTGCTGGTTTTGTGGGCCACAAACTTTCCAGACTGGAATTCAATAACGATATTTGGATGTTTATCAGCAAGAGTTGTCATATCACGTATATGTACTGATAGCCATTTTGAGTAGTGTGTATGATCTAGGGCAAAGATCTAAGGCATCATGAGTGTTAATGACTCCACATATAACTGGAAGTTGCCTTCGCGTAGTGCCACGATGTACCGTAACAAAAGCAGCTCTAAAGATAGAGTCTTCAACCAATAATCAAAATGAACAAGGCTTTCGCTCTATCGTAGTCTTTCTGGACATCAGTATTACGAGTATCACATTCCTCAGTATAGGCTTCTCGGAGAAGAATATGAAGACTCGCTGCTGTAAGTTGGTGGGCATGACGTGTTTTGGTGACATGACTTACTTTTATGAAGGAATTTGCTGTACCGGGACTTGTAATGTCAGCTTGTACCAGGATATTGGTCCAGCCACTGTCTTCCAACCAGTCTCCTAGCACCTTAAGTATTAACCATTTCAATATGTAATCCACCGAACATGATGACAAAATTATCTTCCCCGTAGGAGTCTGGAAATGCCCATTGAATTTTTTAAGCAAGAGAATTATTGGAGGTGGAATAATAGCTTGACTTATATCAGCAAAGAAAGCAGACCACGATATCCAACCATCTTCTATTGATGCATCGACAAAATATACCGCCGACAAAAGCAGCACTGCTTGAACATATAAAGCGCTCCTGTTATCAAGCACTTATTTGGTCTGAAGCACTAGTGAAGGCTCCTAATTTGCCAGATCCATCGTAATGGGGATGGACACAGGAGGCAGCAGAGTGGCAACCTCTATGGACAACTCTCCCCGAAGCAGCAGCTTCAGAGTTAATTAGATGCAGCTGCAAAAAAGGGTGAACTGGACGTTGTAAATGCAGCAAAGCTGCAATTAAGTGTACCGCACTTTGTTTCTGCGCCGGTGATAGTAAAGTTAACTTTTGATAAAAATTATTTAATACCATTGTACTAAAATTTCATTTTTTAGTACTATTGTTATCATTACACTATTTATGAAAAAAAAAAAAATTACAAATTAAACCGATAAACAACAATAAACAAATTTACATAATTCTTTTGCCTTTATCTTAATATTTACGGTTGGCGCAGCACTTTTTCCTCTTTCAATGTTCTCTATAATGTTTGTTGCGCTGCTTTAGCACAACGTGTAATTTTTTTTTTGTAATAGTTGTTGTGTGACAAGTATCTAACAAGTGAATATTTTTATAAACTAAATTAAATATGCTTTCATATAGAATTTTTATTAGTTTCAATTAATTATGATTTTAGAAAGATATGACGATTTTTATTAAAAAATACGTACATTTTTCCTTTTTTTTTTCAAACTTTTCATTAAATAACTGTTTTTATTTATAAAAACATACCTGTTATATAGCAAAAATGAATTCCTAGTGTCTGTTTTATGCGAAAACGACATCACACATGCTCTAGTAGCATTTGCTGATCAGCACAGAAATAATAATCGAAAAGCCTCTTTCGACCCCCTTCACCCCCACCCCCGGTGCCCCCGAATCGAATCTGTCTTCCCTCCACATCTGAAAATGATTGTCTTAGGACGTTCTATTCATGGTGAAAATTTCATAATTCTACCTTGCAGGGAACAATTTTTTACCCGTTTGTATGGGCTTTCACTTTAACTAAATTGCATTTTTTATCCACAATAGGTTCGTGTTTTGTTACTACCGCGCCTGATGGAAAATTACACGGGTAGAGTAACTGATAGAGGTTACTAGCTTAATGTAAACAGTCACTAAATAGTACTATAGATAGATTAAATAGTAGCTGGGAGTCGTAGTCATTTCATTTTCATTTCATTTATTTATTCACAAACCATATACATGATATTTGAACACAAGTAACTAAAACTAAATCACAACAAAACAATTCTTAACACTAACGAAATAATAATATAAACCATGTTTAAAATTTTTGAATAATTATGTCACACATTAGATAAAAATTAATACAACTTATTCATCATAAAATTACCTACAATTCGTCAATCCAATACAGATAAATAGTATAATATAGTATAAGTCGGATAAATAGTATAAGTCGGATAAATAGTACGCTAGTTACTTTACTTCTTACTAGTAAAAATGTAAACCATGCTTATAGGTCAATCAGTATTTCCAAGGACTTCCGCAAAATCTACGAAAGTCGATAACGGACTCATATTATGCAACTGCGGTATGCTTTCGTCATGAGCCCCATGGCCCCCAAACACCCAGAAATTCCGACTTTGGAGTCACACTTTGGCTGCCCATAAAGAAGTGTAGGGCTCCGTTTAATTTAAAACCCGCATTCACTCCTCTTTCAATTAGTTTCAATGTAACACTTTTTATTGCGCCTAAATAGACATTTTGTGTTTTCGAAACTGTCAAGTTTGGGGAATAATTTAAAGCGTCCAGTGAGTTTTTTCGCAGCACTATGCTAAAATTTGGTCCCACTATAACGCGTTTTTTAACTCTCTATCCAGTTCTAATCAGATGCCGCGCACGCAAAACTTCAGTTATTTTGAAATCGTGGCTCCATTAGGACATACAGAAATAAATTAGTAAGGCTTTTTTGGAGATAATAATAAGATCTTTTATTGTGTGAAAGATTCATTTCAAACGCATATTCCGTGTCCGAGCGAATTGAATGTACATAATGAAATTTGGTACCTACAGATATATATTTATTTGAGTAAAGATATAAAATTTCGAAAATCTATAAAGGCTTAATTCGTCAGAAAAACATAATTAAGTACATATATATTTCCCAGAATTTTCTAGTAGTAAGTTTGGCCTACAAATCGAGCTAAATATACGCAATTTTACCAAATAAACGCTTATTCAAGCCTTAAAACAAGATATTGGTGGAACTAATGGCCGAAGACACGTTTAAAGAAGCCAGATAAAACGGCTTTGAATTGAATTGAACTGTTTCCCTCGTAGAGTGAGTAAAATCGTTCTACAGTTTCCTTGTTTTAAAATTGTTGTCCGATTTTTGAAGATGAAAGGCGTCAGAGTTATGATGACGTCATCGTCTTTTAGAGGAGTATCAAGTAAGTATCACCTGGCGTGATGTATATTAAAACTTTAAAGTGTGTATGTAGGTGATCAAGATGTACGCGTGGGAGATTCCCTTCGAGAAGGTGGTGGGCGCGAAGCGATGGGCGGAGCTAAAGGAGGTGCGGACGGCCACGCTGCTGAGGACCGTGTTCCTGGGTTTCATGGTCTTCACCGAGAGGACCGCCCTCTTCCTTACCATCCTCACTTACATCCTTCTTGGCAATACGATGTCCGCTAACGTTGTAAGTAGAAGAAATGTTTGATAAATTATCATTTTGACAAAGCATAACTTGAAATATTTAAAGGTGCAACTACTAAGTACTGCAACTACTATTCAGGTTTGAAAGTTAAGGCGGGTCATCTCACTCAATAGCCATATAAAAGTTTTAGCTGTTTATGACGTCCTGATGGCTTTGATCTCAATGAAACTTTGCACGCAAATTTATATATGTTTCCCTTCCCTTACACACACCCCGACCCATCTTTCGTCAAGAGGTGCAAGATGGCGAGATATTTAAAATGCGCCGAATTAATGGTTTCAGGCTTTCAGGTAAAAACTGTTTTCCATGAAACGGTAACTGTTTATTTATAGAAAAGTGTATAAACTTAGTCTTCTTTACATGAACGACGTCTGTATTCTTCTCTTGTTTGTTATCAGTATAGATAAAAATTATGCAACTTGCTAAACTTTGCGTAAAAACGAGGCAATATTCACGATATCCTGACAGCTATTGCGATGGTGTTTCATCAAATTTTTTGCTTTTTGAGCTGTGTAGTCACGTAGATGTCACTAAGTAATACTTATGAAAAAGAAATATGAAGAAATGATAATATGAAGAAGCTGTTGACTTCACAATCAGTTTTTACCTTTTGTAGGAATCTTAAGAAAAATCTAGGCGTAAAGGGGCCTCTTAAGATTGGGGCACAAAAGACAGCCTACCAGCACCGTCATAGCTACAAAAAATAAACAAAGAAAAAATGTACGTAGGAAACTTATCCTAACTTTTGGAGAGCTTTTCTTCTGCACTCACTGTTTTTGAAAAAAATAATTACAGTCATCGAAAAACGCCACTTTTCAGATTTTTTTAGATCCTATTTGATCCTCTTACTAATAAGGAACACAAGTCTCTATGGGGTCTACTGTGGTCAATTTAGTTTCATCACTAATGCTCTGAAAGTAGGTCATATTAAACTCGAAATGCGGAATGTAAATTTGGATAACAAATAGTATTTAAGTAAATTTGAAAACCGAACGAGGCGCCTTTTTACATTCCTAACTGGTAAGTCACTCGTCTAGCTAAATGGCAACGGAAAATATCTGTTCCGTCTTTCCCTTCCGTATATTTTTATGTTGTTATTCGGTATGTTATTTATATTAACAATATTGAAAAATGTGACTTTATTGTAATGGTTACGTGAAAATACTAAATGAGAAAAAGGCGCTTAAAAGTTACACAATAAATATAATATATCTTTTTTTAAGAATCACACAAGCCAGCATGACGGACGCACGAAAAAAAAGTCATTTAAAACATTTGTTAAAAAGATTGTTGTAAAACTTTTTTGAATAAACAGATCCTGTTTTTGAAGCGAAAAATTGTTAAATTCTGGGTTCGCATCACCGACATGCTAGTGACGTGGAAAATAATAAACAATATTCTGCCGAATAGAACTATATCGAACTAATCCGCCCGTGAATCAATTTAGAGTTCCTAATCCGAGGTTAAACAGGTGGCAACTGAATCAATAAATATTTTTATTACTGTACTTTGTTACCACTGGTACTAAGTGGTGTATTATATTTATAACACAAATACTTTGAAAAAGGTATTTTAATTCCATTGGGTATTTTATCGTGATGACATTGTCATGTTGACTCAACTTGTATGAAAATCGGGTCAAACAAAACGTCGAATGGGGGTCTAGTAGTTGCACAAAATCTTTGTTTGTTTGTTTCCACCTGAATTACTTCGACTAAATATTATAAGATTGCATTTACAAACTAGAACATATCAACTAGACACAAATTACTGTTAAAGGTAATTTTATTATTATTAATAAACGTTCTTCTTTGTCACGAGGACAGGAAATCATACGGGCGCGTGGGCCGAGTTGACGACATAGCGTCGGAGTATATCCACAGTAGCTCAGATCAACCATAGGTGGAGTAGAATTAGAGCAGCTCTAACCCCATTACTGCATTACTGTGTAGGGAGTCCGTTTTCTAAACATTAATGCAGTAATGGGGTTAGAGCTGCTCTAAATGTACTCCACCTATGCAGTGGCGTAGCTAGGTAGGCAAAGGCCCCGGTGCATAGAGAAAAAATCGGGCCCTCACCCCCTCTTTCACGGTAGCTTCAACTTATATTGGCCTTCAAAATTATAGATAGGAATAAGAATAGGATACAGGATACAGTGGTTGAACTTATCATTAGTAGGCTTAATCCATACGTCATCTCTATGAGGGGTAAAATCCCTGTGTTTATATAAAAGAAAATGGGAATAAATAAGCAACGACGCTCTATAAAATCTTTATTATACAGATGAGATCAATAGATGACAAAGAAAAACGATTTTTAACAGAGGTCCCTGTCCAATTCACAACCTCTTGCGCGCTTTAATTTTTGCGAATTCGTCTATAACTTCACTTGAAAATTCTTGTGAGCAGGGTCGAGGTATTCTAGCTTCAGGAGCTGGCGAATTGGCTGACCCGCTCTATTCAAAGCTTAGGTTGGAGGGCCCCCTGACCTCCGGGGCCCTGGTGCACTGCACCAGCTGGCCCTATGATAGCTACGCCACTGCACCTATGGTTGAAACAGTATTGCCTAACTGAGCTACTGTGGATATACTCCGACGCTATGTCGTCAACTCGGCCCACGCGCCCGTATGATTATTATTAATACAAATATTTGGACATTCGTCGGTCCAGATAAGAACCTCGGTGGCGCAGTCGGTAGTGCGCCTGTCATGTAAGAAGAAGGTTACAGATTCAAATCCCCCCTGGAGCGATCGGTCTACTTTCACTATTGGTCTATTTTACCAAATGGTACACTTGTTTTTCCTAATCCGTCAATTTCTCAACCTGGAGCGAGGAATTATTTTTCAAATATTTGTATACTTGAAATTTGTTTCTAGCTGACTTTTTCTAGTTTGTAAATGTATTCAAATAATATTAAGAGTCCTAAGCGATGATGTCGCTATAAAAATATACAATTGATTCACCTGTTCCATGAATAACCTTATTTTTACTTATTCAATCAGCAGTACCGTGAATTTTAGCGAATTTTAATATATGTTTGGGATTAGTCAAGGTTAAAAACGCTAGAATTCAACAGTAGTGTCGTTATTTGAACAATTATTTAAAATTCCATGGTTGCGCACGTCACTGTTTCTTGCACGCAAATTTAACTGTTTCCAAAGTTTCATTAAAAAAGTAATAAAACTTCAAAGCGCATAGCGAAGACCTGCCCCCTTATTTCCTAACTTCAACATCTACCGTTATCACTTTCAAATGTATAGGTTTTACCATCTGCAATCCATCCATCCGTTCGTCCACTGTTAGACATAAGCCTTTCCAGGACTTCGCCACTCCCGGCGGTCATCCTGGAAGAATTGCTCATACTGACACACGCTGGGCAGGCGGGTTGGTGAGCGCGGTGCCGGAACCCTCGCACCAGTGACGCCGCTGCCCGTCACCAGTCTGTTCCATTAAGGCCCGGCTATTAGGGATGGATATACCGCCATCCATCGGTCCCAGGCATGGTGGGCCTCCTGGGTTTTTGCCTGTGAGCTCTCCTCTTACTCTCCCCCGAATTACTTCGAGGGGGTCTCCAAGTAAGATGGTGGTACCTCCACAGTCGAGCCCGGCACCAGCTCTACCACCTATCTGCAATGTTACGTAGTAATTCCCTATATTTAAGGCGCTCTTATCCCAAAATCAGTAATTTCAAAGTCAAATAGAACTTTTAAATATCGTCTAAAACTTAAAAAAAAAAAATACGCAATATAGTTCGAACCTTTATCTAGGTCTTCCACGCATGTGTTACACGATCAGCTAAACTTTGCTCGATAGAAATAATTCACGAACACAGCATGTAATAAGACCTTTCAAATCATGCCATTTTCATAATTCCACTATTTTATTAACGAAACATATCTGGTAAGATTGCTCTTTAAATTTTCTAGGTCGACCACGTAAGTGGGTTTTAATAAACATATCCCATAAACATATATCATATATATATTAAACAATTTAAAAACCGATAAAAACAACGAAAAAGTACAAAAGTGTGGTTATTTTCTTTACTCCTTACACGTAAAGAAAACGACAGAGAGCCACTCTTCTGGGATAAGAGCGCCTTAAGAGTTTCCTGTTTGTTGTTCCTGATGATGCCATCAGGTGAAACCGGTTGGAATTATACATAAAGTGATATTGTGAATGTATTGTAGATGTGGTTTTATCAAGATGATATAGCTTGCACAGCTTGAATTCATTAGAGGCAGTTACATCCTGTACGTTAACAGATTTTTGTTTTCAGATATACCCGCTGCAACAATTTATGAATGCTGCTCAAATAAACATCACTCTCATATTGCCTTTGGTGCTTTCCTTCACTGCAGAGCTGTTCGTGTCCCTCACAAGAGTGCAAGAGTTCCTCACTATGCGTAATTATTCAATTTTCTTAATTCAATTTCAAAATTTTTATTACAATATAAAAACGTGTACCTTCTTCAAATTACCCTCAATTTGCATAAAAATTTAACGTTGGTTTAGCATCGCATGGGCCAACATGAAGGTCTACACTGGGTGTTAAGAACCCGCTCCGTATTTTTCGTCCTTTTGATGCGAAGTATTTTTTCAATATTTTTGTCATCTTTACCGCGATGTTTTTGTAAAAAACAGGGACATACACCAATTTATATTGGCCGTCTAAATGAAGTCCTACAATTTATTTGATTGAATTGTTTCTCCTTTGCGAATTATTTTGGTACTTAGACATTATGAATAACTATTTGGAACGGGCTCGTAAGTACCAAAATAATTTGCAAAAGAGAAACAATTCAATCAAATAATTTTAGGCATTCATTTAAACGGCCAATATGAAGTGGTGCATGTCCTTGGTTTTTCCAAGAACATCGCGATAAAGGCCAGAAAAATGTTTAACAAAATGCTTTGCATCAAAACTGTCGTTTTAATTAAGTATTTTTTACTATTTACTATTTTACAAATTTTACTATGCAACCAACCCTCGAATCACAAAATTTAAAAAAACCGGCCAAGTGCGAGTCGGGCCTTGCTCTTTTAAGGTTTCGTACGTATGACCAATTATTTCAAACTAGATATTTATTTAATTTTAGGTAATGCTCTAATTCTGTCAGACATAAAAAGTGCAAATTTAAGTAGGTTGAGTATTCGGGGACTTAACCCTAAAATTACATCGTAAATCGGCGTTTTTAGTATTTGTTGTTTAAATACAGCATATGGTATATAATATACAGAAATTTCAAATTCCTAACTGCTTTGGCCTTTGAGATATATCCTGTAACAAAAATGGCAACTTTGATAGAACGCCATTTCTATATTATGCAAGGGTTCTATTTTCATATATGAGACCTCCCTGAAAAAAAATTTGATTAAATTTTAAATTCAAAATTCGGTTTTGGGTCAACATTTTGCACAACTCATAAAAATAAAAATCAGCTGTTCCATAGAAAAGTCCGAACAAAATGTATGAAAAAACTGTATTTTTTCTCGACTTTTATTTTTTTGTCACGAACAGTTGTTTGTATTGGCGAGTACTATCGCCAGTTTCCGGCTTCCGCAACTTCATCTTAACACCCTATATATTTTCTAAAAGTCACCCGGTAAAAACTGGAAAATAATATCAGGTAGTACCGCGGGCAATGTGCGCCTCGTTTACATGATTACATAATTTTATCTAAAATAACTTATAACAACATCAAAAACAGAAAACACAAATTTGGCAGGTATTGTTCAGGAAATATAATTTAGCCTGATGAATGGGACGGCTTATCTATTGTGTTATAATACGTCCATCGAATGAAGGGTACAGGGAAAGAACAAGGAATGTCACATCGCAAGGAAGAGCTAGAATAAATGTGTAAATAACTTTAATATATCTTTTATTTTCGGGCTAAAATTAATGTGGGGATAATTTGTACATGTTTTTTTTTCACTTGGTAAAAATAAGATTGTTTGTTCAATTTCGCTAAAATCTGTTTTAAGGTGTTACTTTGCCTTTTAAAAACGAAGAAAAAAAAGTTTTTATTATTTTCACATTTGTTTGAGCCCTTCCTTACGATGTGATATTCCTTGTTCTTTCCCTGTACCCTTCAAATCAAAACACCGGGGGATCTAAAAAGACTGACTTGTGTGAATCTTCAGACCAATTTTGTTTGACGGTAAAAAGTAAAATGATTTGAAAGTAGGATATAGTCAGAGTTTTTTAACGCATGCAATCAAAGCGTTTTACTAAGATTCACTACTCTAAGGTTTACGCTGAAAAACAGCGCTGTTAGTTTTTTTTTATCTAGTAGCACAGCTGAGCGTGCCACCTGTTGCCAAAAAGAATTGTATTTCTTTTAAGTCTTTTAATGTTTTATATGTATGTACACTTCATTGTTACGCTTTTTTTTGGCGATAAATCTGTTTTCTTTCTTTCTATATATTTATAGAAATAAAGAAAGAAAGACAACAGATATATTTATTTACTCTATTTAAGGTTCCAAACAATCAGAACGCGAGTTCTCCTTGTCCTTCGCGCTCTGTGTGTGTAAAAAGATCCAGCCATAACATAGATTACATTGAATACTGAATGCAGAACCTAGAAAGCAAAACAGCTCACTGTGTATACGTACGGCTTCTATAGGTGGTCTATATAAGTATATTGTCTTTTTACAAGAGTACCTAATCTCAGTCTTAAGTAGGTAAGTCCTGTAATAAATAATACACGCAATCAACTTATCTGCAACATTTTCTCTTCATGATGATTTCTTTCAGCGGAACGGGCGGACTTGGCCAACAACAAGAGAAGGCATGTGAACAGCAATCTCTTCCGTAAAACGAGTTCGAAGTCCTCAGACGACGGGGTTGGAGTCCGCCCCTTGTCTTACCAAACCAAGTCTCCCACCCCCAGCGATCTCAATGGTAATAATAACTAATTGATGCCGGTGGGATACATTTATGCGGTGTATTGTTGCAATATTAAATAAGTAGATTAACACAAATTTTCATTTCGTATATAAATAACGCGCGTACTTGGTGTAGAACAAAACGAAGAATTTATCTATTAGGCAAAGGCAGTTTTTCATAGTTTTCACTATCATTCCACGAGAGAGATTAATATTTGCCCTCGTGGATGTCGTTTTTATGACTGAATTTATATGTATATCAAAAGTGACGAGTCATGTGTGAGGATGCTGTCAAAAGAGACAGATTTTATTATGCGCGGTTATGGCCAAGCGTAAGCACCTAAGGTACCTATACAGAGCAAACTAAAATTGGTAATACACAATAAACAAAAACTCAAATATGACAGCGTCAGAAGTGACATATGTTCAAAGTGAAAGATGTCTAAAGCGACAGATCTCAAAAGTGACAGATCTCAAAAGTGAAAGTCAAAATTTACAGATGTTAAAAGTGACAGATGTCAAAAGTGAGATATTGCATAAATGCCAGATGTAAAATTAATTCAGATCCCTCGGGAACTACGCATTTTTCTGAAATAAAAAGTATTATCTTATGTTGTTCTCCGCTCTTTACTTTAGCTCTATGCTATTCAGCGAAATCGGTTCAGAAGTTTCAGCGTGAAACAGTATACAAACAGACGGACCAACAAGCAGACAGAAACACTTTATATAGATAATAATCTCTGCCCTATGCCGCTTTTCATCGGCTTGTTTCACCAAAATGGTTACTGTTCAGCTCTTTCCGGGCTCAGTGCAAATAAAACCTTCCTGAATAGCCTCAGTTAGCAATAAAACACCATTCAAATCCGTTCAGTTGTTCTCAAGATAATTTTATTAAGGAGTCACATATTGGTCTTTTGAAGTAAAGAAATATCGACGCTACCTAAATCAAGTTTTGAGAAAAATATTAGGGCCCTTACATGGCTGGCGTTGGCTAAATATAATTGACATGGTATATAATAGTATATGACGTGAAAAATCCGTGCTTTTTAGGGCAAAAATACAATTTTCAACCCTGAGTGAAATTGGGGCGAGTCGATATCGCTATATAGTTATCCAGTATAAGAAATCTTCAGGGCCGCTGCACACATTAGGGTACCGGAATCCATTACTTGACCTCCGGTCGACCGATCAGGTAAAATATTGATAAAAAAGGCGCCTTTCGTAGTTTTGGCGAAGATGCCACAAACATTTATTTTTGTTTCATATTTATTAGCCGTAAAAATACCCATGGCTGCGCAATATTATTTCCAATGTGATTTATCATGATCAGATCATAAAGGACCTTTCTTGGTAACAAGTGGGTGAGATATTTGGGGATAAGAAAGAATGAAAGGGAAAATAATTTAAGACGCCAACGACCTTGAACTAAGTAACTTTGTAACCATTTTATACGGTAACTATAGCATTATTCAACAGAAAAAAAAATACATAGTAATCTGCATGATACACTTGTATCTTGTACTTGTACTTAGTGATGTCGTTTTTCTTGAATTTTATTATAACATACATAAGCGAAGCAAGAAAATTCTAAGTTTACCCTTATTTCTCGATTTTTGTTCACTTGTAACAACATAACTGCTGCAGTTTTTGTCGAAACAGTATGGAAATGTATAAACTTCTAGACAAAATAATATAAAATAATTTGGTTTTCTCAGTTCTTGGAAATTAATTTTATTTTGGATAAAATAAATTAAAAACACACTATTTTCGCACTTGTCAGCCGCAGCGACTGACGTAACAGCCATGTTGCAGTGCGAGCTGCTAAGGACTTTATTTTAATATGGTTCGTTCGAAATTTCAACCACCACGAATCGAGTAGCTACTTTTCAGAGTGTGACGTAGTCACAGACTACTTTAGTCTGTGTGCGGAGTAGATTGTATGATGGGAAATTTTAAATCGTTCCTTGTTTTGATATGAAAGAAAAGAGCAACAATAAACGGAGTGTGGAGGGACTTATGTTGATAGTTCTGATATTACCACCGCTGGGGGTCCTTTGGTCAATCCTGATGCTGGCCAGCTATGCACAATTAATTAAAAAATACTATTTGTTTATTTTATTGATTAATTGTTATTGCGAGGTTTTAAATATGTCGGGGAAAAGATGAGAGAATGAAGGAATGAAGGATTGACTGGGAAAGGGAAATTCAAATTCAAATTTATTTATTTGTATAACACAGGTATGTTATGATCTTAAAATATTATTATATATCTTCTCCGTGTTATGCCTATGAGAGCAAACAAATATGACCAGTCTATGTACAGTACAATTTAAATAAATAATTATGATTAATAAGTACCTAACAATATTAGAAATATGCCAATAAAACCAACCAACAAAAGTAATTAAAATAAAATCCAGTACACTAAACGGTCCAATTAGTTATTATGTTATTTATTTCTATCAATAAGAAATTCATCAACCCTTGCTTGTTTTTTCAACAAAAAATTGTTTTATTTTATTTTTAAACAATTCGCTTAGATTAAATTATGTTAAGGTGTGTTAATTGGAAAACCATTTCGAGATTTAGGTTTAATAAGGCATATTTTAGAACTTGTGATCTAAGAAAACCTCAAGATGATGGATATTTTTACGAAAAAGCTGCAACTTCCATTTGTCTTCGTGTGACGTCACTTGAGAAATGTTGTTTAGAAATGTGTCCTTTGCTATCAAGATAAATTTATAATAATTTGCTTCCGACTAATTTGACAGCTGGATGACAGACGAGTAGACAGACCACTTTTTTATAAGGAATCAAACATCACAATCAGTGTAATATCTAAAATTCTCAAGTGACGTCATATCAGACAATTCTTTAAAAAATCATAAAAAAATCATGATTAACTTATATACCAAAATAATGAAAACCATGTCCTAAAATGATCAAAATTTTCTGAAAAAAAAAAAATGTTTTAAAATTAAGCTATGGGAATTGGTTGTTCTCTGTCTGGAAAGTGGAAGGTCATTATAGATCCGCGGAGCCATACCTATAATGCTGTTGCTGTTTGGGATTTCGTTGCTGGGGCCATGTTTTGACCATGTAAGGGAAAAGTTTGGCGCTGCTTTTTAAATTTGATGAATTAAGTCTTAAACACAGAGTTTACAACAAAGAATGACGTTTAAGTACAGCGTGTGCTCTGTAACTCGGACTAAAACCTGATTGGTGTATAAGCTGTTTTTAAGAATACCTACCTATTTGTTTAAATAACTAGCAGCTAGATGTATTTGTAAGTAGATAAAATATTGCTTCCAATAGTGTCCCCTGGAAGGAAGTCCCGAAAAAGGAGTATGTCGTACCCTGGAGATATGGCGGTGGAAGTCAAGGACGTGAGCTGCAGCTGGACCGGTGATGCCAACTTGTTAGCTCTCAAGAACATCTCCGTGAGGATAAAGAGGGGAAAGCTTTGCGCTATCATCGGACCAGTTGGTGCTGGAAAGGTAATTAAATAACCTGACTTTTGTACTTGTAGCCAACTTTACAGGGACTTAGTTTTATGTATTCAAATGTGTATTATGTATTAAAAAAAAAAGATCTAACTAAACAAGGTAAGTATACTAAATAAGAATAAATAAAAGTAAAAATTATAAAGTAAACCTAAAAAAAAAGTTTAATTAAATAAAATACCTTTTCCAAATCGATAAACAATTATTGATTATTAACACACTTTTTTTTTTCTTTTATGTTATTACAAGGACAACCCGCCTTGGGTCGATTAGTATGGGAAAGATAAATGTCCAAATACAAAAAAAAAAATTGGGCATTGTTTCTCATTAAAGTCTATTTCTAGGGCAGTTGGAAAATCGGCCAATGACCTTTGCGCATTTTTTACTGGACCCCGTACCACGAAACGCAGTAATTTGCGTTAAGCGATAAAGATTGTATGGCGAGATTGACGTACCATTTACTTTTGACGCATACACCTGCCCTATACCTACCCTAGAAGAAACAGACATTAGAATGAATTATACATGGCTACTCATCACGACATTTATTCATATTGCGCCTGACGAGTTTCACTGTAAACTTACAGCTTCTTTGGAGGCAAACGGGGTTTCATGACGGTCAATCTTTTTCTGATCAGTGATCACTAACACATCCTAAGCCATACTTCTTGACCAAGATGTAGAGTTTGTAGAGTAGGGCTTGTAGAGTTAGGGGCTTGGCCACATGAGATCTGATAAATTTTTAACAGTGAAAGTGGTTCCATCCATGGTTATGAGCTTATGAGTCTTGGCATGGCTACTTTACATGAAATGTTTTTGAAGGGATATGTTTTTCCATACGTTTATCTTTGCGTTTTTTAATTATATAATTGGATAATTTCACACGATAGATTTATTTTTTAAACTGATGCGTTTTGGAAATATTGAATTTTTTTTTCTAAAGCGGCTTGAGTTTCATGTCTAAAATAAACAAAGTTAATTGAAAAAAATTACGTAAATAATTAATTATAATTTTAATCAATTTAATTCATAAAATTAGACTCATTCCGAATAATTCCGAATAATTGGCGCACGCGATTTTCGTCAGTCTCTTATAACAGAAAATTATGCTTGCAGATTTGTCGAAAGTGGTTCAAATCGATTAGTGTTAATGAACTGATGGTGCTGGCTGGTCTTGTTAATTTTTTTTTACGAATTCAGTAGTAACTCGTGCTGAGCTGTAAAAGATATAGCTTAGTTAGAACCTTTTTATTTATTCAGATAGGAGGGAGTTTGGAGTTCCTGAAGAGGGACTCCAAACTCCCTCTTACCTGAATAAATGTCACGTTGCAAAAAATATTTGAAATTGCTAAAACACCCAACCCAGGCACAAGAAAAAAAAATCTTTTGCAGAATTTTGCTTTCTTGTTTCCTTATTTATACGGATATGATGTTCCTTTGGTCTGAGATAGCTAATGAGCGTGTCTCCTACATGAATATTTTTACGAAAATCATTTGCGTTTAAATCACGTTAATTAGTTAATAGCTTAATAGATGAAATTACTGTAAAAGCAGATGGACTATATGGGACAGGCGGACAGGTAGACAAAGGTATTATATAGGTATATTTTTTTTGCCTTCATGACATAATTTTCTCCTGTCTCGTATTTTTTATCTCTTTATTTAATTTAATTATAGGCTTACTTTTTAGTTGTAACTACTATTATGAAAAAAAGACATGATCTTGCCCTTCTTCCTGGCAATACTAATCGAATGGGCGGAGTTAGGCATATATTTATTATATGTATTGCATATATTTATAATATTATTTATTCCTTATTGCTTTATTTTCATTTTATTCAAGTGTATTTCTTTTTTTTAATTAAGTAAACCCAGCCTTTATTATTCCCCTGCGTATTTTTCCATATTATTATTTATGACATAAAACTATTGCCTATACACATAGATTATTTAATTACTTATATTACATTAAAACTGACCTGTAATAAGTGTATCTGTTATACCTACATTACATAAATACATATATTTCATTTCATGCTAAAAACAGTAGTAAAATTATTTTCTCGATATCTCAAAAAATTACGAAGTTATTGGCAATCAAAGTGAGCTTAACGGCTTATCGTGACGTCATCTGACACGATTTCATACTAAAAGTGATAAATATCGCTATCGCTAATTTCGGTAATTATAGGAATTTTTCAAAAGTTCAAATAGTTTTATGCTTTGCTATAGCTAATTAATCAGTTACTATAAACAATATGCTGATAATTCAATACAAGAGACGCGTCCATTAGCAGATTTAAGGCGATATGTAAAAGTTTTAGCGTCCCTGTTACTCTATATGCGAAAAAACCCTCAGTGCGAGAGGGACGGATTCGTGAAAAAGTAGCAAAAAGTCGGTTTTTTATTAATATAAAATATACTAAAGTTGCTATCAAAATTTCATTTAACCAGGTTCTAGATACTGTCAAAATCCATCTTATAAAATATGATTGCAGTCCATATGTCAATCTAAATTGTCAAACCAGGAGAATTGGTGTCGAAAAATACCTAATTTCAATCAATATTTCTATCGAGCCGAATTTCTCCAATTGCGTTTGTTGTTTTAACAGATCCCTAGAAAAAGATTTCAAAAATAATATACTATTTTATCAAAATAACATATTATTTACCGAAGTAGATATGCAAGTTCTTAAAGTGTCGATTTTTTTTCCGTTCGGCCTTAAGCCCTCGACCACCGACTCGACTTTGTTACTCAAACTCAAACGTCGCAAAACCGGGTCACTC
Organism: Ypsolopha sequella; assembly: GCA_934047225.1. Classification (NCBI taxonomy): domain Eukaryota; kingdom Metazoa; phylum Arthropoda; class Insecta; order Lepidoptera; family Ypsolophidae; genus Ypsolopha; species Ypsolopha sequella. The sequence continues at coordinate 16,461,059 of OW203987.1, forward strand.
AGAGATAGGTCATTCAGAAAATGCAGTGTTATTACGCAACAGCAATAATTTGTTTTTGTTTCAGTCGTCGTTTTTGCAACTGCTTCTAAAGGAACTGCCGGCGGCGTCTGGCACCGTTTCAACATTCGGGAAGATCTCGTACGCTTGCCAAGAGGCGTGGCTGTTCCCCAGCACTGTCCGAGAAAACATACTCTTTGGCCTGCCATTTGAACCAGAAAAATACAAAAGGGTACTTAATAACTTCGGCAGATAGTGCTCTCTTGTTGAACTAATCTTTGTGCAAGTTGAAGTTTTGTAAACTTGCTTCTGTTAGGGATGCCGACTTCTTTTTAAAATAGTGATTTCGAAGAAAAATCTATCAAAGTTAAAAAAACCAGCCAAGTGCGAGTCATACTTGCGCACAAAGGGTTCCGTACTACCACACAATATGGGTACGTAACCCTGAAAACATGGAAAATTATTCCAATTGTAGTTAGGAACTTAACTTCACACTTACGAACTATTAAACTCTTAAGTATCAAAAGAATCTAATTAAGTTGGTCATAATAGCCTCCTAAATAATTAAATATTTGTAGTTTTCAGATTTTTTCCTATGTATGTGCTATAAAAACATCCTGTAAACAAAATTAAAAATTTCTAAGTTAAAAGGAAGTGTCCTATAGGTTTTGATTCCCTTGCGAGTATCAAAAATTTGTATGAAATTGATTATGTAAAGTGCAATATTTTTTTTCAGGTTGAGTTAGAAGCCTGATTTTTTTACAGACTTCTGTAGGAGGTATCAGTTTCAACTTAATATTCCATATGGGGCCTGAGCATAAGGGTTGTGACTGACAGACAGCCAGACAGACAGACGGACGGATTGAACGGACGAACAAAGTGATCCTATAAGGGTTCCGTTTTTTCATATTGAGGTACGGAACCCTAATAACAAGTTGAAATCGGAACAGAAAATTAACACAATACAAATGAATTTATTTTTGATTTATGTAGGGAGGTAATCTGGGTAAACATATCTAGGAGGCAATTTTTTAAGAGGCTATGCGAATTTTATTTTTGTCATTGTCACTCCAAGCAAAAAATCGCGCAGTGCGTGAGGGGCGGATTCAGGGCGAAAGGGAAAAAAGTTGGTTTTATATTTTTATTAAAAAAAACTAAAATAGTTAGCAAAATTTCAAATATCAAATCTCTAGATATTGTTGAAACACACCTAATAAAATATGTTTGAGTTCTGTATATGGTTCCTATTCGTCGAAGACCTTATTTCAACAATTATTTCTATCGAGGAAAATTTATCCAAACATGTTTTCCAATTTCAAAACCCTAGATTATATAGTCAAAATGCATATACCAAAAATTTATTAAAATTCTCTGTGTATTTCATGAAATACATAGAAAAGAAACACCCGTATTTTTTTCGCATATCGCCTTAACAAGACCGTACAAAAAAATGTGGACAAATTTTGGTTGTATACGTTAATTCAAACAATATTGTAATTATTACAGAATTCGCTACAAAATTAATAATTCTATGTGGATACAATTCAAAAAATGATAATTTCACTGGAAATAAGAAATATTTGTGCTTCTTTTTAGAGTTCCGTAGTAACAAACGGGTACAAAAGGAACCTTTATGGTGAGCCTTCGTTGTCCGTCCGTATGTCACAGCCTCATAACTCTAGCACTGTTAAAGTTAAAGACTTGAAATTTGGCACAAAAATAGAATGAATAAACATTTTTTTTAATTGTTCTAAATATATCCAATACAAAGGAGTTAAAAATAAAAAAATATATCCTAAAAATACAATACGGGTATCAAATTGTAGATATTAAAGAGTTGATTGTAAAAATATATACTTGATGGCCTAACCTATAGTCCGTATAATATAGCTTGAGTCCTGTGACAGCAGGACAGCGCTACACAATTTGTATTTCTAACTCTCTTTCTCATGCTCAAATGTGTATTTCGATGACAGCTGTCACAGAGCTCAAGCTATAATGTAAGAAGTATAGCAACTTTTTTTATTACCCGTCCAGCACAATAAGTGCAAAGGCAAACACCTTATTTGCTTTTGATAGAGGCGATAATATGTTAGCTCATTTTCCTTTTTTTCTTGGACGCGTAATACAAATGATCACGCAGCGAAACAACAAATTGGTGTGTTTTAAGCTAATACTGAAATATTTTGTAGGAAAAAAAAAATTGGATTTAAGTATAGCGAAAAATATAGCGGTTGAGAAATTCACGAAAACAAAATGACAACATTCCGAAAACTGCCGCATTTCGGAACCCTAGGTACGCGAGTCTGACTCGCACTTGACTGTTTTTTTTATTTTTAGTTTTACATTCTTAGTTCTTGTAAAATGTGAATAATTTATTTGCAATTCGACGATACACAATTAGAATAATTGTCACTAATTTTTTCGTAGAATAATATTACACTGACCCCCGGTTTCTGAAAGGCCAATCAAAGTTAACAGTAGATTAAAAAAACTTTAACCGCAAATAACGGTGAAAATAAAGCATATATGAAGTCTGAATAGTGATGAATCAATAATTAACTTAGTTAATTTTTGATTTCAATGTAAAATTCCCACTTTTTCTGGTTTAATCCGCAGATAATTATTTTTTAATCTACTGTTAACATTGATTGGCCTTTCAGAAACCGGGGGTGAATGTAGGGGTATGTTGCATTGTTTAGTTGTGTACATATCCAGGTATGCAGAGTATGCGCTCTTGAGAAGGACTTCAAGCAGTTCCCGTACGGGGACCAGACACTGTGCGGGGAGCGAGGGGTGTCTTTGTCGGGGGGGCAGCGCGCCAGGATCAACTTAGCTAGAGCCGTCTATAGAGAGGTAAATATGTGCAGTTATGTGCAGTACAAGCTAGTATATCAAGCAGATGCAAAAATAACAGTGGACAAGTATTATGGAAGAATTCGCCGGTCTAGGTAGGAACCTCGGTGGCACTATTGGTAGCGCGCTTGTCTTGATAACAAGAGGTCGCAGGTTCGAATCCTGGCCTGGGGAAATTTTTTCATATTCTTGTCTTTGGATTTGTTTCTGATTGATATTTTCTAGTTTGTAATGCACTCTAATAATATTTAGGTAAATATACAACGTGTAACAGAAAGGTGTAACCATATTTGAAGAGCTTATTCAGTCAATGGAATAGAACAACTTTTACTGTGGAACAAAACCTGTATCTCGAAATTTTATTTTTACTTTTTCATAGAAAAATGCAATGCCGCTTGGCCCGAAATGTATGGAAGGGCACATTTTGTTTTTGAGATTTCAGGGTTGGCTCCACAGTAAAAGTTGTTCTCTATCATTGACTGAATAAGCTCTTCAAATATGGTTACACCTTTCTGTTACACATTGTATATATATATATATATATATATATATGTTTTATTACTTCCTAAATCAGAGAACCAATAAATACGTCATTCAAGGGGCAGCCGGAAAATAGGTCAATGACCTTTGCGCATTTTGTGCTGGACCCCGTACCAAGAAACGCAGTGATTTGCGTCAAGCGACAAAGATTGTATGGCGACATTTACGTATCGTTTTCTTTTGACGCGTAGAGTTTTTCCAGCTGCCGATGCCGCCATCGGAATATACTATACTTCGTTTTTAATCCCATGAAGTTAATAAAAAAATATCTTCCTTAGTGGATTTTGATGTCTCATAAAGCCATTCTCCTATTTTTTATTTTTTAAGTTAAAGTTTTTCTTATGTTTCTTATGTTTTTCTTATGTTTCTTATGTTACATACATATTTATATCACTCATTATGCACTCATATTAAATTTCAATAAGCCAATGTATAATGTTTCTTCATCTCTGTCATTTATGGTTGACTGGAAGAAATTTCTTTCAGAAATAAGTCCGCCTTTGCCCTGTATTTCTCTTAATTCTAATCTATATTTATCTGTGTTTTTGTGTGCAATAAAGTGTTTATTATTATTATGTTTAAACTTGGCTGACAGACAATTTTTTTATTTTAGGCCCGAACTACATGCATCCGTTTCGATTGTGTGTGAAAGTGACAAACCAATACTACTAAGCAGGACAGCAGACGATTAGGTTCTTCGCATAGGTTTGTCTCTTTCACCCGTAACCGAAACAGATGTGTGTAGACCAGGCCTTAAGAACACATATTTAAACATTTATACACACGATATGTATTTAAAGTATTTCATTACCATCTCCCCATTTTGTTACTTTATGCCATAAACTCATAAGTCATATCCAAACACGGAACAAACCGTATTGCTCCGCCATGAATGACCCAATGCCATGTTTATTTGACTACTTAAATAAATGAAATTCAACGTCTGTAGGCAGACATCTATCTCCTGGACGACCCTCTCTCGGCGGTGGATGCCAACGTCGGCCGGCAGCTGTTCGAGGGCTGCATCAACGGTTACCTGCGCGGGCGCACGCGGATCCTCGTCACGCATCAGATTCACTTTCTAAAGGCCGCCGACTACATCATCGTTCTCAATGACGTAAGCTTAAACATCGATCTAGTCTTCAATATCGACCCAGTCTTCAATATCGTCCCAGTCTTCAATATCGTCCCAGTCTTCAATATCGTCCCAGTCTTCAATATCGTCCCAATCTTCAACATCGTTCCAATATTCAATATCGTCCCAGTCTTCAATATCGACCCAGTCTTCAATATCGTCCCAGTCTTCAATATCGTCCCAGTCTTCAATATTGTTCCAGTCTTCAATATCGTTCATGTGTTCAAATGGTGCAATTTGGCTACAATATATTATTCGGTCAAAGAGAGTGTGCATAAAAGCAAAATTTGATCTGAAATAATTTCCCAAAAATGAACTTCAGTCTTGGGCTCCCTGTTGTTATGATGTGCACACTTTTTACATGTCACTATATTGTTACAATACAACGGATTCTAAAACCCGGCAAAGAGACAGTTTACTTTGTGATTTCTATGCACGACAATGATATACAAGACAATGTGTTTTGGAAAAACAACCAATGTCACTTTTTTGACATTTTACAGTAAGTAAATATCAACATCAATCAGCCCACATCTACCAACTGTTGGGCATAGGTAAATAAAACCTTATAAAATTAGTTACATAGAAAAATCCTTATTAATGTTTTTTTATCAAACTTGGATATATATAATACTTAATTTTGTAAATAAAAAGTAAAAAAAAATTGTTCATTTATTGGCTATTCTTCATAGAAACGTTGCTGACGTTGGTGGTTTTTCCGGAAGCACTCTGTTTTTGTAGCTACATTTTGAATATACTTTTGTTGTTTTTGCTGATTGTAATATTACCAGATTATTAAATGTAAAATAGAGAATCCATAGAGAATAAAAAACAAATTCAAAAAAATTGGACATTGGTTGTTTTTCCAAAACACCCTTCTAATTTGGAATTGAATACCAATTATTATTTCTTACATGGTAACACGAAGGTTATTATGTTAAGTGCGATTAAGAATAACAAAAAATAAAGGTTATTTTTGAAATTTCAAGTATCTGAAATCACTTACCTCTATACTATTTATGGAGGTAAGTGATGTGAAATGCACAAATGACCGTCACACGAGTCAAGTGCAAGTTTCCGGATTTTCGTCAGTTTTAAGAAACTGCCTTTTAAGAAAAGTCAGGCCAATGGCATTTAAAATCTTTCTCATACTTAAAGATGAGTGAAAAAAGAATTGATTGTGCCAATAATTACAAAAGGTTATATATATAAATCATGGTTACATTTTGTTAGTTTTTTTTAAAGAAGCACTTAACTGCTATAATTTAATTTAGATCTTTAATTACCGTGATTTATTTTTTACTTGTCGGTCCTCTAATTTCAGTATTATTTTTTATGGTTTTTCAAAGATTTCTCGAAACCGTGCAAATAAATAGCTAAACTATGTATTTTATTATTATATACAGTGTGTCCCTCGTAAAAGTGCACATCCGAAAAAGGGTGAAACTAGACCTTATTTTATCGACAAAAAAATGTTTTTTTTTAGAGAATCTTTGTTTTATAAATTTACGTTTTAAAATTGTTTTTTGCCTACCATGGAGACTAGGTATAAAATATGTCATAACTTTTGATCTATCGCGAGTAATGCAATGAAATAAAACTGTTATAATCCTTAAGAATAGACGTTGCATACCAAATCAAAAACAAAACATAATCAACTACTATTACCATAAAAATAATATCCTAAAAGATTATTTCTTTAATTTTTCCGTCTTTTTTTTTCAGTTATAGTAAATTTTTTCAAAATAATGTCCCCGTTTTACCATACTTTTATTCCTTTTTATCATTGCCTATTCCATTATTTTTCTAAAAAAAAAAATACAACATTCTATCATAAATACAATATTTTCTGCGCTCGCGTCCCATACAAAGATACCCAGGTGGAGTACTTTTTCAAGATTAAAAAAAAATCAAAATTTTTTTTTTATTTGTTTTTGTCGATATACTTATTTAGATCTAGTTTCACCCACTTTCGCATGTACACTTGTACGAGGGACACACTGTATAAACTTAGAGAAAAGTAACCAAATATGGAATACCATTTTGATTTTTGTTTTAAAAAAATAATAAAACGAATATTAAAGACGTTTATTAGTAATCATAATCAGTCATACATTTTTTCTTGACATAGTATTAGTTTTTGTTTTTAATATTACTAAACAACTTTTTATTTTTCAAAAATCAAATTACCAAAATGGTAGCTATTTATGGAATAGCTACCCAAATATGGAATATTAGAAAAATAAACGTGATTTCTATTTAGAAAAAATTTAAAAAGTAAGGAAATTTTGGAAAAAGATTATGAAAAACTTAATCTTCTTACAAAAATCACAAATTCGAGTGTCAAACTCTGGACTTGCACAGACATTATGGACCCAGAAAGAAGACATTAAACTTTTGACCCATGTTTTTCCTTCAGTATCTTGAGAAAACAAAAAACGCCTTCCCTAGCCACACCGCGCACCTGACTTGTCAGACAAAATAAGTGCGACACTAAAGTGAGTAAATGAGATAAAAAATTACTTTGAATTGTATCTTGAAGTGTTAGTTTTAGAGTAATGGTTGTATTCCATATTAGGGATAGCATATTTGGTAACTTTCCTCTATCTATAAAGATTTCAATTATAATTTTCATTATGTGTTACAATCACCTCTTTAATACTTACAAGTTGGTACAGTTTTACCCAAAATATAAGTCCTCCGACGATGTACCTGCTCTGTAGACCAATTACCAATTTTAGTAGCGGGAAACTTCGATCTACTCATGGCGATCTACTATGGCGAAGTAGAGTAAATGGCTCAAACAGATCGTTCACAGTTTATTTACCTCTGACAGCTGTTCTATGTCCAATACATGAGAAGCATTTTCGATCAGCCTAAAGGTATATGAACTGTGAACAATCTGTACATATATGTCAGTGTACGAAACATATAAGCGGGACATAGCTATGAATAAATAGCAAGCAATACTCTACCATTTTATCTTCCAAATAAAATTCATTATAGATTATTTTATGTTGACAGTTTCGGCTACTGTCGTAAACTGATCCGCGCCTTCTGCGCAAACGAAAACTGCCGATCGGACTTATGTTTTGTGTAAAACTGTACCCATGCTTTATGGTAACAACAATACACTTCTCTTTATTATTTTTACAATTTTTTAAAGATTTCTCATTTGTGTCCGAATTTTTTTGAATCACTATTGTTTTCTTCAGTTTTCTTTACGTAACAAACCATTATCGAGATTTTTAATATTTTTTTTACTTCATCAGTTTCAGACACAAAGGAGGGGACAAATATTTTTTCATGTTATACAAACGTTTCTCTAAATCCGTGTAAGTAATATTGCCCGTTCATACATTTTATAATCTGCTCTATAATACCTACCTACTCTTTGATTTGGCATAATATGTGCAATTTAATTAAATTGTGAAAGATCTTGAATCGGTCACCATCACAATGCACACAGATAATAATATTTTAATAAGGTTATTATATAATACAATAAATAGTTCTTGCAGCCATGTGGCTATTATGTATTACGTAATACCATATGTTCTTAAACAGGGAAATAAAGATGAAAGAAAGAATAGTATTTATTTATATTACATCTACTATGTCATACTTACGTTAACCTGAATAGAGTATATAAAACGTCACTTTTGTCTCCCTACGGGAAGTAAAGTTATATAGTTATATGCGAATCTATTATCTCCTGCATAACTGTAGTACATTGTTCACCGAGGGAAGAAAGGGGAAGATTACCAACGAGGGTGTAGTTATTAATACACACGGGTTGGGAATCGCATTTTCTCCCGAGTGATACATAGTGCTTTATACTACACCTGCGAGGAAATAGTATAATTTTACTTTTAATCAAGATACAATAAAAGAAGCCGACTGACTCACGTGCGATTGTCACTTTTTATTTCCTTCTTATTTTTTATTATGTACAGGAAAAGCAAGTGGCCAGTATAATTTTTCGAGTTTTATGTACGAGTTCGCAAAATAATACTGGCCACTTGGCCACTTGCTCATTTTTTATGTTATTTAAAAAAAAAACAGCACGTTAACAATGGATTTGCATATACCTTTTCTGCCCGCTCAAGCACGTTAACAATGAATTTTCATACACTTTTTCCGCCCGCATATTTGTTTGACAGTAATGACGTATTTTCTGCATCTTTTTCAAAAAAGTAAGAAGGTACTTTCCGAGCAGGTGTAGTATAAAGTATATTTATATTTAAGTAGTATATTTTATTACAATACACTCTTCCCAATCAATCACTTGATAATTGTATACTATTGGTTGTTGCAAGGCCCCCGATTTTGGTTTAATATTAAAATAAAAGATATTGTCACGACAAGAATCCCCGAGGGGGTGTCAGAGGTGTTCCGAATGTGAACTCTATAATGAACTAATATCGTAGTCAGGTTCTTAAACGTGCAATTTTATTAATGTTTTCAATATGTTAATAAAATCATTTTTTTATGTATGCTGTATTATATTTTACATAAATATAAACAAATAAATAGTTTTAGGCGCTACATTTCGACCCCTCAGTTTTTCTGGGAGATTCCCTTAGTCTCTAAAAATGAAAAAAAAAATCAATGTCATCTGTTCTACTCTTTTTCTTCTTCTGAAAGAATGAGGAATGCGATTTTATTCAATTAATCTAAAACGATTGAAGAGTTTGATGAAAATAAATTACATTATTTTCATGCTTTGTAAAAATAATCAAGCAATTTTATTAATAAATGGAATTCTTCATTTTGGCAAACTCAAATATAAATTAATTAATTTAAACTTTGATGGAACCGGAACTCAATGGCCGGATTTTCATCAAAATTTAAATGAAATGTTTCATGAAAATGTTCATTTCAAAGACTGAACAAAGTGCAAAATTCAATTTCAAATTTACCAGAATCTACGTTATCTATATTTTTTCATTCCGAATACCCGTCAAAATAAAACTTCATTTAAATATCCACCCTTATTTTTACTTAAGTATGTATGTATATGCATTTAAAATAAATATTATATTATTATGATAAAATTATGTGAGTTAAGTTTAAATAGCCCTCTGATAATTTGTTAGCATTTACAATATACTCCTTTTTCTAGAAGTTCTTTGCTTGAGAGTCATTTCACACGGGGTCCAGAAAGTTCGATTTTCGAAACTAATATCGAGTATGTAATGGAACTTTTAAAGTTAGTAGAAAAAGACGTATATTCTGGGTACCCTTACTGATACACCCTCTTTTCACGGACGCCTTCCACTTACCAACGTGAGCCTTATCGCGTAACTTCGGGTAAACTCGTAGTTTAAATTTTAAATAGAATGAATAAGAGATTCCTCTCGTATACATTTCTTCCAGAAGTGCAACTACGCATACCAACAAGGAGAACGAAAACAATTTTTAACTGACACTGATTAGAGTCGAATTTTGTATGGCTAGGTGTTTTGTTATGAAGAATCCATAAAAATAGGTCATTCACAAGTGCATACTGCTGCATACAGTCACCGGAAAAAAACTTGACGTGGGCAGATCGCTTTTTGTGGATATTTGTGTTCTGCCGAACATGGAATCAAAATGTTATGGTGTAGTTTAATGAAGTATAAAAATAAAAGACAACAAGTATAATGATGATATACGTAATACGTAATACGTAATCAATGACGAACCTCTATGTACGTAATGTACTTTAACGTTTTTTAATTTTGAAATATTATTTTTGACATCCGTTAATTAATTAATCTCTCATGAAAGAAAAAAATCATTATGATTATTAATATAAACAAAATTATTTTCATTAAGTTTTACATACAAAATAAAGTATTGTAATTGGAATGAATTTTCATGAAATGAATTTTGTGAATATTAACGTTTATAATAAACGTATATATATATATACATATATATACAAAGTGACTTTTTGATCATCGTCCAAATTCATACAGGAGACTTGGTAAGTGATCAGCATCATGAATCGATAACAATTTTTGTGGAATTCATATAATGAATATTCTACTTCCCATAGTAATTCACTCCCAGTCCTGAGTGAATCACTATAGGAAGTCGAAATTTCATTTTATGAATTTTACAAAAATCGTTATTGATTCATCATGCTGATCACTTACCAAGCCTTCAGTATGAATTTAGACGATGTTCACAAATTCACCTTGTATACAACGTGTAACCATATTTGAAGAGCTTATTCAGTTAATGGTATAGAACAACTTTTACTATGGAGCCAACCCTGAATTCTCAAAAAAAAAATCTGACCTTCCATATATTTCGGCCGAGCGGCATTGCATTTTTCTATGAAACAGTATTTTTTTTTTTCGAATTACAGCGTTTGTTCCATAGTAAAAGTTGTTCTATACCATTGATTGAATAAGCTCTTCAAATATGGTTACACCTTTCTGTTACACCTTGTATATACAAGGTGACTTTTTGATCATCGTCCAAATTCATACTGGTGGCTTGGTAAGTGATCAGTATCATGGATCAATACCAATTTTGGTGAAATTCGTAAAATGAAATTTCGACTCCCTATAGTGATTCACTCGGGACTGGAACTGAATTTCTATGGGAAGCCGAAATTTCATTTTACGAATTTCACAAAAATTGTTACTGATCCAAGATACTGATCACTTATCAAGCCTCCAGTATGAATTTGGACGATGATCAAAAAGTCACCTTGTATATAACAATAGCATGAGGATAAACGTTTCGCAAAAATTCCTTCAGTCGTTTTCTGCCTGGAGGAGCCCAAAGTTGGTGTGGTTTGAAAGTGCTTTTTGTTTTTTTGAAAACGAGTTGCAGAAATGTAATGACGTAGTACATTTTTACAATCATCTCATAAAGCCCTTACATTTCATACACTACATGACAAGTTCATAACAATCAATAATCATAAATAAAAATCCTTGTTTCACAGCTGCGCCCCCTTGTCACTGTCACCCACGCGCTATCAGATCCTTGTAGCACGCGGGCCTCAGAATATTATTCTGAGACTCGGGCCGAAGTATCATAATTTTTTGACGTATACCCAACGGTATTTTTAAAATTTGAACGACTTTTTTTGGTGGAATTCATCCTCTCTAGTAGATGCTAGTGATTGTTGGCACTTGGTGGAGTTTATAAAACATTGTTTTAAAAAACACTTGTACTTATCCACATATTACGTACAACTTTACTATGCCCGACCGGTTTCGCTGTAAAGCATTTGTGTAAAAAGCCCTAGAAAATGCTTTACAGCGAAACCGGTCGGGCATAATAAAGTTGTACGTAATATGTGGATAAGTACAAGTGTTTTTTAAAACAACATCCTCTCTATGTCATGGCACAAAATAGATACAACCAGAAGGCCGACTCAACGACGGAGCGAAAACAGACGCACACATGCATAGACGCGTACGTACGATGATCTCGGCAGAATTTTGTATTGGCATTCACCCGAGTATCTTCGAGATCGTCGTACGTACGTGTCTATGTATGCGTGCGCCTGTTTTCGCTAGTTATTCGGAGTAAACATTCTGTAAGTGGTTATTTTGTGGTCATGGTATGAAACCTCAGAAAATTGATAAGATCATGATTATTGAACAAAACACGACTCTTGTAAAGTATTGTACGAATCTATTTATTATAGTACCGTGCAACACAAGTCTATGTAATATTTTTATGTATTAATTTCAAACAGGGGTCCGTGGAGAACATGGGAACCTTTGACGAGCTTATATCGAATGGTAAAGACTTTGCCACTATGCTGTCGTCTCTCCAGGATGGGAAGGACGGTGATTCAGATAGTCTCAATTCTGGCGGTGTAAGTTATATTCTAATGCTATTTATCATACACTGTAATAGAGCCCGAATTTAAATACTTCTAAATGAAACAAATATTATATAATATCATTTACTTTTACGTGCGGTCAACAAAAGAGATAAGTGACGTGATTGGCTAGAAATTACGTGATACATTATTTCTAGCCAATCACGCGTACCTTTGAAAGCCGTAGCGATAGATGTTGTAGGTAGAAAATAAGGCCTGAGGTTAATTCTGAGACTCATAGACATAGTGATGGATGAAATAAAAAATACTTGATCTATATTGCTATATTTATTTATTGACCAAATATTCTTCACCTCATCCATCACTCTTTTGAAGGTCGCAGGATCAAAGTATCTGGGCTAGGCCTGGTTATAGGTCCCTTTTGTTGACTGTACCTACCTACTTTGTTACGTACGAAATATGACGTTAAACATAAAAAATTTACATAGCATTCAATGAGTTCTTAATTGAAAATGGTTCAACAGAGTACAGAGGCGAAGAGGCCGCATATAAACAGAAGTGTATCGACAGTCAGCGAGGGTATGGACCTTCCGGAATTTGAGGAACAGAAGCAGGACGCGGAGGAGAGGCAGTCTGGTAATCTCAGGTAAAAAGAGAGAGCGAGATATATATGTTGAACATACATTTTACGATTATGTCTATTTTGCGAAATCCATCGCTATGAATACTCTAAATATTATTTAGAGTGCATTACAAACTAGAAAATATCAATCAGAAACAAATCCAAAGACAAGAATTTGAAAAAATTCCCCGGTCCAGGATTTGAACCTGCGACCTCTTGTTATCAACCTTGTTAGGAACCTCGGTGGCGCAATGGTAGCGCGCTTGTCTTGATAACAAGAGGTCGCAGGTTCGAATCCTGGCCCAGGGAATTTTTCAAATTCTTGTCTTTGGATTTGTTTATGATTGATATTTTCTTGTTTGTAAATATATACTCTAATATACTCTAAATAATACTTAGGATAAATTTTACGGTTTAAAGCTAAAGTGCCGTTAAACTTACGTTTACCCTATTTACTCACGTGGTAACGTAACGTATCAATTACAAATTGGACAACTTATCATTGTTTTCTTCTTATTTTTGAATTACGATTTCCAGCAAAACTTTGACATTTAACTATGTTTGCAAAACGCCATCACATTTATTTAATATCTTTAATTCAAAAACAAGTAAACAATTTTAAGATGTGCATTTTGTACCATAAACGAAACGTGCCCCTTAAGCTAGGTATATCCAGTTGCAACGGACTAAAACTAGGTCTAGCCTTCATAGTACAAACTACAACTAGTTATAGCCACTAGGGTTTCCAAATGGTTAAAACTAGGCGTGGAATCTCGATATCGGCCTAAATTCAAAAACTAAATGGCAATTATACTGCAACTTCCACCAACGAACCACACCATAGATTATATCACACTGACAAAACTTGTCTACAAAAAGCAAGACTGCGATCGTTTCTTCGTAGACAAATGTGCGTAGCGAATGCGTTGCGGTTTGCTACGGGCGGGGCGGCCCGCGCCGCCGTAGCAAGTTTTACCATGTTTCTACCCTACGATTGTTGGAGGGCAAATTTTTTTAACGTTTACTTTTATTATTTAACTTTAAGGCGCTCTTATCCCAGAAGAGTGACTCTGTCTTTTTCTTTACGTGTAAGGAGTAAAGAAAATAACCACACTTTTGTACTTTTTCGTTGTTTTTATCGGTTTTTAAATTGTTTAAAAATAAGGGATATGTTTATTAAAACCCACTTACGTGGTCGACCTAGAAAATTTAAAGAGCAATATTACCAGATATGTTTCGTTAATAAAAGAGTGGAATTATGGAAATGACATGATTTGAAAGGTCTTATTACATGCTGTGTTCGTGAATTATTTCTATCGAGCAAAGTTTATCTGATCGTGTAACACATGCGTGGAAGACCTAGATAAAGGTTCGAACTATATTGCGTATTTTTTTTTGAAGTTTTAGACGATATTTAAAAGTTCTATTTGATTTTGAAATTACTGATTTTGGGATAAGAGCGCCTTAATTACTAAAGATGAATTCGGACTAATTAAGTGATCACTTGAACAGTAATAAAAATATGCTCATAATATTTGCAAAATTATTTTTTGCCTTTTCGACTGACCTAGTCCTGTTGAGTTTAAGGAAGTAAGTGAGCGGTCACTTATTGAGCCCCGCAGTATGAATTTGCCTGTATCAGTTTAAGTCAATATCTTTTTTTCCAGGTGGTCTGTAGTGGTGACGTACTTCAAGTCGGGCGGCGGAGTAGGCATTCTGCTACTGGCCTCGGTAATGATCCTTGCAACGACCGGCGCGGCCGCCGCGGCCGACTACTGGGTCAGTTATTGGTAAGTCCACTGCTTATTTTATTAGATATACATGCATGATGTTCTCATTTATTAATTTAATCTTTACTTGCTCAATAATACGTATACAGCTAACATCAAAAAATCTATGATGTTCAGTCAGAAAAAGTGTATTAAAGGTTCTCTGTTTACAAAACCGTAATCTGATCGCGTGAAAGGGGGGATATTGAAATGTATGTTGCCCTCATGGAAGGGCCTGGTTGAGCAACGTTAGTCAATTGATACGCATGTAGCTTTATTGTCGATGTCTTTTGCGATTGCTTAATTGCAGCGTTGCTTAATAGCGGATCGTACCTAACTTGTCACACGGCCGCACGCTGTGTGAATGAATGAATGAATGAATTTATTTCAGAAAGAAAGTACATAATGTAGTATTTTTGTGCGTTACATTATTATATTACTTAGGGCTATCTTAACTTACTTATATGTATATACATTTAATTTACTATCCTAAATAATATACTTAAATATATTAGACATTAATGCACATAATAACAGGCCTCTCGAGTCTGTATCTACACTTTTATGCATTCAGATCAATAAAATGATTAAAACATTGACAGAACACTTGCATTATCAACGCATTATCAATATAGGGAAAGCTGGTGGAAAGAGATGTTAACCCGGCGAGGAAGTTGTGCAAAATCGCACGCTGAGGATGAAGAGGGTCATTATGACCCTATATTTCATTTTCAATTGTTACATGTTTCTTTTGTTTTTTTCTGTGTAGGTTAATGCTTGAACATTTTAATAATATATTATTTTAGGGTTAACCATAAAAAAAAACACATTTTAGGGTACAGATCTTAAAGTTTTATTTGTTTTACTAAATGCCTACAACAAAATCAACTTTGGCAGAACTCAACGTTTTAAAGCGTCATATTAACCTTTTTCTGCGTCTGCACGCATGTAGTCGCCAGTCAACTGAAGAACGGCGTGCGGCAGGCAGGGGGCGTTATTAGAGACAGCTATCGAGACAACCAATAACATACGACCACGTGACAAAAAACTGCAAACTTTTGAAAATGAGCAGGGTAATATTGACCCCTCCTCATCCTTGCCGGGTTAAACACTACCTAGACCTTTTCGGTCACCCAGGGACTGTGTATAGTATATACTTGACGCATTCAGTTAATTCTATTTGCAGGGCAAACCAGGTCGCTAACTATGAAGAAGATTTAGGAGGGGCTGAACCAGGTACGTAAAGAATTCTAGGCCCTATGTTTAGCCTAGAAATACCCAAAGCTTTACTCTATACAGCTTAGTTACCGCTCGGGACAGAAAGGGATAAACTCTCATAAACCGCCAGATATTAGAAAAACTGGGGCCTTATTGTCTTGTTTCAACATCTATCGCTTTCAAAGGTATACGTTTTTAGGATTTCCAGATTGTATCCTAAAGGAGGACATGTCCTCCTTTTTCACAATTTGTCCTACCGTCCTCCCACACCTATCAATTGTCCTCCTTTTTCAAATTTTGCACTTAACATACGACACGACATAGTTAGCCCACACGGCACGGTTCATTCTCCTATTTCTCTTGCGTGCAGTTGCGGCATCGCTGTCACATTCTCTCATTGTACTTGTGCTGCACGCATAACCACGCATGTTACACTGGCAAGACATACAAATATCAGCTTGAATAGGTAGTTCTGATAAATGTCTAACAAATAAAAATAAAAAAATATTTATATCGTTTACATTTTTTTTCTGAAGTCTTCCTTTTTTGCTTACCCGTATTAGCACTGAATTGTTCTTCTTTTTAATTTTCCAACCTACAACCGTACGCGAGATTGGCTAGAAATTATGTGTCACGTGATTTCTAGCCAATCACGTTACCTTAAAAAGCGATAGCGATATATGTTGAAGAGACAACAAGACCCCTTCGGCCGCCCTAGAAGGACAATGCGGATCAATGTACCCGGAATAAAAGAGCTTATACTCAATTACACTCAATATGACTCAATTCATGGACGTTGAAGAACAAAATAGAACTCGCAAATACAATGTTATTTTTGAATTTATTCAAAGTTTCTTATTTCCGTCAGCTGGTCCCATTATAACCGTTTATTTTTTCAGATACCAATAAAATTCGATAGTTTTATTTTCCTTGCTTGAAAGGAAACATACGTCAGTATCAGTTGCCTTGACCCAGTTCTATTGTACCCGAAGCTAGATTCAGCGGTCACCCAAACATGCTGACTTACCTTTGCATCGTAAAAGTCGATATTGTAAAAGCCAAAACGTAAAATATAGAAATGTTTAGATTGGGCGATGGAAGTAAGAAAGGTGGTATGTTAGTCTTATTTTTTGATGAAATGATGAATTTTGCATAAATGCAAATAATCCATTAATCATTAATTACATTACATTAGGATAAGTTCTGTCTGTGGGATAAAATCTGTAGAAAGGACGGTAGCTACCATTTTAATTGTAATGAATCAAACAATTTAAAAATGGCGTTCATTATAAATATTTTTCAATTTAAGTGGACTGGTATTACTTCTTCAAGTATCATAAGCCGTGAAATACTCGTAACATAATTCATCATTAGGTAGCTATTTTAGGTTCATTGCAGAACATAAGCCTATTTATTGATAAAAATAAATTGGTATCGAGTTGATGCTATTAGTGATATCGTGGAAAGACTCGCTGACCCACTTTTCGCGCTTATTAGCTTCTTAGTGGACCTCCACTTAATTAGTATTTCCGCAATTTTCATGTTCCGGCCAGGAACTGTAAAGGTTACCCCTTTATGATGTTTATTTAGGGTTTTTCAAAAGTGGTAATAAGTGTCACAACCCTTATTTATCTTTATCTAACCCAGTTTCGAAAAAGCGTAATGCTGTTATTGGGTTATTCCTATTAAAAAAGTGTAAACACCAATAATCAGGATTTGGGTACAAGGGAATTTAGGATGCCTAATATAATAAAAACCGTAACATAGGCATAAAATTAAATTTGACGTAGATATTTAGGGGCAGAGACATGAGTTGAGTTTTCCTGCGAAGGTATTGAGAGCCAAAACAAACGAGCACGAAATTCCAAGACATGATCGTACTTCCGCAATCCATCCGCATACAATTCGCAAATTTTACAAACGCTCAAGTTTATTCAGTAGCTCCTCTGTTGGGTCTAGTTAGCTTATATCAGCGTAATGGAAAATTGGGAGCAGTAGAGACTGTGTCAGCATAATTTTAGTTTGGAATGGAAGAAAGAACTGTATTAGTTAGTTTGTATGGTCAACAAAAGAGATAAGTAACCAGGTCCACCTCAAACACTTTGATCCTAAGATCTGTAGACGAGTGATAGATGAAAATGAAGAATACTTTATATATTATGAGTATACGATTCGGGTCTTAACATACAACATACCTTAACGGTTATGTGCTTGACGTTTCGACGCCTCTGTAGGCTGTCGTGGTCACAAGCGAACATAACATAACCGTTAAGGTATGTTGTATGTTTACGCGATTAAGACCCGAATCGTATACTCATAATGTGTGATAATCACTAAAGTTTAAAGTTTACTTTATATATTTCCCAAATATCACTCATCCTCACTTCATATATCACTCTCCTGTTGGTCGTAGGATCAAAGTGTTTTTGTGGGGGGGCCTGGTTATTTATGTTTTCTTATAGGTATATTTTGTACTTTCTTGAACTTTGAAAAAAGGTTGTGTAAAACTGGAGAACGGGGTTGACCACATCTGTTTTCGTATACAGTTTGGGCCAGTACAGCAGATATATTATTTCTGTGGCGGGGGTGAAGTTAGTCACAAATGGCATCTTAATTCATAAAATTTGAAACTAATTCCCTGCTGTTTTCAATAGCTAAAATGAAAGTTAGTATGAAACTACGGGACTTATATTTGTCCCAAAATTTTGACTTTTATGGTATAAAAAGATATTAATTTATATTTAATGCTAGGCAAAGGTGCAATTGCAGCTCTTCAGCCCATATCTTTACATATCTCTAAAACTAATGAATAAAAAATAAATTAAAACTCGAGCGCTACTTTTAAAATTTGCATATACGCTTGCCCATATTTTCATCCTGAAAACGCTTGACCGGTAAGCATATAAATATATCTCATGGATTTTTTATTTTCTTTCCTAACACGAAATGTGGATTGCGCATTCTCTGTAATGCGACGGGCATAGGTGGGGTGGTTATGCGCAGGTGACAACTTACTCCACCTCTGTACCGGCCTGAAATGTACCATGGGTGTATGTACCATTCAGTCGACTCCCGGCGAGTATACATGTGACAATTTATTCGTCCCCCCAGAGCCGGGTCTGAGCGTGTCGATGGGTCGGTTCACGACGGGCCAGTACCTGATCATCCACGGCTGCATCGTCATCGCGTGCCTGCTGCTGACCAACCTGCGAGTGTTCCCCTTCGCCCAGGTCTGCGTCTCCGCCTCCAACAAGCTGCACAACCTCATGTTCTCCACCATGCTGCGGGGAATCATGAGGTTCTTTGATACCAGCTCCTCTGGTAAGTTTCTTGGGCGCGAACGTAACTATATCGTGAACTAGATTGATGTACCCAATTTTATACCGGTGACTCGGTAAATGACCAGTAACAAGGTTCAAACTAAACATTTTCAAACGTGAAAAGGTGTCAAAAACGTTACTATCTAGTTGCCGCCGCGCCGCCACGCCACTCCGCTATGAATTAATAAACTAAAGTACCTAATTAACAACAATATATGTAAAAAATAAAAAGTTTTCAACTGATTTTGTGATACAAACAAACTGCATCGGTGAAAGATAGAGAATGCGACCGAAAAAAGTTATTTTAAATATTTGTAATTTTTGTTCAAATTATTTAAGGCGGTTGTAGCCACCAACGACCTTGAGTCGACCTGTATCGGTACAGAATAGTACAGATATCTATACATTTTATTGAATATATATTATTAATTACCTATTATTAAATACGGATATGGATAGGATATTATAAAATATATTTTTCTGTATAAACTTTTTTGAATGGTACCGAATCCTCTGGGCCTCCTCGCACTTGACCGGTTTTTATAAATGTTATCTAACTTATATATTTATATTAGATATATTAACCCGTTCAATCATTATCAATTTTCAATACCAATAGAAGAGCAATACGCGATCGCACCTTTTAAAATTAGACAAAGCGGCCCTTAAATTTTTTTGAAATGGCAGATTAATCTTTTAAAAAAATCTTGTAATTATGGAGTAGAATAAAAAATCATTTATTTACTGTCACAATCACACACAACACAGAAAAAGAAGACATAAGACATGAAGAAAATTTCAATCAAAAATTAAAGCAAAATAATTTAACACGAAATAACACTTATCATCATCACACATTAAAACAGAACAAAAACTGTACATGTACTTAATCTACCTTGCACGCGAGTGGCGTAAGACCGTGACGGCAAAAAGGTTCTGACTCAGCATAGTTTTGCAGACGGATCTGCAAGCTGGTTATTCTGCCAGAACCAGCCGCGGTGAATGAGACCACGTTGGTTTCTCTAAGAAGAAAAGATTAGTGGGTTTAATTTAGAAGAAGGTCGTTTATCCCAGGGATCAGTTTGGAATGTTGGACCATGTTTATTCAAATGAAACATAACCTAATATAGGTTCCCATGTGCTGCGGCCGTATCACAATAACCATAACAATTCCATTTTAATTTACCACAACATGTTACGTTGCAATATTTCAGCCCCAGCAAAAACGCCGATGAAAAAAAGGTGGCAAAAGTAAAATCTATTTCCTTTTTCTAGGTCGAATCCTGAACCGTTTCACCAAAGACATGGGAGCGTTGGACGAAATACTGCCCAGAACTCTACTGGACGTGGTCCAAATTTACAGCACATTGGCTGCTATTCTGATTCTTAATGCATTTGCTCTCTATTGGACGATGATTCCGTCGATCGTTTTGATGGTCATTTTCTTTTTTTTGGTGAAAATCTACATGAAAACCGCGCAGGGCGTGAAACGTCTCGAAGGAACAAGTAAGTACCAAGTGACTTAAAACTAACCCCCATCATTTAAAGATGTATTATATTTATTATTCGTTATATTATATAAACATAATTAGAAAATGTTACTCGAAAATAGAATTTATGGATGGTTATCCTAAGGGACCAACCTGATAATAGCATAACTAAAATAATTTAAACCAAATGGGCCACGATCGCCCACGCTCAACCTTGCGCCACGATAGGCAATCGTGGTGCCGCTGTTCACATCATGGTCAATTACCCATTTACTGAATGGTGATTCATGGAAGGTGGACGTTGCAAGACAGTTGCAGCCGCTGAGATTTATTTACATATACAGCTAACAAGTATTATGTATGTGTGCATAAATTCTTAAAAATGTATTATGAGATTTATATAATATTTCTCTAAAACAAATTAATGCAATACAGACATAATAATTTATAAGTCAACGTGCGAGATTGACTGAATGACGGGCCATTGTGTGAACAAGCATGCCACGGTGCGCCATGATTCCTTTGAAGTGTGTCGCAGCGAGTGGCGACCGCTAGTATCGCCATTGCTCACTGGAATAGGCCATTACCCGCCATTGGTACGCCAGTAGCCCCCGAACACAATGGCGATGTCCTCTCATGAGTGATAATGGCCCATTGTGTACTGGGGCCTTATGATAAGTTGGCTACTCTGCACGACTGCACGTGCGCTCAACTAACTTCTTCTTTTTGGGTGACCATCATTTCTGGGGAAACATTTAAGTGGTTCTAAATTAGTTCTAATCTTCTAATGCATTAGGAGGTGAGGGGATTGTTCAGAATGATCATGGATACAAGTAGACTTATTTTATGGGTTGTAGAGTGGTCACCTTATGTGAATTATGTCGACCTAATCAATCAAAAATAACACACAAATTATCCACGTATAGGCACTCGTATATTGTCAATCAAGGTTACTAAAAACATTTAGGTTAGGAGCTTAGAAAATAACTCGTAATTATAGTAGATGCTAGTGATTGTTGGCACTTGGTGGAGTTTATAAAACATTGTTTTAAAAAAACACTTGTACTTATCCACATATTACGTACAACTTTATTATGCCCGACCGGTTTCGCTGTAAAGCATTTTCTAGGGCTTTTTACACATCCTAACTAACAAATAAATCTTATAAACTACAATCATGTCTAAAATGACGTGCAATAAATGAAAAATTTTCATTATTTATTATTATTTGTTAGTTAGGATGTGTAAAAAGCCCTAGAAAATACTTTACAGCGAAACCGGTCGGGCATAATAAAGTTGTACGTAATATGTGGATAAGTACAAGTGTTTTTTTAAAACAACTCGTAATTAATTTATATTATAGCAAAGAGTCCAGTATTCGGCATGGTGACGTCATCGCTTAGCGGCATCGCCACCATCAGGTCCGCCGGCGCTGAAGACAGACTTATCAGGGAATTTGATGAATACCAGGTAATTCATTGAATTAAGAAATATGAATTGAAAAAAACAAGTGGAATATATTGCTCTACATTTAATCGACAGGCATTGAAGCCGATTCTTTAATTTTAGTTTTAGTTCCATCAAAATTTAATTTTCTTCATTGCAAAATATCTCATAATTGTTACAAACAGAAGCTAAATTACTTTGGAAAAATTTAGGTTCGTTGAAAAATAAAGGCTTTCAGCTAGTCTAGCATGGCAAATACCATGTCGAGCTCGATAGCGCGTGATACAGTGCTCTCTCTCACTCTGTTGATCTACCTCGAGAGCATAGTATAATTTGGCCATGCTCGAGATAGATAGACATGTTGTATCGAGCGGTTAAAGCTCGATACAACATGTCTATTTATCTCGAGCATGACCAAATTATACTATGCTCTCGAGGTAGATCAACAGAGTGAGAGAGAGCACTGTATTACGCACTATCGAGCTCGATATAGTTTGCTAATTGCTATGCTTGCCTAAGTATAGGTACGCTGCACTTGTACACAATGTATGTCCTTCACCAGGGGTGGCCAAGCGGTCGACTGCAGTTGACCGGTTGACCGCAAAGGCGATTTAAGTAGTCAATTAAATAATTGTCAGTAAGTCAACGAAAAATTGCTATTTGTTACATTTTCCACTATGAATAAAAACCAAACGTCATTCTCGCTTTCCAGAGGCCGACTTAACTTCATGTTTGCACATCGCAGTTAGTTTTTATTCTGCCCAATTATGATAAAGTTGTGGAGCATAATGCAGTGTCAAATGCCCACCAAAAACACGAGGCGAAGTGAGAAATGCGAATTTTATACTTTCAATTGATAAACACTTCACTGTATTAAACATCGTTTTTTTTCCTCTTTCTAAGGGGGAAAAAACCTTACCTTGCAGTCGACCGCACCGCACCGTAAAGAACAAGGATGGCCAAACTTTGGATCTGTGAGGTCTAACTTATGTTCAAAAATATTTAATGCGGTCGACTGCAAGGTAGGGTTCAAAAGGTGAAAAAAAATCAATTTTTCGATTATTCATTTTTCACTTCCAGCTAATAAAAAATCCGACATAGGTAATTTGTCTATTCTGTCTTAAAAATTATCCTGCCTTTCTTGAGTAGATAAGTACAACATCTTCGCTAAGTGTTTTTGAGTCAGTTTTTAAGTTTTTAGTCAGTTTTTTGTCAGGATGCTAAAATTAAGCCATCCAATACGAATTTGAGACTCCACATAACCTTTTTTTTGTATGACATGATTCATAAACGTTTTTTATACGAGTAGGTATATAACGTACGGACGCCAGCATGACAGGCTCCAGACTCCCGATTGGCACTTCTTATTGCGGCGTAATTAATTAGTTTAATAACCCATAAAATCGTTTACAAATAGCTTGAACTGATGGCGACTATTCGTACCTTAAGGCGATATGTAAAAGTTTAAGCGTCCTTGTTACTCCATATGCGAAAAAACCCTCAGTGCGAGTGGGACGGATTCGTGGAGAAGTAGCAAAAAGTCGGTTTTTTTTATTAATATAAAATGTACTAAGCTATTTTGTCAAAAATATTTTCAAGGATACTTTACAAATACATAATACCCACATTTTGAATGCAATTTCACAATGAAATTAGTTAGTATTTCATAATTACAGGAAACAGTAAAACAATTTAGAGGTATTATCGGAAATAAATTCTACCGAAAAAAATTTCATCTAATCGCGTTTTCCTTCAGTGAGAATCTTACTCAAATACTCAATAAACATTTACTCAAAAAAGAAATACGTAGATGACGTTATAGTGGAGTATATGGATTCGAAAAAAACCCTTTTTTTGGTATCGCCTTAAAATATGTTTATACTCTCCTGTGTTTAATTTATTTAAAGCAATTAACCTATTACTCGTTGTGTGTATTTACATTGTGATTACACAATACAACTGATTACAAAAATCCAAGACAGTAGTATTGAATGACTGTATAGACACAACTTCTAACTTTATTTACCCACTTTCATTGCGCAATAAACGTGTACCTTTATCTTATCAAGTATTGTTGCAATCATTACGAAATTAGTTGCAATATTTATTTTCTCGGTTAGGGCGTTTGTGCACTCACTTGTATTCGATTCGTATTTGTGATTTGTTACGAACAACTTAAGGCGATTACCGTCGCCAAATTAGCAGCTCGATGTTTGTCGGTACGAATATCGACGGAATTGACATAGAAATAAAATTCATATCAGCGTGCAATGCATAGTGGCTGTTACGACGCTCGCTGCGTCCTTGAGAGGGCGACATTGGAGAAAATAATACTTCTCACATAGACGTGATTATTTGATTGAATAATCTTATGTTATATTTATAGCTATCAAGTTTATCTATTGCTCAAAGAATAAATTAATTAAATCGACCAAGCCGCTTAGGAGCAGTAGGGAATTTAAGCCAAAAAAACATCATTCGGTAGAAATTTGTTTTCATATAGAAGTTTTGGTGGTATGAAAAATAAAAATGTTGCATATGTTGTCTTAAAGTAGATAATTCATAATACATTTTTTCAATATTATTGGTTTGGCCATAAACGAGGAGTAGGCTTTAGAAAGTACCCATTTGGCGATAGGCGTCTCTTCCCGGCGTCATCCGAAAATTACTCTATTGATAAAGTTATTCCTCTTAAAAGATTTACTCGAAAATTATAACAAATATAAATATTATTATATTAAAAAAAAAAAAGGTGAATTTGTGAACATCGTGCGAATCATCATGCGAATGCTTTTAACAGATCTTGACAAGTAGTAGATTTCTATATATAAGGTTTTTAATGTTAAAGAACCTTCACACGTCAGCATGGAACGGCTACTTGGGCGGTGGGACAACTTTCGGGTTCTACCTGGACACTCTGTGCCTCGTCTACATGGCCACCATCATAACCGTATTCCTCTACTTAGATCTTGGTAAGAAAACAAGAAGAATCTACCGACAGTAGCTATAAGTACCTACTTGTGATTAATGCGCTGGAAAATATGCCCCATTTGGTAACCAAGTGAATGTTAAAACGCGACGTCTTCTCATTTTATTTTTTGTTTCGGAAAATCAGCCACGGAATCTTTTCAGAAAATAAAACAATGATTCTTCACAAAACCTTTAGGTGAAAAATCCTTATTCACTGATATTTTCCAATGTTTTTGAGGCAAATGACATTGGAAAATATCAATGAATAAGGAGGTTTCCTAACTTTGCTGATACAGACGGCGTTATCCCAATGGGCAGCGTGGGCCTGGCGGTGACTCAGAGCAACATGCTGACCGCCATGCTGCAGCACGGCGCGCGCATGCTGGTCGAGTTCATCGCTCAGCTGACAAGCGTGGAGCGCGTGCTCGAGTACACGCGCATCGAGACTGAGCCCAATCTGTTCACTGGACGTAAGTATTCCAACGTTATTGAGGATCCTACAGAGGGATGAGCAGCGTTAGTCTGGCATTGACTCGGAGTACCCTAAACTGAATCATGCTCGAAATTAAAAATAGCAAGAGCGTTATTCCGTAGTAAAATTTTATTTATAAATTCATAACAAATTAACATGTACAGTGGAGACCACATCAAGTAGTCACACTTGGAGTACGACATTAGCCCCTACAGAGAAGAATATAAGATAGGTACAAAGTCCACTGTGTCTTACTTGATGCGGTCTCCACTGTAAAAAAAAATGAAAAATAAAAATGATTAAAAATCTTAAATAAAAATGAAAAATGAAATTATCTTTTATTAGAAATCCCGACACCACCAGCATGGCCATCACGCGGAGAAATCGTGTTTCAAAACGTGAACCTTAGATATGCACCAGACGAAGCGCCAGTCCTCAAGAATTTGAATCTCATCTTCGAAAGTGGGTGGAAGGTATGGAAGCAGTACATATGAAAGGTATTTTAGATAATCAACATTATTTCATGGTGAGAAAAACATTATGTTGGTTTCAGGTGGGAATAGTGGGCAGGACAGGGGCAGGCAAATCCTCCCTAATATCAGCGATGTTCAGATTCGCCTACATAGATGGTAAAATATTAATAGATGGTATTGATACTACGCTAATTTCTCGGCAGGTAAATAAAATTACAAGAGGTGTCGTGGGACACACGGTTGGAACGAAGTTCCTTTCGCTACTGATGCGCACACTGCAAGTCTATACTGCAGTAATATACCTATAAATAGACATACGCTTGTAAATACACAACACACATACTATGCAAAAGTGTCGTGACAGTCGAAGTCTTGCACTTTTTTCAGCTTAGCTCTCATTCGCAGAGTGTTTGAAGTGCTACGTGCGATAAGGAACTTCGTTTTAAAAATAATATATTGAACTTGGACATGGTTTATTGTGTTATGTAGTACTATCATTTGAATTGCGTTTTCTTTCCTTTTACAGGATCTACGATCAAAAATTTCAATTATTCCTCAGGAGCCTGTATTGTTCTCAGCCACAATCAGGTATAATTTAGATCCATTCGATATTTACAGCGATGATGACATTTGGAGAGCATTAGAACAGGTGAGAGCCACCAATAATTTTTTTTTTATGTATTGACAAAAAAAGTAAAAAAATGTAAAATACTCGTCAAGATAGTTATTTTATTTTGATTGATAATATTTTTAAACACAAATTTTGATAATTTAGGTGGACATGAAATCTGCAATACCGTCATTAGATTTCAAAGTAACGGAAGGGGGTTCCAACTTTTCCGTCGGGCAGAGACAACTGATGTGCCTAGCGAGGGCGGTGCTTCGATCAAACAAGATATTAATTATGGACGAGGCCACGGCAAACGTTGATCCACAGTAAGTTCACAATAACTTTCAAAAGTCGTTTTTGGATGGAATGAACGAATTTCAAAACTTCTAGTTTTTGAGTGTGATTAAAAAACATATCTTCACGACAGTATATCTCCGAGGGGTTGTCAGAATTGTGTCCTAGTAGGAACTGTCATCAGGTGGTAGAGCTGATGCCGGGCTCAACTGTGGAGGTTCCACCATCTTACTTGGTGACCCCCGCGAAGTAATTCGGGGGAGAGTAAGTGGACAGCTCACAGGCAAAAAATCAGGAGGCCCACCATGCCTGGGACCGATGGATGGCGGTATATCCATCCCTAATAGCCGGGCCTTATATGGAACAGACTGGTGACGGGCAGCGGCGTCACTGGTGCGAGGGTTCCCGCACCGCGCTCACCAACCCACCTGCCCAGCGTGTGTGAGTATGGGCAATTCTTCCAGGATGACCGCCGGGAGTGGTAAAGTCCTGGAAAGGCTTATGTCCAGCAGTGGACGAACTAGGCTGATGGATGGATGGATGGATGGGAACTGTCACTTGTACACCACCTCTCTCCCGACGACGTGCGACGATTGTAACGTACCATCTGGTCTAGGAGGCGCTAAACAATAAAATATGTCATTTTGACATTTGAATAGTTCCACGAAATAGAACCCGCGAAGGGCGGGGCGTAAAATAGGGACAGCGCA
Organism: Ypsolopha sequella; assembly: GCA_934047225.1. Lineage (NCBI taxonomy): Eukaryota > Metazoa > Arthropoda > Insecta > Lepidoptera > Ypsolophidae > Ypsolopha > Ypsolopha sequella. The sequence continues at coordinate 16,488,779 of OW203987.1, forward strand.
GCCCGCCAGTTCGTCGCCATGTTGACAGCACTGGGGCGACGACGGAATCTTTGTCTATGAGAGTTTGGGAGTGTTTGTTTGCAATTGCAGTAAGTTCGTTTGTGTAAATGGAACCAAAATCAAAGCGGTAATTGTAGGAGAGTTACTTTTCTAGAGAATTTTCGTTCAATATTTCGATTTCGTTTACTATTAATTTACTATTAATTGTTTTGAAGTGGATACTTCTTTGTTCGTATCTCGTACATAGGGACACGTTCAGAACCATGAACATACGTTCATTTTCAGAACTTATACGTGACTTCCCGAACGACATTTTTTACAAAGGGTATTTAGTTCTGGTACTGTTATATTTTATTTATTTTATTACGTTTTTTAATCGTTCATTATTTGTCTTTAGTTATTATTCATGATAATTTAATGCTTAACTGATCGAATAATAAATATATTGAAATGACCTCGAATTGAATGGGTTGCCTTATTAGTATCATGATATCCATGGCTGCCATTAATTCCTTCCTCCGTGTTTGTGTGAACAGGCGGCATAAGAAGTATTCACTTAAGAAGAATGCATCTGCCAACGACCTTGAGGCGACCTGTGTCGGTACGAATATCGACAGAAACTATATTAAAATAACATTGATATCAGCGCGCATTGCATTGACGAGGCCGCTACGACTCCGGAGAGCCCAAATTAGGATAAATTTTTACTTTTCACATGGGCGCGATGGGCAGAAAAAAAATTTTGAATTTAAATTTTATACCTCTAAAAATTGTCTGTAATTTAGTAAAAGAATCATTAAAATCGCTTTATGCATTCGGAAGGAGTAAGAGATTTCTTGTGTAAATCATACGAAACTTTCGATAAATTTCGATTATTGAACTTAAAATTTATTTTTGACTATATTATGCATGTCATATATATATTTTTTACTTTTTGGGCGACCCGTGTAACAGGAGTAGGCCTTCAAATACAGGTCCAAATTGCAGTTGGAGGATGTAATCACCTTAAATTATTTACGGTTGTGTCTTGTTTTTTTTGTTCCCAGAACGGATAACTTCATCCAGCAAACAATCCGACGGCAGTTTGCGTCGTGCACAGTGCTCACGATAGCGCATCGTCTCAACACGATCATGGACTCTGATCGAGTGCTGGTGATGGATAGCGGTCAGGTCGCAGAGTTCGACCACCCTTACAACCTCCTTTCAGACCCCAATAGCCACCTTACGTCCATGGTGCGGGAGACGGGAGACAAGATGGCGAAGCAACTCTTCGAAGTGGCTCGCGAGGCGTATTTACAACACAACGAATTCACGGTACAAGAATCATGATTTATATACAAAGTATTTTATTCATTGTGAATATAACATAACGTACAATTTTGTATTTTTAGTACTCAAATTATTTTAATTATTAAATTAGTAAATATTAAAGAATTGTTTCACTTATATGCCTCCTGAAGCTACAAAAAGAAACTACAAAGAAGCGACAGCGACTGGAGCTGAAGCGACAAATGCTGGTTTCGAGTTCAGTTTTATAGTATTATAGAGGCTTAGTTTTATACTATAATATTATTAAAACTCACGTGAGCTGACATACTAAATTATTATTACATACGGCTTGAACACTCACGTGTGATTGTTGTTGAGTATATGCCAACCGTTTCACCGATACAATTTCGGCATTATCAAGGCGACACTCCTAAGATGGCCAAATCCAATCCAAACTTTTTTATTTTTTATTTTATTTCCCCTCTTAGAATATTTCCCCTTATTATATTGGGTTATTCCCCGATGGGAGCCAATGCTCACGTGGTCCGTTGCGAGTTGCCTCGCCACGCTAAATGTTCCCATCGACTCGCTAGTCTGATACAATTTTGTAGTTGTATCATACAATTACAAAATTTGTGTATTTTTTTTCCAACGGACCACGCGAGTCGTTATTAAATGGAAAAGTGTGCTAACGGACCACGGTAAAATGTGACCTTATAATAATTATGAAATATATTCATATATTGTTTGTGACAGATGTCAAAGTGACAGATAATTTATTATTATACTGATTTTTTTTCTGACCATATTTTTTTTGGCATTGTTTCTCTTTAAATCCGCCATTTCTGAACAGATTTAAATGATTATTTTTTTAATTAGAATAGTAGGTCCCTTCCAGGTATTTGTATTTGGTCATAATCTGATAAAGGTTTTCAGAAGTAGACAGTGGAACTCCTTAGAAAATTACAGCATACCTCTCTAGATTGAGGTAATCGCTTTGTACAAGTATGTTGATTGCAGAACGTCAATAAATGAAACAACTATTTCTGTCCGAAAAGGATCACTCGCGCACACCGATAGCAGACATCCACACCGTCTCATCCCACCAAAACGTTTCCTTTGAGGAAATTGGCCAACCACCAAAAACACGCAAAAAGATCTGTTAGATTTGTGAAAATTCATGGCAAGATATTGGAGAGAGTGCTTTACTTTTTTATTCACTAACGATTTAAAAGGAAGCAAGAATGGCATTTTGTATAGCTATATGCGTGGGCCGAATTTAAATGTTCTGAGGGCCGAATATTGCCCATGATTTTTAACAAAATATTAAGATATAATTATAACGGCCAAAATACAGCTTTTGGCTAAAAAAACTTATTCTTAAAATTTTGCTATATGCATAAACATATTTAAATTTACAATTTTACTAATAATATATACAGGCTGAATTTTAACCTAACCTTAATAATTTAATATATTTAATACAAAAATAATCCTAAAGAAATAATTATAAAAAGAAAATTGCCTCTAGATCACTGCCCTGCGGGAGAGTGCCCAAAATACTTGCCACATTACCTCTCTGTATGGCAAGACTTATACGCTGGCCTATATAAGAGCCAGCTCGCCGGTCGCCGCTAGTGTTCACAAGCTTTACAGAGAGGTCCGTGACAAGCTGACGCGCCTCCGGACCCCATGTCCCCATTGTCTCAACCCCAAAAGGCGCAAACATGAAGCTTGAACCTATTGCCACATATCTACGCCTCTTGGAGAGCTCAGCAGCGGCCGCCGCCGAACCAGCAGCCCTACTGCTTTGGGAAACATGAGAGGGCGCCAGCGTATCCACGCAGGTTGCATCCCTCACGAGCGGCCTCCCATGCTTTCACGGTATTAACGTCATACCGTCGGGTCTCTTTCCGTCGTCACGAACCAGTCCGGGAGGTTCGAGAGTAGCCGGAGCTCCTACGGAGACGAGGGCCCTTCGGATGACGTCATTGAGGGCTGCGTGGCGAGACAGGCGGCCGGCACTACGCCGACATGAAAGTCCATGGAGTCCGGCCCGACAAACACTAGCCCCACAAGGGCAGTGATGAGGTTCGATTAAATTAGCTCCGATTCGCAGACCGACGGCCATTTTAAATGAAAGATTGTCCAATAGTGTCCCCAGGTTGGCGGAAGGGAGGGCATTGAGCCAGAGACCTGACTCGCGCTCTGACACAGCGAGGAGCCGCGCTTGCTCTGTGACGTCACTACTTGAAGCAAGTAGGATCTTTTGCGTTAATTTGCAACAAGGCTCATCCCATTGTCGTTGTGACGAAAGGTTTTCAGGGGTGTCCTCTCCTGGGCAGGTGAGCGACCACGCCTGTTTGGCTTCTCCACAGCACGAGACCTCAATATCAACCAAAGAAGGTTGAATAAGTTTCTTATACAAGGCCTCAGTGCTGTGAATGGAAGACAAAAAGGCGGGTAAGGCACATCGGACACCTTTCTTATGCCAAGCCCTCCAAACCTGACCGGAAGTGAAGCCTGGAGCCAACAGCGATCGGTAATGGGAAGGTTGAGTACTTGCGTTAAAGCTGATTCAATTAATGAATCTATTGCTGATAACAAGTTCTTGAATTTAAACATGGGGCTGCTTCTTAAAACGAAAGTGAACCTGGGTACCAACAAACAAAATCTTATTATAGACCCGTCCCCAATAGACATCAAGCTCCCGCCCGTGAGACTCAGCTCCGTGATACTGACTACCGGTATGTACTTGTTTGGTATGTTTTCCTGAATACAAAAAGTGCGGTAGTCACCTCCTAGGGGTATGGAGGGGGGAGCTGTGACGTAGCAAAGATGGCGGGCCGGCCCATTCTATTAACAGTATTTCTAGATAACTACTGAACCGATTTACTAAAATGAGGTGTCGAATGAAAGACCATAAAATGCACTTACTTAATTTTATAGATACGTTTGTGTTAAGCTAATATCAAATGAAATAATTAAAAAAAAACAACATTTTGAAAAAAAATATTTTTTAACAATGGGAATAGCTCGGTAGCCGTTAGGATTTTGGAAATTTTGCTTCATATAAACCATATTGCTGCTTTTATCAGCTTTTTAATAAACTTTAAATCATTACAATCGAGTAATAAACAACGAAGCTACAGTTGTTTTAGTGAACTAATTCATGATACGAACAATCTCAAATTAATGTACTGGACTGGTTTTCTTCTAATTATTACTAATAAAAAATATGATAATTATTATACGTACACACATATTATGTTATTGTGCTTATTAAGAATTTGGGTAAGTACCTCCCTAGTATATAAATATAGTAATTGCAACATATAGGGTGTTTTTTAATTAGTGCTCGACCCATCAAGGTATGGAAGTACCCATTAAAACAAACAACTTTCCCCAAGAAACATAGTTCGAAATATGAAATAAAATTTGGGCTTCCATAGAAAAGCGATCACAGAGTTGTACGGGAAGGCCAAAATTTTTATTCACATTTCGACCCATGGTTCTTTGGGAAAGTTGTTTGTTTTGATGGGTACTTCCATACCTTGACAGGTCGTGCACTAATTAAAAAACAACCTATATTTTTCGTCAACAGGACCGCAAACTATAATTACAGGTACCTAATCAGATATGTAATATTTAACACCTACTGAAAAACAAATGAAAATATTTTATTTTTCTAATCGTCGTCATCATTCTTATCAATATTGTCCACATCATTAAACTGGTTAAAACATTTAAATCCCCTCTTTACATTTTTGTTTTTTTTTTTGCACTGCACCCACAAAGGGATGAACGACAACCAGCTTTGCATTGACAAGATATAAGAGCAAGGTCTTTCAATGAGATTGAATTTACTGATGAAGCAACTGGCACTAGAACTCCATTGTTCTCGATCTTCCAGCCACAATCTATAGACTCAGGTAAAGTAGGCTTTGTGACCAGGCATTTTGTTGGCAGAATGCTAACATCACAAAGCCTACATTACCTAAGCCACAATACCTAAGCCACAATCTAGATTCACAATCTGCCAACAAAATGCCTGGTCACAATTTAGATTGTGGCTTAGGTAATGTAAGCTTTGTGACGTCGGCATTCTGCCAACAAAATGCCTGGTCACAAAGCCTACTTTACCTGAGTCTATAGATTGTGGCTGGAAGATCGAGAACAATGGAGTTCTAGTGCCAGTTGCTTCATCAGTAAATTCAATCTCATTGAAAGACCTTGCACTTATATCTTGTCAATGCAAAGCTGGTTGTCGTTCATCCCTTTGTGGGTGCAGTGCAAAAAAAAACAAAAATGTAAAGAGGGGATTTAAATGTTTTAACCAGTTTAATGATGTGGACAATATTGATAAGAATGATGACGACGATTAGAAAAATAAAATATTTTCATTTGTTTTTCAGTAGGTGTTAAATATTACATATGTGATTAGGTACCTGTAATTATAGTTTGCGGTCCTGTTGACGAAAAATATAGATTGTTTTTTAATTAGTGCACGACCTGTCAATGTATGGAAGTACCCATCAAAACAAACAACTTTCCCAAAGAAACATGGGTCGAAATGTGAATAAAAATTTTGGCCTTCCCGTACAACTCTGTGATCGCTTTTCTATGGAAGCCCAAATTTTATTTCATATTTCGAACTATGTTTCTTGGGGAAAGTTGTTTGTTTTAATGGGTCCTTCCATACCTTGATGGGTCGTGCACTAATAAAAAAACACCCTATATGTTGCAATTACTATATTTATATACTAGGGAGGTACTTACCCAAATTCTTAATAAGCACAATAACATAATATGTGTGTACGTATAATAATTATCATATTTTTTATTAGTAATAATTAGAAGAAAACCAGTCCAGTACATTAATTTGAGATTGTTCGTATCATGAATTAGTTCACTAAAACAACTGTAGCTTCGTTGTTTATTACTCGATTGTAATGATTTAAAGTTTATTAAAAAGCTGATAAAAGCAGCAATATGGTTTATATGAAGCAAAATTTCCAAAATCCTAACGGCTACCGAGCTATTCCCATTGTTAAAAAATATTTTTTTTCAAAATGTTGTTTTTTTTTAATTATTTCATTTGATATTAGCTTAACACAAACGTATCTATAAAATTAAGTAAGTGCATTTTATGGTCTTTCATTCGACACCTCATTTTAGTAAATCGGTTCAGTAGTTATCTAGAAATACTGTTAATAGAATGGGCCGGCCCGCCATCTTTGCTACGTCACAGCTCCCCCCTCCATACCTCTAGGAGGTGACTACCGCACTTTTTGTATTCAAGAAAACATACCAAACAAGTACATACCGGTAGTCAGTATCGCGGAGGTGAGTCCCGCCAACTTCGTTATTTGAAGACTTTTTCACAATTGGGGCTTCAGAATTTATTTTTGTAAGGTACGGGATGGTATTAAGAAATTTAGATTTTTCAATATCTAAATACTGAGGCATGGAATCTTCCAAAATTGGCGCCCCAAGGAGAATGTAATATCATTAAAAATATGTTTATGCATATAGCAAACTTTTAACAATAAGTTGTCTTAGCTAAAAGATGTATTTTAGTCGTTAATTATTTCTTAATATTTTGTAACAGATATGTAGAATCAACCCTTGAATATTTCAATAAGTTGTGGTAGAGTCATATTTAATAACCCAGCTTAGTTATATTTTCCATCACAGGGCTACGGGATATAACAAATGAAAGTATCTCAAAATTTAAATATGTATTTTATTAGTTCGATTTGAAAGGTACTAAATACATCACTTACACATTATGTTGCACCATACATAAAGGCATATAATATCATGTCATAAAAGATAACAGCAAATAAGAAACAAAGTGTCGACTTATTTACGTCATGGGTAGGTACATATGATTTATCCATGATACCTTGGATATTAATTTATTTGCGATTGACAAAGGTAAAAAGAAAATATAGTTTCGTAAGTAGGTACTATCATAAATTACAAGTCAATCTATGTAAATATTATCATCGAATACAATTTACAGAGTGATTTTATGCAGCGAAATGTAAATAATAAATCTATTTTGAAATAAGAGTAGATATAATTTTAGTTGAAGACTTCTCAAAGAATTCTTAAAACTCAGTGATTGATAAGAAATAAAAGAACAACAATGTTGTTGGATTCATTCCGAGGTATAACATTAACAATGTACAATTGTAGAATCATGTTTTATGATCAGGAACAGTCTCCAAAATTAGTTTTGTTTTAATACCTTCATATTTCTTTCGTCACTCTTCTTTCATTCCTCCTTAAAATAAATACTCACTTACTGTTACAAACAAATATAACAATAAAGTGTACGTTCTCGTATCATCGTAATGTTTATGTTACTGTAAAAGTCTGAATAGTGGTAAACCTTTGGTCTTACTTAACATTAATATAAATTCTGTGTGTTTGAGGTGAAAACATTTACCGAGTCTGAAATTAACGACTAGTATCTGGGCGGCCGAGCTCCGCTTGATCAAAATATTTTGAGAACAAATACTACGTACGTACGTAATAATAATACGTACGTAACAAAAAAAAAGTATAAATCTTCGGGAACATATAGAAAATAAAGCCTTTTACTCCGGCGTGGTTCGAACCAGGGAACTCTTGCGCGCCAGGCAGACGTTTTACCAACTGACACGATCAGTTATTTGCTCTTGAAACTCTCGCAGAAAACGATTCCTTAGTCTGAGCAGAAAACGAAATTTTACAGAGATGTGACCTAGCTAGATCAAAAACACCTATACTATAAATTTTATCGAAAACCGTTTTCTAGAACCCGCTACAAATATATTGATATAATATATGTACAAATATTGAACGGATGTATGGATGGATTGAATGGATGGATGGATTGGATTGGATTACAGAACGAATAAACTCAATAAGTTTATTCAAGGCACAAGGATCTTATGGCGCGTGGATTGGTTGTGTCCAAAATCGTAACTAACGCCGCTACCATACTCCTTGTTTCACAGCTGCGCCCCCCTGTCACTATCCACGAGCCAACATAACGGCATAGAAACTATTTTAATACCGTTTATCTAACATTAATAATCTCGACTTGGAGTTGCGTTAATTTTAATCATACTAGAACAGATCACACTTTAACCATTCTGACTTGGTAAATCTTACTGCAAAATGTTGGGATTTATTTTAATTTCAGATTTTACAGTCACATTAATACAGAGGATCAAATTTTGGACTGCGTATTTATTATTTGCATTTATACATTCCATTCACTATTAATTGTTGTCAGAAAACCACACAATTGAATATGTGCTTACTCATAAATTCAGAGAATTTGTTGTACTTATCTAATCTTTTTGTTCTACTTAAATAATAAACTATCACCTGAGTCAGTCCTCAGGTGGATTATCTTCGAAATACTTATTTTTGGCCATTTCGTGGAGTGACCTGCTCATGTTTTCTCCGGTTTCTTTGACCATGAAGTTGAGATGGCTGTCAGGCTTGGACAGCAGGTGGTACGGATGGTCGAACTCGGCCACCTCTCCCTTCTCCATGACCAGCACTCGGTCTGAGTCCATGACAGTGTTGAGGCGATGGGCGATCGTGATCACTGTGCACGAGGAGAATTCCCGCCGAATCGTCTTTTGAATCAAAGCGTCCGTTCTGGAATTAAAAGTTCGTTTCAAACTGTTGGCTCAAGAAGCTCTTTATATAACGAGTGTAAATGGACGAAGTATACTGATCATACGGAAATCATTTCTCAAAGAAAATAAACTGTGAGGTAAATCTGCATACTTTAAAAATCATATTGTATTTATGCCATTCTGTACATGTAAAGAATCTTCTATTCTTTCTATTCCGCAAAGGTCGCATTTCGTAACGCTTTTTATACAATCTACGAGTATGATTTATTTCGTGTCTAGTTTACGTATTGAGTTAATACTCGTACATACATATGTCTAGACCATTATTGAAGTATTTTTTATTATAATAGGTACACCGCCTACGCCTTCACGTACTTCCAAAATATTTTCCACCCAAAGATTGTCTGGAAGAAATCGCTCTAAGCGATAAGACCGCCCATTGTTGCCTATATTTTTGTTTTTTTCCAATTTTGTATTGTCCTTTTTGTTGTTTTTGTTTATGTTATGTTTATGTTATGACAGATAGTGCGCACCCGATCGATCAGCTATAGATTTCAATTTACATTATGTCTATAGCAGATCTGTATGACCGCGCCCGTACCAAAATTATATTGGGACGAAATAATAATTACATCAAAGTACAAATGTTTAACTGAAATTAGGACCACCGCGCCGACAGGAATGATGTTGTTACGCATATTTTCGAAATACTCAGCGAGACACTTAGTTACGTACTCAGCGAGCATACAGGCAGTCCAAAAGTGGTCCGCCTGGAAGAAATGCCCATATTCTCTGGGCAGGCGGGCTGGTCAGCGCGGTGCCGAAACCGTCGCACCAGTGACGCAACTGCCAGTCACCAGCCTGTTTCATATAAGGGCGAGCAATTTGGGATGGATATACCGCCATTAATCGGTCCCAGTCATGGCTGGCCACCCTTGTGCCTATCTGAGAGCTATCTTTTCTCCCCCGTATAGAATCTGTGGGGTTCTGCCCAGTCTGGTACCTCCACAGTCGAGCCTAGCGTCAGCTTTACTACCTAAAAAAACAGAAAATAGTGTATATTTACTGCGGATCCACGTTGGCCGTGGCCTCGTCCATGACTAGTATCTTGTTGGAGCGCAGGATGGCGCGCGCCAAGCACACCAGTTGCCGCTGTCCCACGGAAAAGTTCCCGCCGCCTTCTGTCACTTTGAAGTCAAGGGCTGGTACTGCCTCTTTTAGCTCCACCTGAACATTATAACTTATAAGGCTATTCTTGATATTTTACGTAGTTCCCTGATAAATGAAAACAAACAATAAAGGACCTTTATACGATGATCAATATCCAGAATCAATCACAGTAATCATGTTAACTAAGGTGATTAGATTATTGATGATTTAATCATTTGCTACACTAAAGTCATCATTGTTTAAAGCACGCTTTATTATACTATACCATAAGTAAGAAATAATTAAAATTTGATGCAATTAAAAATAAAACTGTTAAATTGTTTTAACTAATTAAATTTTGAAATTACTGTAATTACTCACTAAAGAAATACTTTGCTTGGTACTAGTATTACTCACGTTAAGATTGGAAATAGAACAAAGTTTAAATGACCTTACGCAAATGAAAATAAAATAAGGATCACTTAACATAAAATAAATTAAAACTTTATACCTGTTCTAGAGCTCTCCAAATATCATCGTCACTGTAAAGATCGAATGGATCCAAGTTATATCTCAATGTAGCCGAGAATAGTACAGGCTCTTGAGGTATGATCGATATTTTTGACCTTAGATCCTGAAAAATCGGGAACACTGTCAAAATCAAAATTAATAAAAAATATAAAACTAGGCCGACATTATAAGGTCGATCGAATGATTGCGCACCTGCTTAGCTATTCCCTGTGTATCGATCCCATCAATTTTAATGCTGCCGTCTAAATTGGACAGACGGAAGAGTGCTGATATTAACGAGGACTTGCCAGCGCCAGTTCTGCCGATCACTCCCACCTGAAAGTATTATAAGTCTTGGTAAATAAGATTCATTTTCCAACAAATCACGCTTTCAATCAAGACCAATATATTCAATACCTTCCATCCACTTTTTACGTAGAAGTTGACGTTTTTCAGTACTGGAGGATCTTCTGATGAGTAAGACATGAAGACGTTTTCGAAAGTTAGTTGTCCTTCGGAAGGCCAAGTTTTGGGCGGCTGCGTCGCTGTTGAGTAAGTAGTTTCATTAGGGATCGGTTGCGCCAAACATGCTCTTGCGTTTGGACAATTTAGCATATTAAAACAAAATATTTTTAACAAATAAAATTTGTGTAGAATAATTAGCAACTCGATTCGTGGTGGTGAGCTCGCACTGCAACATGGCCGTTATGCCGGTCGCTGCGGGTGACAAGTGCGAAAATAGTGTTTTTAATTTATTTTATCTAAAATAAAATGAATGTCCAAGAACTGAGAAAACCATATCATTTAATATTACTTTGTCTATAATTTTATAAATTTTTATACTGTTTCGATTAAAACTGTAGCAGTTATATTGTTACAAGTGAACAAAAAATCGAGAAATAAGGGTAAACTTAAAAGTTTCTTGCTTCACTTCTGTATATTAAAATAAAATTCAGAAAAAAACACATCACTATTTGTATCATGTAGATTACTATGTATTTTTCTTCTATTAAAAAATGCTATTGTTACCGTATAAAATGGTTATAAAGTTACTCATTTCAAGGTCGTTGGCGTTGGGAGAAACCTTAATATATTAGCCTTTTGCCCGGGGCTCTACTCAAGTTTATTCAATCTTTGCCGCGTTTTCGGCTTTGTGGTTATTTTATCAACATCCTTTATAGCCTATAATACAGCCTATATTTTTTGACAAGGGTCACTACGATGATAATAAAGAAAAACTGCATCCACATCCTTTGAGAGGTTCTCGAGTTAAAACGAAAAATACACACAGACAGACAAATGAAAATTATAAAAATGTTAATTTTGCCTTTGTACAATACTAATACTTTTATTGTAATAACCCATTTTATTTGAAATTTCGCAATAATATTTCATGTACAGACACGACTTAAGTACTACTTTATTATTAGTATAATAAGTTAAAAAAAAAATTAAGTTCGATTCTTAATATTTCGGAAAAAATCTCAGGAAAAAATTACTATAGGTATACCGCTCAAATAATAGCTTCCCACTAAAACGAATTTGATAGTTAAGAGGCCAGCGGAGAAACCCTGGGTCATACAAACGAAATACCAAAACCATTTGTAAATCACATGGTTACTTTGTGTAAAAACGGTACCTTTAAAGTTTTTTTTTTTTGCTTAAGAGTAGAAATTTTAAATTGCTTACATGTCATCTTTAAATCAGTGTCCTTTCAAAATATATATTTGGGAACCTAGATATTCTGTAATCCAATCGGAATAAACACACACTATCCTAAGAATATCCAGACCTACCCCTCTGGAAGACAGGCGTGAGTATATAGAGTATATATACATACACTGGGTGTTAAGAAGTTGCGGAAGCCGGAAACTAGCGATAGTACTCGTCCATACGAACAACTTTTACTAAGGAGACAATCCTCAAACCGCGAAAAAAATCAGCTGTTCCACAGAAAACATACATAGCTACCCAACCAAAATGAATGAAACAAAAGATTTTTTTTTCTCGATTTCTCGATTTTTTTCACGGAAGTTGCCAGTTTTCGGCTTCCACAACTTCATCTTAACACCTTGTATAACAATAATAATCTCAAGTATATCTGTTGCGACTGACTGTGTTGTTAATAAAGTAAATGTACAAGAAGTATAAACAATAAAATAATATGCAATAAATTTATATTGCCTTTATCGGCTTATTTTTTTTATGTATAATTATATATATATATATATATATAGGTAAATATATAAACATCAGGCACTAAACATCATGATTGAATCCAAGATATATTTCGGGCCCCACTGGGCCCGGCATCAGGACTTATCACTCCAACTGATGCCGGGCCCAGTGGGGCCCGAAATATATCTTGGATTCAATCATGATGTTTTGTGCCTGATGTATATAAATTTACCTATAAATATAAAATTATAATAAAAGAAATAAAATAATAATAAGAAATGACTGACGTCCATCGTTGATGTGCTCCTCGTGAGGCAGCTTGGTGTACTCGAGCACTCTCTCGACGGCTGTCATCTGGCCGAGGAAGTCGGATGTGAACCGCGCCGCCAGCTGCAGCAGCATCGTCAGCACCATCGATTGGCTCACCGCCAGACCCACGCTACCCACCGGGATCACGTTCTCTGTACGTACAAACATACTATACATAAAATATGTGAAAAATGGTTTGGTGCGACACCCGGTTGGAACGAAGTTCCTTTCAATACCGTGCGATATTGATATACCACGATATTATGCGTCGTTTACCCCACCCTGTACTATGGAACGCGGTAAGAAGTCTTAGCGATAAAGAAGTGTATGAAAGCTATACGATCAAAACGTAACGGTCGAAATGTTACATTTTTTTCAGCCTAGTTTCCAATATTTTAAGTAAGAAGTTTTCTTCGTGTCTGACGTACGATAATTTCCAATTATAAATTAAATTTATACTCATAGACTCTGCACCTGCGTCCACTGAAGACAGACACTCGCTCGCTTGTGTAAAGAAATTGAAACATGTCGCGTATCGCGAGTAAGTGTAATCCTCCACATCTTTTAATTATAAATTCAATTCAATTATATATCTTAAACAATGTTGAGTATGAGGCATCAGTGAGGCTTAGAGTATTTCTTTATATTCTGTCCAGACCATAAAATAAATATTTGTATTTGTACCAACTGGCTTGGTTGATATTTTGTATTAAATGTATTAAATAATGTTATAATGTTTTATCAAATACTTAATATAATAAATAATATCAAAAATCCAAGACAAGTTTGACAATAATGGAAAAAATTGCTTTATAAGTTGATATTTATAGTTATTATAGTCGTACACGACGCACAAGAAGTCCTGGGAAGGAAGACAATCATTGATTTATCGCGATATTTGTTACCTTAGTAAACTGTTACTAATTTAAGGTTAAACGTTAGTAGCTTAGTGGAAAGTGCATAATTTAACTTTATGTTTCTTGTTTATAAATTTTAAAACTAAAAGCATTTTGGTCTGTGGCATTTGACGCCAATAGTTCAGTATTAGTGAGGTATATAAAGCAAGAGTTTGAAATTGTATACACAGTTAATTCATAATCTTCTCAAAAAGAACTTAAAATGCTGTTTTAACTTTGTTTGGACAAGATCATGACTAATTGTGCATTAATTTTCAACCTCATGCTTTTTAATAAAATATTTATAAACCTCACTTATTGGCGTCAACTGCTACATACCAAAATGTTTTTAAATTTTTAACTTCTAAGCAAGAAATACAGAGTTAAGTTATGCACTTTGCACTAAGTGACTAACGTTTGGCATTAAGGGTAATTTTTTTTTCTAATGTCAATAGAATACTGCAAATCAAAACAATTACTACGAAAAATATCAATAAAATAAAATAACCATCTCAGTCCCGTTTACTACGGTACGTAGCAATTTAGCAGTCCCATTAAAATTGCTACGCCGTAGTACAACCCAAGTAAAATAATATTCGTAGATTGGTTTTAGTAGTCAGAAAATGCTAAATATCTTTTAGGCACAAAGGTCACATAAAAAGTCTTACCAAAGTCAATTAAAATAAAGATGGCCATAATTATCCCCAAATAAACCAAGCAGATCATATCGAGGTAAAATCCGAACGCTGTGGATCCACCGAGGTACGTGTGATGTGCGCTGCTATGGAGATTCTGGAAATAGATTTTAATTAAAATTACTTTACAAGAGAATGCATCGTGCACAGTGAAAAGACTTCGTCGAATTTAAGTTACTTGTATTCAAAAATGTCAATTACTGTCTCGTTTTAAAGAACTTTCGATTTTCAGGCTGGATTTCTGACTCTGCCCAATAATTACTTTCTTCCTGTAGAAGTAATGTACTATATATTGCAGCAAAAAGATCAGCCCATTTTGGGTTAGACCGAATGAGTTACCAGTGGCGTGGATAGAACTTTTTTACGGAAAAGCAATCAGAAGGTCAAGTTTGACAATAAAAAAAATATGAAAAAATTTTAATAACACTTTGAAAAAAAAACGTTTGTATGACGTCACTGTCTACCCTATAGTGAACATTTTCATATCAAACTTTTTTTTTCTAAGTGTTATTTAAATTTGTTCATATTTTTCTTATTGTCAAACTTGACCTTCTGATTGCTTTTCCGGAAGAAAGTTCTGTGCACGCCACTGAGAGTTACAGAGACCATAAATTTAGATATTTTATATATATATTAGAATATTGAATTATATATGCAATTTAATTATTTTAATCCCCAGAGGGATCAATATACATAAAAGGAGCCGAAATATATTTTTATTATTTTTTATCTTGAAAAATCAAGAAATGGGTGGCCGTCAAAGTTGTTAGTTTTAGACCATTTTTGTTACGGGGTTTATCTCAAAAACCAACCTGGTTAGGAATTTCGAATTTCTGTATATAATGTGCCATATAATGTACTTAAAGAACAAAAACAGAACAAAAACAAACAAGTAAATCGCGACCAACTTCATTTTGCAGTTTTGTGTCATACATTTTGTATGTACGAGAACAAAACTGCAGAAAAAAACTAAAACCTCAGAGCGCGAGACCTACTCACACTTGATCTGTTTTTTTTTCACTATGCTACAAATGCGTATACATTTTCCGTATCTTGAGAGAACTGAAATGGAAGTAGTACCTGGCATTCATCAAAGGTTTGAATGAGACGACTTTGTGAATCAGTACTTCTTATTGTAGACATCCCGTAAAGCGTTGAACTGATCATACCAAATACGGGACTTTTTGCTACAAACAAAAAAGAACCAAATCTTAAAACATGTTTTCAAAATGGAATCCGTATTTTCCTTTAAAAAAATAACAAAAATATGGTATTCATTAACTTTGGAATCGAAAGAATGTTCCGTAGAAACAAAACCATCTACCTATTAAAATAATGGGGGTTAAATGTGTGATTAGTATGCCTTTATTTTATAGGTAATGAATTATAATTAGAATCAGGCTTCACGCCACGAAAGAAGGCATTTTTATTCTTTTACGATAAATAAGGGGGACTTCTATCGTGGCATTAATTCTACTTACTTGTACCCTCCAACCTCTTGACCGCTTGCGCTGCGTTAAGATACCATTTAAGGTACCAAATAAATAGTCCTATCAGTACGACAGTTGGGATGAGTGTCCAAGGTAGAGAGATCGCATTCAAAACAAGAACACTTGTCAACGATAAATACATCTGAAGAGCTTGTATAGACGCCCTGGGCAACATCTCGTCCATACCGCCCATGTCTTTGGAGAAGCGATTCAAAACTCTACCTGAAAAAAAATACAGTTGAATTTAGAACCTCCTTTTTTGAGGTCGGTTAGAAATTTGCACATTATCTGGGCCAATGTCACGATAATATCGATTTATTGTTGCAGACTGTTAAAGGTCATACTGCATAACTCTGAATTATTTATAAAAAGGCATTAGGTAGAGTAGAGAATTCGTATGTTTCAAATATGTTATTTTATATTTCGATACAACTGAATTCCCTAACATTAGGCCATGTTAAAGTTAGTTCCTAGGCAACCGAGCTCTCGATCAAATTACTTTGGGGACAAATACTCGTAACAAAAAAAAAGGAAAAGCGTACATATGTTCGGGGATAGAATTAGGAAACGAAAAAAAGAGGAAAAATACTTTTCCCCGGCGTGGTTTGAACCTCTTGCGTGCCAAGCAGATGCTCTACCTACTGAGCCAATGTTGTTCTAAGGCAAGTCGATATAGGTGATATGCTCGTAAAAAATCGGAGGACATGGCTTCTCACAGAAGACCTAGCTAAATCGATTTTTCGCCCCCAAAAGCCCAAAAAATACATGTTATATTTATAATCTAAATAAACGTTATTAATTGACTAGTTTGTCTTTAAATGTAGTTAATATATATAATATATATGCCATGCTAATCTTCCCTGTATCGTTCCAATTGGCCCCTGCGCAAGGATGACACGCAAAATCGTGAAGCGTTCCACATTTTTTCACAATAACTTAAATTTTATTTTATCAAGTGTATATATATATATATATATATATTAACTATAATTATATTTATAATCGGTAGAGATAGTTTAGATAATTATATAAGGTCTTTGAATTTAAATTGAAAGTAATTTAAGAGGAGATTCAGTATCGTTAATACATCACATTCCACTGCAACGCACTTTTTTTTGCGCGAACTTTTTTTTCACTTCTCAGTACAAAGTGGTCCGATCAGCTGACTCAGTTTGTATGTACAAGTGAAGAAAAAGTTCACGCAAAAAAAAGTACTTTGCAGTGGAATGTGATATATTAACGATACTGAATCACCTCCTGAATTACTTTTAATTTAAATTGAAAGACCTTATATATAAAGATAAAGATAAATAGCAATTTAAAACAAAAGTTTGCAAAATTGAATGTTCAATAAATCTGGACAACTAAGAAATACCACTATCGTCATGCATTGTAAACAGGTACAATAGTTGAAGGTCTTCAGTTTTGTTATTTCGTACGGTCTGTAATTAAATTACTAAAAAAGGCTATCATTCAAGCGGGCTAAGAGAAAAGGCCACTTGTTCTCTTTAGCCGTTACAAGACTGCAATTAAAAGAAGAATAGTAAAACAGTGCACCTACCCCATCCGTCCCGTAAGGATTAAATAGCTTGTTTAATTCGACAAGCATTCACCTTAATTATGACAGGCGCAGGCGGTTCTAGTCTAGGTTTTGATTTGGGGGGAGGTTATGGCACGTCAAGAAAGTTGTTCCAAAAACAAAACAAATATGTTTTTCTGCACCTAGTCGGAAAAGTGGCTGACTTGCAAGTAGGAGCAAAATGCGTTTTTTCTTCTTCACAAGGTGAATTTTTTGTCATCGTCCAAATTCATACTGAAAGCTTGGTAAATGCATTAGTATCATAGATAATTATTTTTTTTTGTGGAATTCGTAAAATGAAATTTTGACTTTCCATAGTTATTCACTTCCAGTCCCAGTATGGATTTGGACTTTGGACGATGGCTAAAAATTCACCTTGTATATATCATTGCTTCTAGAAAAGTGATTTGAAATCTGAATATCAAAGTGGGCGAGAGCAAAAATAATTTGTTCGAAAATTACACTGAAATTGTTCAAACATAAAACGCTGACAATATTTTTGTTTAATATACAATACATACATTAATTATTGGAAAACATCATTAATTCTCCGGTTAACTTTTTTTATAACTTCAGGTCAGGCTACGGCAACAAAAATTTAATTTTATGTATTTATAAATCACAATAAAAATTAAAAGAGTAAAGACGTATTTGTCGTTATTAAGATTAAAATATTCATATATATTTCGTTTTTATATATATTTACTATATTTTTTATTATTATTTATATATTTATATTTATATATATTAAAAAAACACATTTAAAGAGATATTTTTCAAACCATTGTTCGGCATCAGTCTTGTAAATAATTATGTATATGAAAATTTTTGACAGAGATCCTGACAGACAGAATGATGGATTATAATTTATAAATCGCAATAATAACTGAATTGAAAACGCACAGCTAGAGACAGGGAGACGTTATTTCCCCAAAACTGTTTACCGACGCGCTGGAGGACGTCTTTAAAACACTAGACTGGAATGGACGAGGCATAAACGTGAACGGAGAGTACATTTCACAACTTCGCTTAGAAGTTGAGAAGCTTGTATGACTCACTCAACGGATGTATTTGTAAAAAAAATTATAGGTACATCTTGAATTAAAAGCACTTGTACTATGAGTTTCACTAATTATTATTCCAGATTTTCTCCCAACCGGTTTCAGATATTGCACCATTTTCAAGGGAAGATTTTATGAATACCTACATTTAGATTTTAGGTACAGTTTCTGAGCGACGTAAACGATGATCATATTCAACATTATCCGAAAAACTGTAAAAATAAATAGTGAAACAAAATACATAGTACAAGTGCTTTTAATTCAATAATGTGTAAGAGCCGAAATAAGGGTTCTAGGAGACAGACGTGAGTAAAACAGTACCCGGCAGTAAATAATGCACATCGGCTTTCTTCAGCTTCGTAGAGCACCGCTTCTCTAACCGGACTGTTAGTGCTTCGTGCAAGATGACGCTACGATACGATGTACATTATTTCCTGCCGGGACCTGTACATATGTGTGCAGACGAATTACCGGAAGAGTTCGTATCGAAGAAGCGCATGGTGGCTCTGATAAGGTTCTGGAACATAAGGTTGTGGATGTTGGTGGAGGCTCGCAACGTCATCGTCACGACGGCTGACAGTCTCACCAAGGCCATCAGAATAATCGACAGCACTAGCATGCCGTAAATCAAAACGAAGTATCTGGTTTCAAGGATCCCTGTTTGCGTGCCCAAACTGGGATCTGAAATTATTTGGTTGATTGAGGAAAATGAACAACAAAATACTTTACTCGTACAAGAAAACTAATCTGTACCTGGTTCTTCTCCTTCAGGTAATTGCTGTATGTAAGTATCCACTTGATTTGTCCTGGAAAGATTATTTTTACAATAATAATATAGCTTTTTTTTTTCGTTTAACTGAGTTATTTAAAAACTAGATGGACCATTCAGAAAGAAATATTATCCTTCGTAAAGAAATATTGAAAAAGGGTATGCAACTGGTTATTTCTTTTATAACTGGAAACATTAGGCTTGGTTAAAAGATAAATATCGTTATCAGTGTAGCGGATTCTGAAGGCTTTAATTTTAGTTTTAGTGCTGTCAAAACTAAATTGTCATCGTTGCAAAATAGTTCATAAGTGTGAAGAACAGAAGCTAAATTACTTTGGACAAATTCAAGTCTTGACAGCACTAAAACTAAAATTAAAGCCTTCAGAATCGGCTTTATTAAGAATGTAAAAAAATTGTGACATATAATTTAGGTATCATAAATATCATAAAAAAGTAAAAGTGACACTTGTAAACAATTTTAGTTGTAAACAATTTTCTAAAAATAAAAAATAAAAAAGTAGGTGTCTGTAAAGATGGTGTTGGTTATTTTTGATATTATTTAATCACTGCTCTTCTTGGATGATGGATGATGGTGGTTAGGTGGTTGTGCGATGTTGTTTTTGCTATTACTTGAAATTTTGAGCGGTCTAATTCGTCGGTCGGTTGGGTCATGTCTGTCAGTGCTGTCTGTTGAATCCAGTCCAGGAGCTGTATTTTTGAATCATTCGAATTTCAATTCGCATATGAATGTTGAATCCAGTCCAGGAGCTAGAGAGGAGTTAGACCGCTCAAAATTTCAAGTAATAGCAACAACAACATCACACAACCACCTAACCACCATCATCCATCATCCAAGAAGAGCAGTGATTAAATAATATCAAAAATAACCAACACCATCTTCACAGAAACCTACTTTTTTATTTTTATTTTTTAGAAAATAGTTTAAAACTAAAAATTTTTACAAGTGTCACTTTTACTTTTTACTTTTTTATTATGATACCTCAATTATATGTCACAATTTTTTTACATTCGACTGATGACGGCCCCATACCGAGGGCCGGAATATGTCGAGTTATAATTTTTTTTATTGTTTTAATAATAATAAATAATCAAAAGATCGTAAAAGTAAAATATATCAGAAAGAGTAATTTTCGGATGACGTTGGAAGATTCGCCTTAAGAGCATACATTCGACCAAGTCAGTTGTGGGCGCGGCTGTTTCATTACGCTATAATTTCGCGATCTCAAAAACTTGGGAAGACCGACCGTACCGAATCCGTTACGTGCGCAAAATTGAAAACATGTTTTAAGAGGAACATGATTTTGGCAAGATTGTGGAGGTTTTCAAAGATATTTTTGGTCAACATTTTTATGTCTGACTAGTATTAATTTTTTTATTTCATCTAAAGCAATATCAAAACATTAGGCCACACTTTTGGTAAAAACCGTTCAATTAACGAATTTAAGGTGTTTGTTGTTAAGATATTTCTCAAATTTCACGATTTTTAGCTCTATTAAACAAAGATCTAAAGGTACATAATGCTGTCGATTCGGCTAAACACAACTTAACTAATTTGACAGGACTAACCTTATTTTAAGCGTTCTGTCTTTGTCTTTTCGATAGAAAAAGACAGAAGGCTCAAATTAAGTTTAGTTCTGTCAAATAAGTTACGTCGTGTTGCGCCGAATCGACACAAATGTCAATGGACTCAGCTTAAAATAGTTAGACATGACACAATTTTGTGTTAGCGTGTGTACGGAGGTTTGCCCGTGAATGCGCCTCTTAAGGAACAAACACACTATACAAAATTTAGAAAAAAGAATATTAAGACACAATCAAAAGAGAACAAATCTGACATTTATAGTAATTTATGCTACAAGGGCGAAAAGGAATAAATTACGAGGACGATTTAAAACACGAGCATAGCGATAATTTATTGCTCTTACGCCCGTGTACCATACTACCTTTTTTAAAGCATAGTTTGAGGAAATAAAACAAATATAATCTTGTGAACTTTAAATTATTATTGGCTCAAAAGGACTGTATCCAGAGCCGTTAAACAGTGGAAAAAAAAGTATAACATTTATGGTACACAGGAAAGGCTGCAGGTTAGCCAAACATGGGAAAGAAATTAAAAAAAAAATAATAATAAATCCCTAATCGGTTTTGATGCATAAAAAGTGGGCCTTTACGAGCACTTGCATTGAAAAATATTAAAAAGACTTACCAGAAACTCAACCAGTAGTCAGTGCAGGTGGCTATACCCTGCGTCGCGAGTACTATACCAAAGGCAAAGCAGACTATGCACCAGTTGTTGACCGACGACAGATACTTCCAGACCACTTCCCACTTCAGGTTGCCCTTGGCTCGCTCCTCGACGGCCTGGATCTGCTCCTTCTGCACCGCCGAGTCTTGACTTTTCACCGACATTACCGATATTCCACGCTCCACTGTTGGCCTGGGTGACTGTTGCAAAATAATTGTTTTAAAATAAAACTGATTTTTATGAATATTTAGGTAGAAATTAAATAAAAAAGAAAACTTTCGATATATATTTCGACCCACTTCGAAATATATATCGAAAATTTTCTTTTTTATTCAATTTCTACCTAAATATTCATAAAAATCTGCATATATATATAATAAATTAGTAAAAAAAGCTTTTAATAAGTAAAAATATTTATTATCAAAACAAAACTGACAACTAAATATTATCAATCAATTAATTGAATGAACAATTGCATATAAAGCCATAATTAACATTTCGCGTTATTATCAAGTATACAGGGTGTTAAGATGAAGTTGCGGAAGCCGAAAACTGGCGATAGTACCTACTAGTACTCGTCCAGATGAACAACTTACCATGAAAAAAAATTGAGAAATCAAGAAAAAAAAATCTGTTGTTTCATACATTTTGTAATCATGTAACTTTTGTGGAACAGCAGATTTTTTTTTCGCGATTCGAGTTTTGGCTCCATAGTAAAAGTTGTTCGAATGGACTACTATCACCAGTTTCCGGCTTCCGCAACACCCAGTATAGAAATTACCACACAATAAAACACAACGGTTTTAAACTTATCATACTGAACAGCGTTCCTAAAGCAACAACCTGTGGGAACGAAAAATCGTTTCTTCATTTCGACACTAATTTTGAACCTATTTGGCAGGTCCAAATTTATTTCTATTTGCGCGGTTGTTTCTTAAGGAAACTTGTTCAATATGATCAGTAGATTATGAGGTTTCATTTGGAGATACCCGTCCATTTACATCCGGTATATGTCGTAGGCACACACTAAAATTCCGCCGTTTACAAACGGCGCGTCGCGTCGTCAGTTTCTAAACGCTCGCTATTTTGCTATTTAACGAATCTTCGGCATTTCCTAATTTGTTTTGGCATATAGTAACTCTGTAAGACGTATTGAGGGTCCCCTCCAACGGTCTCCACTTCACTTGGCTCCCAATATGTACCTATACAAGGTGATATTTAATCAACCGCCTGAATTCATACTGGAGACTCGGTTAGTGATCAGGAACAAGGTTCAATTATCCTCCTTTTTGAAATCATATTTTTTTTGTTCCTATACGAACCGGACTAGTTCAAATAGAAATCCTAGTATAGGCAGTGTAAGTATGAGCAAAACATTTTTTATTCGGATTTTGCCTGACGGGTCTTTAAACATTGTTCCTGATCACTAACCGAGTTTCCAATATGAATTCGAGCGGTTGATTAAATTTCACCTTATATGTAAACCTAATACGGTCCTCCTCGCTCCACTCGTAGTCGCAACTATTTTTCACATTTTGGCTGCTTTTTAGAAAATGACAAAGTAATTTTACAAACGGTGGGCATTTTTCAATTTGCTGAACGGCAGCAGCGAGCATTTAGAAACTGAAGACGCCGTTTGTAAACGGCGGAATTTTACTATTTGTCTACCACATACATATATCCTCGTTTAGTATGTTTAGAGTATAAACATGTGCAGGTGGTATCTGAATAAACGTAATTGGACCCGTATTTTTGAATCACTCGCCGTGAATCGTATATTCACGAACGAAAAAAATTCACGTGCGAATTTCAATTCGATTGTTCAGAATTTTACGTATTTTTGAATCAGTAGAAATCAATGTAAACGTTTTTCGTTTCACGCAGAAAAAATTAAAATCGAAAAGCAATGTCTCATTGATTTTAAAAACCGGTAATGATTGGAGGTGAACGGAACGTAAATTAAAAAGTTATAATGTCATGTCAGTCTCAGCGATGCATCGACATCAACATTTTCTTCTTGTCTTTCTTGCATAGTTTCTACCATGGTATATTCGGCCATGGTTTCTACGTTTGCTCAGTGGGTCAGACCACTCGTTGCAGAATTCACGGAGAGAATTTTCAAAAATACTGATTTCAAGTTTTCGTATGCGAATCATGCGGATTCATATGCGAATTGAAATTCGAATGATTCAAAAATATAGCACTTGGTCGGACGCAAGCCATTAAAATTGTTTACAAATATTCCTATTTTGCTTGAACTACATGTGACTGTACCTTAGCTCCTCTTTCATTGTCTTCTGCATCAGAGTTCTCTTGGAGACTGGTCAACAGCGACGAAAACTCTTTTCCTGATTTCGTTAGATCACTGTATGAGCCCACATTCTCAATCGAGCCCTATAATGAAAAAATAAATGATATGCTTAATAGTAGTTTATGCTACTAGGGCAAAAAGGAATAAATTAAGAGGACGATTTAAAACACGAGCGTAGCGAGTGTTTTAAACGTAACCGAGTAATTTATTGCTTTTACGCCCGTGTATCATACTACGTTTTTCAATGCATAGTGTGAAGAAATGAAAACAAATATAATCTTGTGAACTTTAAATTATAATTGGCTCAAAAGGACTGTATCCAGAGCCGTTAAACAGTGGAAAAAAAGTATAACATCTATGGTACACAGGAAAGGCTGCAGGTTAGCCAACCATTGTAAATAAATAAAAAAAAATAAGAATAAAGCCCTAGGGCAAAATAATCGACTTTTTGTTCGGTTTTGATGCATAAAAAGTGGGCCTTTACGAGCACATGCATTGAAAACAAATTAAATGCTTCATTCGGTAACTAATTCATGATAATAGTAATAATTAGTACCTCGTTCAGTATAACTATGTAATCGGCGGCCTTGAGGAAATGTATCTGGTGCGTGACCAGAATGCACGTGCGGTCGCGCAGGTACCCGTTGATGCAGCCCTCGAACAGCTGCCGACCTACATTTGCGTCCACCGCTGACAGAGGGTCGTCTAAGATGTAGATGTCAGCCTGAACAATAGTACATTGTTCACCGAGGGAAGAAAGGGAAAGATTACCAACGAGGGTGTTGTTTGAGGCCCGAGGCGAAGCCAAGGGCCTCAATACACACGGGTTGGGAATCGCACTTTCTCCCGAGTGATACATAGTGCTTTATACTACACCTGCGAGGAAATAGTATAATTTTACTTTTAATCAAGATACAATAAAAGAAACCGACTGACTCGCATGCGATTGTCACTTTTTATTTCCTTCTTATTTTTTATTATGTACAGGAAAAGCAAGTGGCCAGTATCATTTTTCGAGTTTTATGTACGAGTTTGCAAAATAATACTGGTCACTTGGCCACTTGGTCATGCTTTATGTTATTTAAAAAAAAACAGCACGTTAACAATGGATTTGCATATACTTTTTCTGCCCGCTCAAGCACGTTAACAATGAATTTTCATACACTTTTTCCGCCCGCATATTTGTATGACAGTAATAACGTATTTTCTGCA
The DNA here is from genome assembly GCA_934047225.1 of Ypsolopha sequella. Classification (NCBI taxonomy): domain Eukaryota; kingdom Metazoa; phylum Arthropoda; class Insecta; order Lepidoptera; family Ypsolophidae; genus Ypsolopha; species Ypsolopha sequella. Next base: position 16,514,119 of record OW203987.1, read on the forward strand.
TCGTTTTCAAAAAAGTAAGAAGGTACTTTCCGAGCAGGTGTAGTATAAAGAAAATTTTGTTTAGATTACTTACAGTAGAAACAGGTGGTAGTTACAGGTGGTACAGCTGATGCCGGGCTCGACTGTGGAGGTACCAACATCTAACTTAGAGACCCCCTCGAAGTAATTTGGGGGAGAGTAAGAGGACAGCTCACAGGCAAAAAACCAGGAGGCCCACCATGCCTGGGACCGATGGATGGCGGTATATCCATCCCTAATAGCCGGGCCTTAATGGAACAGACTGGTAACGGGCAGCGGCGTCACTGGTGCGAGGGTTCCAGCACCGCGCTCACCAGCGTATGGGCAATTCTTCCAGGATGACCGCCGGCAGTGGCAAAGTCCTGGAAAGGCTTATGTCCAGCAGTAGACGAACTAGGCTGATGGATGGACAGTAGAAAGAACCATTGTAATGCATGTAGGAAAAAGCGCCACTTGTCGGCACTCTTCAGCAAAGGTCAAATTTCCGTATTCGTATAATTCTGCTTTCTATACAATCAATGACAGATTGTTTACTTCCAGTCGCCTATGAAGACAGCCAAAATTGACACCCATAATAGCATATCTTTATTAAGTTTCCAAATACGTACTACAATTTATGATTCGGCTTGCTTTCAAGAATACGTGAGTGACGAAGAAGAAGTAACTATGCGCATTTGTATTATGTATATCGGTTACTACCGATTTATTTATCGTATGGCTATTTCATGGCGCAATTAGGACTACGAAAAGACTTATATAGACTGAAGAGTAATTAGCAAGTAATTAAGAGAATTTAAGTAGTTAAATACTAATTTGCGGGAAGGCAGGCTTGGAGACTGACCTCGCGATATACTGCCCTCGCCAAGTTGATCCTTGCCCGTTGTCCTCCTGACAGAGAGACTCCTCGCTCTCCAACCAGCGAGAGGTCGCCGTAAGGAAACTGCTTGAAATCCGGCAGCAGGCAGCAAGTTTGACACACCTACATCAAAAAATTATTTTGGTTCGAATACGGTAAAGGGGTTTTGCGTCGTCACATAAAAAGACATACATAAAACTATTAGGTGTTCGTCTTTATTTATTTATTTGGTCTATCAACAGATGATACACTTTACAACATACAATTAAACTAGCGTACAGTAGGAATAGAGTGTAACTCCAATTACAGGTAAACACTACATGCAATAGAAATGAGAGGAGTGACGTGTGACGCCAGTTGGCGGAAGCAGAGATGCACCCGTCTGGGCTCTGGAGATGTCTCGTCCACGCCAACCAGTGCTGCTCGTTTAAATATACGTAATATATGTAACCAATTAATGTGGATATATGTAATTTTTAATAATGAAATAAAAAATATATATATATGTATAATAAACAAGAGTAAACTTATAATTAATATACATTTACATTATAATTAAGAAAAGCTTGAAACAATGTAATAATTTTGAAAAACAATGAAAGAAAAAAAAAGAATCACAAAATCAAATTAAACGTACAAAAAATTACTTAAGTAATGAACTTTTAAAAGCTTTTTATGCAGTTATATATAGTTTTATGCAGTTATATATAGTTATATGTCTTTAGCGGTGTATATGTCTAATTATCCGTCCGTGGTATAACTCAAAAATGAATAGGCTCATGGGCGTAGTGACCACAAAAATTAAAATAATTTTATAATAATTATAAATAAATATAATAATTATAAAAAATAATAATATCGTTTTTATTGTTCTGTGGTAGTGACAGTGAGGCAGGGAAAGGGACTTGCCCCCTCTGGTTGCTCGATCATCTCATATACTTAGTCCGATATACAAAACTAAATAAAACATGTAGTAGAAAAAAATCATCAAGGTTTATCCAGATCCCTCGTAGCGTAGGCTAGTGTTGAAATAAGGTTTAGGTTGGATGGAATAGCACTAAAACTTGGTAGTTTTAATTTTTACTTTAGATATAAGATACATAAGAATATTATAATATTTTTTTTAATATAGTTTGCTTGCCTCTGCCCCATCCCGAGAAAAACCCCGGCTAATGGATGGGCTAATCGTGTTGAAGAATAGAGAAATACATCGATGACGGTCATAACTTGAAAATTCGTAAAAAAAAAACAAAAGAAACGTTTTCCAGAGTGCTCATATAATCCTAACATAAATAACTTTAAATTTCATATAAAAAAAAAATATATGACGGTTGTTTGTTTGGAGGCCAAAAATGATTATGCATACCTTTTTATATTTATGTGAATCGTAGGGCAGACCGAAAAGAATGTTTTCACGGACAGTGGCAGGAAACAGCCAAGCCTCTTGACTGGAGTAAGATATTCTTCCGTTAATGTTGACTGTACCTTCGGATACCGATAGCTCCTTCAATATAACTTGGAGCAGCGATGACTGAAATAAAAAATAAATATCGTATTTTACATCTCCTCCACCTATTCTGGTTATGTTTTTCACGCGCTAAAATTTTCATACGACTACTGTTTATCGCGTGATAAACAGCTATGTAATGTTATGTAATGCAAAATAGAGTATAAATATATATATATTTTTTTAATCTTAAAAAATAAAGAAATGAGTGCTACCAAAGTTGCCATTTTTAGACCATGTTTGTTACGGAGTCTATCTCAAAGGCCAAAGCAGTTAAGAATTCTGTATATTATGTACCATATGATATATTATGATAAATGATTTCGTAACGTGTGAACACGTGTGTAATTTTACAGATTTTTTTCGATCAGATCGCGTGTTAACTGTTGCAATTAATATGTTCTGTGGTTATAATATAATACACAGAAACCAAACCCCAAACAGACGCCAGTCGTAGCAGTTCCGAAACTACGATGACTAAAAATTATATTATTATATATATAATTATATTATTATAGAATATTATTGTTTAACTGTACTGTTGCATTGGGCTGTCCTGTAATGATAGTATAAGTTTGGTAAATAAATAAATAAATAAAAATAAATAAAAATACTTGGAAAATCTTGCGACCGAAAATGGCTATATGGGTGGTTTATATGTTTATTATCATTTGAACTAGTTTCGTCCTTCCTTCTGGAAATATCAGCAAGATAACCAAATTTGACTTTCAATCTTATCAATGATATCTCATTCTATTTAATTTTGTCTTCAGTCATCTTGGCGATTATTTACAACAAAAAATACCGTTTTAAAAACCAACACCTTTATTTTGTTTTTACACGTGTATAGTATATTTTACCTTACTACAGTATGTAACAGTAGTAAAGTAAGTAAACATATATGTACAGATAAGATAAACTCATACTGTCAGTAACCTTTATTAATCCTTAATGTTCGTCAATTCGTTCGTACATCCACATGCGGTTCGTTTGCCTCATATAAATGAAGAATAACCCTTAAATTTCAGGAAAAACCAGAATGAATTTCAGTTTGTACCGGTACACAATGTACAAAGTACACCTGAAATACTAGATGTTCGTTTGAAGTGAAGTTTGCTCAGTTGTTCGCGATGTACAGTCAGCAAAAGATATAGGTATCCAGGCCCAGCGCAAACACTTCGATCCTGAGACCCACAGGTGAGTGATAGATGAGTTGAAGATGCATGTGTATTGACCAAGTATTCCTCACCTAATCTATCACTCACCTGTGGATCTTAGGATCGAAGTGTTTACACCAGGCCTGGGTACCTATATCCTTTGCTAACTGTACTTAAGAGCGGTTTAGCAGCCGGATTGTGAAAAACCCGCCTTTTTCTAATAAATCGAAACAGAACTCTTATATTCAAAATCTACTCAATAGTTCCTCAACTAAATCTTATTATGTACCTAATTGTGTATGCATGACAGTTTACACAAAACATAGGTAATAAGTTTTTTTTGAGGAACTATTGAGTCAATTTTGGATATAAGTGTTCTTATAAGTGTGTGTTTCGATTAATTCAAAGAAAGCGGGTTTTTACCGCTCTTAACCAATAATAGTAAAGCTCACTTTGCCCGAGCCGACAGGTCCGATGATGGCACACAGCTTGTTCCGGCGCACCCTCATGGAAATGTTCCTCAGTGTCATCTGGTCCCGACCCTCGCCAACGCCGGTCCAGGACGCGCTGACTCCTATCAACTCCACCGCCACATCGCCCAGCAACGACTTGCGAGGAACTACCTCTGAAATGTCGTTTTATTTGAAACACTGACCTTTAGTTATATATTACTGTTTCAAATAATATATCACTAAAGGTTGGTGATTTGCGTTTGGGATTAGAAACCTCAGCGTTATTTTAAGAGTGGTTTCGCAGCCGGATTGTGAAAAACTCGCCTTTTTATAATTAATCGAAATAAACTTAAATTCAAAATTCACTCCATAGTTATTCAACCAAACCTTATTACCAATGTAATTTGTATGTTGCCATCGCAAAATTTCCATTGGTTTCTGTAAATAAGAATTTAAAAAAAATATTTTACAAAGTTTTTAATTCTGTTTTACAGAAACCAATGGAAACTTTGCGAATGCAGTATACACAATACATAGGTAATAAGGTTTTGTTGAGGAACTTTTGAGTAAATTTTGAATATAAGTTTTCTGTTTCGATTAATTAGAAAAAGGCGGGTTTTTCTTAATCCGGCTAATAAACGGGTATAAAGAACTTGACTACCAAGTGCATCAAAAAATTATCATTACAAAAATTTTTGTACAACTTATATATTTATCTTTGCCTTTGTATTTTGTAGGTCAAAAATTATCGGAACTTATTAGCCCGTAAGTAGCACATGGAAATAATTGATGTTTTATCAGGCGTCACTACTTCCACAAACGTAGACCTCAATAAGCTGTCTCACTCACCGAGATTTCCGATAATTTACAGATAAGATTATGAAGCGAGAATTTACGATATAAGGAGATGATTAAATGCCGTAAAATTAAACAGCTTACCGCTTGATAAACCACCGGCGTCATATTCTTTCTTGGAATATCTTTTTGGGATGATGTAGCTTTCAGTATTGACGGTGTTGGATTTGAATGTAACTGGGACAGGGCCTTTACCTTGGTTTGGCATAACGGACAAATCATCTCTTTCGTCTGTAATATATTAATCTTAGTTAGTGAGAATCATGGTCAAAAGTATGTGAAATTAAATTAAATTAAATATATTTTATTTTCACACCACCTGCTCGACAATGTCCAATTACATATCATGCAACCTCAACGTAAAGTAACGCATTATATCTCAAGGGATATAAATTATATGAAAATCCCTAGGGATTAAAGTGATTTAAATTTGGAACGTCAAATTCGTGTGGAAACTCGTGGAAAACAATGCCCATATGGGATTGTAAAGAGGTTTGTTCGAAAATCGAACTGGCCACCATAAGCAGAATTCAACAAAAAGAAAAAAAGCGTTTACAAAGAATGTGAAACAAAAGACGGTGTTTGGTGCTGTGATTGTTAGTGAATTTTATTGAATTAATAATGTTAATAAAAAATGTCGAGCTTTTCATTGTCTCGCAGAAGGTGTGAAAAGTAGATTATGCTCATCTGGAATAAAGCCTGTCTTTGTCTTGGGCAGCTTGAACCCCTAGAGTCCCTCGTGCCGCCCGTGACGTAAGACACTGCTTTATTCCCTTAGTGCATAATCTACTACGAGTATTTTGTAATGTAGGTATATCAGATACACTTTTATTACAGGTCGGTTTTAATGTAATATAATTAAATAATCTATGTCTATAGGTAATAGTTTTATGTAATAAATATTAATATGGGGAAATACAAAAATAAATAATAAACGTTAGGTTTACTTAAATGAAAAAAATACACGTAAATAAATTAAAAACTATAGGAATAAGGAATAAATTATTATAGAAATATATGCAATACATATAATAAATATATGCCTAACTCCGCCCATTCGATTAGTCTTGCTAAGAAGAAGGGCAAGAAAATTAGCAAGATCATGTTCTTTTTTTTCATGTGTGTTTTCTCATAGCTGCTATCTATGAAAAATCTATGGTTAAAACTTACCCAACATGAGGAATTCCTGTATCCTCTCTAAAGTGACAAACATCTCAGAGAATTGTGCTATAGCCATCGGTAAAATTAAAGCAAGATTCGCTTGAATTATACTGAAAAATTGTTGAATTGGGTAAATCTAAAAATAAGATTTTTTTCTTTGTTAATTTTTATTTTAATATACAATTTGTGTAACCCGTATAAATATCATATTAGGTATTAAAGATCTAACTACAAAATATGTATGTTCAAAAATGTAATGAAAATTATGATGAAAATTTAACTATATGTAATGAGTGATTACAGAAAAAATAAAGCGGTCTTGAAATTTTGCTACATTTTGAAGTATAAAAAGAACACGAAAGAACTCTCGACGCATGAGTAGCACTCGCACTTGACCATTATTTCATTTTTTAAAGTGAGCTTTAAGTGAGGTTATAAGTTTTTTAATTCAGTGGAATTATGGCAGATCAAAGAAAGGGATGGAGCTGTGCACGTAAAGAAGAAACGATACAGTTCATCTCGCTTACTTGCACAGCTCTATCCCTTTCCTTGAACTGTCATAATCCCACTTAAGGCGCTTTATACTGCGAAAGTGCTGCCACTTAAGAAAAAAAAAATTTACTTGAATAATTATTAAAAATCTGCTCAAGTAAATGCGTAGATATAGCAATGAACTATTTTTAAATAGCAGAGTTTTTATAAACAACGTCTTTGATGAGCTAAAATGTTAACTTTTGCTAAAAACGGCCGCTTTTTGCATAAGTTAAAATTTTAGCTCATCAAAGACGTTGGCTATGAAAACTATGCTATTTAAAAATAGTTCATTGCTATATCTACGCATTTACTTAAGCAGATTTTCAATAATTATTCAAGTAAGTAAACAATGTTTTTTTTTTCTAAAGTGGCAGCACTTCTGCAGCATATAGCGCCTTAAAGTTCCTCGATGTCTACAGTGCTACAAAGATCTGATGGCGTGTGGATGACAGTGATAGGGGGGCGCAGCTGTGAAACAAGGAGTATGGTAGCGGCTTTAGTTCCGATTTTGGACACAACCAATCCACGCGCTATAAGATACTTGTAGCACAGTACACTATTTTCAAAAAAAAATAACTTAGATTTGTTATCTAGGTAGGGTGTGTCTGTGTATGTATCTAACAATGGAAGCACCCTTGTTCGCGGGACAAATGTTGTGTGGACTTGTACCAAAATCCTCATTGTGCGGTCCTACCTTTCCCGTTGACTTAGGCGATTGTATTTTCTTACACGATGTACGGCTGTCTCTTTCTAGCATGAACATCTAATAGAATTTCGTTAACACTTACTGGAGACAGAGATAGAAGCAATCAAAATTCTTGTCAAAAATACGGCTTGTGCGGTCCTAAAATTTTGTGCGGGCCGTCCGCTCAACAAGGGTTTTGCGGACGTTAATACACAGGGTCCGCATTTTAGTGGGTTAACGTACGAAATAACAAAACGTCCGTATGTTGATGGTTTTGTGAACGAAATTACGCAGCGATTACATTTTGATGAAATACCATACTAAATTATACGCTCCGTCCGCACTTTGGTAGTCTTACGTACGGAATAACACACCGTTTGCAATATAATGGTTTTGTATACGAAATTACACTCCAATTACTTACTTTAAATTATTAAATTGTTAAATTTATTATTAAATTATTAAATTACTTACTTAGTCAACAATCAGAATCACCTTTGATACCCCTTTAGGGTTCCATTTCATAAAGCGACGATATTTAGTATCGGTATAGCATTAAATTTTAAACTGAGTTCATGAGGCCGAGTTCACATAACCCCGGGGGCATTACAATACCGTTTCATTTGGACATGTCTCCCGAACGGCTGAGAACGGCTTTCGTAGAAAGTTGGTTCAAGCACATTTAGACCGTTGACAGTTTGGACACTTGACAGCTGTCAGAGGAAATTTTAAACTGTATACATTTAAGTACCTTTTACATAAATTATTATTACATACGGCTTGAACACTCACGTGTGATTGTTGTTGACTATATGCCAACCGTTTCACCGATACAATTTCGGCATTATCAAGGCGAGTGTCGTTCTTAGGACGACGACGCGGCGTTCACCGTCGTTGTCAAACGGGCACTGGCAGCCGCCGATCGGCGAGCCGCACGCATTGCTCGTGCGCTGAGCGTTGGCTGCGTCGTCGATAGGGGTGGGATGGTGGATGCACTTGATTTCTTTGATTGTTCCAACTGTTTGTTATTAGGGGCGGTTATTAAACAAAACGAACTCACAACATCGTCACTGTCACTGGGCACTGTCCTAAAGTTGCTCGATCCATCGAGAACCGGTTTCCAAGACGGAGCCAGCTGCCAACCATGATCCCTGTTGAAGTTGGGATTACGACTTATCTCGATGGCTTCGTGTATTTTGCGAGGAATGGTATATTTCTCCTTCACTAATACTGTAGCCTTGTCGAAACGGATGAAGTGGGTCGTATCCGAACTTAGTGCATGTTCTGCTACTGCTGACCCGTTAATGTCCAGTTTCTTCATGGATCGAATATGTTCAGTCAGTCTTGTGGACACGTTGCGCTTGGTTTCTCCTATGTAGCTTTTTCCACAATCGCACGGGACTTTATAAACTCCAGGTGTGTTGAGAGGGTCTCGGTCCTTTGGGGATCTCAGCCAGTTCCGTAGTTTGGTGGGGGCTCGGAAGATAGTCTTCACACTGTACTTCCGGCGAAGCAGGTGTCCAATCCTATCTGTTACGCCTCTCACAAAGGGCAAGTAGATCGGAGCCCTCTCAACAACGGATGGACGATGGTGGGTTGATGGAGTCGCAAGCCGGTTACTGTGTCTCCAATTATACCCATTGGCCTCCAGTACGTGTCTTACGTGGGTCAATTCAGCATCCACATACTGTGGGTCACATAACCGCAACGCTCGATTTATTAAGGTACGAGGCACTGACGCAAGGTGAGAAGGGTGGTGATGAGAATCTGCTTTCAAGTAATGATCCGTGTGTGTGGGCTTCCTGTAAACGGTATGCGCCAAACGACCGTTGGGTCCACGAATGATTAAGACGTCCAGAAATGCTAACCTGCCATCCCTCTCACACTCAACCGTAAAGGAAATTTTTGGATGGATGTTATTCAAATGTTCTGTCAATCCAGCTAACTTGTTTTTATTGACTACCGCGAAAACATCATCCACGTACCGCCACCAGTATCTCGGTTTATCACGCGCACTCTGCAGCGCTTTCTCCTCAAACCACTCCATAAAGATGTTCGCTACTACAGGTGCAATAGGTGAACCCATAGCCACTCCGTCTACTTGTAAGTAAAAGTCTCCGCGCCAGACAAAATAACCACTACGTAAACAAAACTCTATGCAACTCATGTACTCAGTGGGTATGTCATTGCCGTTTAACAGATTTGCAATAACGGTGATCGACTCGTCGACTGGTACATTGGTGAACAGAGATGTTACATCAAAACTCACCATTATTTCATCTTCTTGCAAGGTTACCTCTTCCACAAGCTGAACAAAATGGGTGGAGTCTCTCACATAACTCGCAGTCCTCCCCATCATTGGATAAAGCAACTTGACCAAAAACTGGGAAAGATTATATGTTGGCGAGTTAATTTGGCTTACAATAGGTCTTAGCGGCCAATTAGGTTTGTGGATTTTAGGCAGTCCATACATTTTTGGAGGTGTTGGATTGTGTGGTTTTAGTTGATAAATTAGCTCTTTCTGGGGAAATGTCGATATTACGCATTTTTGCGTAAGTCAAAACTACCTAAAGCCAATATCTCGAAACAAGAAATCAGGGCTTTAAATAACTTACGTAAAAATTCTGATGTGTTAGTGTTGCCAGCCGACAAAGGAAATGCCATAGTAATTGTGGATACAGTGGCTTATGAGGAGAAAATCTCAAAGTTAGTAGACGATAAAACTACCTACAAAAAGGTAAACTATAATCCTACTTCTCGAGTAACAAATAAAGTCCTCAAGTTGCTTCAGACATTTCCCCAGAAAGAGCTAATTTATCAACTAAAACCACACAATCCAACACCTCCAAAAATGTATGGACTGCCTAAAATCCACAAACCTAATTGGCCGCTAAGACCTATTGTAAGCCAAATTAACTCGCCAACATATAATCTTTCCCAGTTTTTGGTCAAGTTGCTTTATCCAATGATGGGGAGGACTGCGAGTTATGTGAGAGACTCCACCCATTTTGTTCAGCTTGTGGAAGAGGTAACCTTGCAAGAAGATGAAATAATGGTGAGTTTTGATGTAACATCTCTGTTCACCAATGTACCAGTCGACGAGTCGATCACCGTTATTGCAAATCTGTTAAACGGCAATGACATACCCACTGAGTACATGAGTTGCATAGAGTTTTGTTTACGTAGTGGTTATTTTGTCTGGCGCGGAGACTTTTACTTACAAGTAGACGGAGTGGCTATGGGTTCACCTATTGCACCTGTAGTAGCGAACATCTTTATGGAGTGGTTTGAGGAGAAAGCGCTGCAGAGTGCGCGTGATAAACCGAGATACTGGTGGCGGTACGTGGATGATGTTTTCGCGGTAGTCAATAAAAACAAGTTAGCTGGATTGACAGAACATTTGAATAACATCCATCCAAAAATTTCCTTTACGGTTGAGTGTGAGAGGGATGGCAGGTTAGCATTTCTGGACGTCTTAATCATTCGTGGACCCAACGGTCGTTTGGCGCATACCGTTTACAGGAAGCCCACACACACGGATCATTACTTGAAAGCAGATTCTCATCACCACCCTTCTCACCTTGCGTCAGTGCCTCGTACCTTAATAAATCGAGCGTTGCGGTTATGTGACCCACAGTATGTGGATGCTGAATTGACCCACGTAAGACACGTACTGGAGGCCAATGGGTATAATTGGAGACACAGTAACCGGCTTGCGACTCCATCAACCCACCATCGTCCATCCGTTGTTGAGAGGGCTCCGATCTACTTGCCCTTTGTGAGAGGCGTAACAGATAGGATTGGACACCTGCTTCGCCGGAAGTACAGTGTGAAGACTATCTTCCGAGCCCCCACCAAACTACGGAACTGGCTGAGATCCCCAAAGGACCGAGACCCTCTCAACACACCTGGAGTTTATAAAGTCCCGTGCGATTGTGGAAAAAGCTACATAGGAGAAACCAAGCGCAACGTGTCCACAAGACTGACTGAACATATTCGATCCATGAAGAAACTGGACATTAACGGGTCAGCAGTAGCAGAACATGCACTAAGTTCGGATACGACCCACTTCATCCGTTTCGACAAGGCTACAGTATTAGTGAAGGAGAAATATACCATTCCTCGCAAAATACACGAAGCCATCGAGATAAGTCGTAATCCCAACTTCAACAGGGATCATGGTTGGCAGCTGGCTCCGTCTTGGAAACCGGTTCTCGATGGATCGAGCAACTTTAGGACAGTGCCCAGTGACAGTGACGATGTTGTGAGTTCGTTTTGTTTAATAACCGCCCCTAATAACAAACAGTTGGAACAATCAAAGAAATCAAGTGCATCCACCATCCCACCCCTATCGACGACGCAGCCAACGCTCAGCGCACGAGCAATGCGTGCGGCTCGCCGATCGGCGGCTGCCAGTGCCCGTTTGACAACGACGGTGAACGCCGCGTCGTCGTCCTAAGAACGACACTCGCCTTGATAATGCCGAAATTGTATCGGTGAAACGGTTGGCATATAGTCAACAACAATCACACGTGAGTGTTCAAGCCGTATGTAATAATAATTTAGTATGTCAGCTCACGCGAGTTTTAATAACCTTTTACATAGCCTACTAAATCAGTTAGTTGAAGTGGCAGTGGGCTGGCCATATTTGTCGCCGACATGATAATCGTTGCGGCCGAAAGGCCACGTACAGCAAAGCGTAGCGTAGGCCGGCCTGCCCGCTGGACTGACTATCTGAAGGACGTTGCGGGTAGCGGCTGGATGAGGGTGACTGAGGACCACCAAGAGTAGTAGTAGGGAGGCCTATGTCCAGCAGTGGACGAATAGGGGCTGATGGATGGATGGAGGTTCCTTTTGTTGATATAGCCTAATTCATACTATCCCAGCTATTTTTCGAAAGATTTCCTAAGGATTAATTTTAAAATTTACCGCGCTTTGTTGTTACACGTTTCCCTGGCCAGACTAGTGATTGACTCGTGTTGGGCTTACGTTTGCAAGGAAAACAAAAAATAATACGAATTTAACAAAAAGGGTAATCGAATCTTGATACTGAACACTTACCGACTATCCAGAATGAATTTGGATAAAAAAATAAACTTATATTTAGGTGCTGCTTACCTCAGATTTGTTTTTCACACACCAAGAAGAAGGGTGAATTCAATTTATATATAAAGTGCGGTCCTATCTTAAATTTTGCATTTTAAGATGATTACTTTAACTCACATTTGTTTTTTACACACGAGGAAGTAAAGTTGGTTCGTTATTTATATAAAGTGCGGTCCTACTTTGACGTCCGCATTTTATCATTTTCGTACTAAGTTATACATTTTTGGACTGGTGGCGCCACGTGGTGGTTACACACTTGAACTATATTTTTGCATGTGTTAACTCAACTTGACAAAAATACTGGTTGTGCGCCACCCCATTGAAATTCTACCAGATTTCACCAGTCGACCAATCAGAGCGCGAGGATTCGATAGCTATATTGAAAGATATTATGTGGACGTCCGCATAATCAGAAAGACCGCACAACAAGGATTTTTGAAAAGGTAAAGACCGCACAATACTCTAGCCGCAAATACAAATATATCTACGTGTGTATGTATCTAACAATGGTAGCAAAAATATTTACCGTGGTGGCTGTCGTCATGGAGCCGGTGAGAACGAGCGTCAGAACCGTGAGGAACAAAGAGCTGCGTTCCGTAAATAGCATGAACATGAAAAAGGTTCCCTGGACAAAGGAGGCCTTCCTGAGGGCACTCATCTCCCACTCGCGAGATACTTTCACCACCTTTTGGAACGGAATCTCCCAGGCATACATTTTAATCACCTGAAAACAATTTGTTTTTTTTTTTTTTTTCGTTTATTTATTCATAGTTAAATTTATTTACATATTTAAGAGTTTAAAGCCATCCGACTAAAACCACATGGTTTATGCGCGGTATGGCGAGATCGCAAACTTTATGCTAAACTAACTAAACTAATTCTAACTTATATTATGTTAAATAACATCACGCAGCCACAGGCTGCTGATGTTGAAGAAAATAAAGCTTTATGGCACTTTTTCGCTTTTTATTATTATTTAAGTTTTTTAGTCTATCTAATGTATGGGTAGGTATTTCATTTAGTATTAAAGGAAGCATGTACTCCCATGTTCTCATACCATATATATTATTATAGTTAGGTAGTTTATAAGTAGGTAGGTAAGTTAGGTTTCGTAAGTTCTTAGGCCTAGTTTTCTTAATAAGTTTATCTTCATTATCATATTCTTCACAAATAATCTTCTGTTGAATTTTCGTTTATAGACTATAAAATAAAAATAATACCATTATACAGATTGTACAGATTATGTACAGATTATACAGATTATACATTGTACAGCTGGTAAGGATAGAGTGCGTCAGTCGCAATTATAGAGCAAGTACTAAATACCATAAAAATAGGTAGATTATTTTGCGCTGTAAATGACAAAATTTAAAGTTGATTACAATATTCAGAAGTATTTTGAATCGGTTTCTAAAAGCATTTTACGTTTGTATTTGTAAACATGGCATTTTTTTTAAACTGGGGCCTTATTGTCTATTTCAATATCTATCGCTATTGCTATCGTGATTAGCTAAAAATATTAGATGTTGAAGTCAGACAATAAGGGGGTTGGTTCCCTACATCGTTTTTAGGGTTCCGTACCTCAAAATGAAAAAACGGAACCCTTATAGGATCACTTTGTTGTCCATCTGCCTGTCTGTCAAGTTTTTAAGGTTGGGTTTGCTTTGTACTAGTTCCTTGAAAATATTTACTCGTATGCTGACTAACTTATTGCTCAAGAGGGTGTGTTGGAGGTTATTACGATTGTCGTTTGAATGGACAAACATTTACCCACTGTTCACCGACGATTATCGTATCTATGGCGCTCTACCGGCCTACCGACTAATGCTGGTATCGCCTATTCGCTACCAAAGTAATACGATACGACGTAGAAGAAACCTATAAATGCAAACATGTAGATACTTAGGTATAATTATAATAATACACGAGTTGAATCATAGCCTTCTGTAAAGAAATTAACACTGTTTTCTTAGCTGCTACTTAGCTTGGTTGTGTTTAAAAAATATATGACGTACCTGTATACCATTTATACAAATATATGACGTACCTGTATACCATTTATAATTTCACTCATTAACTTTATTCTTTTATCCGTTCTGCCAGCCGTCTCTCGCCTGAAAACTGCTGTCAGCTTTGTAAGCATAGCTGAAATTGTAATACAAGTTGTAAATATTCGCAAATAGTTGCTCAGTTTGATCAGTATAAGCGGTATCAATAGACCTTGGCATTAAACATGGCCGCTATTTTATCCAGCTCTTACTCACACACTTTCCTGGATCCGCCCTTGCTCACACACTATGTCCGTCTATATTCACACATAGCAATACGGATAGCATGAAGAACAATATCGTTAATGCGTTATAGGCTGCCATTCAAAAAAAGATTATTAACTACTTACTAGAATAATTATCGAAAATCTGGTCAATTAAATGCCAAGTAATATCAAATAGTTTTCAAAAACAACTATAACTAGCCAGAATTAACTTATTCCAGAAGCGTCCGTTTTTAGCAAAAGTTAAAATTTTGCTCGTCGAAGACGTGGTCTATGAAAACTATGCTATTTAAAAACAGTCCATTGCTATTTCTAGACTTTTAATTGAGCAAACTTTCAATAATTATTCCGGTAGGTAAGTAATGCTTCTTTTCGTGCCAGCACTTTCGAAGCATAAAGCGCATATTGTCAATCGCTCAGATCCTCAGTGATATGTCGGATGTGCGGTTGGCTGACGGTACAGCTAGACAACCATTTTTAATCCCAGGGTCTATTGATATGGGTAATAGAGTATTGTCATGTGAGGTGACTTTTGCAGCTATAATCTAACTGGCGACTCGATAACATAATGTAATGATATAGGAATTAAGACACGTATGCCCAAACCCGCACAAACTTCTGACAAAATCTATTTAAATTTTATGCTTTGAGAAAGTCGGAAAGTCGTGAAAATCTACGAAACACATACAAAAATATCAATCAATAATTAATACAAATATATGAAAAGCATGGCCAATGTACCATAATTAAATGACTTTACTCAATTCCCCGCATATTGTGGCTTTTTTTAAACGTTACATGTATAAACCCGACGACTTAGTTCACGCACAGCTGTCACGAGACTGCTCGACGTGCGGCACTTATAACTAAGCACATGCCCACCGTGGCAATTATTTAATTGCGTCAATTTTTAAGCACGTTTATACTTCCCTTCCTTATTATTTCGATGTTCTTATACTTTTCGGCACAAACCTCTTTAGATAACACATTTTAGAACTGAGAAGAAATTCAATTACGGACATTGGACATTCCAGACCAAATACAATTTTTCCCTTATGTTCCAGACGTTGTACACCATACGTTACAGTTTTACTACGCCAAGGATCTAACCTAAAGACATTTGTTTCAGATAATACAGATAATATGTCAACATCACAAAGACATTGTCCCATGCCAAGGTTGCAAAGTAAAACGTATACTGACTGAATGGCTTGGGTTAGCCTTGCTAAAACAACTATGTGCAACTAATATACAACAAAACCATATTATTCGCAGCCCAAAAACATGCACACTATTCTCATTTTTTTATTTATACTTTTATATTCATAGGTAGTTTTAATTTATAGGTTGTCTAGTTTCTTAGTGTTATTTAAGTTTTATTTTGTTAAAATAAATGAATCTAAATTAGCGTTCTATTTGTTATTTTATTACGTTTAAAAAAAAGCATAATTTTTTCATTTAAAATTTATACGAAACTACGTGCATAATTAGTTAATTTATAAGCATTGTTTATTATCAGGGATAGTGACTAACTGATAAAAACATATTTAATGCCTTGTGTAACGTCTGAGTTTAATTGTAGTATTTTGATAAATTTATCAATTTAGTTTTTACGCAACTAATAGCAAAAGATCCGATACTCCTATTGAAATAACACAATCAATAAAAATTTAATTTATATAAAATTAAAATTTAATTTATATAAATTTAAAATTTAATTTATATAAATTTAAAATTTAATTTATATCAATTTAAAATTTAATTTATATAAATTTTCTCTAGCTATAATTATTAATGTACAAATTCAAATTACATCTATAATTATTGATGTTTCGGGTCTGATCTGGACCCAGCATCAGTTGAGTATTTTTAAATTAAAATAAATAGACATTGACATAATTTTTAGGGTACCGTATCCGATGGGTTCCAAACGCGACCCTATCACAAGCCTCCGCTTCCTATCTGTCCGTTCGTCCGTCCGTCTGTCTGTCTGTCCGTCTGTCACAGGGATCTACAGCTTCAGCCGTTATAGATAGCCAGTTAAAATATTCACATGATACATGTTACTATGGTCTCTATCATACAAAAACCTCAAGTAAGTAGCATTTTTATAACGTTAACATGTCCCCCCTTCTCCTTATCTCCGAAATAAGAGGTTCTAAAAATGTGAAAAATATCATGGTAATAAACATTAGCGAAAGCTGATTCATTTTTATCGTGTATTAATTGTATTATTGAGTTTGATCTGAACTTGTGTGAGACAAAACACTAGAACTTAATTTATAATGACATATAAATAAAACTCTTGTATTTCGGTTTCTAGATCGGTATTAATATCTTGTGGTTATGTGTCTACTAATTTTCTACAACGCTGTTTTCGATACTATTTACGGTGCCCCTCGAGACGTGATACCCTGAAGCAATTGCTTAATTTGCAGTTCTGATCGCATAACATAAATGATATTCTCTTTTTATGTATCTACGCAGCGGCAACAACCTCACACTGACTACTCAGACATGTACAAATATACAATCATAATTATTGCAACTATCCCAATATTGGCAGAGTTAACTCCACTAGATACCTGTGCATTATCAACCATCTACCTATATAATTGACAAAAATCTCTCCTGGTAACCTCAACACGAAGCCGTGGCAATGAAAGCAAGAAAATAATATGTTTACAACAAATTTGCATAAGAACACAACACTTGCTCAGTCTACTTCCTTGTATTGTATAATCGTCTGGGGAAGTACATATACAACTCTGTTTTAAGCGTGGAAATTGCACAGAGAACTATTTTAAAAGTAATGCTTGCTGCGCCAAAATAAATTATATGCAGTATATCCATGCCTACGTCATTTTGTAGAATCCGGCAAATTGTAAAGTATGAAATCGAGAATTTTTCACCAAGAAATCAAAAATAGTATGTTTTTAACAATAGTATAAGTGCGAAGCGAAGAGAAGATTTATTATATACATATCAGTGTACGGTATATTATATTATAGCCGATTCTGAAGGCTTCAATTTTCTTTTTAGTTCCATTAAAAACTTGAAATTTTCCGAAGTAATTTAGCTGCTGTTCTTAACACTTATGTACTATTTTGCAATGAAGAAAATTTTGTTTTGGCAGCACTAAAACTAAAATTAAAGCCTTCAGAATCGGCTGTAATAGGTATACTTAAAATTCATAAAAATATTTCATTATAAGTACCTAAAAATTGTTAAAAACCGCAATCCCTATTCAGTTACCAAAGGTGCTACTGTAAAACTTTGTTTGCTTCACAATTATATACATTTTTTGTTTTGTACACAATCAATTTAACATGGTTTTACATATCTACACCACACCACACACCGTGACATACTTTGAATGAAAGAAAATCCTAACAATATACGAGTACATTTGTTGAGCAAATTAAATTTGTATTAACACAATACACCTCCATTTTCTACAAACTCAAATAATCGACTTTTATATACATATGTCACAGATAAATTGTCAAAGCTGTGAAATTATAATTATATACGTAAGATAGCTTTTACCCGCGACTTTGTCCGCATCAGTTTTGGATATAAGTTTGAATCAGATTTTCCCATAGAGCTTTACCAAAAGGCAAAGACAAGCAACACGATTTTTTTTTAAAGTACAACTATCTTTCAGAAATAAATATTCGACAAATCCTTTGTTGGTGCACCCCTACACCTAAAATACATGTCTGATTATTTGTTATCAAAAGTTTTATGCCAAGTGTCTAGTTAATACAACTTATGCACTCCCTTCGGGGATGATTTTTGAAAAATGGTGTATAGAGTGTTTTTTTTTTATTGTCATTAAAAATATTTGTATTAAGTTTCAAATTGATACACGCAGTGTAAAATTTTTAGACCCATGCACTCTCTATTTCTCCCATAATGATTCACTCAGGACTGGGAGTGAATCACTATGGAAAGTCGAAATTTAATTTTACGAATTTCACAAAAATTTGGAAAATAGGCTATCACGCAAAGTAAACTGCAAAGAATATTACCTTGCAACGGAAGAATAAGTAGAAGAATCCCAAAGAGGCCGACGAACGGTGCAAACCCGGCCGCCTCATGCATGAAGTAGAGCACGATAGCAGACTGGACGGGTATTAACCAGAAGTAGTGCAGAAACAGGAAGGCATAGTCGAACCTGGCGACGTCATTCGACATCAGGTTCACTAGTTTCCCTGCAGCTGTGCTCTGCAGGGACGCCTGGTTCAACCGCAGCAGCTGAAATCATCTTGTCCTTTAAGAGGCATTTCAAAAAATCATACTTTTTGTATGGGGTGCCCTTCTAGATCGCAATTTTCTTGGAATTTGGAGTAATGTTTATTTTTTATTTGGGTCTAATTAAATGAAGTCATTATCAATAAAATTACGGAATTCGATTATTTAAAGATTTAAAGTTATTCTGACATGAAATTTTGAATATGATTATGCTTTATTCAATAAAAAAAATAAACTGGCGAAATTTATCGGGAAAATTTAAAAATACATATTCTGGTAGATTATGTGTCAACAAATTTATATGTCAGATCACTACAAAAAATACAAAGTAATATTTAGAAATGTGGTACATTAACTGTAAAAGGACAAGATTGGTCTATGTTTATCATGTATTCAACAACATAAAAGCCTTTCTTAAATTGGTAAATTAGGCGCTTGAAATTTTAGATTTCTCGCTAAGTGTGAAATGGCTCTTAAAAACGTCAGTCCCTGATGTATTCAAAACTAACGCATATATTTGAACGATCATTCTTCTTTTATTTATTCATTTTGTAAATTTGGTATCCACTTCCACATTACGTAAAATAATACTTTCTTCACCACCCAAAAGTTGACTTGAAGAAATCGTTTTAAGTGATAAGTCCGCCCTTGTACAACATTGTGTGTTCAAAACTTTGTACTCAATTTTTTATTTAACAGTGTACAGTAAAGTGTGTATTCATTCATTCATCATTTTGGGACCCATACATATATTGTACCGAATTATTTATAAACTTGTCTAAAACAAAAAGTATAGAAAAGTATGCCGTGAATCTCGAATAATACCAGTTTTCCTATCCCAGCTATAAAATGTCTTATTTGATGCAATAAAGATAATTCAGATAGGTATGAAATTATAGTTTTGTATGTAACTGATTATCTCATACAACCAGTTGCAGTTTTTTAATCAAAGAATAAACACACCTAATCGTTTGTTAATCTGTTATAATAACTATATCAATATTAGTAAGTCGTCGTGAACTTATAGACGCTGTTTTCCTTTACAAACTTGTGAACAACAAAGTTGACTGCTTAGAACTTGTTAGAACTCATGCGGTGTAACTACAAAACGGTGTTTAACTTTAGACAGTGTCTATATCTGTTGCTGTCACTCTTTTACAATATGAAAGAAAAGGCGACAACGACAGATTTAAACACTGTCTAAAGTTAAACAACGTTTTGTAGTAACACGGTTGTCGTTTAAAATTCCACGCGCCTCCTCACGTTGTAACGCCAGGGCCACAGCTTCTGGCGGCGCTTCTGGCTGCGCTTCCAGGCGGTTTTTGCGACGGGCTTTGCCCTGCCACGACACCCGTCGGCGCCTTCGACCGCATCGGATGTATAGCGCGCTCGCTCACTCAAAGCGCTCGACACTAGGTTCGTCCTGTGCGCTCGATCACTGTTTCAACTGCCCGCCTCCCCGCACACCGCCGTCGCGAGAGCGCAAGTCACTCGAAGCCGGACAAGACGCGCTAGCGGTGACCCATGGCCGGCTCTATACAACTTCATACATTTGTTCTCTCCGCCGGCGCCGTCGCAAGAAGAACCGCTTGGCGCGCCTCTCGAAGCCTAAAGCTGTGGCCGAGGGTTAACTCTTTCAAATTCCACACCACCACAAACCGTACTAATTACGCAAATAATCGTTTTTTTTTTCTGTTCTCCCAGACTTTATAACGAGCAACTCCGTGACATCGACTTATTTTTAGAAAGTGTAAACTGTTTATGGTAAAGGCAACAAAGTTTTTATGTGTTCCTTATAAATTGTAACTCTTAATAATCTTGAGAATATTATGTTTTTTATGAGTATATCTAATATAACTGTATCAGTATCATTATAATAACTGTTTATTATACAAGTACTCGTATTATGGTTCTGTAGGTCTCTTTGTGTTCTTTTGTATTTTTTTAAATGTTAGACTGTTTGTAACCCTAAATAAATAAAATAAAATGAAAAATACACAATTGCAATGTCTATAATCGAGAGAGTTATATCTATCACTACATGAATCTACTGATATCTGCGAACAACTTACATAAATTTCCTATTGGATAATCTCAATACTTCAAAGAGTTTATTTTGCAACACAAACCTCGCGTACGGTTAGATTTTCTGTAGTACACTGTACATCAAACCTTAGTTAAGCGGCATTCAAGTATTTATTCAAAAATTAAGCAACGTTTTGCTTGGAGTATTTAAAATACATTTTATTTACTTTAGCCGTTTGTTTCGATTTAAATATTCATCGTCTTTATAAATAATGTCGGTGCCTTTTCATTTGTAATTTTAGAAAAAATGCATGGTTTGTTTCAGATTAATAATTAATTCCACATAAATAAATAAAAATTTCACGTAGAGACTGAAATAATACACAATGAGAAATTAAGTTTTTACAATAAAGCAGACTGGTTTAACGTTGAAGGAATCAAACCTTGCTTACCTTTCTGTACAGCAAGGAACAGTGAGCGACTCTAATTTTCATACCGAACCGGCCAACAAAGAGACTGTTGTGATGATGGCACACCAAAGATATCAAGTCCAGGCCCACCATCCCGAGAGCATAGTACCCAGCCTCCATTTGCGTCATCTCCGAGTCCGCGGACCAGTACGAGAGCAATTCAGAGAACAACAGCGGCTTTAATGTTCTGAAAGTGATAAAACGGTGAAATAAAGAAAAAATATTTGAAGTGGGAAGAAGTTGAAATCAATTCCCGACTTCAGCTGCTTCCCAGTCCGAATAGTTTTCTCATCTTTCACACTATATAACGATCGTTTTTTCAATTTGTTCAGAAATGCTGGTGTTATTTGCAGAAAAGCACATAATCCGCCAAATACTATATTTATGTTTAGGGACACAGCAACAAAGAGGATTTGAGAAGTGCACATTATATATATTATATATATATATATATATTACATTGTATGTATTATATATATTACCGGCTTAGACCGGCAAAAATATTGCTGGTTGCTATAACTTTCGTCTTTTACTTGCGTTTTAACAAATACTGACCGGTTTTAACTATGGTAAGTAAATGTAAAAGGTGTGTACACATAAAATACAAAAAATGAGAAATAAAATCTATTGTTTGTGCTGTCCATGTCCTTTGTTTTCAGTCACGTTTTTAGTACTCGCCTGGAAAAGTTATAAAAAGTTAAATTATAACAATTTAAAACCTAATAACATAAAATTATAAAAAAAAAATAAACTGTTACTTGAATTATAAAAACATAATTTAAATTTAAATCATAAAATTGTCAACTAACAGTTGGAAGACATTGTTGGAAGACAGATAAAATTATGCTGTATTGAATTGAATTGAATTGAGAAAGCATAAAGGTGATTTTTGTGATCGAAAGTAATTTTATATCGGAAAATATTTCGTGATATTTAGATTTTTCAAGTTTTATATGTTGAAACTGAAAGTAAACCAGTGAAAATAATTTTCAGGTCAATCTTGTACACCGCCAAATATCAAAACTAATAATAAGCGGAAAACAGGCGGAAGATTTTAAAGCCAATGAGAAATGTTTATAGGTAATGGATAACTAAACGGAAAATTATTCTCTGAAAATGTCTTACCGACAAGCCAAAATTGGGCCATGCGTTACTGTTTATTTTTTATAATAACAGTTTAAAGACCGATACACGCAGGCATTGTGCGTGGTAGCTTCAGTTATATTGTATTGCGTGCACAATGCTTCAGTCTACTGTCATACAACAACGTGCTGCTTATTAGTCATGATCTTCTCAAAACCAACTTAAAATGCTGTTTCAACTTTGTTTGGACCAGACCATGACTAATTGTGCATTAAATTTCAAACTCATGCTTTACATAAACCTCACTAATACTGAGCTATTAGTGTTAACTGCCACATACCAAAATGTTTTTAAATTTTAAACTTCTAAACAAGAAAAACAAAGTTAAGTTATGCACTTTGTGCTAACCGACTGACGATTATAACCTCAAACAGTTATTATAAAAGATAAACAGTAACGCATGGCCCAATTTTGGCTTGTCCTTAGATTATTTCATAAAATACTTAAGTTAGTAAAGGAACCTAACACATTCATTAAAAGAATTGTACCTAAACATACTTAAGAATGCATAACAAACTAGAAAAGATCAATAAGAAACAAATTTCTTGTTTGATTTGAACATCTTGATTACATGGCAAGTGCGCTCCGACTGCGCCACCGAGGTATCCTACCTTGACTATTGAATTTTTCCACCATACTTGTAGACCGAATGTTTGTAACTACTTGATACACCACCCAGTAATACACATATTAAATACTCACGAGGGCGTTATGTGATTTCACGCCTTGTTCATATAAATTGTACCAAGGTACCTACGAACACTCGTTCTTTACCCGTTTAATTTTCTTGTATTCTTTTAGAATAACGCTGTATTTGCTGATAGAAATGGTATTAGCTGCTGGTGTCACTCGCGCATTTGCTAGATTCGCCCCCAGCTTAGATTTCTAAGCTTTACTTGTCCAACAAATGCTTACTCTCAGCAATAATTCCCTAGATTATATCAATGATAACTATCGAATTTCTTTCAATGAATAAACGTTATTAATATTGCGTGACTTAGTACTCATTTATTTACTAACACGTTATGATGGTTCGTAGTGATCAGAAAAAAAATCAAAGCCGATAACAAATAAAACTATTAAATCTATAATAATTATTAGTTTTAATGTATAACATGAATTATCCATTCAATCAATTGCACACCTATTGGACTCTTTATGACCTTTACAAAATAATATATTACTTGAACTTTAATTTATTTAGACTTAGTATTAAATCTTTAAGTGAAAACCTGTTATTTGCCTTGCTTATGTATCAAACTATTGTGATCTTATTTGTAAAATTCTTGTTGGTTTTCCAAATAAAGGATTGAAAAAAAAAATATTTAAACAGCCTAAAATTGCTCTAAAAATAAATTACATTTACATACTACAGTAGAGCCATTGAGTGATGGCGCCTATGACGTTTAAATGCCTACAAAGTATCGTAATTATTTATAAGCAAGTGTGAATTAAAAAATGTAATACTTCATTGTTGATAGTGATGTACTACTTGTTTCGGTCATTATTTTTCGATTTGAATATTGCTTTATTGTGCAATAGAATTCGTATAGAAACAAAGAATTTTTTTTTTAAAGTTTCTCATTTTTTATAGGTCGTGTTTGAGGTCGCCAAGTTACGCAATAATATTTAATTAAAAGCAAAACAATGACGAAGTTAAACTAAACGAAAATAAATGATAGTAAAATATTTTTTTCGATTTAGATATTTAAACATCTCTTGGGGGCCCCGGGGCACTACACCGCCTAGCCCTCCGATAGCTACGCCACTGGTTTTGGCACATTTTCCTTTTGTATCATTATGTTGAATGTTGAATGACGTGTCTAATGTTGAGTAAACTCACACTTGATTTTTATTTTTAACCAAAATTTGAAATGAACCTCATCACTAAATGCAGCTGTCATAAGTGCCATCACTCAGTGGCTCTACTGTAGTATAATGTCAATAATAAATATTCGAGATATTTATTTACTGGGTCCAGTTACTTAACTCCAACCATAAATCAGCAAAAAATAAAACGGAATACAAACTTTGGTATAGCACTTCCTAAAAGAAGTATACCGCCAGGTATGTAGGATATCCAGTAGGCTCTACGAAGCGCGCGCCATAGTGATGGGGTTTTGTTCTGTCTCGTTGCTGATTCTAGCTCTTCTATCCAGTACCTGAAGAAAATAGCAAAAAGGTTCGCCTATTACGAGTATCATGTTAATTTTAAAATATAATGATAAAATCCAAGATATATTTCAGGCCCCACTGGGCCCGGCATCAATTGGAGTATGGAGTAATAATGATGACAGCATGCGTGACAGATAATATTTAGAAGATGACAACGAGAATTAAAAAAAAAAGATTAATAAAGCAAAACTACTTTCTTAAAAAGTAAACTTTTTGATAGAAGTGAGGATTGGTGCATGTGGCCCACCCACGTAGCTTACGGTTACGTAAGCTTTTGTAAATGATTTTGTGGTAGTTATTAAATGTGGTTTCGTTGCTGCATATTCCATGGAATGGACTATTTGATATGTGTGGGGTGGAAGCTGTTGAAATGCAAGTACTGCAATTTGTTTGATGGTTTGAAATGAACAGATGTGTTGATTAAATTGTGATCTCGACGTCTAGAAAGGTGATTTTTTCTGATGAGAGGTTGTGGGTGAACTGAAGTGTGGAGGAAGGAGGGAAGTCATTAAAGCGGTCGTTGCTGTGTGGCCAGATCATGAAAATGTAATCGATGAATCTTCGCCACACCAGGGGTTTCAGAGGCTCAGTGTTTAGAAAAGACGTTTCAATTGAACCCATAAAGTCTGTGTTCTCATCTGTCAAAGCAAATTATTCTAAATTTATCTTGATAACAAAATGACACAATTCTAAACAGACTTTTCTCAAGTGACGTCACACGAAGGCAAATGGAAGTTGCAGCTTTTTTGTAAAAATATTCATCATCTTGATGATTTTTAGACCACAAGTTCTAAAATAAGGCTTATTAAACCGAAATCTCGAAATGGTTTTCGAATTAACACACCTTAACATAATTTAATCTAAGCGAATTGCCCGCGAGACATGGTAGAAATTTAGGCAATTCGGGTGGGATCTACTGGTCCAGATTATTGAAACACATGTTTACCTATATTATCTACTCGTACATACATAAATAATTAGAATGAAATATTAAGAAGCGTTTTGTCCATGCAAGAGAAAAAATGCCTGAAGTAGATCGCCTAGACCCGCTAAAGCCAAAAAAAAATAATTTTTGTGCACGCGATTCAAGTAAATTTGGGCAAGTGCGAGTCGGGCTCCCCCAAAACGGGTTCCGTACTACCACACAATATGGGTACGGAACACTAAAAATATTATGGTAAATAACAACAATATTAGATGCCGTAGCGACATTAAGGCGAAGGCGACAAAAACAAGCCACTAAAATGGTAGCGTCTGGCAAACAATTCGGCACCCTCTGAGTGCGGAATCCTAATAATATCTTAAACGCAATATTTTTCGTGTAATCTTTACATTATCGTTATGTTGTCTTGTTTCGAAACTAAGGGGGGAGGACATGATATTGTTAAAAACGCTACTTTTTCGAAGTTTTTTCGGTAAGTTTTATTTTATTTGCCTTTATAGAGGCCAAAGTAACACCATTCTGCGAAAATTTCAACTGGCTAAGTACCTCTGTAGATCCCTGTGACCAGTGGCGTGCACACTTTGACAAAGTGTTATTAATAAATTTAAATAACACTTTGTCAAAGTGTAATTTAAATTTTTTCATATTTTTTCAATTGTCAAACTGACCTTCTGGTTGCTTTGACAGACGGACGGATGGACGGACAAAAGACGGCGGAAGCTTAGTAATAGGGTTCCGTTTGGAACCCTTCGAGTGTACGCAATACTTAAAACGACCACCAACCAATATAACAACTAGGATATATTTTGAAAAACATGCAAAGAAAATACACATTATTATAGTTTTTTCATTCTCCGCTAGATGATGATACCTTTTACAATGTTAAGGTGATTGCGACGGATCTCGTTCGCAAAAACACAGCTTATGATTGCTTTTCTTATTTTTGAATAGCGTGTAATAAATTAATGCCATTTTTGGCATACCGCGACCATACTTTGATGTCAATAAGACTTTTTTGGCGAAGTTGTGTTATTTTATGCAACACTTTGTAAATGATCCTGCACAACAACTATAAACACGCTTTGAAGTTGTGCAGACAGCAGAATTATTTACAACGTAAATAATATAACACAACTTTGTTAGAAAAGCCTAGTTGACATTAAAATATTGTCACGTAGTAACATTTTTTTTTTAATACTTTTTAATTAAAAATTAGAAAAACAATCATAAGTTGTACGTTTGGGAACGAGATCCGTCGCAACCACTTCATGAACAATGGTGATATACACTGAGTCACGTACTTAAGTATATCAAAACCAAAAGCAAGCAAAAGCTAGTAATAAATGTATTGAAAAAACTGTTTACACCTCGATTTTTGCTCACTGGTTTTAAACAGCGAAGAAAAGTGTTTCAAATTAAGAACACTGCGAATGTTCAAAAACTCTATATCCTTTGCTCAAGAGAAAGAGAAACAGCAAACATCAGCATGGCGGCTATCTCTTTCACTCTATGTGTATTCCATACACTTTGGGAGGCTATACACAGCCCCACAGCTTGTCGGATACCATAGACAAGGTAACCTTTCGAAATCCTTTGTATGGAATCCGGAAACGGATAGAGTAAAACGCCCGCGTGATGGTAATGTTTTGCGTTTTCGATCGGTTTATCAAAGATTTTCCGATTTTTCGCGGCATTATATTTTAATGTGTAATATTTTTATATGGTGTATTGCTTAAAGAAAAAAACCATTGAATTCTTATAAGTTCGTTCGAAAAGATGGTGTCTTTACATCTGTGTTTTCTCGCTATGAAAAGTTGTATGTGTCACACGAGAGCAAATTTATTCTGTTTCTTGTGCCTTTGAATCTCTCACCACGCTCAAGATTCTAACTTAGAATTAATTCAATTATAGAATCCTTCGCTTGATCGGGATTCAAACTCGGCACTCGCAACAAAAAAAAATGTTTGCTCTCTTGTTGCACAAATAACCATTTATATATTTATTTCGATCATAAATCCAATACGTATAATACGAATAGTCATCAATAGATCGCATTCCAAAACACGTTAAAATGGTATCTACCTATCTGACCGATAAAGACTTGATTATATTTACAAGAAATTGTTCGTGCGTGGATCTAAATACCTATCTATAAATAATGTACACAATTATAACAGACTAATATTATATACACATGTAGGTCATTATCATTACTGGCGATTGAGCGTCTTATACGAGTACTTATCACGTTTTTGTAGTGATGAATTTATAAAAAAATCATAGAGACAGGTGATTTTTTTTTTGTATTTTTGAACGCATCTGTACTTTGGATTTTTTTTTATTAATCTGTAAGATGGATATGAGCCACAATCTGGTTTGCGATCTTTTGTTTTAGCGATATTGAGAATAAGGTGGGTTAAATCTCCAAAATAGCTTGCACCTACTCCCTAATCTAACCGAAAAAAATTGGATTGTTGTTCAAGGGAGCTTTATTATTTACATATTAATTTAAAAAAATGTTTTTTCGTGGAAAAAGTTACTCGTAACGGCTTTAGCAGTCCAATTCTGATTAAAAAATGCTCCAAAGTTTATACATTTTTTTTTTAAATAGTTGAACTTCTTTTGTGCTTGTGATATTGTGACGCTACAATACACATTAAATTGCATTTTTCATTTTGTCCCCCCAGTAAACTGCCTGCTGTCTGGTTTGTAAGAAATAAAAGTATCACATATAGCCTAAGCCGTTACAAAGCTCTGGTCCTTAAAAAGGCCATTTTGTATGAATCACATTATGATTCTGTTCTAATGCCCTCTCTTTTGCACGCGAGAAAACATTTTTACTCTATCCTTCTTTCAAATCATTTTATAATTCACCCAAGTCGGCCTTTTTAGATCCCCTGGCCATAAAAAATACGTAACATAAAAAAATACGATCTTTTTTAGGGTTCCGTACCTTAAAAATTATAAAAATGAACCTTTGTCTCCTTTTCCGTCATTTTTGGACGTTGTTCATCTGTCTGTCCGTCTGTCTGTTTGCCTGTCTGTCAAGAGTGTTTTGCTCGGGCTCCGTATGAGATATCAAATTGAAACTGATACATCTTACAGAAGTCTGGCCCCAGGGTGCTGAACAAATTTATTCTGTTTCTTGTGCCTTTGAATCCCTCACCACACTCAAGATTCTAACTTAGAATTAATTCAATTATAGAATCCTTCGCTTGATCGGGATTCAAACTCAACACTCGCAACAAAAAAAATTAGGCTTTGACGTAAAAAAATTTACGCGAAAAAAGTTATTCCACTTTCATAATTAATTTCATACAAATTTTTGACACTCGCAATAAAATCAAAACATCTAGGCACTTCCAGTTGACTAAGAAACTTGAAACTAAGTTTATAGGTAGGTCTTATAGCACACACTTAGGGAAAAATCTGAAAGCTATAAATATTTAATTATTTAGGAACTTAAAATCGACCAACTTAATGATACCATTTAGATACATAGAGCTTAATAGCTAATAAGTGTGAAGTTAAGTTGGTCCTCCATAACTGCAAGTGGAATAATTATTATTTACCATAATGTTTTTGGGGTTCCGTAACAGTATTGTGTGGTGGTATGGAACCCTTTGTGCGCGGCTCCGACTCGCAATTTTCCTGTTTTTTTTTAATCTAGATAGCTTGCGGTAGCTTGTTCAGGGCCGAGTTCGAAGAAGATAAGGACGGGTGCTATTTCGAGCTACTTTCAACTCCCCATAACTCATTTCCTATTGGACCTACGAAGTTGAAATTCTGCATACATGTTATTAAGGTCTCCAAAAGACCTAAAATTCTAAATTTCATAAATGAAACTTTAATAGTGCTTGAGATATGCACGTCCAAAAATTACAATTTTTATCACTGACTGACTGACTGACAGATTCACTAACTAATATCAAACTTAGAAACTTGAAATTTGGCATAAAGGTATACAAAGGAAAAATTCAGAAAATTACTTATATTTAATTATTGTAGAATTTAAAATAATAAGTTATATATTACAATGAATAAGTTATTAAGTCTAATTAAGAAGCAACTTAATTAGAACCTTGGATATATGGAGTTTAATGGATCGTAGGTGTCAAGTTAAGTTGGTCTATGATAACTCTACGATCTTTACTACGTGAAATAAAATGTGTGTTTTAAACGGTATTAACAAAATATAAATTAAATATATATACATATATATTTACGACATGAATCCCCGAGGACCCCCGGTCAGAGGTGTTCCGAGTGTGAACTGTGAAAATGCAAGTCACAGTCCACACTTGGTACACCCGCGTTTCACCGACGATTATTACTTAGGGCATAAATACACTATTTTTCGGGCATGCAGGTTTCCTTGCGACGTTTTCACTCACCATTCAGCAAGTATAGTTAATAAGAACAAATAAGTGTTCTACAAATTTTATGTTTGTAAATATTGACTTGAACAAAAAACATAAAAATGACAATTTTTTTCAGGGTTTCTTGTTGGAGACCCCTTGGAGTTTCAATTTCCAGTTGTTTTTTTTTATTTGCCGTAATAGAGGCCCTAGTAACATGAATTCAGTACAAAATTCAACTCGCTACCTTTTATGGCTAAATCTGTAGACCAGACAGATTCCTGAGACAGCGCAGGCTTCGTTTAGTAGGATTAGTTTCCCGTTTAGTAACATGAAAATTTAATAAGAGCCAAAAATTCTAAAGAATTCATTATAATCAAGTAATTACAAAAAATATGCACTGTCCTTTTGATTTGGACACCCTTTCCGGTAATTTAGGTCTGTATGCCTCTTTTTATTTTCGAGCTTCTTTGACACACCGCCATGTCGTTGGCTCACTATTACAAAGTTCTATGTAAAAAGAAAATTGGAACAACACAAGGTTCTGTGTAGACAACTGTTTTATAAGTAAAACTCGTTTATTATTATTTTTTCAATGCATGTGCTCGTAAAGGCCCACTTTTTATGCATCAAAACCGAACAGAAAGTCGATTATTTTGCCCTAGGGCTTTATTATTGTTATTTATTTTTTTTATTTATTTACCATGGTTGTCTAACCTGCAGCCTTTCCTGTGTACCATAAATGTCATAATTTTTTTTCCACTGTTTACAGTCCTTTTGAGCCAATTACAATTTAAAGTTCAGAAAATTATATTTGTTTTATTTCCTCACACTATGCATTGAAAAACGTAGTATGATACAAGGGCGTAAGAGCAATAAATTACTCGGTTACGTTTAAAACACTCGCTACGCTCGTGTTTTAAATCGTCCTCGTAATTTATTCCTTTGCGCCCTTGTAGCATAAACTATTATTACTTGTGTGCGTGCGACTGTAATTGTATACTTATCTGAATATGTATTTATATTTCTTACCTTTCATATTTTTCTCCAAGTGACTCCGAGTGGAACTTCTTGGTCGGCGCAATAAGGTCCTTTTCCTCCACATCTCTTCTGTTACCGGTGAATAGGACAGGACACACCCAGCACATGAACAGTCTTGACAAAACATTTGGTTTAACATTCTTTGTTATTTTCTCTTTCTTATCATTCGAGGACTTCTCTCCGTTTTCCATGATGATACATGTGCCCGTGTGAGAATTTCAAACAAACAACACCAGTGCCTACTTTGATACCAAAAACAGTAATTTATTAACACACTATATAAATTATATTAGCTATATACACGACCGTCCTGATCAACACTTGATTATACATAAATACATCTGCTACAAAACGTAATTTTGCGCTTGATTAGTTATCGATATCACAATACAATTATCTATATATTTATATCTGATAATGGTACATATTTATAATTCACGCAAACTAGTCCTTGCCTCGCACAATACTATGCACAAACTACTATTTGGCTACTAAAAGACTGTAAGTATAGATGAGGTCGTTCAAGGTTTCGTTTTTCACCAAAAAGGAGGGTTTACGCGTTTCAAGTTGACTTGTATGTATGGTGTTCGTAATCTTATATTTTAGACTTACAGTCTCAGAGTAAAGCGCTTTTTTCTTCATGTGGTAGAATAGGCGCTTCCACGTGTAGACTTTCAATAGAACTGACAACACTCGGGCAACCTCTTTTCACCGACGATTTTTACTTCCCAACGTAATAGAGGGTGAACCTTATTGCCGCCCTTCGGGCACAAATACATGCCTTTTTACCTCACAATAGTCGCTGTTTTGTTTAGCAAGTGGTAACTTTCTAAATTTTTTATTATTCCCATAGCTTTCATTAAATTATTTTTTATTATTTTAGTAAATAAATTATCCATTATTTTTTATGATTTTTTAGAATTGTCGGTTATATAGAATAGAACTCATAGAATAGAAAAGAATAGAATAAATTTTATTTCAGATCAATAAAATCCATAGTGGATAATATATCCCTTGAAAATTTTAAACATTATACTGATTGTGATATGTGATTGCTTGTAAAAAAAAGTGGTCTGTCTCTGTCTGTCTACTCATCGGTCATCCATCTGTCAAATCAGTCAGCAGCAAATTTTTATAAATTTATCTTGATAGAAAACGAGACATTTCTCAAGTGACGTTACACGAAGGCAAATGGAAGTTGCAGCTTTTTCGTAAAAATATTCATCATCATGAGGTTTTTTAGACCACAAGTTCTAAAATACGGCTTATTAAGAGTCTATGCGAATTTTATTTTTGTCACTGTCACTCCAAGCGAAAAATCGCGCAGTGCGAGAGGGGCGGATTCAGGGCAAAAGGGAAAAAAGTTGGTTTTATATTTTTACTAAAAAAAACTAAAATAGCTAGCAAAATTTCAAATATCAAATCTCTAGATATTGTTGAAACACACCTAATAAAATATGTTTGAGTTCTGTATATGGTTGCTATTTGTCAAACGAGGAAAAAAGGGTGTTTGAAGACCTCATTTCAACAATTATTTCTATCGAGTAAAATTTATCCAAACATGTTTTCCAATTTCAAAACCCTAGATTATATAGTCAAAATGCATATACCAGAAATTAATTAAAATTTTCCGTGTATTTCATGAAACACACAGAAAAGAATCACCCGTATTTTTTTCGCATATCGCCTTAAACCTAAATCTCGAAATGGCTTTCGAATTAACACACCTTAACATAATTTAATCTAAGCGAATTCATCGTGGGTATAAAATCTTCTGCTTATATGTTATGTATGCTACATCAAAATGAAGGTTTCAATTCACAAATGAACTCTGTTTTTATAGTACATAATGACGTTTTTTTCAAATAATAATTAACATATGCAAATGTTTAAACATATGTCATTGGAAAAATGATCTCAAAACGAATGTTTCGTCTGCCGAACATTTTCACGGTAAATATTTCTTAAAGACGGGCTTTACAAAACGAGCTTTACGGGTCACACAAAGGTCCACATGGTGACACGGGCGGAGAAGGGCATCAAAAATCATAAAATTCGTGTGATATTATTTATGGATGAGTCCTGTCCAAATTTCAGGTCTGTAACTCATTCCGTCTACGAACAGACGGAAGGCGTTTTACCCTTGGATATTTGGACCTAAGTCGAGTTATTATTATAATTATCATCTTGTTTTTGGCTTCTGATAATGTGTGTTACTAACACATTTAATTCCGCCAATGTAACGTCATAAACAAAAGCACTGTATTGATAAAAAATAATTTCGAGGAGTTTGGTATCCTGTAAACCCTTGTGTTGAATGCTTTGATCTACAACAAAATACAGAAGGTGATCAAAATATACATACAATCTAACTAATTAATTATATCTTAAATGACTAATTATTAGATGAACTTAAAATTACAAAATGAATATTGCTAGTATTCATACATATTTACAATTTAGTATTATTTACTGATATAAATTTCGACAAAATGTAAACAAAGGAAGTATCAACACGACTCAACAAGAAACTCATGTTAACAGGACGAGGAATAAACTATTCCAAAACCATTTTTTCTTATATTGAATGTACTTTTCATAACTTAAACTTTGGCACTAGTTTTATTGTTGTACGATAATAATTGACGCAGTTAGAGAAACTTAAAGTTCATATCTTTAATGCGCGGGAATAAACGATAGGTCCCAGGAAGCGGCCGCGGCCGCCCTGAGAGTGACGTCACACGACTTGTCCCAAGCTTGTGTCTGCGTTTGTACACAGGGAAACTACTACAGCACCCGGAATGAGCAGTTCGTAAAAATGTTTCTATTTAAGCAGTCTTATAAATACTGCGTTGTTCCAAAATGTCAATCAACAACGATATTTACACCTAAAAAAATATTTAAAATGGTCGTCGTCAGGTGATAATTTTGTCAATCACTTTTTTAATGTCTTTTCTTGACATTAAAAGTTGGGTCATGAAGAGTAGGGTCAAAAAGCCCAACAGTCTCAAAGAAGTCAGATATTTGAGTATCTCAACATTAAATCGAAAATATTGTGTTTTGGGTTCCATACCTAAAAGGTACAAAAGGAACCTTTATGGTGAGACTCCGTTGTCCATCCGTCCGTATGTCACAGCTTCGTAACTTTAGCACCGTTAAAGATAAATACAAGAAATTTGGCACAAAAATAGCATTAGTTTGCCCACATATCACGGTGTAAAAAAAATATGAAAAATTTCAAATTGTTCAAAATATTTCCACAACAAAAGTGAGACAAATAAAAAATATTATCCCGAAAATACAATATGGGTATCAAATTGTAGATATTAAAAAGCTGATTGTAAAAATGTATACTTTTACTATAACTACTGGTACTGGTTTCGAGAAATCTTTGAAAACCACAAAAATATTTATATCTCCTTCCCCCCCCCCCCCTTATCTCCGAAACTGGTAGACCGAAAAATATGAAAAAAATGACGATTATAGATCATAACTGGCCAATTACAGGAAAATTATAGCAATTAAAAAAAAATAGCACAAATGAAAAATATAAAAAATAAGAAGTAAAATAAATACAAAAAATATTTTATAAAAATAAAATATGGGTATCATATTGTAGGTATTAAAAAGCTAAATGTAAAAGTATATAGTTTGGCTATGTTTTATTGGATCTATTTCGGGAAATCCTTGAAAAACCATAAAGAATTGTATGTCCTCCTCCTTATCTCCAAAACTGGTGGACTAAAAAATATGAAAAAAATCATGGTAATATGTGTTTACGTACATATTACAGACAAAATAAAGCGGGTGAGAAATTCACGAAAAAAATTACAAAATTAATTTTAGCATCCACAATACACATGGCCGGTTTTTAAATGTTTACGCATGTAATTATTTCCAAATTATTAAATGACTTTCTCAAAAAGTCCTCTTTGTAAACCCTTTGATTTAAACTCCTAAAAACGATAAATAAAGCGTAAAATCTGAAGAGCGTCCGCACACGGTAGAGTCGTGTGACGTCAAATCGGGCAAGTGGGCAACGCGTTCATTTCGGCGGGCGTTTAGCAGTACATTAATTTTACTTAAAACTTTGATTGTTAATATCTCTGTAAGTACTTGGTATTTTTCGATGATTTAAAACTTTAATCCATGTAAAAATACTACTAACGCTATCTGCTTACCCATAAACATAAATAAGTTACAGTGAATAAGTCTATTGTATTAGGAAAAAAGTTATGCAGAGAGGCTGAAGTCTACGACATTCAAAAAATATATGTAGTAAAACCGTTAGTCATCGTATCCTGGGATTAGTTCATTTTGGCATGTTTAAAAAAAATTGTGTAAAATAAGTCATCTTATTATAATATTTCAAATATATAAAATATAAAATAATTTGGTTGAGTTTACATCCTGTACATGGGATGGACATATTAAGATGTCGGCAAATCCAGAAATGATCAAATGAAGAAGAGGTCATTTACGGTTGTTACTAGGAAATACACTAGGATTTTTTTTTACAATTAGGTACCTAGTTAATTATGTTTTAATCTTAGGATTTACATATTTATTTATTTATTTATTTACTAGCTGTTTTCCGCGACTTCGTCCGCGTGCAAGAAGATAATGCGGCCACAGTGTAATCCCTTAGAAATGCCGCAATAAAAAGTATCCCAGTCTTTAAAGTGATAACAAACTTATCGAACAGTGATCTTGATTGATATTGATATTGGTTTTATTCATTAAAAAAAAACTATACGCATGGTGAACCCCCAAAGGGGCGTCAGAGGTACTCCCAAGTATGAACTATGCAATGCATGTCCACACTTGGTACACCAGCATAACGTGCCTTCTGACGCAGACCGAACACATTGTGCATCGCGGGGATTGAACCCCCGACCCCTATATTAGCAGGCAAGCGCTCTACCACTCGGCCAAAGAAGTATACGTAGTCTGTGGTATAAATAGTATCCCTTTATAATTTGTGGGTATAAATAATAAATACAAAATTAGATTGAAACAAATGTCTTCCATCAAAAAACAGATTTATTTAATTTTCTATGCATACGGAGGAGGTACTTTTTGAATGCACCGGGCATACTTTAGAATCCATTGAATCACAAACACATTTAGATTGAGCTAAATTACTCTCAATATTTTCAACTAACATTTTGACGACACAAATAGGGATCATTTTGCAATCGCAATTATTTTGAGAGTCAGTTTTGGAAACACCATCTGATGCCATAATCACACTTGTGTTACAATCATTAGGACAATAGGGTACATTTAATAAAGCTTGGCCAACAATATTTTCTAAGTTCGACTGCGATTTCCGTTGTTGCTTTAGTATTTCATCAGGAAGTTCTACATGAGAGGCATTATGTGCAATACGCAAGTTACATGTCTTGGAATCTTTCAGTACTAGGGTATCATCATCAGACGTAGCCATTGTTGAAGCTGCAGAGTTTATGCGTAATTGGGAATCTTTTTTTAAATAAAGATGTTCTTTGCTTGTGGTATCTGTAATAGTTTTCTCTTCGTTTGTTTTATTTAAAGCTTTCTTCATTATATATTCATGCTGTTTGTTATTTATTGCTACAAAATCATCCCATATATTTCTGATTTTGTCATTATTGATTGCAGATTTAGTACAAACACAAGCACCAAGAGATGGGTCGCATGAACATGCTACCGTACATCCCACGTACGGTGTCTTGGATATTGATAATATTTCATCATCTTTTATTAACTTTAAACGTTCTGGGATCATGATTTCATTGTTATCCTTGCCTTGGATAGCTTCTTGATTATTGTTAAAAGTATCTGAACACGAACCACCTAAATTTTGACAACATTTCATTTTTAAACCTATTTCATCGCAATCTCTTTCATACAATTCACCAATCGCAACTTTTACATCTTTTGTAAGAGCTTCAATTTCTTTGTGATTTTTTAGTTGAGTTTCTTGTAATTTTAAGCACATAGCTAATGGGCTACAAGATGTAGTTTTTGTAAAATAATTACGTGAAACTTGAGATGACATATTTTGATAAATACAAGCTCCAGCCCCAAAAGAAACCTTTTTGCTTGCGTAATTATTTGTGTCACTTTTTTTTTCACACCAAGAGTTTCTTTTTTCTTTTATATTATTATTATTGACTCCAAATTCCTTCTGTTGGTGTCGTTTCAAACAATTTTCATCCTTTTCCGGTATTTCAGTTTTATATTTTGGTACTGATTTGCTATATTTGTTTTTGTTTCTTAAACGTTCAAAGTCATTTTCAATCATAGAACGAACTTTATCTAAAATATCAGGTAACATATTATTTTCATAGGCAGTCGCTGCACAGTAACACTGAACACGCTTAATTTTGGTCTTTAAATATTCTTGTAGCAATGCATACGCTCTTTCCCAACTACCTTTTGTTTCCAAGCTATCTTTACACTGACATGTATTATCTTTTGTGCTTTCAGATATGACTCGCCTTATTTTATACAAAATAGATGAAACTAGTATTTCTTCATCTTCTTTGATTACACGTGGTACCTGTTTTGTTGAAATTTTAATTTCTTCAAGTTTTTCTCTCAAATGTTCTTTTAATAGTGCAAAAGCATTAATTTCTAGTTCTTTGGATTCATTTAAACCTTTCATTTCATAAAGTACACGAGGTTTGTCTGAAACTGGCCAAACATTCTTAAGGCTTTGGACATCAAGGGCCTTATCTTCGAACATTCCAAGTTTCTTGTTAGATAATAAATTAGCAAAATATACTTTGAGATCCTCAAATCCATTACTGCATTGGCAAGCCGTTTTGTAAGTGGTATTTCGTAAATAAGTAGTATCAAAATCTTTCTTTTTATTACAAATATTTTTATTACTTCTCTTCCCAGTTACGATATGGGTGTCATTTATACAGTTTGTATTATTTTCTGGGCAAAAGTCATTCAGGTCATCTTTGAATGTCTTCTTTAATGACGTACTGTCACTGCATTTTGTGTAAGTGACGCCTGAAAACTTAACACTACAATTACAATCGTTAAATCTTTCATCTTCATAAAAAATCTTTTCATCTTCTGTATAACATTTATGGTTATTCATGGTTTGCGGTTGTAAGGACAGGTTACTATTATTCGCTGGGGAATCATCATTTTCATTATTTTCTGTATGAAAAACTCGTGTTGTTTGAAATGAATTATTCTGGATAATTTTGACATCTTGTGTTTTTTCATTAACAAATTTGCAATTGCAAACATCATCATTGATACACTTGAATCCATATTTTGAGTCACAGTCATTGATTTGTTCAATTAAATTGTTTCCTTCGTGTACA
Source organism: Ypsolopha sequella (assembly GCA_934047225.1). Lineage (NCBI taxonomy): Eukaryota > Metazoa > Arthropoda > Insecta > Lepidoptera > Ypsolophidae > Ypsolopha > Ypsolopha sequella. Next base: position 16,552,465 of record OW203987.1, read on the forward strand.
CAATTACAGTAACTTTTATCAAAATTGATAGCTCCCATATATTCAGATCTACTTACTGGCACAGTTTGGAGACTATGTTCGTTTGAAATACCATTACTAGTGTCTTTTAAATGTTTATTAAATTCATTTATTATTGGATTTTGGTGAGTAGTTGTATATTTTTCTTTAAAATCAAGTTTCGTTTGAATAATCTTATTTTTGGGTTTTTTTGTTTGGCAATTTTTTTTTGCTGTATCTTTAATATTCTTCGATACTGATTTTTCATCATGTAATGAAGATTTTTCATCATGTAATGAAGATTCATTGCAGTATATGTTCCTGTTACTATTATTTAATTTCAAGGGTGGGAATCCATCATATTTCCATTTTATCAATGTTTCCAACAGTTTATCAATAGAACTGGTCGAAGGTTTTTTATTGAAACAATGGCACGATTTGTTGAGAAATTTTGAAGTTGTATTGTTTTTATCTGGTAATGAACATGGTGTTAGTGGTTGAGGTTGTTCAATACTTGGGACTTGTAGTGGAACGTGTATAACATTTTCAGAGTCATTGTGCAGAGACGGTTTTGATTTGTTGGAGAATTCGTGTGCATTATTATTTAAGCAATTTTCGTCCTCACAAATACATACATTGACCGCGTAAGTTTGACCTGCTTTATTGCAAATTTTACTAGTTAATTGATTATTTTTAACGTAATTTTTAGCAGGTTTTCTTTCATATTTCATATAAGTTGAATTGAGCTGATTAACTCTAACCGAGCTTTTAGCTTTATTAAAATCAACAAATTTTTCCATTTGATTAGCAGCAGAAGTCTTGTTCAGTATAACTTTCACGTTATTGATCTCTTTTGATTCCGATATTTTATTTAAACTGATTTTGCGACTATCAGGACCCTGTAAAAACATAATAATTTTATGAAACATCAGTTTAGGATTGAATAATATAAAAAATCCTTTTATTTCCTCAGGATCTTTCCTATACGAAGTATCATAGACTAACCACAGCACGTTGAGCCAAAGATTTCTTGTGATCCGCCTTCTTCAATGCCTCCTGAAAACAACAGAAGATTTTTTTAATCATTTTATTTTTGTGCGACGACGGCACAGTAGACAAATATACTTACTTATATATAAGTACGATATATAGTATTATACTGACGACGGTAAGAGTAAACAAAATGGAAATTTTGATGATGTATTTTTGAAGCGAATGCTTCTTTGTTCGCGCCTAGTATGTGGCCATGGGGCACAATTCAGAACTTGTTTTTCATTCCCGTGATCGACTTCAGGAAATAAATCCGCAGATCAAGTCAATTTCGTATTTAGTGCTTGACAATAACAGTATTTTGTCAGGGGATAGGATAACCTTTTATTTTTGGCGAAGGATTAATTAATTTCTTATTAGCGCGTTTTTTAATCGTTCATTACTTGTTATTAGTTATCATTCATGACAAATTAATGTTTATTTGATCGCAATAATAAAAAAAAAAACTCCGTTTTTTAAATGTGCGCCTGCTATCAGGAATTTAACATAATTCTATAACCTTTTTTCTGTGATTGATATCTAATGCCACAACTTGCAGTATCGAATAATAATTACTAAAACTAAATTTAAAAAAAAATAGTGAATAGAAATAAGCTTTCTGCATAATTTACTGGTCTAAAGCGGTAAATATCAAGTAAACAACAATGCTTTCCCAAAGCTGAACATGATGGCCAAAGTTATTATATGGCAAGAAGTATTCACTTAAATAATATACGGTTGTATCTCCGACACAACCTGCTGCTTTTTATATTCACAATGGGCTCACGCTTGGACACCACCGCGCGTAAATGGGATCTAGGTCTAAATTCTAGGATAAAGCGCTCCCGCCCAGAAGCAACCTATTTACTCTTCAGAATGTTTATACTGTTGATTGTTGGCACTTGGTGGAACTTGGAATACATTATGAACAGAAAATCACTTGTATACAATCCCATACTATTGATTTACAATATACTATATACTATATGCATACTATCCCACAAATTCATTTAGAACTTCCTGTTTCGCCTTTATGGCATTATCAAATGAATGATTATAAGATCTTAATTACACAATAAATAGTTTCCATCAGACAGTGAGATCAATGACACTAACACATTTTTGTAGTGAGGGTCAGGAACAGGTCAGGAAGTTCTAAATTTATGCTATAATACAAGTGATTTTCTGTTCATAATCTATTTACTCTTCTTTGAAAGGAATCTGGGTTATAACTATCCATATATAGGCATACTGGCAGGGAGTTCTACATTTCAGCTGTACGGATGATAAACAAAGATTTGAAACGTTGCGTTTGAGCTGCCGGAATACTGACAAAATATGGGTGAAAATATGTTGCGCGTGTACTATTCCAGTGGTAGATGGGGAATGAAGGAATTAGATCGTGTAGTTCCTGCACACACTCTCTTACATATAGCCTATAAAAAATAGAGAGACAAACAATTTTTCGATGGTGTTCGAGGTTTTAATATTCAGCACCCATTACCGATTCATTGTCAACGAGTCTAATTACACGGCACTCAACCGAATCCAGGGCAGTTAGCTGATACTTGGTAGACCCATCCCAAAAGTGGCTGCAGTACGCCATACACGACTGAACTTGAGCTCTGTACAAAGACAAAAGTTGCTCAGATGCCTCACCTTAAATAGGATGCCAAATTTTTTTGCAACTATTTTCGTCCCTGATTCGATTGAACTCCTGAAGTTAAGGTTGGAAGACAAATTCATATCTAACAGCTCGAAAAGATCTGTGATCGGTACAGGTATATCTTGGAAAGTCAGAGTCAGGGTAAAAAGCGTCCTTTTGGCGCTGAATAGACACGCCTGTGTTTTGGTAGCATTAAAATTGACTAAGTTGGCATCGCCTCAGTCGGTTGTTGTCTCGAAGGTCATATTACTTAATTTGTTTTACCATGGTTTTTCTGTTTGAATGGATTACATTCGTGTTAGCCTGTGCATTAGACAATCTCCGCGACAGTGCTGTTAGCTGCATAACCGAATATATCACTTTCAATTATTGAAATCAGAAATCAGAAAGCTTTATTTGTGAACATAGGGATTTTAAACTAAATATAAAACTATACTTAGGTGGTGATACATTATGGGTTATGTTATGAACAAACAATAATATACAAATATTTTAAATAAGTATTGAATGACACATGCTCATGCAAAATTTGAATTAATACAAAGTTAAATTAAATTAATTATTAGAAATATTAAATTGTATTGTCATTTAAAAACATTTCGATCTTATAGTAGCATTTTTTATAACTAATTTAGACAATTTATTCTTAAATTGTATCAAATTTAAATCTTTAATAAAATTAGGAATCTTGTTAAATATTTTTGGCGCCATACAAAATATACTCTTATTCATTAGAGCAGTTTTCGAACTTCTCAGGCGTAACTTGTGCCTGTATTGTATCCTAACCTTTGAATGATGCAAATCGGAGACTTTAACAAACAATTCAGGATTCGTTTTTACAAAAATCGCGACTTCATATATGTAAAGTGAAGGCACGGTGAGAATTTCGAGGGATTTGAACATTGGCTCACAGCTGTCTGTTTGTTTAAGACCACACATTGATCGTATGCACCGTTTTTGGGCTTTGAAGATGGTTTCTTTTTCTGTAGAATTGCCCAAGAATATAATTCCATACCGTGAAACTGATGCTACGAGCCCGTGGTAAGCCATTAATATTACATCCTTGCTTATGATATGCAACAGTTTATACAGAAGAAATGCTGATCTACCTAATCTATTACATACTTCTTTTGCCTGAACTTTCCATGTTAGGTTGTTGTCAATAATTAATCCTAAAAATCATGTACCTAGCTTTAACTTCTTTTACTGTTTTTGAACCATAATTAATATTTAAATTTGGGGTTTTATTTACACGTTGATAAAATGTCAGCGTTTTTTTTTTTCAAGATTTGCTTTTAATACATTTTTGTCCAGCCAGTCCATTATTTCCTTTAATGCATCATTTATATCATTTTCAAAGTTATCAAAATGATTACATTTTATTATTATTGTGCTATCATCTGCGAATAACACCATTGGATGAGAAACACTATTTGGCAGTTCGTTAATATGTAGTAAAAACAATAATGGCCCTAATACACTGCCCTGTGGTACACCGCAAGTAATTCGTCTAGCACCTGACACGTATTTTATTTCCCTATTAGTCTGGGGGCATATTCTAAAAATTTCTGTTTATTGAACTCTGTTTTTTAAATAAGATTCTATAAGACATAATACATTTCCTCTTACACCATAAGAATTGAGTCTTTGTAATAGTATACTATGATTAACGAAGTCAAAAGCTTTTGTCAGATCCTGATCATGTCAGAAATTAGGTTTTTGTCATCAACATTCCTCATAACTTTATTAAGTAATTGTATATTGCCATATTTATTGTTCTTTTTTTCCTAAATCCATTTTGTTCGTCTATCAAAATATTGTATTTGTTTAAGTAAGTCTCTAAAGCAATATAGATAAAATATTCTCAAATATTTTGGAGAATATACAGACCATGGCAACTGGACGGTAGAATTTCATATTGAGCCTGTGATCTCGATAACAATTGATTTACAATATAGTTCCGGCTTGAACGCGCCTCCTGCCACTTTACAGGATATTCGATTGCAGTAGATCATTTATGAGCAAGAGAAGAAGAGTTGTGGATAGAACTGACCCCTGATGAACTTTGGCCTTGATATTCATAAGATCAGATGAGCAGCCATCAATGACTACTCGTTTTTATCGCTCATATAAGAAGGAAGCTCACTTAGTAGACCAGCTTGCCAGACCATATCAAAAGCCTTTGAAAATTATGGTTTCGACTCAGTAGTGAGTCGCATACGGTAAAAGAGCCCCCCAGTGAATAGGTTTAAAGAATGATGTCTGTATGTCTGTATATCCGTCCGCAGTTCTGTAGCCCAATCCAGTGGACTAATTTCAATGAAATTGAAAATTACAGTCTCGTTAGTAAAATTAATACAGTAATTACAGTAAAATGTTGAGAAAGTTTTTTTTTAGTTTACCTCCCCTACACGTAAAGTGGGGATGATTTTTGTTTTCTCGTCTAATCCCTAGTGTGGGGTGTCGTTGGATAAGTAATTTAAAATTATTGAGGGTGTGAGAAGACCATTTCCCCCCCCCCCCGTCTGCCAGCGAAACGGTTGTATTTGGAGACGTGAAAAAATCACGGCAGTAGTATACATAACGAAATTAAAAGGAAAACAATCACAGCTAAGTAGGCTTCACGAGTACAGATCGCGCATCGTGAATAAGATAAGGGCTTTTTAGATAATGATCAATGCCAGACACTAAATCAATCACAGATCGGGGGAGAATTCAGTGCGCAGAATTCTTTAAGCCGGTAATAGACATGCCTGCTATTACCAAGCATGTGCTGCCAAGTAGACATCGTTAGAAATGAGCACGCTAGCGAACATGTTCAAAAAATCAACCACTTTTGATTTTTGAGCATGCTACCTGAGGTGCGGGTGGAAGGAGGCGTTCTTTCGAGCTGGGTACCAATGCTTTTTTAGCTAATGATTGCATGCTAAAACACAACCAGAGGTGTATACTTCGGTCAGCATGCTCATAATGAGCAACCAAGCATGCTCATTCAGTAGCATGCCTATTCATATCTACAATAGTCATAGTCAGTGCAGACAAAAACGTCGAAATGTTACACGTACGACACGTACGTTATGGGACTATGGGACCTTCAAATGCCAACGAATAGGAATCACCATGACTATGATTGTGTCTAGCTCAGCTTTGACTACTGAGTAGCGACGTAGGAAGATCTGGGTGAAAAAATATGTGCTAATAAGCCCGCTTTAGACGATGATGAATTCAGTGTAGCAAAATGAGTAAAAACAATTTCGAGATTTAGGTTTAATAAGCCGTATTTTCGAAGTTTTGGTCTAAAAAACCTCATGATGATGAATATTTTTACGAAAAGGCTGCAACTTCCATTTGCCCTCGTGTGATGTCACTAGAGTAATGGAGGTTTAGAAATGTGTCCTTTGCTATAAAGATAAATTTATAATAATTTGATTCAGACTAATTTGACAGCCAGATGATAGATGAGTAGATAAACAGAGACAGACCACTTTTTTTATAAGCAATCACACATCACAATCGGTATAATGTCTACAATTCTCAAGTGACAAGGTCATCGGACAATTCTTTGAAAAATCATTAAAAAAAAATTGGTTTATTTATATACCAAAATAATGAAAACTATGTCCTAAATGGCGTATATTCTCCGAAAAAAAATTAAAAATAAATGAAATGAGAATTATAGTCATAAAAGAAATCTTTTTTCCTTAAAAGAAAATGTTTTTTCACCCAGCTATTCCTACGTCAGTTCGAAACTGCGCTAGACGCAATCATAGCCAGGCCCTTTTCGTTGGTGCTTTGAAGGTCCCATAATTTGAACGAACATGTAACACGCTCGACTTACGTCCGCACCGCTTACAATGAATGTGTAAAGAGCGCGCACTGAATTCTACCCTCTATCCGTGATTGAATTAGTGTCCGGCATTGATCATAGTCTAAAGCCCTCTTTAGTTCTGGGTAGCCAGTACAGCGGGTCTACCGCGTAATTCTGATTTGTATCAACTTTCAATCTTTCACTTTTTAGGCGGGCGTCGTCGCACGCACGGCAAATTTCAATCTCAAGTTGATGTTGATGAAAATCAGAATTACGCGGTAGACACACAGTTCAGGCATTTTTCTCATCTTCATCATCCAAAAGCTCTACAAACCTTTGTGGGAGGCGTTTCCATTCTAAGTTGTGTATAGTCGCTTTGTGTTGAACGCCACAACGTTGGTAAACCTGCTGTACCTTGGCTTTTTGTTATTACTGCATGTCCATCCTTTGCTGAAAAAGTAAAATCTGCTGAAATTGGAAAGGCCGTATAAAATTTGGTAAGGTTTTTAGTTTCTCCGGTAGCCGATAATGTGCTCCTCACGATTTTTTAAATTTTTCTACCAGCACGCGGCGGTAGAGGAAAAAATTTACGTTATACAAATTGCAAGGTTTCCGCCACCGCATATTCTGGGGAATATTCTAGAGCTGAATATTTTTACAATACTGACTAAAACTAAGTTCTGTACGGTTCTCGCATGGGGGGGAGTTGTAACGCGCCAGAAGGTCTTCCAGCGAGGCTCGACGATGATGAGTCATAAATCTCATCAATGCCGACTCGACGAGACGGAGCGAAAACAAACGCACACATGCATAGACGCGTACGTATGAAGATGATCTCGGCAGGATTTCGTATTGGCATTCGACCGATACGACTTCTTCGGAGATCGTCGTACGTACGCGTCTTTGTTTGCGTGTGCCTGTAATGTACTCTTTGGTAGGCACACTTCAGGCCTACCATGAGTGGAGGCCTCGATACTCGCTAGCGACTGCGTAAAATATTTATATGAGATATTTTACAGTGCCCCTAGCGATTTACGAGAGGAACTAGAATTTCTCGTACAAAATATTTTACGCGTATCGAGACCCATACTATTTGCCCTAAATACTGAGATTTTCAAGTGAGTGATAATTTGATAAAATTTTTCCATCAAACAGGGTTTTCTAGTCATTAATATGCACAACTTTTATTATGGGGCCATCCCTGAAATCACGAAAAAATAATCAGCTGTTCCATAGAAAAGTTTAATACCTACTCGACCAAAATGTATGAAAAGGTTGATTTTGTTTTTGCGATTTCAGCGTTGGCCCTTAAGTCAAAGTTGTTCATATTTAGGTTAGGTTAGGACACACCATTTTAAGGAAAAAGATCATCTTAACACTCTGTATTTTATGAACACACTGTACTGTTTTTTTATCTTTTCAGCTATAAACATACATTTTTTATGTTTTTTTAAGTATTTCTCGAAATAGATGCAAGTAAATATATTTTTCAATGCATGTGCTCGTAAAGGCCCACTTTTTATGCATCAAAACCGAACAGAAAGTCGATTATTTTGCCCTAGGGCTTTATTATTATTATTTTTTTTAATTGGTTTGTAATGGTTGGCTAACCTGCAGCTTTTCCTGTGTACCATAGATGTTATACTTTTTTTCCACTGTTTAACGGCTCTTTTGAGCCAATCATAATTTAAAGTTCATAAGATTATATTTGTTTTCATTTCCTCACACTATGCATTGAAAAACGTACTATAATACACGGGCGTAAAAGCAATAAATTACTCGGTTACGTTTAAAACACTCGCTACGCTCGTATTTTAAATCGTCCTCGTAATTTATTCCTTTTGGCCCTTGTAGCATAAACTACTATTACAATCAGCTTTTTAATACCTACAATTTCATACCTATATTGTATTTTATTTTTAAAAAAAAAATTACTTTTTTTATATTTCTCATTTGTGCCCAACTTTTTTTAAATGGCTATAGTTTCCTGTGATTGGCCAGTTATGATCTGTAATCTACATTTTCTTTTTCTTTTTTTTCGGGTACCAGTTTCGGAGATAAGGGACATACATATTTTTGTGGTTTTTTAAAGATTTCTCGAAACTAGTGCCAGTAAATATAGTAAAAGCATATATTTTTACAATAAACTTTTTAATATCTATAATTCGATACCCATATTGTATTTTTAGGATAATATTTTTTTATTTTACTCATTTTTGTTTTGGAAATATTTTGAACAATTTCAAATTTTTCATATTTTTTTACACCGTAATATGTGAGCAAATGAATGCTATTTTGTGCCAAATTTCATGTCTTTATCTTTTACGGTGCTAAAGTTATGAAGCTGTGACATATGGACGGACGGACGGACAGACAACGGAGTCTCACCATAAAGATTCCTTTTGTACCTTTTAGGTACTACGGAACCCTAATTAATGGACCTTTAGCGTCTTATAAATCATTGGTTTTTGATATGCACATAAAGAAGTATTTACCTTTATTATGAGTTTTGCTAGACCCAGGTTCAACATTCTTGCCCTTCAAAATATCAGCTTGCTTTTGCAGTAGGTTTTCTGCAAACTGTTGGGCTAACGCCAAAGCTCGGCGCTCCACATCTTGTTTCTGACAGGTTTGATTGTGGGCTCTGAATGATCCTGGACATAGTCTACCTTGATCCTCGCATGTGGTTCCTATCCACTAAGCAAACATTATAATATAAGCTACGGTTTTTTAATCCACTTTTTAGAGGATTTATTGTATAGAATAAGAACAGAATAGATTAGCTTTATTTGTTATTTCAACATTATTACTTTAAACTAACAACTAGAGACTAATAATAATACCAAATAGATCTCCACTCAGCATGTGTCATGAACATAGCTAGCGCCATGACGCTGATTTTCAGTGGATGCCTAAATATATGTCAAGTATACCTATATTAAAAATAAAAGAATAAGTAACATTTTCAATAATAAGTTTGACAGAACACAACTAATCACATCTAGACTATTTGACAATTAAATAAGCTTATTTGTCATCCTCATTGTTTTTTCGTTTAATGTTTTGCTAAACATCAGTCGCTTGGTACAAAGTGCACAACTTAACTTTGTTTTTTATTAAGAAGTTAAAAGTCAAAAAGATATTGGTCTATGGCAATTCACGGCAATAGTTCAATATAAGTTAGATTTATGAATCAACAGCTTGAAATTTAATTCACGATTAGTCATGATTTTGTCGAAACAAATTTAAAACAGCACTTTAAGCTGGTTTGGACAAAATCGTGACTAATTGTACATTTTACTTAAAAATGTTGATTTATAAACCTAACTTACACTAAATTTTTGGCGTGAATTGCCACAGACCAATATATTTTTCACTTTTAACTTCTTAACAAGAAAAACAAAGTTAAGTTGTGCACTTTGTACTGAACGACTAAGGTAAAACGTGAAAGAAAGCTCACGTTCAAATACGATTGATTGATTGGCACTGGCATTCTAAACCCCATAAGTCTGTATAGCATCCTGGCCTCCTCGGATGACGGGAAGGACAGGACGCTGTTACAGCCACCCGTTTCTGCAAAGATATCGGTTCTTGTACATTTGGCCCCTGATGAATTTTAGCTGCTTGGAAATATTGCTCGGGCCCCGGATATCTAGTTGAACTGATACAGGCGTATTTAGGATTGGGGCATTCTGACAAAATTTATCACAAAATTAAAAAAGAAAGTTTTAGACGCCATAAGCCTTGAGGTGCTTTTGAAAAACCTATCTGTACTTTATATACCTATGCTGTATAAAATTGCACCCGATTTGATTCGAAAAGTCGAGTCAAATGAATGGAATCCTGGGTGTTTTTTTAACACCTGGGTGGTAGTTAAGTAAATTTTACTTTATGGTACGGACGGGTCAAAGTTAAACGATACAATTTAGGTATCATTACTAAAGATGTGTGAAAAGTTTCATTAAGATCAAACCTATTAATACGCCACAAACACCTTAAGCTTTTGCTATGACAGCTAATAAGGAGAACGCTACATTTAGAATAGAATATAATAGAATAGAACTTATTTCGCAAGAAGAGAGTACAGTACAAGTTACAAGAATTTATAAGCTTAAAATCTAAGATACACATAAAGTACTAATAACAGGAAAGGAATTTAGGAAATGGAGTTGTTGATGGCGCTGCGTGTGGTTCTAGTAATGCTTCACGGATTGATCATAGGACCCGCTGAGTAGGCGGTTATAAGAAAAAAAATCCGAAAAATGTCGTAACAACTTTTGTAATAAAAGGTATCAAGCCCCACTAATGGCCGGCCGAGGTCGTAGCAGACAGCAGTAAGCTGGAGGTTCCGTGTTCGAATTCTTTTTTAAATAATACTTTTCATAACTGCCTACCTAGCAGGTCCTATGGTTTGGCCAATTAAACCCATGAACCACACGAACACCAACAACTGCCTACCTACCGGGTCCTATGGTTTGGCCAGTTAAACCCATGAACCACACGAACACCAACAACTGCCTACCTAGCAGGTCCTATGGTTTGGCCAGTTAAACCCATGAACCACACGAACACTAACAACTGCCTACCTAGCGGGTCCTTTGGTTTGGCCAGTTAAACCCATGAACCACACGGGCACCAACAACTCCATTTCCCAAACGTGGCGTTCCTCTTATGAGAGAGATGCACCTTTACCTTTGCACGATATTTTTCTATTGACGTGGCAATTGCGATGTCTAGCTCCCCCAGGAGTAGTTTGGAGAAAAATTTGTGCAAATTCGTTTTCACTACACCAGCACGATCCCAATTGTGGTTTTCATTTAAACAATTCAACATTTGACATGGCATCAACGACTCAGCTCCACCCAACTCTCCTTGCAAACCACTGAAGAGATCGGAGAATAAATCTGACAGCAGTTTACTTCGCAATGAAGTACATGAGCAGGATTCCTGTAAAATACGCATCGAATCTTTATCTATACTCAGTAAAATACCGCGCTACCTAAATTTCGCGTGAGTTGGTACAATTTGGTAGGTACGTATTTCTACTTCTTTATGGACTTTGTCACCGGAATTCCTTAGTAGCGCAAGCTATATAGTAGATAAGATTTCAATGACGCATGCTAACTACGGTGATAAAATTAAACACATATCCACGTAAGCATGACTTGCCGATAACTTTTACTTCACAACGAAGTACATGAGCAGGATTCCTGAAAATTACGCATCATATCATGGTCAGGGCATTTTGGTTGGTAAGTTTACCCGGAATTCCTTAGTTGCACAAGGGTATAGTAGATTTCAATTACGCATACCTAACAGTAAAAAAATCTATACGATCCGATTAGCGTTTAGACAAAGCAATAATTGTGAGGAGCTTGCGAGGCGAGACTCGGGAGGTATGCGCCCGAGCAGTGCTTCCAGATTCACTGCAATTACTGTAGATCGATTCACTCTATTTTTGGTAATGATAAATTACTGCGTATAGTCACTGTTATTTTCTTATTTCTTTTTTAAACTGCTGTGTTTCTTTTTGGAAATTCTGTTATTTCATTTCGCGATCTGGAGTTATCTGGAAGCACTGTGCCCGAGCCACACACAATTTTCGAACTACATAGTAGCTCGGGCGCCATCATTCGGGATTAACACAGTCGCATTTTTTGAATTTTTACAAAACTACACTACTTGTGCTGTTGCGAGACTGCAAGTCATCGTCCTACATAAGGAAGTGAGATTAAAATAAAACAAATCAAGAAATCGAAAATAACTCGCACTAGCACATGTGTTTACTTACAATATAAATATTGACGATTGGTTGTTATTTTAAATTGTTATGAACTGTGACAACCCAAGCAATACAATTTGTCTAGACGCTCTCAGTTTTTTCGCAGACATCAAAGGCGTTGAATAACTTTATACCAAATTTTTTACACTGTGCTAATATGGTGATAAAATTAAACACTTATCCACCTTCATAATGCGCATATGAATCTTCGCCATTCTTCGGCAAAGATCGTATTTCCGAATTCGTATTTCCGTTTTCAATACAATCTATGACTGATAATGATAACTGATGATAATGCATGCAGATAATACTATATACAACCAGAATGACATATATATGTGTATGTAATTTAGGTAAAAATGTCATATATCTACCTAGTTATGCTGTGTATGTTTGTATAAGTATACTTGGATATGTGTATCTATATTTTAATTTAATTTAGTAGTATGATATTTAGGTTAGTGTACACGTACGTAAATATGTCTACTTATTTACTATGATTTTTATTTATCAAAGGGGTTTGCTGGAAGAAATCTCTACATAGAGAAAAGCTCACCTATGTACATGCTATTTCTAAGTGCAATTGTTATTATATTGATGTGTGTGTACAATAAAGAATAAGAACGACACCTTTAATTGCTCACGGTTCCGATTTTTGCACATGGTCCAAAATGACTATGACTCCCATTTCCTCTCGAATACATTTTCAAATGCTGGGGCTCTTACAATTTATGGTTCAGCTCATTTTCAAGAATAGGAAAAACTAGCGACGATTCGGATGCACATTATACCTTTAGCATATTTGTAAGCATGACTTGCCGAAAACTTCCCTTCGGAGACTTTGCACCGACAGAGAGCAGCGAGGGAAGGGGTGCGCTTAGCCTCAACATTGGCATCCACTGGCATCTTGCAGTGACAGTCCACCACCTTGGCCTGCTCCTCCACCAGCTGGCGGCGCTTCGTTTGGAGCTGCCCCAACTGCCGCTTCACGCCGCCGTCGCAATTCTCTATTAACGTGTCTAAGTCCTCCTGCTGCATTTTCTTTTGACGCCGGATCTCGGCTATCTGCAAAGGTACGCAAAAAACAACCTGTTATTCAAACGTCGACAACAATAATTTTATAATTTTACTCTTATGTAAACTAGAATGAAATCTATGCGGAATCATATTTTTATGTGTGTCGTTCATCATTTGATGGCTTTTCAGAAACAGTAGAAAATTTTAGAAATTTCTTTAATGCAATCTTATTATAATTACCTAGACAAGCATCTATTGAACGTTGATTTAAATCAAAATTTTCTATGTCTATTAAAGGATTAAAATGAGATGAACAAATAATCATTTTGTGTAAATGAACATTTGCAAATGCATCATAACATGAAATAAACCATGTAATCTTGGTGTTATCTATATAACAATAACAATTTTTATTTTAAGCAATGAAATTACATACATGGCTATGATTATATGATATCTTATTTATCTACTTTTTCTATCTATCTACCTTTATTTATGTAAGTATTTATCATAAGTCAGTGCTTATTAGTTATTTACATTAAGCTAATAAATGCAAAGCTGTAGATTTAATTTCTAAGAACGTGTAACAATTGAAAAATTAAAAAACAATGTTACTCCGATAATATACAATCAAAATCCAGCTTAAAAAGAAAAACTACCAGACCACACTGTAACTTGTAAAAAGAATGAGCAAAATATTCGGTTGCGAAATTGCACAATGTAATGAAATAGGCGCTAATACCAGAATTAATTATTTCTGAATAATAGGCGAGAGGTCACATGAGGAGAGGTATACTTATATACTAGATGTGCCCGCGGCTCTGCCCGCATTGAAAATATAATAATTACTAATAATAATAAAAAAATTATACACTTGGATTATATATACTCTGTAATTAATTAATTAGTATAAAATTAATTCCCTGGAAAAATAATTTGATGTTTAATTTGCGTTTTAAGTTGCGTTGCATGATGTTACGTTTTTGCAATCCCAAAACAGTATGAACGGCCGTTTAGAGATGCCATAGAGATCTGATGTTTCTGAAACGCGGAACCTTTTGATTTCAAAATTTTTAAGAGATCTCTTATTCAAACCCATATTGTTTATGCCGTTGATCATTGTCACAATCCAAGGAATCGAATTGCATTTTTTTTCGCGATTTTGGCGTAAGTATAAAATTTGCCCTGGCTCAGCAAATGTTGAAGATGAAACTCTAACGCTGGTTTTCTGCCAGCACCGCGGTACTCTCTATAGTACCTACAAATAAATTATTTAAAACCATCGAAATTATTTCGTTGTTTAAAAAAGTCGATGTTTAGTAATTTTGAAATAGTATCTAAGTCATAACGGTTACCAAATAAGATATGAGATGTATGTATCTTTACGTAATACTATTATTGCCATTTATTGCTGTGTATATGATAAGAAAATCAGCAAGCTCATACAAGAAGTAGGGAACCGAGATATTACCTAGAACTTAATTCAGAATTAAATAATTTTAAACATAAACATCTTGAGGGATTAATTTTAAAACCATCAAATATTTTGCCCCACCCTAGAGTTCAGTTCTGATTGATATAAAATGAGGTGCTCAATCTGACTTTTTTTGCTTATTATGGGTAACTGACCCTTTCCTTTCAACTCACCTTGTTCTTTAACAGTAAGTTGTCAGCATTTTCTTGGAGCAGGTGTTTGGAGACTTCCTGAACCTGTATCTTGAGGTTTTCCAGTTCAGTCCGGAACCCTTTCTCGGTGTCCTGCCGCAACAGCAGCGCTGCCTCCAGGTCACTCTTCGCTCCGGCCACATTGCGCTTCACTTGGGTTTGCTTTAGCTGAGTGTTGGAGTATTTCATTAGTTGCCAGTATTATAAAAAAGTTTTTTTTTTTTACTAGACGACGGATCAGTGGTCATGGACTCGAATCCTGTCCGAAGGAAAAAAGTATTTTCGGAAATTATTTGTATACTTGGGTCAATCAACTCTAATTAAAATCAAAATCATTCTAAGGTGTTAATTATTACTTAATACCTGTTTGTTGCGTAATCGGATAATGAAATATGATTATTAACAAATAATATTGCAATATTTTCATGATTAACAGCAACTTTAGAACGTTACCCAGGTGACAACAAGGTTTTGTATGGTAATTCAAGGGACAAACTTGTTCCCTGGACAACTTTAATTAAATTTAGTCAAAAATTATAAAAAACATAAATACTCAGAACAATAATGCAAATACTTTAACTAGAAAACAAACATGTTAATTATTGGAAACTGTAAACTGTTCTAATGACAATCCACACTCGAAAATACCTTAATGAAGTAAGTAACGATAGTGTGCTAGTATAATAATATAACACAGCTATAAAATTAATACACACAGTTACATTATTTAAATCTACTTGTATATTTTTTTTATTCTTCGAAAATGTAAATTCAAAATTTTAATGTAGCCGAGGAGCAGTGATTATGCTGATAGAGAAGCTTGAAATGTTATAAAGCCGTTGCAGAAAAATAGAACCACTTACTTGAAAATCTCGATCCATTTGTGCAGCCTTCCACTGCTGTTCTTGGAGTTTGGCATCTGCTTGAGCAGCGTCGCTGGCCAGCGAGTGACGCAAACAGGCCAGATCAAACACCTTGGTCTCCCAGACTTTCAAGTCATCCCTGTCGTTACCCACTAGCACGCTTACTTCTTTCAGCTTATCAACTAGCGTATTGCAACAGTTCTTGTAGCTGTCACGTTCTTCGATCAATAACGGAATCTGTAATATTTTGGTGTCTTACAAAAAATCCAACTTCAGGTCATTTAATCAATCTGACGCTTGACCTTGACCACGCCTAATGAATCAATAGACCTAGCAGGTGAGGCAGGGACTTGTGCGGAAGTCTATAACGGACAAATGACTATAACTGCCTGCAACCACTACCTGTTTGGTAAGCATGTCCTCCTTTTCCTCGGCAAAGCGAAGACGTCGCTCGTAGCCGAGCTCCAGGTCCCTCCAGGCCGTCTCTGCTCGCTCCAGCAGTTCAGCTCGTCTGGCCTCCCGCGACGCAAGCAAGGCGGCACGTTTGCGCAGATCTTCCGTCGATTTAGTGTTGGATATTTTCATTCCCTACACATACAATTTAATTTTCGAATCTCTTACAATTATTATTGGAATACTGCAATATTATTGCAATATTATTATTGCAATTTTAAATTTCAAATATGCATGCCTTGTGTAAATAATTAATATTTCTTGCATTTTTATTTTTAGATGCTTTTTTTGTAATTTTGCTAACTTTGTATGACAAACACTTGCCTATCCTTACCTTCGTGAAAAAAAAAACTGGAAATCTCTTATGTTGGTACTCTTGAGTCAAGCTTGCTTAGTCTGGGGCCACAAGAAGAAGTATTTATTGCAAAATGTAAAAATACAAAGGCAACTTATGTAAACTTATATTTGTGTTTGTGTTTGGAAATAAATTATTTTGATATTTGATATTTTGAAAAGCCTCACACTTTATACATTATGACTAACCATTTCCGTGTCATTACAACAATTATTACGGGTTGACATAGGTTGGGTACACGCGTGCATCACAATTTTAGAATTGGCATGTCGTGCAACGAAACACCCCGTTGGGAAATATTTCTCATGTGCCGATGTAGAGCTCTCAGATTCTTCACTACTGCTATTCTTATTATCGTCAGTATTGTCCTCTGGGCTATGTTTTTCATATTGTTTTGATTCGGCAAACCTTAAATGATATTAAAATGACAAATGAAAATAACAGGCAATGCAATTATTCCGTATTCTTTGACATTATCTAAGTATATCCATCCCTAATAGCCGGGCCTTATATGGAACAGACTGGAGACGGGCAGCGGCGTCACTGGTGCGAGGGTTCCGGCACCGCGCTCACCAACCCGCCTGCCCAGCGAGTGTGAGTATGGGCAATTCTTCCAGGATAACCGCTGGGAGTGGCAAAGTCCTGGAAAGGCTTATGTCCAGCAATGGACGAACTAGGCTGATGGATGGATGGATGGAAGTCACAATATAGGTACAAAACTCCTTAAAAGTGTAAGAAAAAACTTTTCAAGAAACATAAGTGTTCCATAAAAAATACTATAATGGTTTTAGCATTTCATGCTAACCATGTAAAGATAAGTGTTAAAAAAGTCTTTAGCCTGGCCAAAGCAGATAAATATGGCAAACTACTAGTATGTGTGTTGGTTAGATTATATCTATAACTCTAGTAAATAAATAAAATAAAACTGAACTATCTGATTTAATTGATCAAAAAGACGATATTATACGTATGTGGTTAAAAATTTAATTAATAATTTTTTCACTTCTCCTGCTCTAATAAGTACTGGTTTATGCTTGCTATAAGCGGACTAAAACTACATTTTATGCTCTAGTGCATGAAAGTGTTTACCTACTTCTTCTAAGACTATAGATACTATAACATCCATCTAAATCCTCACTAACTTAGTGAGGCTGTCGGCGCTCTGATGCCCAAGTTGATGCCATGCCAGCAGAGCACAGAAAAGATGTCGCTGCTCCGCCGTCTGAGAGCTCATGGCGGAGATCTCTGCACCAGGCTTCAACTCCATCTCTCGCTGAGCTCTGTCAAGTGCTGACTGTAAAACACAACTTGCAGTAAACAACAAAATAATTTAACAATTTTAGACAAGATATCTTTTTTGTTTTTGAACACCAAATTAGTAAATTATATAAAGAAGGGATACAATAATTGGCGGCCTTATCGCTTAAAGCGATTTCTTCTAGAAATAAATTTTTGGAAAAAAGACGCGAAGGTAGTGCACAAAATTTCTCTATGAGGAAAGTTTGTCTTAGAGGAATAATTCCACAAAATAAACAAAAAAAAAAAAAAACAGTAAAATACAAATACAAAAACAACGATAAAATTGGAAAACTTGCGCGTACCTTTAAGTCCATGCGTGGATTTTTCTCAAGTGCTTTTGAAATGTTCCAAGTAATCAAGGAGTTCATAGAAGTTTGTATTCTTGGTGCAGTTGTGTCATCATTTTTGTCAACATAATTGTCATCATCAGTGGTTTTAGTATTGCTGTTATTGTGCTGCGAAATATTGAAGAGTGTGTTTTTTACTTTCAAACTACAATGGGAGTACTTTTAAATATTGTAAAGGAATATTTTAACAACCCAAATTATTAGAACATTTTACAAGAGCGATATAATGCGTTGACTCTACCTCTATTTTCAACAGATTTTGGATAGATTTTCAATAGATTTTCAGCACGATCTACCCTACTGACACTTTAAAGGTTAAATATTTGTCACACGTTTCTTTTTTACATATTAAATTGAATTCAACTAGGATTTTTTAATAATTAATGTTTAAAAACTTTATGAGATACACTGTAAATATTTCTATATTTTCATATTTATATTATCTATAAAAATATGAAATACTTATAAGTCATAAGTAACTTTTATATAACTTATATGAGGTAGGATCGTACCGCGAGTCTATTGTATTCAATTGTCATCTCAATTCAATAATTCTACGGGTTAAGATATTAGGTGATACTTATGTTGCATGTTAAATAATGTTACCCTGCGAGGTGTCCACGGAAGACCAGCTTCGTGGTACAGAATAGTGCCATGACACATGCTGAGTGGAGGCCTTTTGGGTGTCACTTCTGTTTTGTTTGTTATTGATTATATTGTATTTTAATTGTGTGACACCAATAAAGCTTTTTCGATTTTATTCTATTCTTTTAAGTCTATATACGTCATAAAACTATTATTAATTAGGCAGAAAATAAAATAAACTTTTAACAAAAAAATAGCAACCGACTTCAATAGTAACAGCAGTCATTCACTAAAAAGTTAATAATAATTCTATAAAGACCGATGGTACCGAAGCAACACTTTTGCCGACTTCTTTCTTCCTGAAACATTATGTTATCTAGAAGTCGGCGCTCTTATATTGGTTTTTATGGTGCTATATCGTAGCAAATACGCCGACTTCTAAATAACATATTGTTTCAGGAAGAAAGAAGTCAGCAAAAGTGTTGCTTCGGTACCATCGGTCTTTATAGAATTATTATTAACTTTTTAGTGAATGACTGCTGTTACTATTGAAGTCGGTTGCTATTTTTTTGTTAAAAGTTTATTTTATTTCACATTTTTTAGTGTTGCTGGGTTAAATTGTGAAGTATGGGTAGTTCTTGCAAACGTGGTGTTAATATGAAACGAAGTTCAAGTGACTATAAGTAGCTATGTTTGAGTAGCTTCCTGCTATCAGCACCCTAACACAACATGATTACCGCAATCTCGAGTTATGTGCTGTCATTCGTTAAAGAGTTCTACGGTGATGAAGCCAAGATCGAAGGTCAGGTGGGTACGTTGGCAATTTTCAAGCAATGCCCTGCAATGAGCACCCTAACACAAACTGATTGCCGCAATCCAAAGTTATGTGCTGTCATCCGTTGAGGAGTTCTATGGTGATGAAGCCAGGATCGAAGGTCAGGTGGGTATTCTGATAATCTCCAAGTAGTACCCTTGAATTAGCACCCTAATTCAGTGATTGCCGCAATCTCGAGTTATGTGCTCTGATCCGTTGAGGAGTTCTATGGTGAATATGGTGATGAAGCCAGGATCGAAGGTCAGGTGGAAGAATGTCGATTTTCAAGTAATACCTTGTAATCAGCACCCAGGTACAAAGCGATTACCTCAATTTCGAGAGGTATGCTGTTATTTTCTGAGGAGTTTTACTGCCTATCTCTGAAGACCTTCATCAGATCATGACCAAACCTAAAATGGGACCTACCTGAATGTATACTCTTTCAAACAAAAAAAGAATTGTTCAAATCGGTTCAGAAATGACGGAGTTATAGAGTAACAACGCCAAAAAAAAAAAAAAAAAAAAAAAACATACAGTCGAATTGAGAACCGCCTCCTTTTTGAAGTCGGTTAAAAATCAGGATACATCAGTTAGCCCACTTATTAAAATATGAAAAATTAAGCCACAATCAGCATCACCCACTTTTTAGGTTTCCACACCCAAAGGGTGACAAACGGGACCCCTCGCTTTCTGTCTGTTTGTCCGTCGTCCATCCACATGGGTCGCCCTTAGGTTTTGTTCCTTTGTGGGTCGCCCAAAAAAAAGTCAAAAATAGGTGCGACGACGAGCGAAGCGAGGGGGAGTGTGTTAAGTTGCTGGTGATGGTGAACCGAGTGAAGCGTTGCGGAACGAGGCAACCCCTTTGCCAATCAGATCACGAAATTGTCATTATACGATATGGCTACTACATAGGTACCAGACCAAAATGTATGAAACAACATTTTTCTTTTTCTCGATTTCTCGATTTGTTTTCACGGAAAGTTGTTCGTATGGACGAGTACTATCGCCTATTTTTGGCTTCCGCAACTTAATCTTAACACCCTGTATATACTGCTATCTTTAAATAAAACTACATAATCTACATTTTCCCAAAGTTTCAAAAGGGACGTATTTAAACGCACAACAGAAAATACTAAAAATGCTAACTACAGTGTTCTTTCAAAAATACTAACTGCACATCAAAACAATACTAACTGAATACTAAAAATACAAACTGCACATCAAATTTAGTCGGGCATGTTTTGGGAGCACAATTTTAGAATTTCTGGGTTGTAATAAAAAAAATAACCACGAACTAACCTTCTAACCTAATCTACCGCCTCTCTTCTGCGCTGAAGGATTTCTGATGGTGATATTTGGTGTGCAAATAGCATTTGTGAAGTGCAATTTAATATTGATGAAGACCATACTTAATAGAAGGGAAAAGATGTTGGGACATCTGATACGAAGCGACAATTTCATCAAAAACATCATTGAAGGAAAAGTGGAGGGGAAAAGAGAGAGAGGAAGGCCTAGGAGAACATTCATGGATCAGGTGAAAGAGAAAGTAAATATCGTGTCGTATCAAGAAGTTAAAGAAAAGGCAGAGTGTAGAAGTGAATGGAAAGGATTCAACCGAAAAGAGCTCTTAAATTAAATTGAAATTGAAATTGAATATCATTCCAAATAAAACAAAAAATTTATTTGCCCACACAAAATTTACATCAAGTAATTTAAAGGAGTGGTTCCCATATTTTGTTCTATAGAACGGTGAACGATTAATTTCATTTGTGTGAATATGATGTCTCGGTATTACTGCAGTTGGACAAAGAATCAGACCCAGCTGATGTAATTGCTGATACTATCACACGAGTGGCAAGCTGGCTTCAGGATCATAACTTAGAAATAAATTTTGAGAAAACTAAAATAATGGAATTCAGACCGTACAACAAACAACCATTAAATATCAACGTTCAGTTTAAAAATCACAAATAGGACAAGTAAGCAATTTCAACCTACTAGGTATTCAAATCGATACTAACCTAAATTGGAAAAACCATATAAAACACATTAAAGCGAAACTATCTAAATTTACATAATATGCCTTATTCGAACTAAAACATAGTACAAATACCGAAACTGCACTGTCAGCCTATTACGCTTACGCATATTCCTGACTACGATATGGAGTAATGCTTTGGGGTAACAGTGTGAACGCAAACGACTATGTGTCCGAATACTTGCACAAATCAACAATACACAAAGTTGTAAGCCATATTTCATAAAGTATAAGCTTATGACACTTCCTGCAATATTTATATACACGATACCTGTATATTTGTGTTTAAAAACCGTCAAATATTTCCCCAAGTAAAAGATACCCATAATATCAATACACGTCATAAGGAAAGATTATTTACCGCAATCTAGAATTCGAATGCTTAACCGTAGCCCATATTATATGGCAATAAGACAAACTACCAAATGATATAAAAAATTAACCAAAACTTACAACTTATAATAACAAACTAAAAACACATTTAATACAAAAATGTCCCTACACAATTGAGAATATTAAGATTTATAGATATAAAAAAGAAAAATTGTATTTACCTAGATTTTAAGCACAAATGTATACCTTGTTTATGATACTTACCTACTTAAATATAAGATGGATATGTTACTTTATATCCCATAAATACGTAATTGAATAAGAATAATTGTGTTACTACCTTCAAGTTACTTTGCTGTGCCCGACAGGGTCCGTAATTGATACTATACTAAATGTTATTTAAGACCTTTCCAACATTTTGTTGCAAATAGATTTGAATTTGAAAATTTGAATTATGTTTCTTTGGTGATGTTGTTCAGTATGATCAGTATAGATCATAGAAACTTACTTGTTTGTTTGTAACTTTTGGCCACATCCTCCCACTTTTCTTATGGAATTCCTGGGTATTCTGTTTATGGTTTCCTTGAGTTCGTTCTTTCATTTCACGTAGTATTATGTTTTATCATGTCTTTTTATAGTTTTATTTCATATTTTTGGAGACTGAACACGATAATTTTGCTTTCAAATAATGTATTTTTTTAGAAAGTAAGTAAATTTTTGACAGATGATTATGATTAACTTCTTTATCGTCATCCGAAGACATATCACATGATGGTATCGTCAAAACAGGTAAGTATAGTAACTATTGAAAAAAATGATTGAAACAAATAGTTTTTTTTTTTTCGTGTCTTTTGGCGATAGCTGCTATTTTAAGCGCCAGTTTTTGCCAGTATCGAGTCCGATAGAAGAGTACTATATTCTTTGATCGAGTCAGATTCTGACAGTAATACAGACGCCGTTTATTCATCACGCACGCACGGTACTATTTTAAAAAGCAATAATTATATTTTAACGTTATTTGATAAATTTTATAATCACAGAGCACAAAAACCTAGCTTTATAGACCTTCCTGTCTAAAATGCAGTCCCCGCTGTTTGTGTTATATTTTAAAACAACGCGAAACTGCATCATGGAATAATGGCAACGTTTTGTGCAAATTTAATTATTCAAGTTCACTGCGCCTAAATGCATTTTTCCTGCGTGATCTCAAATATTTTGTATAAATATGTAGGTAGGAAGGAGGGCTGGTATCATGCAGGCTCTCACGTTGTGTCGTCGGGCAGTACGAGCGAGTATAAAACGACAAGTTTTATTAATTCTTTGCTTTCTCTGTTAAGAGGATGGCCTACCCTAGCAATTTTTTTTACCCGTCTAGCACAATAAGTCCAATGGCAAAGACCTTATTTGCTTTTGATATAGGCGATTATATGTTGGCTCATTGGCCTCTTTTTCTTGAACGCGTAATACTAATGATCACGCAGCGAAACAACAAATTGGTGTGTTTTTAGCTAACACTGAAATATTTTGTAGGGAAAAAATTTCCCTTCATATTTCTATTACCTATTTTATGTAAATATAATGATCAATGAAGTTGATCTCTTAACCGCGTTCTTGAAACGAACGTTTGACAAAAGAAAGAGGGTGGAAAACTTTTTTTTGACAAAATTATACATCTTAGTATATTGTTTATAATCCTTAGATAAAAGATCAATTAATCAAATGTATTTTTTTCAATTCATGAAAGTCTGGCGTTGTTCATGCTCTAGTCTCATGTTCAGTCTTAACGACTTGAGCTTAATTGGAGTTAGTACCATCGAGAGAGGATTTGCTCATAAGGATATAATTAAATCGGACACATGCCTCATATCGAAATTGCATACTGTTCGATCGGCGGAATTAACATTTTTATTTACCACACCGCGTATTTATACCGTATGACCGCTCGTTTGCCCTCATTTGTTTATTCCTCGAAGTTTTGTATGCTTTATTAGGTAAATGGGACTTACCGAATTTGTTTTTAAAATCTAATATCTTATACCTACTCGACTCATATAATATGATTTGCGAATAAAAGTAAAACATTAGCGTTTACTATTTATATCCAAACAGACATTAAATATTTATGAGGGGAGGCTTGTGTAATGTAAGTCACATAACGACTTGATGATTCATCAACGCTGAGACGCAACATTAGCCTCAAGTCCACTGGTGACGAGGTAAAAAGTGGTGGTATGAAGGGTCGATATACCCCGGGATGGCGCGGCCTGGCTCCGCGGCGCCGGCGCCTGCGGCCGGTTCCTCCGCTAACGGTCCGCGGCGGACCTTCCAAGTATAGCCAGCCAGCATTACCTCCTATACGAGCACTATTTATAGCTCTCGACCAGGCCGGACTAGCGTAGTTGCAACAAAGCACCCTACTTAGGACTGGTTAATTATCCCGCTAAGCACTACCTAACCTTTATCAAATAGGAGTAAATGTTAATTAGTGTTGCAGCTTGGTTTAGCACAATCATTCAGTAGATATTTGTTTTTTTTTGTATTGTATTTTTAACATAATTTAGTCCATAAAATACTGAGGAGTAGTTCTTTGAGATCTGCCAAATGTATGTGCTATTTTCATAGATTCAGCATTTATAAAATATGGAACTAGCTTTTGCCCGCGGCTTCGCCCGCGTTGACTATGTTTTTGTGTAGTCATATCAAATCTGTTAATATTTTTGGGACCATTAATGCTAAGACGTATTTGAGTTGAATCTGGTTTGGAGTGTTTTTTTGATCCCCAGATAAAGTATATTTGACGAGGCCGAAGGCCGAGCCGCGTATCCAAACGAATTTATTTTTTGATAACTAATTTCATCCTCTAGTAAAGTATCTTCGGAGAGGCTGAAGTCCAAGCCGCGTTTCCGAACGAAACTTTTTATTGTTCTCTGAATTGATCCTCTGCTTTAAGGGGCAGATAGTCACCAACGACCCTGAGTCACCTTGTATCGGTACAAATATCGACAGAAACTATATTGAAACAACGTTCATATACCTAAGTGCGCACTGCATTACGACGTCGCTCCGCTGCCGCTGGGTATACGGATAGCGCAAAATAGGGGAAAATAATACTTTTCACATAGACGCGATGGATGGAAAAAAAATCGTTTTTTTTGTATCAATATCCTACACCGCTATTTTTTTTTTGGAACATCATCAATGTACAGACAGACACAGTTCTTCTACAGTTTTTTAATAGTATTTAATATACTAAGTTTAACAATTTTCAGTTATAATAGTATATAACCCGTTTCAAAAAGAAGGTATCAATCAACATCTGTTAGACAATGAGGGATTTTCAGACAGCTCATTAAAAAAAAAACTTGGTTTCAAATTAATCGAAAGATGGCGTTGACGAGACGTGGTCGTCTAACTGAATGTTGCCAGTGGGCGCTTTTACAATTTTGCTCGGTAACGGCACGGCACGATATTTTTTACCCTCACATTTTAACAGGGATTCATTTTGTGGCGATATATTTTATGTTTATACAAATTTTAAGGTAAAAATTAATTAATTTACTACGACCTCCTCCATACAACATCCAAAATTTTTTTTTTGCACATGTCTCATTATCATCATGGTTCCCGTCACTAATAAATTAAAATTTTATTTTTTTTAATTAGAAATAAATTCGTTCATCAAACAATACATGTTTTTGAATTGGCATCCCTCGCTATGTCTCGTCAACGCCATCTATTGAGATATTTTCAACTATTTTTTTTTAATTAGCTGTCAGAAAATCCTTAATTTCTGCAACTAATTTCGCATTAAAACTTTCTATTTACTAAAATAGATTACGCTATTTAAAATGTAGCAAAATTTTATAAGTCTTTTAAACAATCGTTCGTGACGTCTATATGCCTTCAACGCTAGGAATTATTATTTGCTATGTAACTTCTAACTTCTAACAGTAGAAAAGTAAATTGCGAAAATCTTTAAATGACGATAACTTTTTCCGACCTCCGATTTTAAAGAAACAAAACCTATATTCTGCTCCAAATTAAGCTTTGTCCACCTGTGAAAACTACATGAAAATCCGTTCATTTGTTTCGGAGATGTGAGCGAACAAACAATTAGACAGACAGACAGAAAAGTATTCTAAGACTCGCTGATTTGTGTTCATTACTCTTCTTTAGTCACCCGCTTTCTATTTTTATTACTTTTCTTCAATGTACAGACATACCGGGTTCTACTCTTTTATTATAGGTAGAAAAACTCTTATCTCAAAATCACAAATTTTACAGGAGAGAGAAAAAACTTCATATATAAATTCTAATGGCTTAATTTCAAAAAGTTTTTTTTTTTTTCTTAGAATATACGCCATTTTAGGACATCGTTTTCATCATTTTGGTATATAAATTAGCCATTATTTTTTTATGTTTTTTTAAAGAATTGTTGGTTATGACGTCATTTGAGAGAGTTTTAGATATTATACTGATTGTGATGTGTGATTTCTTCTCAGATTCCTTATTCTAAGGATTGCTTATAAAAAAGTGGTCTGTCTCTGTCTGTCTAGTCATCTGTCATCCATCTGTCAAATCAGTCGGCAGCAAATTTTCATAACTTTATCTTGATAGCAAAGGACACATTTCTAAACAGCCATTTCTCAACTGACATCACATGTAGAGAATTGGAAGTTGCAGCTTTTTCGTAAAAATATTCATCATCGTGAGGTTTTTTCAACCATAAATTCGAAAATACGGCTTATCAAACCTAAATCTCAAAATGGTTTTCAAGTTTAACACACCTTAAAATAATTTAATCCAAGCGAATTGAGAAGATATTCATTTCTTAGGGATTATACAACATCATAAGACAAAATACTTCACATAATGGTGGTTAATGTAGGCTTTATTAATAACAAAACTTTAGGAGATACTACATATTAGCTGTATTATTAAATTTACAATTAATAGTACTTTTTTGGTCCAGTGTAATGAAAATAAAAAAGAAAATCAAGTGTAATGTATATGTTTCACTTCACAAGTGAAACAGCAACAAAATTTGGATTTAAACTGTTTTTATTCTAATGTAAGCACTTAAATCTACTGTCGAGACACAAATATCAGTCTGGAAGAAAATAATGCAGTCATACAATGTCTTGAATATAGTTAAAGTGATTTTGCATGATATAGCCACATTTATACTGACGACTCGGCTAGCGGTCAGGGCAGGTAGCTTGGGAAAGTAACCGTTATAATTAGACCGTTATCGCTTGTAATTGGTTCTTTAGCGGTGTTATAATAAACTTGGCCAATCACAGTACAGAATTGCAGTATTATAATGTAATTAGTATTATAATATCAGTCAAACAGTGTAGGTACTTATAAAACCGCTTTTGATGTCGTAAGTGCCTTATTGCAGTATGGGAGTAAATAAACAATATTTTTCCTATAAATCTTGATATTTATGACGTACGCGGCTTTTTGCAATGACTTAGGTATCGATTCTCCGTATCTGTTACAAAATATTAAGAAATAATTAAAATAGCCAAAATACAACTTTTTGCTAAGACAACTTATTGTTACAAGGTTGCTATATGCATAAACATATTTTTTTAAATATTATGGTAGCTTCAAAATGATTGGATTTTCCATAAGCGTCATATCAGATCATTTTACGAATTTCGAGTGCTATCACGACTATGGAAAAGCCAATTGTTTTATAGATATTGTTATAACATTAAAAATATGTTTTCAATGCATGTGCTCGTAAAGGCCCACTTTTTATGCATCAAAACCGAACAAAAAGTCGTTGGCCCTTGTAGTATAAACTACTATTATGCATACAGCAAACTCTTACAACAAATGTTCTTAGCTAAAGTTGTATTTTGCCCGTTATAATTATTTCTTAATATTTTGTTACAAATCCGGAGATGATATGCGCGATTTGTCCATGATTAAAGTTGAACCACACTTCCATAAAATTTGGTAGAGATACGAGATAGTCGAATCACAATTTTTTTTATTTAGGAAATACAAGTTTTTACTAATACTAATTTCGTTGTCTATGATTAATTGAATAACTTGTTTTTTAAGCAAAATTTTCTGTTTTTTTTTTTTTATTTAGGAATCCCATTTTCACAAAAAAACTGAAATAAAAGTTTTGATAAAAGTAGCGACGATTATTGATGTTGATACTGATATTGATCTTAGAGATTTCAAAAGTTTTCAGATTTTGAAGATGACCACTTTTGTTAATTAGGGACCTCCTGATATAAAAAGATGTATAGCGAGCTATATATTTAGAATATATTGTCATCATGAGTAAATCATAATTCATATCTAATGTACACAACTACGTTTGCAATTAACAAACGTTATCTTGAAGCAATTCATATTAGGAAGTCTGCAATCAGATAGTACACAAGAATGGCTTAGAACGTGTTTAATGTTCTCTTATCTCATAAATCTTGGTATTTACCAAACTTTATAAATGTATTCTGTTTTTTCTATCTTTCTGTCAATAAACGTCCCGCTTAAGGCGATTACTGTCGCCAAATTAGCAGCTCGATATTTGTCAGAATGAATATCAACGGAAGCGACATTGAAATAACGTTCATATCAGCGCGCAATGCATAGTGGCTGTTACGACGCTCGCTGCGTCCTTGATAGGGCGAAATAGGAGAAAATTATACTTTTCACGTGAACGTGATTGTTCGATTGAATAATCCTATGTTATGTTTATAGCTATCAAATTTATTTATTTATTTATTTTATTGATTGGGAAACAAACAGTTTTCTTAACACATAATACAAATAACAATAAATTAATCTTAAAACCAAACAAGTTTCCACATAAATCTTGCAAGTAAATAAATTTATGTGCACGGCATTATAACAACGCAACATGTACTTACGTTGTAAGTTACTCAGTAAATTTACACAAAACAAAGCAAATTGAAAAGGGAAAAAATATATTTATCAAAGCATAAATGAATTCAATCGGCCAAGCCACTTAGGAGCAGTAGGAAATTCAAGCCAAAAAACACCATTTAGTTAATAATTTTTTTCATGTAGAAGTTCTGGTGGTATGAAAAAGAAAAATGTTGCATATACGTTGTCTAAGAGCTGATTATTCATAATACATTTTTTCATTATTTTTGGTTTGGCCGTAAACGAGGGGTAGGCTTTAGAAAGTACCCATTTGGCAATAGTAAGGCCCTTAATTGAATTGCTTTTAGAATTTTTCTTTACATTATTGCTTGAAACGGAGGCATTTTAATTGAAGTAGCTGCATAAAAAATACACTACTGAATTGATTCAATTTAAAATTTATATATTCCACGTTGAGAAGAAAACTTTATGAAAACGTGATGGTGCATAATTAAATATTTAGGTCAGACCTACGAGGTGTCAAAGACAGGACAAAAAATAACGAGACTTCGTGGTCACCCGAATGTAAAGTTAAGCAAATAAAAAGTGAAATGTACATACTGCGTACCTGCCGATTGAAACTGATTTATCAATATGAGGATCCGTTATTCGAGAATGTCATGGATTCAATACGAGGTCGCGGTTTTTTCCAGCCACCGAGTGTACCAGACGAGACCGATAGTCGTGCACGAGATGTGACCATAAACGCTGACACCATGCTCTTGATAGTTTGGACTACAGATAACCAATACATATATAATCAATCAGGTTTTATTGTAACCGTCAAAGTCTGGGTAATATTGAATTTACTGGAGGGATCCATGTAAACAAAAACTCATGGGATTGATAGAAAATAAAATATATAACGAAATTAGTAATTTAAGGTGATATGTAAAAAATAAAACAGGTGCTTCTTTTTTGTGTATTTCATGAAATACACGGAAAATTGTAATCAATTTCTAGTAATAATAATAATTACTTTATTCGTTCATAACCAAAAATAAAAAGTACTTAAAATTAGTTCCCTGCCCCCTAACCTACGTATTCGTGTATCGTAGGGTCACAGACTTATCCTTCAGTAACAGACTATTTTATAATTTAATTTAATAAAAGTTAAAATAAAATCATTAATAAAAAAATGCATTTTAACTAATAATCTGGGGTTTTGTAACTGGAAAGCATGTTTGGATAAATTTTTCTCGATAGAAATAATATTTGTCAAAATGAGGCCTTCAAACACACTTCTTCTCCTCGTTTGACGTATAGGAACCATGTACCGAATTCAAACATGTAGATTTTGGAAATTTTGTTAGCTATTTTCGTTTTTTTTTTCATAAAAATTTTAAACTAACTATTTTCCCTGAATCCGCCCCTCTGGCACTGTGTCCTTTTTCGCTTGGAGTTACAGTGACAAAAAAATCACATAACAAACTGGATGCAAGTTTTTTGTCCATTATGCAAAGTATAAGTTAATCCAACAGTCTGTGATCCTGAGAGCGGACTGCGGCCCAGCCACACATATAATACTGGTACGATATCTATGGGCCCAGCCCAGCCTAAATTCATCACACGACTTGTCAATAAGCGACATTGTATAGGCCACTTTATTGTCATACCCATTGACGCGAGCTGCGGCTGCGGAACTCAGCACTACAATAATAAACGATTTAAGCTTATTGAGATCACATGTCGACTCAACGTGGTAATTTACATCAAACTTATTCAAGACTGTTAAAGACACCACTTTAAAGGTGAACAAGGAAAAATTACCAGGTTTTGGAATTCTGTTTACGTATTTTTAATCACATGTTACAGAAAAACTAGTCCGGTACCTGCGCATGACTCACTATAATAAGTTTCGCTTCAACAACCAGCTCTAGTTGATTATTGACAGCGGATAACCACACAGCCCTTTCGCTTACTTCCTCTAGAAGCTTGAGTCTATTTTGCTCAGATAAGTCCATACCGGACAATTCGCAAAATTCCATGCATTTGTATCTAAACAAATCTAAAGTCTTATCATTTTCTTGTAATCCTTGATTGACTGCAATCAACTTTTTCGATTAAGAAACTATTAGAATCTAAATTTTAAGATTGTTTGTGTTATTTATAATATCCGGTGAATTTTTTATTTTATTTCAGTCTTTGTCTTTATAACTTGGACTTTCTCGTGTCTTGGAACTGTACTGCTTGTTTTTCATTTGTTTGTCCATGTGTCGAAACTCTGTTGGTATGTGCAATTTCTTTGTGTATTTTTTATGTAATGTTAAACTGTTTGTTTCCCAAATATAAAACTCTTGGCCGGCTAAAACACGAATAAGGAGGGACTATTTAGTAACTATTTAGATACTTTATTTTGTAAAATAGGTACATATAATATTCTTTTTACAAGTCGATATGAACCGGATGATATACATTATTCCAAGGAATTTTAGATATTAGACAGCGAAAACAATATATGAGCATATGATGAAGTTGTTTACAATAACAAACAAATGTTGAGCAAAGTATTGCTGGTAGTCGAAGCGACCTTGATGGTCAAGCCTTGATTGAGCTGTAGGTTGTCGCTAAGAAAACGTACTTTAATATGGGGTCTCATAACCTCTTTTGCAACCTATGCTATTCAAGGATTACC
This sequence comes from Ypsolopha sequella, assembly GCA_934047225.1. NCBI lineage: Eukaryota > Metazoa > Arthropoda > Insecta > Lepidoptera > Ypsolophidae > Ypsolopha > Ypsolopha sequella. Next base: position 16,584,066 of record OW203987.1, read on the forward strand.
GGTATAATTTCCATTCCAATCTTCATTTTCGTACCTAGCTGATGTTTCCAGACAGAAAATTCCCCCTCTTCGATTTCTACATTCATACGTTGGATCATTCGAAGTAATTCCTAGTGTGTAAATGGGCATGAACACATACAAATAAAGGTGTGCTCTTATAAAGGTGTATGCTCAAATAGTCTATTTAAGGGGCTATACCGTGAAAATTGACACTTTTTGAAGTTATTTATCTGCTCTTTTAATGAAGTTCCAAGTAAAATAAATTAGTATAACAATTTTGGGACCTTTTACTAGATTTTGGTCTATCAGAAACGCGATAGGAGGAATTTCATTCGACAGAAATAATTATTGAAATCAGGTCTAAATTTACACTTTTTTTGATATTCTGACAAATTAGGATAGCATACAGACTTGAAAAATATTTATTTAGATGGGTTTTAACTACACCTAAATTACTGGTTATGGAATTTTTTGTAGCTATTTTAGTTAATTTTGCATTAATTTTGCATTAATTTAAAACCGACTTTTTGACCATTTTCCCCGATTCCGTCCCTTTCGCACTGCGGGTCTTTCTGCCTGGAGTAACGGGGACCTTTGCTAGCACGGTATACCACCTTAAGTTCTAAATCCTGAGGCGAACCGATGGATGTGCCTCCCTCACAGTGACCGCTACTATACCGCTATCCAATCTCGTTTTGTCATCTGAAATTTAGTATAGTAGGTATATAATAAATCATGCAACTGCATTGATCGCTTAGTAAGTGATACCAATTGTCGAGTGAGACGAACAAAAAGACATATAGGGTGGAAAATTGCAGGTGGATGATAAATTTAATTTTGTCATTTTGGTTTCGTGAATGTCCTAACCGCTATATTTTTCCTGTAACGTAAACACGTATTACTATGATTTTTTTTCATATTTTTCGGGTAACCAGTATTGAAGATAAGGGGGGGGACATAAATTTTTTGTGGTTTTCGAGGATTTCTCGAAATAGATGCAACTAAATATAGCCAAACTATATATTTTTACAATAAGCTTTTTAATACCTACAATTTATACCCATATTGTGTTTTTTATAAAATATATTTTTTTAATTGCTTTACTTATGTTTTTATATTTCTCATTTGTGAGCACAATTTTTTTTTCTAATTGCTATAGTTTTCCTGTAATTGGCTTGTTATGATCTGTAATTGTTTTTTTTTTCATATTTTTCAGTCCACCAGTTTCGGAGATAAGGGGGAGGCGTACATATTTTTGTGTTTTTTTTTAAGATTTCTTGAAACCAATGCCAGTAAATATAGTAAAAGTGTACAATCAGCTTTCTAATAACTACAATTTGATACCCATATTGTATTTTTAGGATAATATTTTTATATTTCTCACTTTTTTTTTCACAGTTTCATATATTTTTTTAAACCTTTATGTAGGCAAATTAATGCTATTTTTGAGCCAAATTTCAAGTCTTTATCTTTAACCGTGCTAAAGTTATGAGGCTGTGACATACGGACGGACAACGGAGTCTCACCATAAAGATTCCTTTTGTACCTTTTGGGTACTACGGAACCCTAAAAATCAATGAATATATTTAATAAAATAGAACCTGGTGTGTCTGTACGTTGAAGAAAAGTAATAAAAATAGAAAGGGGGTGACTAAAAAAGAGTAATAGAACACAAATTTGAATTATTTTCTCTCTCTGTCTATCTGTTTGTTCGTACACATCTCCGAAACTAGGCAACGGATTTTCATGTAGTTTTCACAGGTGGACAGAACTAGAATAAAGGTCTTGTTTCAGTCAGGTGTCTGAAAAAAAGTTGTCGTCATTTAAAGTTTTTTAGAATTTACTATTTTACTGTTAGAAGTTATATAGCAAATAATAATTTCTGGCGATGAAGGCATATAGTCGTCACTAACGATTGTTTAAAAGAAAAACACAAGAAAACTTTGGTTAGAATTATGTAGCGTATTAAATTTTAGTTCATAAAAGAATCAAAAGGTGGCGCATTATTAGAACGCGCGAAGTAGTACCTACCTGGGCGCCCGAGCTCCACTCGGGAGATAAAGATCAATTCGTCATGTTCTTGTAAAATTTCACTGTAACTTGGAGACATCTTTCTCTAAATAGCGTTTAAATAGCGTCATTAAACAAATTAGTTGCAGTAATTGTATAACAGATAACCTTCGTTGATAACAGATAAACGGGCTAAGTACTGTAATAAATAACTAAAAATTGTAAAGCTAAATATATGTTATAATATTAAAAACTGTAAAAGAAAAGAGCTGTGACTGAAATTGGGCGTGTTGATGATGTTAGGTAGATTGAATTCCTTGAATTTAATTTTTTTTTTTGAAGTATCTGGCCGAATTTTGATCGATGCATCCTCATTATCATTATTAGATTCAGATATTGCATTTGTAGGTTGTGATTTTTTGAAATTGAAACTTTGAGGTTCTCTCGAACGTCCATAATCCATTATAATATTTTCTACATAGCACATTATAATTGGAGCACCATTTAGCACACATTTATAATTTGAACACTATTTAGCAGAATTTGTTTTTCTTATACGTTTGAATTTCTGTTTTATTAATCTTTGTATGGCACAAATTCAATTCAATGCCATTTTATCTGGCTTCCGATAATGTAGACTGTGTAGACTCCGCACATTAGTTCCGCCAATGTCAAGTTTTTAAAAGTAAAAAGACGCACAGTGATTAAAAATAACAATTAGTTACCTACACCTAAACGAAAATTATAATCCCATCGATCTTCCGCGAGTACAATAAAATAACAATAAAAAAAAATATATATATATTTTTTCTATTTGCCTTTTGTTTGGCACAAAGCATATTATGTACATTGATTCTATTGTCGTTGGGTTTCTATCCATGAAGATAAGTAGGAATTATTCTGAGTATCAAGCAAAACGGACTAAACTCATTCCTGTCTACGTCATGCGCTGACATTGATAAAATTCTCGGTGGAAAATTATTCGAAATTTTCAATCTTGTACTGTCAAGACCACGTTAAGTTATACACTTGCAATAGTACCCTTTGCCTGCCTGACAAGGGCGAATAAAACAAAAAAAAAAACTTGCAATAGTACATTAGCCCCTATATACGTAGTGAATTAGTGAAGGATATAAGATATAGGTACAAAGTCCAATGTGTATTACTTGATGTGATCTTCACTGTACAAAGCAATACAAGATGAGCGATGTGCTCATGAAAACTCGCAGAAATTGACTTTTCCCAGAGATGATACCTAGCTAGATCGATTTTTCGCCCTCGGAAACTTCTGTACTGTGAATTTTATCAAAATTCTTAGAGCCGTTTTCTAAAACCCGATCAAATTATACAAACGTGTAACAGAAAGGTGTAACCATATTTGAAGAGCTTATTCAGTCAATAGTATAGAACAACTTTTACTATGGAGCCAACCCCGAAAACTCAAAAAAAATATCTGCCCTTCCATATATTTCGGTCGAGCGGCATTGCATTTTTCTATGAAACAGTAAATTTTTTTTTCGAGATACAGGTTTTATTCCATAGGAAAAGTTGTTCTATACCATTGACTGAATAAGCTCTTCAAATATGGTTACACCTTTCTGTTACACGTTTGTATAATTTGATCGGGTTTTAGAAAACGGCTCTAAGAATTTTGATAAAATTCACAGTACAGAAGTTTCCGAGGGCGAAAAATCGACCATACCCGGTTTGAGGAGAAACTAGTTTTGCCTAGGCCAAACAAAACATTGTAAGGGTCATCTTGTCAATAAAATACATACTTGGTAACTGTTCCACTAAAAATTAAATTAAATTAAATGTTAAAAAATTAACATTTTCCATCTCATGATTCGTATCCAATAGCCTGACGATGTTATTATAACGAAACCGGTCGCTAGTGTAATATAGATATAAAGTGGAACAGTTACCAAGTATGTGTTTTATTGACAAGATGTTTCAAATGTTCCATCAAGAACCAACAACGACAAGTATCAATTTTTTTTATTGTAAGGGTCGCCTCGCTCCGCTCCGCATCGCTGGCCTCCCCAAATGTACTTACTTGTAAACCTAAAACGCTTCTCGCTCCGCTCGTCGTCGCACCTATTTTTTGACTTTTGGTGAAAGATTTTTTATTTCATACTTTACGATCTGCCCACGCGACACACATCTACAACGTGTAACAGAAAGGTGTAACCATATTTGAAAAGCTTATTCAGTCAATGGTATAGAACAACTTTTACTATGGAACAAAACCTGTATCTCGAAAAAAAAATGTTTGTGTTTTATAGAAAAATGCAATGCCGCTCGGCCGAAATGTATGGAAGGGCAGATTTTTTTTTTGAGATTTCGGGTTTGTCTCCATAGTAGAAGTTGTTCTATACCATTGACTGAATAAGCTCTTTATGGTTACAATATGGTTACACCTTTCTGTGAGATGTTGTATATGACGCGTCAGTCTGGCAGCCCATGCTCGCAACTCTCGAGCAAAATATGTTGAAATAAGTATTTAAGAGATTTCTTAAGACTTATATCTGGATCATAGCATGCTATATGACATAAGAAAAAGAAAAAGAGTGAAGATATTTAACAAACAGAAAGAATCATAAATGAAGATATGAGGTAAAAGAAAGATACAAGATTATAGAGAATGGGAATGGAACTCAGAGAAACATGGTCAAACTCTTACTCGAGGTCCTTTTGACTAACATAAATAGAGGGGACAAAAAGACGACGAAATTTAACACCTGACAGAAGGAGAAAATTCCGGACATAATCAATAAGTAGTAGATTGTTATACAAGGGAGGTAAGTGATCAATTACACTCGAGATATTTAGGCACATGACCGAGCGAAGCGAAGGTTCATACAGTTCAAGGTTATAATTGGTCACTTACAACCGAGTTGAAAATTCTACTTTTCATAACAAGGGCAAGGAAATAAAAAAAAAATTACTAAATGTCTATGAATAAATTAAAAGTTCTGTTGCAACGCGTACCACAATTTTTTTTCAAATACATCTTTCTTTTTTCGTGCGATTATCTTGCTGGCCAATGCGATTCGATTGTTTGAAAAATACAACTAATTTATTGTGTAACTTTTAAGCGTCGTTTATGTTAATTTATTAAAATTAATGCGCAAAATATTACATTTCATTTGGTTTTATTCACCTATCATAAGAAAGTCACATTATTCCATATTAATAATAGAAATAACATACAGAATTTAAAAAAAGGAAATCAGGCCGAAGAGATATTTTCAATTGCCATTAATATAACGAATGACTAACCGTCAGAGCCTCGTTCGTTCGATTTCCAAATTTACTTACATCCTTGGGCCTGTAAATCAAATTTACATTCCGATACAACCTATCGTTAGTGGCGTGCACAGAACTTTTTTTCGGAAAAGCAATCAGAAGGTCAAGTACGACAATAGAAAAAAAATGAAAAAATTTAAATTACACTTTGAAAAAAAAAAGTTTGTATGACGCCAGAGTGAAAATTTCCCTAGAGTGAAAATTTTCATATAAACTTTTTTTTTATTATTCGTCAGAGCATTAGTGATGAAAAAACTAATTGTGTCTGTATCTATGAAATTTTAAATTAAGAACGATGCAACTGGCGAATATTAGCTTATTTCAGATATTCCTGCATAACATACTGCAATGAGTTTTAATTTGTTGTCATGCACATAAAATGACACCGTTGGAAAATAATCCGGTTAATAAACGTAAAGGTATTCGTATTAAAGCTCTCTTGGGGAGAGCTGGTCGATAATGAGGCTGCGCTGTGAGGTGAGGCATCAGGAGCTGTCGGCGGAGACGGTGGCGCCGCGGCGGCGCTCGCGCCGGTTCACACGACGTCATATAAACTTGAGCAGGGCGCGCGCGCCAGCCAGTAGCAGGCAGGCAGGTGAGCGCTCGCTCGTACCGTTTACTTGTGAAGCGCCCAGCGCACGCGCAACGCGGCCACAGCGCCGTCCGCTGCCGCCCTCGAGACCTTCACTGCGTCTCCGACACCATGGTGATTCGCGGATCGCAATAATTACTTTGATTTGAGGACGAAAGGACGTGAACTAGGACATTTTTATTTTAATATTTTAGTCGTTTAACCAAAAGTTTAAAAAATGGTTAGTGGAAACAAGGACCCGAGCGATCCTCAAAAAGTGCCGCCTCGGCATCGTGAGAAGAAGACTAATAACTACAAGAGAGCGAACGTCTTCTCGAAAACATGGTTCGTCTGGATGATGCCGACATTCTGGCGAGGGTACAAGCGAGACCTCTACGACTCTGACCTGACCAAGCCAAAGGACAGCCATCTCTCTGACAAACTGGGAGATCGTCTGGAAAAGTAAGTCCCTATTATTAACTTTATTCAAAACTTGCGTTTATAACTGCACTGGCAAAAAAAACTTCAAGTTGAAACTGACTGAATAATAATTTTGAATAATTTTATGTTTGACAGCACTAAAACTAAAACTAAAGCCTTCAGAATCGGCTACACTAAAGTCAATTCTGAAGGCTTTAATCTTAGTTTTAGTGCTGTCAAAGCTTAAAATCTTCCAAAGAAATTTAGCTTCTAATCTTAAGTCTTAAGGACTATTTTGTATCGAAGAAAATTTAGTTTTGACAGCACTAAAACTAAAATTAAAGCCTTCGGAATCAGCTTTATTATATGACTAAAATTTATTACTTCTTTTGAAAAATTATAAATGTTCACCATGCGGCCGACCTTTAACTCGGTTCGGCAAGGTGATGCGCAAAAATGAAGAAAAAACGTACTTATAGATGATCACGACTATTGTATGTGTACTTTAAACACGAGGTAACTTACCTACTTAAAAGGCACGACATGTATAATAATAAGCTTCAACAATCATCCGCAAAGCTCGCTGCACGATCGCTTTGTTTGTACGAGTAATAAAGCTATAGTTCTTTGTTTATGTTAAAACAAGAGGTAGATTCCATGCACTATAGTTATTATATTAAATTGATTCGATTTAGGAAGTGATATTTTACCTACTTAACGTATGTACTGTTATATACATTATAATAAATACATACTTATTATGCATTAGAGTGAATAATTAAAACTATGGAAGCTAAACTAAGCACCTTACTCAAAATTATGTGTTTAAAATTATTTCACAAAAAGTGCGTGGATTGACAGCACACCAATTAAAAATATAATAACCATATAATATATAATATATGTCATAATTTATATAATATATATGTATATATATATATAATATAATATAATAACTCATATCACTAGCCATTATTGAAAGATAATCATACTTGCATAAATGGTATTAATAAAATTGTTACTGCTACATATGGTCGTTTTCACAATTGAGAAAAAGAGACACTCTTACATAATGTATTTGTCATATCAAACCAATCAGTTCATCAACAAATAACAAGACAAATTTAACATATGCAACAGGCCAAACCACCAATATAGCTAAAAAGAAACACTTCTATACTACAAAACACTTTGTGGACAAAGAACGGCAACGAAGGTACACGCGACTAAAGGTGTCTACGAAAACGTTTTACAAGAAATAAATATAACCATCAGATCTATTGATACTTTGCACGCTTTTTTTTATTTTGCGTACCTTTTGTTACTCTTTTTTGAGTGGAAATATTATTTTGTCTTCAATCTTCTAGTTCATCATTTAAATTTACAATGCAGTTTGACTTTTTTTTAAACATTATCTACCAATATAGAAGAAAACAAATACAAAAGATCTACAAAAATTCCCGATATAGCAATTCACAGAATTAGATGACATATGGGCTTAACACGGAGAGGACCTACAATAATATTTTAAGACCTTAAATATACAAATAAATAAATTTGAATTTTATTCTAGCAATTCAGAGAACTACATGACATATTCTAGCAAATCACAGAACTATATAGCTTTTGAAGCTGTTTGAATATATATATTTTTAAACTTATAGTAAATTAACATCAAACAGTTACAAGTAAATTGTATGCTAAATCTGAATCTGGACGGCGATTCTGGCGCCTGCGCGTGCGCAGAAACATCAATGATTTCCGTAGAAAATCCCTTGTAAAATCGCTCGAAATCTGCTCTAGCAAATTTTTTCGGACTTGCCAGAATCGCCGTCCTGAATTTAGATTGTTTTCTATCAGCACTGATCAGCATAATTTTTTTGTAAAATCAACTTCAAATATTGAAATTTTACGTTTTTTTATTACTTTTGAAGAGATTAACTTACTAATTTAACTTATTAAGATTGAAATCAAATCAAAACATTTATTTTAATAACATTACATATATTACACGCTCAACATAATGTAAAAAAAATATTACTAAATAGTGTACTTATATCTGGTAGTCTTATATAATACGGGGAAATACACGAAAAAAAAATTACTTAAATTTAATAAAATGATACACTTGAATAAAAAAAATATATAGAAATTAATATTATTATAAATAAAATATAATGCAATACATTTATTGCCATTTATTGTATAGATTAATTTTTTAACATCACAACTCGCAATGATGAAAATAACAGAATATGTGATGAAGCCTTATTTTAGCGAAAAAAATAACATTCGGATACAGATTTCTACAACAGAATAAAAAAAGATGAAAAAAAAATAAAGGTGCTTTTTTTGCCCTGTGTATTTTACGCAGATTTTACTATTTCCTTGTTTTTAAAGTGTAATTTGTAAATTGTATATAATTATAGCTACATACCGACTTGTAGGTAGGTATGTCCCTCATGGTCCAGTCCGTAATGCGTTCTTTATGTCCTAAAGGTAAATAAATCATTTGATGATATGTTATTTATAATTACACAATATAACTTGAAATATATACAATAAATAAAAGAAAATTATAACTTGAAATATATTTCGGCCCTTAGTGGGCCGTCATCATGAATACTTGACTGATGACGATTCACATGTGAAATCGCTGTAAAAATTTTAAGTACTTTCATCAAATGAAAATAAATTAAATGTAGCAATCATTCCCATGCCTAACAGCCAGTGAGTCCTTTCTGTAGGAAATTGGCTCCCTCATCAGTGTTGAGCAAAGACGAATCTTTGGCCCGGTCACTATTACACGAACATTCAATATACGTAGGACGTTGTTATGTTAATAACTTTCTCGGAAGTGGATCTATGGACATAACATTTATATTTTCTCAATAAAAGAATACCGCCAGTGAAAGTCACGTTCTAAATCAGGCTTAATGGTATAGATTTTGCGTCTTGATTCTTGACACAATAGAAGAAAATAGAAAACTGGTTTTTACTACCTACCTCTATTTTTGGCGTCGATTACATATTTTGACTGTCTTGTTTTAGACTGTCGTCTCACCTACGTAATATTATGTATATTAGTTATATGCAATATGCTTAACATATTTACAAGCATCAGTTTTAAGCCGAGTAAAACATATCTCAGGATTTGTCCTGAGATCTCAGGATTTTTAGGTTCTTCTCAGGATTGCGGCCGGATTTTGGAAATCTCAGGATTTTTGAATTTTCAATAAAATAGAGTAGATTTTTTAGATCTTTTTATTAAAAAAACAAATAATAATTTTCTTTATATAAACTAATTTAAAAATCAACTTTGGTCATTTAAATTGCACAAATAAAATCACCACTTAAAGTCTATGAAACCTATTCTAATCTTTAATTTTAATTTATCATATTTATTTTGCGATGATACCTTTTTAATTAAACTTTTCGCAAAATTCAGGAAAATCTCATAATTTTTCAATGGAAATCAGGCTTTTTCTCCGGACTTTTAAATTTTCTATCTGGTAACCCTAATATTACCTGACTTATATACTATACTGGGTATTAATGTGATGTTACGGAAGCCGGAAACTGGCGATAGTGTTCGTAGACTAGGAGTGTGCAGTCGGTAACCCTATGTATCGAGTAACAAGATAGGACCAATTTGTAGTTGTGTAGAAATAAAACTACATCAACATAAATAGGGTTTGCTAGGCGGAAACCTGGAGCATTTTGTTTTTGCTGATTGTACAAAATATTCCAGGTTGCGCCCAGAAAACACTGTTTATTTTTATGTAGTTTTTTTCTATACATCTCCGAATTGGTAACTCGATACATAGGGTTACCCACGGTACGCCCATAGTCTATCGGTTATATGAACAACTTTTTCTATGGCAGCAACCAACAAATAGTGAAAAAAAATTTTGCTTATCCATAAAAAAGCTACATACTTATTCCACCAAAATTTATGTGACAATTTTTTCTTCTTTCACAATTTCTCTTTTTTTTTACGGCAGTCAGAAAAATAAAAATATTTAATCTATATATAAACTAAAACGTTATTTTTAAAAAATAATGAAGCGTATTCCTTTATATATAAAAAACCGGCCAAGTGCGAGTCGGACTCGAGCACAAAGGGTTCCGTATGTCTGTTGTATGGGAGCCCCCTTAAATATTTATTTTGTTCTGTTTTTTTAGTAATTGTTATTATTGCGGCAACTGAAATACATCATCTGTGAAAATTTCAACTGTCTAACTATCACGGTTCATGAGATACAGCCTGGTGACAGACGGACAGACAGACGGACAGCGGAGTCTTAGTAATAGGGTCCCGACCCTTACCCTTTGGGTACGGAACCCTAAAAAATAAAATAACTTCTTTGATGTATATTTTTTGTCCCGCTCGGGGTCGTCGTTAGCAGTCTTACAGTGGATGAACGGTATCTATCGAATTACTATTTTTTTATATATATATTTATACTCAACAAAATAATAAAAGCTTATAGAAAGTAAACATTTATATTATCATTATACGTAATGCTTATTTTTAGTAAGTACATACATAGTATAGTACCGTGCACAGACTTTTTTTCCGGAAAAGCAATTAGAAGGTCAAGTACGACAATAAAAAAATATGAAAAAATTTAAATAACACTTTGAAAAAAAAAATTTTTTGTGAAAATGTTCACTCTAGGGTAGGCAGCGCCTACCCTGGCGTCATAAAAACTTTTTTTTTCAAAGTGTTATTTAAATTTTTTTTTTTTTTTATTGTCAATCTTGACCTTTTGATTGCTTTTCCGGAAAAAAGTTCTGTGCACACCACTGGTAGTCTGTTGGTAGCATGTAATTGTAAATAAATATTTTACATGTAAAATCGATAATTAAATTAAATAATAGATAAGAATACATATAACATGTATACGCTAACGTTTTTACAGTTTAAATAGCAGTAGGTAGTCCCTTACGTAAGAACTTAATTAACTAATTTAAAAAATAGAATTTTTATTTTATTTTATATTAGATATAATGAGGACGAGGACGTACAGTTACTTACGGAAAAAACCATAAAGTCACACTAATAAATTATGTACCTTCAATCGAAATGCTAAAAAAACATGGCCGGTTTATTATTAATTGGCGCAATTAATTTTATAATCATAAAGATTCTATGAAATTAAAACAATAATTACTTGCATATACCTAATTGACTCAATACTGCTTTAATTGATCAATACTGTGATAATGTGTAATTGATCAACTACTAAATCTTATGATTATATTAATAGTCAATGTCCTTTGATTTAGTGTATAAAAAATATAGCTTTAATTTAAAAAAAAACTATCAAGCAGGTAAACTGGATTTTTATGCTACTCTTGTCATCAAAATGTATGAGGTTTCAAGATTTTAGTAAGGGGCCTGGCCTATCAAAGCCCGCAATTTTTTTTTCAAAGTATCTTCTTTGAATAATTCTTGTAAAAATCGATATTCGCAATAAATACAAATAAAAAATATTCTGTGACAAAAGTTCGTAAAATGTTACATTTCGAAAAGATATTTGGTGTAACACAGCTTATATCGACTTATACTTCTTTATCGAAAAGACAAGGACAGAACATTTAAATTAAGTTTAGTCCTGTCAAATAAGTTAAGATGTGCTACACCGAATCGACACCAACCGAAACCAAAGTTTTACCGCAAGCGTTTTCTTAGTAGAAGCGAAATTGCGCATTCAGCAGCACCGTTCGTAGTGCTAGTAGAGGCCCGGTATTCATAGTACTCTTTGGTAGAGGCGTGCCACGGTCTAACGTTTTACCATAGACTAAAGTATAATATTTAGTCCATGGTTTTACTCGTATTTCTGATGCTACAGATGTTATATCCTACGAAGTCTACTTGGCTATAGTGAGTAGTAGTGACGCGCACAGTTCGCGTGTTTTGTGTGTGTTGCGCGTTTTGTAAGCGCTCCCGAGGTTACGCACACTAGACAAAGTGCGTGTCAAAGGGCGTGTGCATGCACTACTACAGCCATAGTTCAGTAGACTTCGTAGAATAAAACAACTGTACCAGTATAACTTTGGTTGCGTATAACGTCGAAATGTAATACTTTGGTTTTGTCGAAGAATGTTTTTTGTTTGTATTGATCGATTTTTATAAGAATTATCTGTAGCAGCAACATTGAAGAAAAACTGGCGGACCGTCGATGAACCCCTTCATGAATCACCCTGACATCGACAGAACACTACAACTACACCAGAGAATATAAAGTATTACTACGACTACACTATGTAGCAGTATCAGTAAATTATGTAGTTTTATCTAAAGATACCTGTTCATTTACACCCGATATACCTAATTAGATGTTAATAAAATACTCACTTCCTACATAAATGTGTTTAGAAGTGGCAACGCTTCTGAGAAAAATCTTGTAGGTTTGCTTGTTTACTGCTTACCGCGTTGTCGGTAGTTTCCCCAGAACATAATCTATAGCGGGTACTGTATTTATATTTAGAAGTTATATCAAACGCTAGCAGACGCCCCACGGCGTTGCCCGCGTGAATCCCGTTTCTCCCGATACAGTGGAAATTTCAAAAAATCCGGCCTTATTCCTTGTCTCACTAAGAGAACATCTGTGCAAAATTTCAGCTTTCTAGATCCAACGGTTTAAGCTGGGCGTTGAGTCAGTGAGTGAGTGAGCCAAGACTTTTCACTTGGTGGAACTTGCAATACATAATGGACAGAAAATCACTTGTACTATCCCACAAATTTATTTAATACTTCCTCACCGGTTTCGCCTTTATGGCATTATCAAAGAAATTAATATAATATCTTAATTACACAATAAATAGATTACATCAGCCAGTGCGATCAATGTGTCAACGAATCGAAACCGGTCAGGAAGTATTAAATAAATTTGTGGGATAGTACAAGTGATTTTCTGTTCATTACAAGACTTTTCTTTTTATATAATATGTATTGAACCCTCCTGCTGACTTCTACATAAACTGTGTATGCTAGAATATTGTACAAGTAAACAATCCATGTCAAAACTATGTCAATATCATCTGTTAACATGTCATTATTTTGTAACTAAATATAAATAGCAGGTATCGGCGGCTTGATGTAGTGTTTTATCTACTTATACAATATCAAAACGCCTACACAGTAAGGTCATGGCACCGGTGAATACTGTATAAATAGTTCCCATTGAACCTAATGATAGACTGGCATGCATAACTTCTAGATTTTATTTTTTTTTGTATCTGCCTTAGCTTTTTTTTTTCGGTTTGATGTCTAAGCTTCACGGTGTTCAAGTCAATGTTAGAGCCGGACAAGGTCAGAAAAACTAGATTGCAGCTCCCATTGCCTTAGGCACGGTCTATTAATAAGCTAACTAGCTATGGCAGCACTATCCTGGCTGGGTGCATTTACCCCTGCAGGCACGTTTTTATACAATAAAGTTTTATGATGGAGGCAGGATGGGCTATTTTTAGCTCAGTCATTAGCTGGGAACTAAGTAGAGGGCTGGTTGCGAGCATAATTCCACATAATGCTGAGAAAAAGAGTCGGTCACTGACAGCAACATGCGCCAGTCAGCGCTGCGTTTCATCGCAGCTGCATACGTAGTCTGATTATGGCAGGCAAACGTAGTCTGATTATGGTATAATTATAATATTAATCTAAGATGATCTTAGTAATTGTTTTCCGACATCTTCTAATGATTACCTTTTTACCTTAGAATAATTAATTAGGTGGTTAGAGAAGATAATCTCAATCTTAGGATAATCACAATTACTTGGTTACAGAAGATAATCCCTATTACTTTCTGCAGCTTAAAACATCACGCAAAAAATGCTCAAGGGTGAAATTTTTCAACTGATAGAAGTATTTTTTTTTTTTTTTTAGTACCAGGACGGCGATCCTGGCGCGTGCGCAAAAATTGCGAAAGCAGAAAAATCAATTGTTTCCGTAAAAATCCCTTGTAAAATCACCCGAAATCTGCCGTAGCAAATTTTTTCGCACTCGCCAGAATCGCCGTCCAGAATTTTCAATTGTTTTCATAAGGAATTTTTCATGTCAGGTCTAACCAAAATTAAAACGTGTTCTAAAAACCTATGAAAGGACAAATATAATGAAATCAATTTTCATTTTATTTCAATATATTTCAGATTTTAGGTTTACTTTGTTAGGTTTTTATTTTAGGTCTTTAATTAAGTTTTTGAATGTTATTTAAAGTTAAGGTTTTTGTTCATAAAATAAATTCATAAAATTTTTTTTTAGGTGAGAACCTTTATGGTGAGACTCCGTTGTCCGTCCGTCCGTATATCACAGCCGAAACAGGTAGACCGAAAAATATGAAAAAAATGAAGATTATAGATCATAACTGGCCAATTACAGGAAAACCATAGCGGTTTAAAAAAAATTGAGCATAAATGAGAAATATGAATAAAGAAGTAAAATAAATAAATAAAATATTTTATAGAAATACAATATGGGTATCAAATTGTAGGTATTAAAAAGTTTATTGTAAAAATATACAGTTTGGCTATATTTAATTGAATCTATTTCGAGAAATCCTTGAAAAACCATAAAAAATGTATGTAACGGGGGGGTTATCTTTAAAACTAGTGGACTGAAAAATATGAAAAAGATCATGGTAATATGTGTTTACGTAAAAATTACAGGAAAAATAAACCGGTTGAGAAAAAAAAATACAAAATTAAATTTATCATCTACAATACTGAAACCTAGGTAAGCGAGTCTGACTCGCACTTGGTCGGTTTTTTTTTACGATTATCAATACATGGGTATATTGGGTATACAATAAATTATATGCTGTAGAGATATATAGGGTATACTGTGATAAAAATGAGTTAATAAAACAGCTATAATCAGTTGTCATATTCTTCTGGTAAAACCTCTCTATATAACGGCTTATATAACGGCCTCTTGGACCCTGATAAAAATATTATTTTATTTTAAACCAACTAAATACCCAATGAAGCTTTGAAACTGCCAACATTAAAAACCGATTTTCTCAAAACTACAAACACTTAGCTGGTTCTCCCAGTATACCCTCGAATTTATTAATCATCATACGGAAAAACAACAAAAAAAAAACGGCCAAGTGCGAGTCGGAAATGCGCACGTAGGGTTTCGTACCACCACACAATACGGATACGGAACCCTAAAAACATGGTAAGGAATTCCACTGACAGTTAGGATCAACTTAACTTGACACTTACGACCTATTAAACTCTAAGTATGTATCTAAAGGGTCTAATTAAGTTGGTACTATATAACTTCCTTAATAATTAAATATTTGTTGTTTTCAGACTTTTCCCTATAAGACCTATCTGAAAACGAAATTTCAAGTTTCTAAGTCAACTGGAAGTGCGCTATACAGGCTGTAATCGATAAGTGTGACCAGGCGATTATTCCGTTACTATTACAAATATCAAAAATAAAAAAAAATTATATGGAAAGTACGTTACCTAATCAGTAAAATGACATCAATAACTTTTTGAAAATCAAACGAGAAGTATCCAAAATTTTGACATTAAACGTTCCCATACATTTAATATGAGATTAGTAGAAAGGTTTTACTAAATGTATGGGAATGTTTAATGTCAAAATTTTGGATACTTCTCGTTTGATTTTCATTAGATTAGATGTCTGATTTTTTACAGCAGATTTTTTTAGTAGCTTACACAGTTTGTGCAGAAGTCAGCAGAAGGATCAAACTTGATATTTCATAACGAGCCCGAGCAAAAGGGTCGTGACAGATAGATAGGCAAACGGAAAAAGTGACATATAAGGGTTTCGTTTTTTCATTTTGAGGTACGGAACCCTAAAAAACAATTTCGGAATAGCATTAGGCGTACCACGCAGACAGAACCGCAGACAGAAGACAAGTGCAATGATACACTTAATAGTGTGAAACATTACCTAGTTACCTACTGTAGATAAAGAGATCGATGTTGTACTTAAGGTTTATGTGACACAACCAAATCAAACATCAATTAAATTGAAATTGAGTCACAAAGAAAAGCATCATAGGAAGCGTGTTTGATTGACTTCGAGATTAAAATACTATTATGTATTGACGAACAACTCTGTGATTCATTTAAATTGTAACAAAATACCTTTATCTGTTTCAATTAAGACATTGAAAAATAAAAATTCCCTCAAAATGACAGTGAGACAATTTTTTTCCACAGAGTACCCAGAACTCAAATATCCAGTTTTAAAATTGTTGTACGTTTATTTATCATACACATACATATGTATTTGTACACTTATTTTATAGGTTAGTGTTAATTTATTTTGAGTATGTTCATGTATTTTGTAAGTAAGTTTATGTCATATATAAATATATTTAGATAAAGCCTAGAAGATAAAAAACCTAGAAGCGTCACATTTGCTTTTATGATTGCAACACTCATATTCACACACACGTATAAAAACAACACCACACTTTGACAGCACATACGCACACACACGAAAAAACAACATCACACTTTGGGAACAAAATGTGCTTTGGGTACGGTCGACAGATCACAATAAACTACTATTTTCCACTATGACCCTCAACAAACTTCAAAAATCGTGGGGAGAAATTGGCTGTCAAACGTGATTGTGGAGCTAATTTCAGGCCACTGTAAACCAACATGGTATGTACTATTATAATGGTTGATTTATTTTGTTTATTCTGCTTATTTATATAACCGACTTACCCACGGTAGCTTAGTGTGTTTATTTTGTTTAACCTTCATCAGGTTAATGCAAAAACCCAAAGTGCAAAAAATCTGGGTTTTATTTTCGATAGCAATCTTACTTGGACGTCGCATGTCAGTGAAATAAGCAGAAAAGTCCATGGAGCATTTGACTCCCTAAAGCAGCTCCAGAACTTTCTACCCTTTAAAACTAAAGTCTCGCTCAACCTCTTCTTCTTTCCATAATTGAGTATGCCGCGATGTCTGTTTTCTTCATGCTAGTATGGAGCTGCTGGTTAATAAGCTTGAACGGCTTTAACTGCCATTAGATTTATTTATGGTTTGCGGATTCTCATTTTTGCCGCGAACTTAACTTAAAAAAGAGGATTTCAAATATATTTAGCTTAGAACAATATTTCGTTTTCGCAAATCACTGATTGCTTTTCTTTTTAAGGTAGATTCATAATATTAGAAATTGCCGTTTTCAGTACTTACACTTATGCATTTTTTCTTTAGGAATGCAAATGTAAATTTTATCATTTCTTTTGTGTATAGATGAGATAACATTAAGCTAACAGTAACATTAATTTAATTTTAATAAAGTGTGTGCTGTAAAAAACTATTAAGATTAATTAATTATTAATCTTATCATGGAAACGAATGGCATTTAGGATGAACTGTTTTTGAAGATGTAATTTTAGCTATCAAACTGACAATAAGAACGAAATTTAATACGTACATGTAAAACCTTGATATCAACTTTCAAACAAAAAACAAACTTCACCAAAAAAACAAAAAAAATTCGCCAATTTTAAGGTAAACACCCAATCTATACTAATTTATTAAACCCATTTCACGAGCTAGGTATATAAATAAAATATAATTATATTATGACATACAATATGATATATAGCCGTGATAAAAAATATTTCCCAATTTTCTGTCGCACTAAACGAAACATTTTATTACCTTGTGATCATTTTACACCTCTCAACATTACAAATACTCGTATATGGTAATAAATAATAAAACAAAGTGATGGACGTATCACCGTTCATATCATACAGTTCTAAGAAACTTTTAAAAGCATAAGGAAAAACATTAAGTTAAACTGAATTTTTACAAAGGTCACCATCCTATGTATTGTTTATGTTGCTATCGCAAAGTTTCCATTGGTTTCCATTGGTAAATTAGAATTTCAAAATATTTTAAATTCAAAATTTTATAGTAATAGAATAAGTTATTTAAAATTTTATAAACATTTCCATTTCCCATCAATCACTGCTACTGTCATCATTACAAAAATAAAATATTCAGTATCATAAGTATCTATAATTTATAATTATTAATTTTTAAGTTTTATTTAAATTGTGTAACTGATGCCGACCACAATTAGTGGTCGAAATATATTTTACTACTCACCTATAATTATATTTTTTTGTGTTTTCGTATATACAGGGTGGAAAAAATGAAAGGGCCCTGGAGGGGAACTACCTTAAATCCTTCAGTTAGCTCATTTTACTGAAAGGAAACATTCCTTTATTTTTTAAAAGAAACAAAACTGCATTCAAAGATCTTCTAAAATTTGCTTGTCTCGCCCGGGAACTGAACCAACTAAAAATTTTAAAAATAAACCCCCGTTATTTTATTATACGAATCGGTAGGATTATTGTTCAGGATAAAATTTGTCTACTAAACTAAAGTCTTACACTCATCTGTTGTACGAGATACCCATGAAATTGAATATTTATTACAAGTTCTTTATTAACAATACCTAATACTGTTCACTTGTAAAATAATAATTATACGACATTTTTACACAATGACAGCACGGAATGAAAGCAAAACAAAACAAAATTTTAATTTGGAACGAAATTTATACTTCGAACTTCAAATTTGTTACTCCGCGTTGCAAAAAAAATACGTTCCTTTTTTAAGCTTTTCGTCAGTACGCCTAGTGCAAGAAGTAATTGTGCTCTGCATACATTTATTATTACCATTTAACGATTTTCTTATTGAAGTCTTCAACAAGGTACTTAAGATAAATAACATTAGCAAGCTTGTACTTCATACGATGTCTTTGGATGTAAGAGAGATAAGCAAATTAGAACGTTTCATTTACTTGTTACAAGTGAACAGTATTAGGTATTGTTAACAAAGAACTTGTAATAAATATTGAATTTCATGAGTATCTCGTACAACAGATGAGTGTAAGACCAAATGTTTATTAGACAAATTTTATTCTGAACAATAATCCTACCGATTCGTATGATAAAATAGCGAGGGTTTATTTTTTTAATTTTTAGTTGGTTCGATTCCCGGGTGAGACAAGCGAATTTCAGAATATCTTTGAATGCAGTTTTGTTTCTTTTAAAAAATAAAGGAATGTTTCCTTTTAGTAAAATGAGCTAACTAAACGATTTAAGGTAGCTCCCCTCCAGGGCCCTTACATTTTTTCCACCCTGTATATATATATAATTTCTTTAATCGAAAAGACAAGAAAAGTCTATTATCATTTTATGTTTATAAACATTTAAAACATCGGAATGCTTTCGACGCTCAGTAAGAATAGGAAGTTTATGATGTGCGGCTGATGCAGGGTACGAATCAATGGAAAGACCGAAACGATAGTTGAGGGTCTTTAGAAACTTCTTTTGGACTTTTTCTATGCGGTCAATGTGACATGTATAAATAGGAGACCAGACTGAACTAGCAAAATCAAGCCGAGATCTAACAAAGCTGTTATAAAGCACTTTATAAGTGAATAAATTTATCAAAAGGCTCACATATTTTGAGTACAAAGCCCATCCTTCTAAAAGATTTTTTTATAATATTGTGGATATGCGCATTTAAACTTTGTTTATCGTCCGTTAAAGTACCCAGATGTCTTATTTGTATTCCCGCTTTAAATGTACGTTTTGAATAGTGTAGTTGCGATGACATGATTTAAGTTTACACGTGCAATTTATAACAAAACACTTGTCAGTGTATAAAAATAGTTGATTTTTTTGACAATAAGTAACCAAGTTATTTAAGTCTAACTGAAGCAAAACACAGTCATCAGGTGATGCTATTTCTCGGTACAGTTTCGTATCATCAGCATATAAGAGATAGTTAGAATGTGTGAAATTTGAATGTCCTATGTCATTTGCATAAATTGTACAGAGCAGTGGTCCTAGATGAGAGCCCTGTGGGACTCCCGACAAAATAGATAAGAACTGACTTGAAACCCTTGATTGCAACTGCTGGCGATCTATTATTAATATAGGAGCCTATCCATCTTAGAAGACTGCCGTGCACAAAGACCTTCCAGAGCTTTTCAAGTAAAATATCAAAATTACTTTGTCAAATGCCTTGGAGAAGTAGGTGTACACGACGTCCACTTGATGGTTTCTATTCATAGCTTCAGTAAGAAGTCCACAAACGTAAGCGTATTAGTTTCTACGCTGCGGTACTCTCTAAACCCCTGTTGCTGTAGAATGATTTGATGATGAATCGCAATAGACAACTATCGCAATAATCAATATTATATAGCTGCCTTACCAATGCAAAATCCTAAAAATTGTAACCGTTAATCTTAGTTTTGGTACCTACGAAACAAGTAAGCTTAGTCTGGGGCCATAGGTAAACTGTTTAATGTTTAAAAATTACTTTTATAGCACACTGTGCGTAAAATGACCGCTTTACGCACGCTGCGCGTGCGTAAAGTCGGCATTTTCCGCACTTGTGCTATTTTCTCAAATATTTTGCCTAGTGTAGACAATTTTGAAATAGGTCTATATTGAGTCACGTCAGTCCTGCTTTCACTTTCTGGGATATTTGTGAGATGTAATTAAAAGCTATGTGATACTTAGCAGTATAGGGGAGCATGCGAGCGGGGGCGGTAGGGATGGACCGCGAGGCAGCCGGAGCGGGCGAGGAGGTCGCCGTCGCGCAGGCGGCAAGCAGCGGTACGCTCACCCACAGGTCCTCAGCCGGCGCAGGCGCACACCACTCGTCGCGACGCACGCCCCGCAGCTCGCGCCGCAGCGCAATCGTCACCTCACCACCCCGCTCCGTCTCCGTCAGTGCATAGTCACGGTCGCGCCTATACACTACATAACGATCACCTAATAACGACTATCAAAATACTCGGAGTTGTAGTTGTAGAAACCCTCATTTAGCCATGTCTCTGTAAGACAACATTTGACAAAATATTTAATAACATCGTACTCTGACAAGCAGGTATTTTGCAAAAACGTCTTGTGATTTTGTTCGTAATCCTCGAACATTCTAATAGTAAATTAAAAGATTATCAAGTTTACTAGCCATTGTCATAATTTATTGTAAAAACCGCAACATACCGCGTGATTTTAACAAAAATTATTAGGACATATTATTTAATAACAACAATAATAAAGTAAACAATTCCTTGCACAATATGATTCTATGATTATTATGTAGGTTATTTGTAAAGAATAGTAAAAAAGAGCTTTGTGAATAAGCGACAAAATGTACCACATATTATTAAAGTTCGATTTGAGAAGATTTATGTGATGTCAATTTTCTTGTCTTCTGATGCATTTGAACTCCTGGGAATCTTAAATAGGTATCATAGAGAAATAATAATTATGAAAAGCACAAAAAAATGCGTGTCTCCCCCCCCTCGTTATACCTGTGCACGGATTCAAAAAAATTGAAACATAAAAATGTGAAATCTTGTGAAGCCATATTTACTTACACTAATTTTGAGAAATCTATAAAATGTTTGTCAAAAAATTAAACTAGAGGACCGCAAAATATGAAAAACATCACGGTAATTTTCTGTTTTCAATACAACAATAATTTTGTATTGTTTTGGTTGTTGGTACTTGGATTTTTAGTATTAAATCATAATCAATACACAGAAAATTTACAGGAAGGCAGAAAATTGTTGTCATTCTTCTTTCTATAATATAAATGTGTGTTACAAAACTTAAAAGGAAAATAAAATCAAAAAATATCGATGAAAACCAGAATTTCGGACAAGGCTAACCTATTGTAAATAGCAGGTTGAGTATATAAACCATGAACCATTATTATTTTGTGGATGTACCAAAGCAATAAGCATTCGATCGTAAGTTTCTGAAACAAGAATCTAATTATCACCAACTGATAATAAATTATATCGAATATCATAGAATTGCGGATTTTGACTTGTTTTGACACATCTTTCGTGATTAATCCGTGGACCCATCCTTACGCATAAACATAACTGCTGGACCAGAATTCGCTTAGATTAAATTATGGTAAGGTGTGTTAATTCGAAAACCATTTCGAGATTTTGGTTTAATAAGCCGTATCAATACTTATAAAAACTTGTGGTCTAAAAAACCTCATGATGATGAATATTTTTACAAAAAAGGTGCAACTTTCATTTGACTTCGTGTGACGTCACTTGAGAAAAGGCTGTTTAGAAATGAGTCCTTTGCTAACAAGAGAAATTTATAATAATTTGCTTCCGGCTGATTTGACAGATGGATGACAGATGACTTTTTTATAAGCAAGGCAACGACCCACAAACTGCTTACTGCTTATAAGTGACGTGACGTCATATCCTGAAAATTCTTTAAGAAATGATAAAAAAACTAAGATCAATTACATACCATAATAATGAAAACTATGATGTAAAATGGCGTATATTCTCGGAAAAAAAATTAAGAAAATATTTTAGGAATGAAACTATGGCAATTGAGACTCCATGAAATAAGTATCTTCTTCCTTTGTTAGTCACAGTATTCATTTTTATAATAAAATACCAAAGGAAATACTTGGTCGTTCAGACAACAAATTCAAGAGCGGTTTCGCAGCCGGATTGTGAAAAACCCGCCTTTTTCTAATTAATCGAAACAGAACACTTAAATTCAAAATTCACTCAATAGTTATTCAACAAAACCTTATTAGGTACCTATGTATTGTGTATGTTGCCATCGCAAAGTTTCCATTGGTTTCTTTTTTTTAATTTCATTAATTTATTTTTAATTAATTTTTTTACACTACTAATCAAAAACCAGCAAAGCATAACTTCGTATAAATAGTGTCAGTAAAATTTCTACATATCCTGTGCACTTTTTATCTGTAGAAGTAATACAGTGCGACAAGGCTCTTGGTGCGTGGATGACATTGACAGGGAGCGCAGCTGTGAAACAACGGCAGAGAATATAAAGTATTACTACGTAAAGAAGCGACACTCACCTCCCCGCGCGAATTTAACGTCCCCCGCGGTCCCCCGCAAGTTAGTGGAAATCTGGAGTCAGGCAGAGCTCGATTACCACTCGTTTGCTGCGCGCGTGTTTTGTTACAAAGTTTTATCACGATGCTGATTTTTAATCAGTATGGTGCGTTATTGCAGTGTTTTTGGATGCCTGGAAAACTTTTTTTCAAAAATTAGAATTGTGTGATCAAACCTTACAATTTCGTTCAGTAACGCATTTGGAACAATAAAATCAGTATTTATAACTTTCCATGTTTTGACAAGTTTTCATTTTTTTTCCAAAATTTATGTTTGAGTAGTTGTTAATTATATGATGATCATTTATGCATACGAAACTATATAGGTACTTACTAAGCTTAGGCATACTATATATATATATATTTACTTTTAAAGTAACGAAAAAGCAGCGGTAACTCAGGGATAGAACGCTGGCCTCTTAATCTTGAGATTAAGGTTCGATTAAGGCTCACCACCCATCACGTTGGGACGTAATATTTGCAGGTGAAACGCGGGTTTACCGAGTGTGGGTGGACTGTGACTTGCATTTCAAAGTTCACACTCGGAACACATCCGACACCCCCCGGGGCATTCAGGTCGTAACGATTTATATACATATATAAGGTTAAATAACATTATTTGGCGAAACTCAAAACAAAGGTGGTACTACAACAACAACTGTTTGTATGGGAGCTAAGCGAAATTCTTAACTTTTTTTCACTTCCTCCTATACAAATTGCTCCGATCAGCTGACTCGTCCAGTATGGAAAGGTGAAAACGAATTTTAAGAATTTTTCACTATCCTATTAAAAAAAGTTATTCATATGGACATGTTCTACATATGTTTCAAATTTCGCCAACTAATTGAATTTAACCTTGTATATATATATATATATATATATATATATATATATATATATATATAATATACATATATTTTTTTAATACTGATTAATCCACGGGGAACCAGAAATTGGACTACGCTAAAATTTAGGAAGAGAATCACATAAGTTGCTGACTTATATTGTGTCCCTCTCGGGCGACGACGCTCACACGATTGCTGCCAGCCCTAGACTAGCTCACGCACACACACAAGCGTGTGCGGACAAGCCAGATGCGCGCGTGAGAGTGTAGGTAAATAACTTGAGCCTTGACTATGAAGTGACGGGGGTGTGACAACGGTTACGATTTACTAGGATAGCGGCATTAGTTCGGATTTTGGCCACGACCAATCCACGCGCCAAAAGAGCCTTATCGCATTGTACAGTGCTACAAGGCTCTTTTTGCACGTGGATTGTTTGTGTCCAAAATTGGAACTATAACGCCGCTACCCCTTATTTTACAGCTGCACCCCCCTAACAAAGTCACCCACGCGCCAAAAGAGCCTTGTCGCCCTGTAAATACATTTTTAATTCACAGACATTCAACCTAGTATTGATTATTCTATCAACCACAACAAGAAGCCCTAGCAAGAATAAGGACCACACTCATAGAGACCAGTTTCCTAAATTTGTGAGTTCCGGGTGAAGCGTCTTATTGGTTTTAATGGCGAAGATGACGCTGCTTCGATAACAGTTACTTACCGTACGCAGCGTGACAGGAACCGGATTGACATTATTAACCAATTCAACGTTCACGAGCCCCAGTTGTCCATCAAACTTCGACAGCATTCGCGACCTTAAGGAGGAGATGTTAGTGCCTCTATCGAAATTGTAACTTACGGTGCTTTTCCTTGGCGTATAGTACAGAGAACTTTGGACCCGGTTCTCCTGGACATATATCATACGGAAATACATATTTATTTTAGAACAAGTTCGACTGCGCAAGTATGATCACGTCTCCGAGTTTCGATGCAGGTTGAAGTGGCTTCCTATTCGTCGTCGCAGGACTTTACACATTCTTTCCCTTCTATTTAATGTTCTACATAATTCCGTCTACGCTAATTATTTGAACAACGATTTGTTCTACGCACTGACTGCAGCAACAGAGCGCTTCGGTCTTGTCATCATGTCGATCTGGCTAAGCCTGCGCACACTCTGATCGTTTCTCCAAATAATTTACGGTCAATACAGTTCAGCTTTGGAATGAAATCTTCCTTCTGTGTTCTCTTTTAGATTTAACTTGAAAAATTATATTACATTTCATCTCACTGATTGACTCGACTGCATGCTATGCTACTTTGTTTGTATTAGTATGTATGTATGTATGTATTAGTATGTAGAGTATAATATTTAATATAAGTATAAGATTATTTTTCTTTTTGCACAATTATGCTAATTTTGTAAAACTTTCTTTTCTCTCTATATCCATAAAATAAGTCCGCCCTTGCCTTCTGTGTTATTCTGTACTCTGTGTTTTTATTCTGATTTTCTATGCAATAAAGTGTTTATTGATTGATTGATTGATTGAGTAATTGTATTACCAGCGAACGTTTTTAAAAGCTTGAGATTTTCATTCTACTGCTACAGAGGAAGATTTATAGAAATCTTTATCAATCTAAAATTAACTACCATTATACAACTTGAAATTTAAATCAGTTTTTTAACGAAAACTGGTGATAGTACTCGTCCATATGAACAACTTTTACTATGAAGCCAACCCTGAAATCGTGAAAAAAAAAATCAGCTGTTTCATACATTAGGGTCGAGTAGGTATTTAACTTTTCTATGGAACAGCTGATATTTTTTTACGATTTCAGGGTTGGGTCCATAGTAAAAGTTATTTATATGGACAAGGACTATCACCAGTTTTCGTTAACAAAATGACTTAAATTTCACGTTGTATACATTTTGCTATTTACCTTTACTTTACCTTCTCCATATAATACAATATAACTGAGTAAATAATAATTTCGTTCACGGGTGGAAAAACTTTGAAATTCTTATTCACAGAAACCAATGGAATCTTTGCGATGGCAACATATACAATACATAGGTAATAAGTTTTTGTTGAATAACTATAGAGTGAACTTTGAATGTAAGTGTTCTGTTTCGATTATTAAAAAAGGCGTGCTTTTCACAATTCGACTGCGAAACTGCTCTTAAATATTGTACCAAATCGGTCAAGGTGTTGCTGAGAGATGGGGTTGTAAGAGGTACATCGCGATTTCACGGTTCGGGGCGAACTACTATTACGGATAAAATAATTTTTGCTTTTAAATCAATAAACATAGCATCTACAAACCAAGTTGCAAAATTGCTAGCTTGATTCATCTAGTTCTCAGTTGCAATTATTTCTTTAAACACTAAACAAGTGACGTTGATGATCAACGTGAAGTCAAGGAGTCAGTTGTGTATTCTTAGTAATCTACAGTGGAAATATATGGAATCTATCATGTACACAAGGAGAGGCAATTGCCGTTATGTCAGCAGAAGAGCTCAGACAACAGACCCCAGGTCGTGCGATGTAGACCCGAATCTGACAGTGTGGACTCACGCTGCTTGACACAAAAGCCTATAATCTCTTCGAGTGGGAAGTACTCATCAACGCGATATGCGGCTTGTTAAGAGTACCTGACATTGAGCTGAGCACGTCATTTCGCATCAAGTAGAACTGAACTCTATGACGTTTCATTATTGTTTAAAATAGCACGCGAGGTGCCGTGGCTGTTACGACAACCGAAGCATCGCGCGCTCTCAAAAAGTGTTCCAATAAAATTTTTTTGTTACGGTGAAAATAATTAATATTTTTTTATTTAAAACATGATGAGCTTGGTTTATATTTAGATCAGTTATTTATTATGCAAAGTCTTATGATACAATTTTAAGTATTAATTGAATTATAGTGGTTTATTGTCAATTTATTGTACGGTTTCGGGATACATTTACAATTTTTAAGGCTCTGTACCTCAAAATTAAAAAAAACGGAACCCTTAGAGTATCACTTTGTTGTCCGTCTGTCTGTCTGTCCGTCTTTCTGTCAAGACCCTATTGCTCGAGCCCCGTATGCGATATCAAGTTAAAACTGATACCTCGTACAGAAATCTACGGCCATATAGTGCTGTACAAAAATTAGGCTTCTAACTTTTCATATAGGTAATCAATTTCATACACATTTTTGACACTCGCAAGGAAATCAAAACCTATAGGGCACTTTCAGTTGGCTTAGAAACTACACATTTATAGCACAAACATAGGGAAAAAATCTGAAAATTACAAATATTTTATTATTTAGGAAATTAATATGCTCAACTTAATTAGACTCTTTTAACCTGGCGATATTAGTGACAAGAGCAATTATAGGCCTATCTCATTGACCACTATTATTTTGAAGGTTCTTGACGGTTTGCTTAACAATATGCTTGATAAACACTTACAAATTCACGACAACCAGTTCGGTTTTAAATCAGGTCTCTCCACCGAAACAGCTGTATTGTGTTTAAAGCAAACTGTCAAATACTACACCGATAGAAGTACGCCTGTCTTTGCTTGTTTCCTCGACCTATCGAATGGTTTGTTGTGACATACTTTGGAAAAAACATCATCAAACGTCAATGCCAGAGGAACTGATAAGCATAATTAAATATTGGTATCAGAATCAGGACAACGTTGTTCGATGGTCGGGGGCCTATTCGACACCGTATAGATTGAAGTGTGGGTTAGGCAAGGGGGGCTAACCTCGCCTAAGCTCTTCAACCTCTATGTGAATGCGTTGATTGAGGGGCTCAGCAGCACACATGTTGGCTGCCATATTGGAGGAATTAATATTAATAATATTAGTTATGCTGACGATATGGTGCTGCTGAGCGCCTCTGTGGGCGGGTTGTCGAAGCTGCTTGGCATTTGTGAAAGCTACGCTGATGATCACGGCCTGTTGTACAACGTGAAAAAAAGTGAACGCATGGTCTTTCAGGCCCGTCAAAATACTGTTTTGGTGTTTTTTTTTTGTAGTTTTAAAATTATTAATTATTGATGTGTATTGTATGTTTATTTTTTTATTTATTGTGCTCTTATGTGTATGTGTATTGTGTATGCTATAATTATGATTCATAAGTTGGTCGAAATAAATGTCATTCTTATTCTACTGCTTTTTTAGATAGGTACATAGAATTTAATAGATCGTAAGTGTCAAGTCAAGTTGGTCCACCATAACTGCAAGTTGTGGAATTATTTACCATAATATTTTAGGGTTTCGTACCCGTATTGTGTGGTAGTAAGAACCATTTATGCGCGAGTCCGACTCACACTTGGCCGGTAATTTTTCCATGCATTTGCAAAAATTTCAAGTCTTTATCTCATTCCATCCGTGACATACGGACGGACAGACAAACAGGTAGACAGCTGAGTGATATTAATAGGGCTCCGTTTTCCCCTTTGGGCGCGGAACTATAAAATCAGCTCTTTTTTCATAAAAAATAATGTAATTGATTTTCTAATTAAATTCAATATTCGGTTTTGTGGGTCAACCTAACGCCAAATATCCGAATATCAAGATCTAACTCATTCCGTGACGGCTCCGTTTTGCCCTTTGGGTACGGACCCCTAAAATCAATGACCACTTAAAATAAGGAAACTAAAACCTTTCTACTAATCTCATACTAAATGTATTATTGCATACTTTTCGTTTGATTTTCAAAAAGTTATTGATGTCATTTTACTGATTAGGTATCGTACCTACTTTCGATATCAGTTTAAATTTTTTTGATATCTGTAATAGTTACGGAATAATCGCCTGTTCACACTTAACGATTACACCCTGTATATTACCTATAGACCACAATGAACTTGAAGATGGTCTATATTTCTTTGCCAGTTCACTGAAGTATCCCAAGAGAAAGTTGTCCGAAAATGATGTGGCACTTTAATTATAATATTTTCCACTGAAGAAATTTTTTGTAAGTATTCAGGTGTCTCTTGATATTGGCGGCAAGAGCCTATCATTTGCAATTATAGATTCTGCAAGTATATCTGGCGATGATAAGTCCAATGATTTATCAATTAAATTCCTAATTTTCTAAGGAAACAAACAAACGAAAAATACTTCAAATCTCAGATTTAGGCGGGTTTTCTTTTTCTTTCTCGCCCATTGTCAACTTGAAGCGAATGTCTACTTGAACAATATCGGTGTAACTACAAAACGGTGTTTAACTTTAGACAGTGTTTAAATCTGTTGCTGTCACTCTTTTACAATATGAAAGAAAAGGCGAAAACAACAGATTTAAACACTGTCTAAAGTTAAACACAGTTTTGTAGTAACACGGTATGTATTTATGAATGTTAGTCTGACGATAACTTGAGTATCGTTGATCATGAAATTTGTGCGAGTAAATTCGAAAATGTGACAAATCGGTCAAGATCGAATCGCGAGTTCACAGTTCGGGCGAACTACTAGTTACTTGTTTGTTTTTGCATGGTTTTTTGCTCTTTCTTCTCGCGTACCTATCTATTTCGCGGAGTCGTAAGTGCACATAATCTTTCTTGATTGGCACTGATTAGATAATACTGATGCGACTAAATTAACTATTTACATTAAAATCTTCACGAGCAGTTACGACAGACCAGACATGCAATGAACTAGAGTGTGCAGTAAGTGGATAATAGCTATTTAGATGTGACTCAGTGTAAGGAACATCACGAATTGGATAATTGTGACCCATATTCTGACATTGTTCCAAAATAATGTAAATAAAATATTTTATTTTAAATTACCATTCAAAGGCTTTTTGGTTTTAGTAAACTGTATTTTATATAAATACAAACAAATAAATTGTTAGTTTTAATCGCTGTATTTTGACTTCAAATTTTCTTTTTGACATAACCAAGCTGCACCAAGCACAGTGCAAATTAATGCAATGCTTTTTTTACAAAATCAGCTGCAATTTTAACAGAATTTTAGACATAAGACAAGTAAAGTTGTATGACAAATGGTTTCATCCAAATTTGTAAAGAACATATTTAGATAGAACAGTAATTTTGTAAAATCTCTGCAGGGCTTGACACAATCATGCATATAATTAGACAACTACACAGAACATTGGACAACTATAAAGTATTGGAGATGATTATAATAACAAATGAATCACGGTTAAATGTGTTATTAATTTGTGAAGAAACACTTTACATCTAGTAGGTTGGAGCTATTGCATTGTTTATAATGCGCAAGCGCATTGCAGGCTATCTGTCACGGCTTTCGCACGGCAGTCGTCAATACACTCCAGACGTCCTCTTCGACCCCCCTTTGGACCCTTTGTAAACGGAATTACTTTATCAACTATTTGTTACTGTTTTTCGAAGACCTCCAAACATTTCGAGGTCGCCCTCCTCGTGCCTGTTCTGTGATAGGTCACAAAAAAACGATAAAATAAATAACATAATAAATCCGATCGCTACAAAAGGTTCAACTATAACTAGTCAATGCCGATTGCTGTCTGGACATATTTTATGAATGACTCGGCTTTAGTGTCACTTCCTCTATATAGACACCTATACCTACCTACAATGTACAATGTATAGCCCGTTTCGATGTGATCAGCTATTTGTCAGCTTACTCTGCAATCGATGTAGCCTTCGATATAAACAAGTTCACGCTCATGTTTATATCGTGTAATTTTATTGTAATTTGATTAATAATCACGCTAACATCACGAACCTTCGGATCCTTTAGTTGATTTAATGCCGCCATAACGATTCACTTCCTTTATAATACATAATTATTTGTATAAATATGAACAAACATATACAAAAATATAGACGAATTAAGAAAATGCTCCAAATCAAATTTTGAATTTATTAAAGTAAACGTGATTGGCAAAAGATTGATGCAAAAATAAAATTATTTTAAATAATTTATTTATGCCGTATTGGTAAATTATATACACTTTTACACGTCAACTTAAATGTAAAAATAACTAATTAATTTAACTATAGGTAAATATATTATCGAATTCGGGTATTCACTGCGTTATGCACGGCCAAGAAACGTCAACAAACAACAGCGGTTTACCCTAACAGGCGCAAGGCTCCCGAAACCACGTTGCATCCCTGTGTATTGATTGCTCAATTTGCATAAACCAGAACTGAACTCTACGACGTTTCCTTTTAGTTTAAAATAGCGCGCTCTCAGCCGTGGCTGTTACGACCGTAAAGAAATACGCGCCCACAAAAACCTGAGTTTGTACTTAATAACTCGGCTTCTAAATGAAATTATTCATATATTCTAGAATGTTTAGACGGAGTTATTGTTCACTTATTTTTAATACAAATTTCAAGGCTCTAAATTTAAGGAAGGCCCTTTAACACTCGAAAAACATAGAATTTACATGTAACTTTTTTCTATACTTAAACTTAAAGATTTTGCGTTTTTTCTTAGATGAACCTATCAGCTCTATAGTAATAATTATAATATTTTTATTAAACCGATGGACTAAGATACACAATGTGAAATGGTCATTTGAAGTTGTGCATTTGACTCACGACAACAACTCATGCCCAAAGCTTATGGTCAAAGCGTATGCTCCTCCTCCGTCAGACAAACTCATGCATGAAAGACACAACTGTTGATAGACCTGCCAGTGAAGCTGGTGCGCTCCGTTACCAAGGAGGTATCCAAAGCTGCAGACGCGCTGGTCTGTGTCAAACATGTAATAAAGTTATCTAATCAGCTTGCGATTTTCAAAAATAAGAACCGAAAACACGCCGACTTTTTACCCCATAGATAAAGGTTTCTATCTATTATAACTCTGTACATTTCACAGACCACATGTTTTCCGTTTTAGTGTTTCATCAAAAATAAAACTTACTCAAAAACTAATGGGCCAAAAGAATTATACTACAAGACTTACATACAAGTATCTTGAAATAAGTGCGATAATCAATTCAAATTTCACATTTTTGTAAGTAGTATCTTTCTTACTCTTGTGCTTGTGCGGTTGATGACAATGACCTCTTTGTACAGTAAACTTAACATTTTCTCACTCAAATTAGTATGGGTCCAGGCTCTGTTGATTTACTAATGTGTAAGCAAAGTCTGACTGTTTGATACACACACATGCCTGTACAAGTATACCTACAAGCATGTATAACGCAGTTCTCTGAAAAAAAAAAAAAAACGATTTTAAGGGGCAGGTAGACGAAAACGACCTTCAGTCGAACTTTGTCGGTAAAAAAGTACTAATATCGACAGAAACTATATTGAAACGTTCACTGCATTACGACTTCGCTGGGTCTCCGGACAGCGCAAAATAGGAGAACGTAATACTTTTCACATGGAGGCAACGGACGGAATAAAAATTCCATACACAATTTTTCCAACCAATATTTTCCTTGTATTTTAGTGCAAGAACCATACGAATACCATAAGGGGTTTTAAAGAAATTTTACTTCATTTTTGTCTTAAAAACAGCTTGACTTGGTACAATGTTTTCATACTGCTGTTTTAACATTATACATTATAACATTATATTATTAAACATTATACAACGTGTAACAGAAAGGTGTAACCATATTTGAAGAGCTTATTCAGTCAATGGTATAGAACAACCTTTACTATGGAATAAAACGTGTATATCGAAAAAAAAATTTACTGTTTCATGGAAAAATGCAATGCCACTCGGCCGAAATGTATGGAAGGGCAGTTTTTTTTTTTGAGATTTCAGGATTGGCTCCATAGTAAAAGTTGTTCTATACCATTGACTGAATAAGCTCTTCAAATATGGTTACACCTTTCTGTTACACGTTGCATATTTTTTTCATAATTTTTAAACATCTCATTTAAGATAAATATCGTTACTAGTATGAGTATTCGTATTTTCGGATGGCGCTGGAATAGATGCCTAAACTTTTGATGAATTCTCTAAAAAAAAATCTTCAAACGTAATGGCTAAAAGCCATAAGTCCATTATTACATGCACCTTCCTGAAATTTATTACTTACTACACCTTCTTTATTTCACGTCAGGCTCTAAATAACACTGAGAGAGTTTTAATCTTATTTTGAATCAGTTCGAGGCTGATACCTGGAACTTAATACTTGCTCTCTGCGTGGAACACCACCAAGAGCTGAACATGTGCGTTGTTGCTTAAATACAAGTTTTTTTCGTTTTAGTCATATGATCTTTGGAATTGTTGTTTGACCACTATATTTATGGTATATCGAAGATATCATACTTTTACTCGTGACGCACTCGTAACGTAAGGTCAAATCGCAATGTATTCGTCGGCATCGTGTCGTCGCCACGGAGTGACGACACGACGTCAACGCGGCGTGGGGGACGTAACGGCAACTTCTCGCAATCAAGTACCTAATCGTTAATATCAATAATTACAACAAATTATGTAAAGTGCCTCGACAATAAGGACAAGGTGACGATTATGGTAGCTCTTTCTCGTTTGTACAGCTGATCGTGAATCGTACAAATTACAGACTGACAGAGAGCCCTTTATCATCGGACACAACTGTTGAATTTTAAATTATTCGCATTGTTCGCAAACAACTTTTTGTTATTTTCTGTAATTGCGATTGAAAAATTGAAAAATCAATTCTAGGTTTGTGATACTCGTGCAGCATAACAATTTTTGGTCTAAAAATAGAAGTTTCCATTACGTTGTTTTACGCTTCCCTATTTTTTTTATGTTGTGCAGAGCATTCATTATATATCAGATTTAATCTGCATTAGGAAGAAGATCGGATCATATCGTTTTTTTCGTTTTTCTTTACAGATACTATGAAACTTAAAATGAAACTTACTGCAGGTGATAGAGGAAGTCACAGCCAACATTTTATCTCCTTACACTTAACTGCGAAAATATGTGCTTTGGAAACTACAGGCACTTGAAAATATTTAATTAAAAGGTTAATTGACCGAAAAAAAATATATGTATATATATATACATATATACAAGGTGTAACAGAAAGGTGTAACCATATTTCAAGAGCTTATTCAGTCAATGGCTTAGAACAACTTTTACTATGGAGCCAAACATGAAACCTCAAAAAAAAAATCGGCCGAGCGGCATTGCATTTTTCTATGAAACAGTAAATTTTTTTTCGAGATACAAACACGTTTTGTTCCATAGTAAAAGTTGTTCTATACCATTGACTGAATAAGCTCTTCAAATATGTTACACCTTTCTGTTACACGTTGTATATATCAATTAAATTTCAAGCCCAGGCAGGCACGTAGCCAGAATTCTGATTCGGAAAAGGCTTGTTGCCGGAATTCTATTAATAAAACTGTTCTGCTTAATTGTAAATGTTATATTTACAAAAAGATTTGGACTTTCGGGGAAGCTTCAGCCCCTCAAGCTCTCCCTCTGGCTACGTGCCTTAGCCAAGGCCTTGCCCATAAAACAAAAATTTTTGTGGAACATCGATGTCCAAACCCCTGCCAAATAGTAAATAATATTATAGAAGACTAAATAGTAACTAGATAAATGTTACAAGTACGGAACATAGGTTCTATAAAAAGAAAGAGCCAAGTGTTATAATCAGTTACTCTATATCTAAGGACTCTATGTGCCATGATTATATAGGAGCAAGTGCACAATGCGCATCATAGCTTTGACAGTAATTTAGTTATAAATAAGATAATGTAATATAAACATAACATGAAATTTCACTGTAAAATCTCGTATTTTTAGACTTGTTCAAAGCATAATAATTAAAGTTCTGAAATTATTTCCATCCACAGGTAAGCTATAATTAATTTATATAATGGAAAATATTTACCACAAAACACATTTGAAGTTTTATCTCCTCGTAATCTGAGAATATAAGTAATAAATGCTTGGGAAAGAAATATATCTGATACAAAGTCCGTATGAAAGTTTCCAAAAATAACTACATAGTTTTTGCACCTGGAAAAAATCCAAAAAGTAAAGAAATCTACATACATTTAATATAAGTTGTTTAAGAATAAAACAAATATCGATTGGATATTTATATTTCACTGATTTTGATTCCTCAAACGCGACATAGGCAGTGAATTCCTTATTGAAATCTAAAGTTCTAATTAACACACATTTTGCAAAATTCAAACAAAAGAAAAGTCTCCCCAAATGATTTTTATTCCTTTCAAAACGTATAAACCTACATATTTTCAATAAAAACCATTACAAACCCATGTTTAACCGGTTAAAAACGGCTTATTTCCCCCGCTTCCCTATTTAAATGTTTACATGAAAGGTAAGACTATCTCAAATTGAACCATAGCATATCACATACAATTCCATTCAACCAAACTAAAGAAAGAAAATCTCTCTCAGTTATTTAATGTAATATGGTCATTGGCCGTGCGTTCGGTTAGATAAGAAGATAAACAACAGCAGCGATAGGTCGGCGAAGGCGACATCGGCGATTGGTACCTATATACCTGTCGCCGTTGATTGCGAAACTCCTCCAACGAGAAACTAAATATCTCTACATGTAGCCGCGGTTTGTAGGTAGCTATACCCACCGTCACGTGCTAGCCAGATACAAAATGAAGCTGCTGATATGTCTCTATAACAGATAGTTGTCAGGAAATTATCGAAAATGGTTCCTCAATTGCTACCTAGGAATTCCTCAATAATATTATCATTGAGCCACTTTTTTAATCTATTTTCTACCATCATTAGGAGAAGTGGACGCACGGTGCTTAGTTACGATATCAAAACGATTACTTTGTCACATAAATAGCTGGCTCTAATTGACCAATGCATTAAACAGCTTCTAGTGACTCATTTTTTAATACCCGTTTAATGGATACCCATAAATACCCATAACCTTAGTGCCCCTACACATGATACTACAATAGTTGGATATATATTCAATTAATATGCACAGATGTAACAACAAGAAAGAGTCACTAAGTACACAAATCAAAAAAATGACTGTCCCCGTTCTTCTAAAGGGAATCACGAAATGTAAATATGTAAATTTGATAAATAAGTAAGTCTAACCAGTTGACATTCTTGTTCTTGCAACCGGCCTCTGCTGTTAATATTCTTACAAAAGTATTGAAGCAATGAGGAAGTGTAATCTCACGCAAAGGTTGCAAATCCTCATCGTACCTTCTTTACAAGTGCTGTTTTTATCTTTTTTTACATTCTTTATAAGTTCCATGACCTTATTATTTATTACTCCAAGAAATAATTGGAAATCTCACGTACCCGCAACAATCTGTTCGGGACTAACGGTCCTCATTTGTATAAAAGTTATTAAACGAAAGGATAATAACCGTTTCTTACCCAAATAAATTACAAGGAGATATTATTTAAAGAATGTTTGGTAATAAATGTGGCGGTCGCAGGCTGACATTTCTCGCGTTGCACCAGATTTATTTGTATGCTGTAGTATCCTTAGTGTTAGAGCTTACGTAAATGTTCGTAGAATCTAGACTAATTTGATATTTTATCAGCTTCATTGAGAAATACATGATCTATTCGATATTCTCAGTGTACAAGATGTTCTCAGAATGTAATAATAATTTTATTTATATGTCAAACTTATGTGATCGGAATTTAACTTTAAAAACCGCGCATGTGAGACAAAGGGCTTGGTCACGAGTTCAACTATAGTTCGAAACATTCCCTATTTTGCACAGACCACAGACATTCAATACATTGAATATCTATGCTATTTTGTAGCTAAGGTGCTCAGAACTCAGAATAAGGAATACTGATCTAAGGTGCACTTCCATAGACAAAAGTATGACCGCAAAAAAAAATTGGTATATAACCCTTAGAATAAGGAATTAGTAATCCTTATTCTAAGATATAACCCGTGCCAACAAAGAAAGGTTTTATAAATGGCAGCCGAAGTATGAATATCTGTCAAAATTCTGACAGGAATCCATACTTCGGCCGCCATTTATAAAACTGTTTTTTTATTGGCACGCGGGTTTTAATCGACAATATTTCAAATTATTAACCCGCTTGTACATATTCTCTGTGCATTTCAAATGTGAATTTGCTCCCGGAGGCGTCACCTCTCGGCGTATGAGAATCGGCGCGGCGGCTCGACACGCATGAAGCGATTTGTGCGGTTTCCTGGCGGTTTCTGTTATTTTTCGGACTAATTTAATACATGCATGAAGTGCTTATTTAAGGACATTGTTACTCAGACTAAAGTGCCCCTGGTGCCAGGAAGCGCATTAGATACGGAAGAACCAAGCCAGGATCTCAAGGATACGTAAACCGGTAGCTCATCCATCCTTGCATTCAGGTAGGTGAATCCTGTTTGATTTGTCACGAGAATACTGTACTTCGGGGTTGTTTTATTTAGATACTTCGTGGATAATCTAACTAATCAATAAAAGGCTAAGGGATTCGTATTTTGCCCTTTCTCAAAACTAAAATTTTTACATAGAATAAATAAATTAAAAAATATCTTGCGTTTTTAAACAAAAGGTTAGTGGGCATAATGGCTCAAGTACCTTTGCCAGTAACAATTAAAAAAACAAAATGGTGTGTCCATAGAGCATGATTTATCAAATGTTTTTGTGTAAAATTATTACCTACCTTACAGGATGTTAATAGTCTGCGACCGTTAAATAAAACCACATGCTCAACTGATCATACTGAACAACTCTCTGAAGAAAAATACCTGCGCAAACCTTCAGAGAAGAAGATATTCAACTTACCTTATCTCGTAAGAGGAAGATCTATTTAGGTCTATTTAGGTTTCTAACGATGGAGCGGACTCCCCAAATGCGTCATTTAAAATTTTATGAGATTCCTTAAAGGTTAAGTTCCTTTTGTAGTCGTAGAATATCATAGCACGAAACGATTCTCGCGACAGCTCCATTGCAAGAAACAAAACTGGACTGACATTGTCAGCAAAAAAATAAAAATAAAAATTTGTAACCGGCCAGTATGGGACAGTCCCAACAGCATCCTAGAAACTATAGCCGACAGATTTACGTCGCCGCTATGGAGGTGTTTTGTGCGGAGAGTGATCGTGGAGACCTCCTCGTCTCCTTGATCGCTCCTGGTACGGAGCACATAAGTCTGTATATATAATTTAATTTAATTTTCTCTCTATGTTACTAACCAATTATTAATAAGTCTTACTAACATGCTATGGATAGAAGTTGTCCGATATAAAAGATTTATGGATTTTTGTTTTACAAAGAGGTTTAAAGCTAAATTACCCTTTATTTGCCATACATCTTGAAAGGTAAATGTTGTTAGTTTTTATACAGCTGAAAATATTCGTAGCAGCCTATGTAAGTTTATGTTGTAAAACTGCTTTCATCTTGAGATTTCGTTCTCCGCAATGAAACTCAATAATCAAGATCCGTGCTGGCAACTATACTTGTTGATGTTAGCCCGAATGTTGTAGAGAGGAAAACCAAGATGTAAACAGCTTTGTTCATTTTGTATGTGCAACAACGATAGCGCAGTTTCATAATGTTTCTTTGTTACGGTGTTACAGTTACTCATAATTGGTCTGAAACTTATAATTATGGACAATTAAGTAATTGCTGCGCTTAGTACGTTTTTAAGGTTCCGCACCCAAAAGGCAAAACGAAGCCCTACTGCTGTTTATCGGTCTGTCCGTCCGTATGTCGCGGGTTTCTCTAGAGCTCGTGAACGGAATGAGTTACAGATCTGAAATTTGTATATTTAAGGCGAATGACCACGCTAAATAAGCAACTCGATGAGTGTCGGTACAAATATCAATGAAAACGACATTGAAATAATGTTCACTTCAGCGTGCCTTGTAAAGTGGCTGTTACGACAACCGATGCGTCTCCGGCTAGCGCAAAATAGGAAAAAATAATACTTTTCACATAGACGCCATAAACGGAAAAAAAATTGAACTTGAATTTTTTAGATCTAAAATTTTCCTATAATATGGTGAAATAATAATTAAAATCGCTTTAGGCCTTTGGGAGGAGTAAGAGAATTCTTGTGTTAATCATGTGAAACTTTCGATGACTTTCGATTTTTTTTGTCAAAACTTACAATAGAAAAACAGTTTATTTTAAATTTATTTTTGACTCTATAATGCCTATCATATATTTTTATGAAAGTTTTTGGACCATCCGTGTGG
The DNA here is from genome assembly GCA_934047225.1 of Ypsolopha sequella. NCBI lineage: Eukaryota > Metazoa > Arthropoda > Insecta > Lepidoptera > Ypsolophidae > Ypsolopha > Ypsolopha sequella. The sequence continues at coordinate 16,623,277 of OW203987.1, forward strand.
GAGGAGTAGGCCTTCAAAGACAGGTCCAAATTGCAGTTGGCGTATCCATTCGCCTTAATGTAGAATGATGACCCAAAAGCGAATATTGAATTAACAATGCAATTAAATTATTTTTCAGGGGGGATCCCATACATAAAAAAGGAGCCGAAATGTTGTTTCATGTCGTCAGTTTTAGACAAATTTTGTTACGGGGTCTATCTCAAAAACTAAACTTATTACGAAATTGGAATTCCCTAAAATGTGTCATACGAGCATTACATATTTAAAACAACAAATACTGAAAACGCCGATATAATGTAGTTTTAGGATTACGTAACCGAATACCTACTCAATGAACTTATGTTCTCGCACTTGACCGGCTTTTTTGCTCTCGGATTATCCTTCATAATCATTACGGGAACTAAATTACTTATTAATATTGATGAAACTTCCCGTTGTGAAATAAAGACAGGCGTAACTAAGATAGGGCGGCATTACCCCCCCCCCCCCCCCCCCCCCAGGAATACGGGTGTAACTAATATAAAAAGATACTTTACCGAATTTAAGGCGGCTTTTGTTTTGTTTTTAGGCTTCCGTACCACAAAATGAAAAACCGGAACCCTTATAGGTTAATTTTGTTGTTTGTCTGTCCGTCTGTTGATCTGTTTATTGCCCTTTACATAATAAATTTCATACAAATTTGCTCACCATGAAAACCTATAGGGCACTTCCAGTTGACTCAAAAACTTGGAATTTCGTTCACATGTTAGTCTTATAGTCTTATAGGACATGTACAGACAGGAAAAAGTCTGAAAATTATCTATATTTAATAGTTTAAAAAGTTTTATGAACTTAATTAGACCCTTTAGATATAGTGGGTGTTAAGATGAAGTTGTGGAAGCCGAAAACTGGTGAAAGTACATACGAACAACTTCTGCTACGGAGCCAACCCTCGAATCACGAAAAGAAAATCAGCTGTTCCATAGAAAAGTTACATAGCTACTCGACTAAAATGTATGAAACAAAGGTTTTTTTATCGATTTCTCAATTTCTTTTTACGAAATCTTATTGATATAGACGTGTTCTATCGCCAGTTTCCAGCTTCCGCAACTTCATCTTAACACCCTGTATGAAGTTGAATATAAAAAAAAATAGATCTAGAATATAAAATAGATCGTAAGTGTCAAGATAAGTTGGTCAATCATAACTGCAAGTGGAATAAGTTTGTCTTTTAAACGATATATGCATACGGAACCCTCAGCGGCCCGAGTCCTACTTACACTTAATCGTTTTTTATTTTTTTTATTTCGTATATAACAGTTTCACATAATCGAGAACAGATAAGATACCTCTTGATGGCTTCATGAGTCTAAGCGGTGGGCTGCCCCCCCCCCCCCCCCCCCATCTACAAATCCTAGTTACGCCAATGAACTAGCTAAGACCGGAAATAGAAACCACCGAGAATTGACCTATGCTAATAACTATAGGAAGAAGATGAAACCATGCACAATTGTTGGATACAATAAAACTGCTTTTTAATGACATGTAACATGCTTTGAAAATTAATGATAACCAAGTGTCTAATTACATACCTGTTTGACCAGGAACAAATGAATAATTTTCAATAAATATAAATTTATCTGTTGATCATTTATCCGGCACCGCGCTCACCAACCCGCCTGCCCAGCGTGTGTGAGCATGGGCAATTCTTCCAGGATGACCGCAGGGAGTGGCAAAGTCCTGGAAAGGCTTATGTCCAGCAGTGGACGAACTAGGCTGATGGATGGATGGATGATCATTTATAGTTATAAAACATGGTTGGTTATTGCAAAACGGCGCACCTCAATGACTCAGTGCGAGACGCAACGTCGTCGTGGAAGCGTCTTCACTCGCCCAGAAGAAGGCAGTCTGAATCTGCTGAAACTGGTCGGCTATCCCGATCAAAAAAATTTATTGATGTGAGCCGTTTTGCAATAATCATCCCACTAATATTATAAATGCGAAAGTTTGGATGGATGGATGGATGTTTATTATTCTTTCACGCCGAAACTACTGAAACGATTAGGCTGAAACTTTGCACAAATGTAATTCTAGACCTGGAATAGGACATAGGCTACTTTTTATCCCATAAATCAGTTCCCATTGGAAGGCAATGGGGTGTTAAGTCCCTATAGAAAAGTGATGTACTGTTACTCCTTTACGCCCGTTGATTATTAGTGGGATGGGGTAGTGAGGATGGGATGGGATGGGACAGTGGCATTAGTGGGATGGGATGGGATGGGATTCGATACGACTATAGAAAAACTTAATCAACGCGGGCGAAGCCGCGGGCAAAAGCTAGTGATTTATAATGTATGCTGGTATTAAAGGAAATTGATACATGAGGTGATATTTATTTATGCAGCCAAATTTAAACTAGTGGCTTGGTAAGGATCAGTACTACGGATCTATAACACTTTATGCTAATTTCGAAAAATAAAATGTTGAACTCCCATAGTAATTGACTTGGGTTTGTAGGGAACACGATAAAAATCATTTAAGAATTTCACAAAGGGTCATCGAACCTTGATACGAGTCTTCGTATCCAATTTTTATGGTAACTCCTTTGCTGTTGAGTCAGTCAGGTTGAGGAATGACCTGCCCATAGCCATCAGGCGTGCCCCTCGTTACCTGTCTTCAAAAGATTAGTAAAGGATCATTTTCTTTCTTTTTAATCTTTTTTTATAATCTATCTACCTCTGCTACTATAATTATTCTTTATTTACTGGTTCTCTACGATATTTTTGTATTTATAATATATTTGTAGATATATATTAGTTTATTTTATGTTTCATCATATTTAAGTATTAGTACACATAATATAGTAAGTACACACGTATTAAATTGTCTATTATTTATTTTGATGTACACCGCCTTTACGATTTATATCCTTGGCTTTATTTCCACCCAAAGGTTGTCTGGAAGAAATCGCTTTTAGCGATAAGACCGCCCATTGTTATCTATCTTTATCTTGTTTTTCTACTTTAAGTTTCTTTTTATATGGTGCACAATAAAGAGTATTTATCTTGTCTTGTTTTGTCTTCAGTATGAAATTGGCTGTATAAATTCATGTCACCTTTTATTTATATTAAACTAGCTTTTGCCCGCGACTTCGCCCGCGCAATTTCCCGGGATAAAAAGTTGCCTATGTCTCCGGCCCATAAACTATCTCTATGCAAAAATCACATCGATCCGCTGCACCGTTGCTGCGTGAAAGGACAAACCAACAAACCAAAAAACACGTGTACGTGTGACACTTGATGTGCATGTATGTAGTTATCATGGTTATCAATAATGTAAATACCATCTAAATCTAACAGGTGTATACAATTAAATAAGGGACTTTATTTTGTGTGTAATGCTGTTCTTTTGGATGAAAAACAATAAAGAGATGTGTAGTAGTATTAAAATAATAAAAATTATTTTATAATTAGTCTGAAAATGATCCAACCGCGTCCACCCCACCGACAACCAAAAATTCCCCTGTTCCTCTATCGGGGTATAGTTACAGGCTACTAACAGTCTACTAACGGCTCGGGGACTAGATCCATTGCATCAGTCATTTTTCCGTTACCGACTTATGTAGATCTTTACATATGAAATTGCCGAAAGTTTCTTGCAGTTCATAAATCCTGTAATTCAAAAGCTATTTCCATTATTTATTTTTTGTTTGAAAGTTGAGTTCAAGGTTTTCCATCTACGTATTAAATTTTGTTTTTATTGTCAGTTTGATAACCAAAATTAAATCTTCAAAAGTAGTTCGTCCTAAATGCCATACATTTCCATGATAAGATTCATTAAAATTTTTTACAGCTGACACTATTCAAAAATTAAATTGATGTTGCTGTTAGCTTAAGAGTATGACATAGCCAAAACAAAAACCAGTTCCGGGCGTGGCTTATTCTATTTTACGATAGCGCGCGGGGGGAAATTCGTCCCGGTCTCTAAGCTCGCGTCACCATAGCAAAAATACGAATAGAGTGGACGAGGCAGGGTCAAAAGTAATACGTATTTTATTTTATCTAATTTATTAGTGTATTTCGATCATCGTCACACGGCATTGATCCTACTTGCTATCACGTCGGGACGTAAATTTATTATGGTCGGCTAAAAGTGGTTTTTTGAGTGTTTGATTTATCAGTTGACCCTCGGAACATTTCAGACACTCCTTTAGAGATACATAATAATATTGTGACGGTTAATTGTCACCATTACCCATTCTTTAAATATTTTTCGCCCGTTGAGCTGGTTTTACACTTGCGGGAAAATAAATTGGACCAAAAATTTCTTTACAATTTTTTTTTAATAAAGTTGTTATTACAAAAAGTGGAAACTAACAAATATTTTCAGAAGGAATGCACCACGTCACTATCTATCTCACTGTAGCCTATATCAATTATGCCTCTCTCATTCAACCACGTTTAACTGCGTTACTATCTCATTCCAACTCATTTTAAATAGCGTCACTATTTATCTCACTCTAACGCGTGTTAAATGGCATTTTTAATGAACGTCAAATATTTTTACTGCCCGCCACTCTTTCATTCTAAATACTAATTATTTTAAAAAATACGCAGCTCCTTTGGTAGTAAAATAGCAATAACTTTTTTTTTAAAAGTAATACACAGAAATTGCCAGATCATTTGAAAAACAATATTTGATGAGCCGTTATTTAAGACAATTTGCAAAACTAACACAGGACATTTTTTTTTGAGGGTGTGGTATCGAACTAACCTAATTACAAAAAATTGCTCATAAATTGTGTTTTTATTTTTCTTCCTGATGTAACAGCATTTCAAGGTTTATTTTTGACTTTATCAATGGCATGACTATTCAGAGTTGCGCAACAAAAATTTTATTCTTAGAATTTAGAACTGGTTAGCTTTGACTCTCAAAAATCTATTCGAATTTATAAAAGTACCGTCAACTCGAAGACTATCTACTTTTTGCTGAGGTCATAATTTGATATTCTGGTCATGAGCTGGCCTACCAGCCTTCCAAGGGAAAGCGTTGACTTTTGGGACACCTGTTTACCCTTGGGATAAATCGCCAAGTGTTTAAAATATAGAAATTTATTTGTATCATAGTATGAAATGTTCAGGTCCCTTTACGCAAAATGAAAAAACAAAACTCTTTTAGGATTAATTTGTTGTCCCTATGTTTGTCTGTTTTTCCGTTTGTCTAGGCAATTTTTCTGGGTAAAATCAATAAATGCTAATATTTACAGCCCTGTAAAATATACATATTATAACGTTTTTATGGCCTTTTGTTTAACTTTTTCATACAAATTTTCTCCTTATGAAAATATAGAGATCAACACTTCACATAATATTTTGCATTTGAAAGAAAGCACAGAAAGGAACTGTAGAACAAATAATGTAAAAAATATAAAACCATATCTTTCTATTCTAAAGGGATTAACAATTTACTGTTTGTTCAATGTGGCGATAGCTTTGTTTATTATTTTTTTTTCTTTGTTACAAAGATAACAAATATTTTCATACAAGGTTTTCCTTAAGGGCTATTTCTCCGAATTTGTAACAAAATATTAAGAAATAATTATAACGGTAAAGTACAACTTTTAGCTAAGACAATTTATTGTTAAAAGTTTGCTAAATGCATAAACATATTTTAATGATATGATGGTATCTTCAAAATAATTGGGTTTTCCATAAGCGTGATATCAGATTATTTAAGAAATTTACGGCTGGTATCACGACGACGGATAAGCCAATTATTTTATTACTATTGTAATATAATTAAAAATATGTTAATGCATACAGCAGACTAACTATCAGTTTTCTTAACTAAAAGTTGTATTTTTACTTATTGAAATTGTATTTCTCATCAAGAAGTGCAAGATGACAATATATTCAAAATAAGTTAATTGAATTTGTGAAATGGTTTCAGGTCAAAACAGTTTTCCATGAAACGGTAATTGTTTATACTTAGCAAAGTGTGTAAACTTAGTCATCTTAACATGAACGACGCCTGTATTTCTCTCTTTTTTATTTCCAGTATAGATAAAAATATACAAACTTGTTAAACTTTGTGTAAAAACGAGGCAATATTGACGATATCCTGACAGCTATTATGATGGTGTTTTATAAAATTTTGCTTTTTGGGCTGTATTGAGACGTAGTTAGATGTCACTAGAATATACTCATGAAAAAAGATATGAAGAAAATAAGCTGTAGACTTCACATTCGGTTTATACCTATTGTATGAATTTTAAGAAAAATACAGGGGTAAAGGGACCTCTTAAGGAAAACCTTGTATAAAACTATTTGTTACCTTAGTAAAAAATAATTCAACGAAAAAAATAAACAAAGCTATCGCCACATTGAACAGTAGATAATTAATCCCTTTAGAATAGAACAACATGGTTTTCATATTTTTTACATTATTTGTTCAACAATTCCTTTCTGTGTTGACTTTTAAATGCAAAATATTATCTCAAGTGTTCATCCCTACATTTTCATAGTGAGAAAATTTGTATGAAAAACGTAAAAAAAAAAAAACGTAAAAACCTAAAACGTAATATAAATAAAAACGTCAAAAGTATGCTTTTACAGCTCTATAGAGGGCCGTTTATATTGGTATTTATTAATTTTACCCAGAAAAAATTGTCTAGACAAACGGACAGACAGACAAACATAGGGATAACAAGTTAATCCTAAAAGAGTTTCATTGTTTTCATTTTGCGTAACAGAACCTGAACATGTACCGACAGGATTATCTACGATCTAATAATTTTGCCATGCACTGTAAATGCTTGGCGATTTATCCCAAGTAAGTATAGCTATATAATTTGCAAAAAACTTCACTTATTGGACCTGAAATGGTGAGCCAATACTAGAGGGTAATTTCACGAAAAGGTCATTGACCTTTGTTACAGATCTCAGTAAGTATAAGTAAATTAATTTGGGTTTCAATAACGATCACAAAATTATTCTTTTAGAGTAACGTATATTATTTTCCCGCATAAAAGTATGAATTCATTCCAAATTCATTCAGTTTTGTTGTTATGACTATGGCACGATGTAGCTAAATCACTCATACGCATATTTTGTTGAGTTTTTAACGGCAGGAATATGATGCTCCTCGAAATATTACTTTATAAAATTAATTTCAATGTGTTTTGAAGTAGTTTTGGGAGATATTTATAGCTTGCAAAAAAGGGCACAGGTTCCACGTCTTACGGGCGCCAACGCTAGGCGTAGACTGACAATATCTTGCTGCCGCTGACTGCATCAGTGGATTTACGTATTTTTGGAAAAAGGGGGTGCTTTTTTTGACCCGAATAACGTGGTATTTGGAAAATGAATAGATATCATTCACACTAATTTTATTTAAAAAAAACCAACAAAATCGCGAAAGCGATACCTGAAACAAAATCGATAAGAAGTGTGCAATAGAGGGTTACAAAAAAATTCATTGACAGTACAAATATGAATCGATTAACGTGGTTTGTGGAAAATGAATACCTTAGAGTTCAACCAAAAACATGTATTTTTTTTATGGCTATACGTAACCTAATTATTGCAACAAAATCATCCGAAAGCTGACATTTTATTTCTGTTTGTATTTTCGTTCCCCTTAATGTTGTCTCATTCATACACAAAAGAAATTACATAATTTGGATTTGTCATTCCTAAACAAAATGCAAAAATGTTAGTACTGAAAATTGAGTTTCCTTCAAATTCTCTATAGTAACGGCAATTGCATAGGTAAAGAAAGACGTAATATTTGCGGAAGTCCCTTGAAAGACTGATTAACGCCTCGTCTTGGTAAATAATTCCACTTGCAGTTAGAGAAGACCAACTCAACCTGACACTTAATCTAAAGGATCTAAATTGATGATAAACAATTAATTTAATATTTGTAATTTACAGATTTTTTCCTGTGTGTGTGTTATAATTATAATAGTTATAAAAGACCTACCTGTAAACGAAATTACAAGTTTTAAATCAACTGGAAGTGCCCTATAGGTTTTCATGATGAGAAAATTTGTATGAAATTGATTATGTAAACTGCAATTACTTTTTTTGCGTTAGATGCCTGATTTTTTTACAGCACATAGGGCCGTAAACTTCTGTAGGAGGTATCAGTTTCAATTTGATATCTCATACGGGGCAAAACGGGGGCTTGACAGACAAACAGACAGATAGACGAAAAGACGGACGGACGGACAACATGGTGACCCTATAAGAGTATCGTTTTTTTCATTTTGAGGTACGAAAGCCTAATAAGTTATTTATGGAGTGATAAACATATTTAAGGCGATATGCGAAAAAAATAGGTTGTTTCTTTTCTGTGTATTTCACGAAATACACGGAAAATTTTAATAAATTTCTGGTATACGCATTTTGACCATATAATCTAGGGTTTTGAAATTGGAAAACATGTTTGGATAAATTTTCCTCGATAGAAATAATTTGTTGAAATGAGGTCTTCAAACACGCTTTTTCTCCTCGTTTGACGAATAGGAACCATATACAGAACTCAAACAAATTTTTTTAGGTGTGTTTCAACAATATCCAGAGATTTGATATTTGAAATTTTGCTAGCTATTTTAGTATTTTTAATAAAAATATAAAACTAACTTTTTTCCGTTTTGCCCTGGATCCGCCCTCTGGCACTGCGCGATTTTTCGCTTGAAGTGACAGTGACAAAAATTTAATTCGCATAGCCTTTTAAGAAAAGTGTACAGAGCGTATTCTTCAAGATGCTTTCCAAGTTTCACCACGTGCCCACAATTATTATTGCAAGAATAAATTTAACTAATACGACGCTGGGAGGTTTAACTCGGGCATAGAAAATATAGAAATGTAAGTACGAGTAAACATGTATACCGGTTATTTTTATAGACGAGTACAAGAAGCTTTCACTTATTTTATTTGCATACGGTTCCGGAGCTTTGGTGCCCGACTGTACAAAATACGCGCGTCAGTAAAAAGACAAAAAAGTTGCGGTCAACGCTCGATACCTAAACAAAACTTGTTCTCCGGTTTACATAATTGGGTCACTAGTATTTCCGGTTGTACATATACGACACAAGGTACATCAGTGACGTACTAAAATCTAAAACCACATTAATTACTAATCATACGGAACAAATTGTATAAGGGTAACAAATTGTAAATTGTTTAAGGGTCTGTGTAAGGTCAGATGCACAACTTCAAATGACCATTTCACATTGTGTAATATGGTCAATCGGTTAAATAAAAATAATATAGATAGTAGATAGTAGACTATAGGGCTGATCTAAAAATTTTAGAAAAATCGCATAAGCTTCAAGTTCACTCGATAGAAAAGAATTATGAAATTACCTCTCAATTTCATGTTTTTCGAGTGTTAAAAGGCCTTCCTTAAATTATACAGCCTTAAAATTCGTATTAAAAATATGTATAACTAAATACCCTGTAATGTAAATACCCTGTAAATACATTTGAGAATATTTTAATAATTTCATTTAGAAGCAAACTTATTAAATAACAACGCAGTTTTTCGTGAGCGCGTGTTTCTTTGTGGCCGTAACAGCCACGGCTGTGGGCGCGCTATTTTAAACTAAAAGTAAACGTCGTAGAGTTCAGTTCTGATTGATGCAAAATGAGGTGCTCAATCTGACTTTATATGTAGCCTTGAAAAATACGGTTTAAAACCGGTTTTGATCTGAAAATTATAACCACCTAGTGGCTAGAGGTTCTGGCGCATGCGTATCCAAAACGATATACAAGTAAGTCATTTCATGTGTAAAATGTGTTATCGCAAAAGTTCTTCTGTATAAGACTAAGATTCTACCTACCCCTCTGGGAGACAAGCGTGAGTATACCTTATACAGGTTGAAAATTAACCCCTTAGCTATATCAAAGCAAATTGCTCTAGGTTCGAAATAAAACTTATATTTTTTGTTACTTTTGTCTTGTTTCATAACAAAAAATAAAGATATTGACCGCCAAAACCGATTACGGAGGCAAACGCCAAGGGCATCGAGAATCGGGAATGTTTTTCATTGATGGCTTGTTGCAGGAAGACCCTACGGTCTATGGTCAGTCACATGTTGCGTCGCGTAGGGTAGGTTAGCCATTAATTCGAAGTTTGTAAAATATTCCCCATAAAAAATATGAGAAAAATGAAACCTTTTTTTTACGATTCTGTGTTCTATTAGTGATTCTTATTTATATATTTCAATGTAGCTGGAGGGTTCATTTTCATCCTGTATATACGTATTCTATTGTTCTGTATATAAGGTGACATTAGTTAATGCACCCAAATTCATACTGGAGGCTTAGTAAGTGATCAACCAGTATCAAGGAATTCACGGATCGATAACACTTTTTGCTAATTTTGCGAAATAAAATGTTGACTTCCCATTGCAATTGACTCGGGCTGGGCTTGCGTTACAAATTTCACAAAAAGAGTCATCGAACTTTGATACTGAGCACTTACCGATTCTTCTGAATGAACTTGGTTGTATTAATTAATGTCACCTTGTATTTAGTAGACGTGTTGTTTAAGCTTTGTATCAACTCGTTTGTCCTTAAACATAAAGTTAAAAATGTATACCTACGTATTACTTAGCGAACAGCAAAATACCAGTAATTTCCATATACTTAGATATAATAGGTCTTTACCTATGAAATTGCTTCATTTCATGAGTTCATAATTCCTGTAATTCAATAGCTATTTCAATGATTTGTTTCTTGTTTGAAAGTTGATTTCAAGGTTCCATATCTACGTATTAAATTTTGTTTTTATTTTCATAAATTAAATCTTCAAAAACAGTTCGTTCTAAATGCCATCCATTTCCATGATAAGATTGGTAATAACTTTTGACAGCTGACACTTTTCAAAAATTAAATTAATGTTGCTGTTAGCCTTATTCATACACAAAATAAATTACATAATTTTGATTTGTCATTCCTAAAAAAAATGCAAAAATGTTAGTACTGAAAATTGAGTTTCCTTCCAATTCTCTATAGAAAACGGCAATTTCATATGTAAAGACCTTATATAAACAACTTTTCATACGGAGCAAAATTCGTAACGTTGATGTTTGTAATTGTCGACACTTGATGGAACTTATTATACATCTTTGTTGTAATAAAATTTTGTAAACAAGTACAAATGTTTTATTACAACAAAGAAAATTCGTAACCTTTTCTGCCTCGTCTCATACATGCGTATATAAAAAACGATTACGACAATTCATATTTGATTTTTTTGTTAAATTTTCTTTCTCCAATTTTCTATTGTTACGAGTCAACACACATAGTCACTCGAACTTTTGACCCGTTACTCCGTACCATTGCGAGTATTACCACATGATATTGTTGTTTATTGAGTATTCTTTGTAACAATAGATATTCTCGATAATGTTCTCAATGACTGTTTAGGAGATAAGGTTTAATGTCACTTACAATACCTACAATTAAACAAAACAAACGTATGTGCGAAACGCACAGGCCTGGATCTAGAGCAGCAGTCGTAGAACAGCGACGCCACTTGGTTGAATCACAGGTGCGAGGAGCGCGACACGATGTTTTTGCGATTAAACAGTACGTCACGTACCTCGCACTTGTGATTCAACTAGTGGCGTCGCGTGCGATTAAACACTATGCTACGCCCGCTGGGGTCGGCAACCTTATGACATAGGAGGGCCACAAATGTTCCCAGAGGATCAGTGAGGGCCACATTATAATAAATAACGCATTAGTCAATTTCGTATCATATTTATTGTAGGTTAGAATACAATTTATTATTAAAATCTAATGCAATTTTTGCGGCTGCATTTGACTTGCATTTTAGACGTGGAAATGCGCAGTATTAGGTCTAAATGTGCTGTGCATCCGTTAACTGAGAACAATGCTTGCTTTTTCGTTAGTTCAAAATGGAAAATGTCTGCTCACACAAATAAACAACCAAACACAGTTATCATGCAACGATTGGGAACCTTGAGGCAGAGAATATAAAGTATTACTACGTACTTGAGGGCCGCACCAAAGTGGTTCACGGGCCGCCGGTTGCCGACCCCTGATCTAGAGGGTTGCGGGAGGGCGCTCTTGCACCGGGTGGCAAGACCAGCGGGGCGGCAAAATCGCCCTCACGGGTCTCTAGGTTCTCTACGCCTTCATAAGTTTTGCTGCCAATATAGGACTGAGTCGCGCACGTCAACACCAGACCAGTGCACTCTACCATTCTCTTCGTACTAAAATGAAATAATTGCTGAAATTCAGAAATTCAGATGATTTTGCGGAAAAATGTGTAGGAAAATTATATTTTGATTATTAAATTTTTAACTTGATTTTTTGTTCTAGAATCCTTACACGCTTCTTTTTTTTATTAAAGCATTAAAAATGTGTTTTTTTTTACAAGGGTGTGAATAGAATATGTCTTTATTTGCATTGAAGGGTACAAGATGGTGGTGTTATAAATTCTAAAGAAAAATGAGCGCCTTAATCAGCTAATATTAATTTAGCATACAAATATGTTGGTTAATGAAGTGGTATTTGCTTACATAAACGCATTTATTGTACTCAAATTTAATACTGTTAGTTCAAAAACTTACGAAACCCACAACAAATAAAAAACAGTTGGAAAACCATTCGATGTCAAGAGACAACGAGATTCACCTAACTTGATCACAGCGTTTTTAGCAGACAAGATCCTTTATGTCAGTGAAAATCCTGAAGACCTTTTATATATACTTCAAACATTAGATGCAAACAGCAAAAAATGCATACTACACATGAACCCTGACAAAACCAGAATTCTAATAAACAGTTCTCCTAAACACAAAACTTTATTAAAATCGGTCTACTGGTTTGTGTTACGAGCACATACATACACATAAAACATTTAAGACAAAGTGTTAGTGAGTCGATTTTCTCATTGATTTCGTCTTTTCCAAGATTAGAAAACATAATTAATAACCTATTGCAATCTTAATCTTATCGCCGTCGCTAATAGTAAAATCGTCAAAATTTACAATGAAATGAGTAAATATTGAGTTGGGTAGGGTAGTTGGATATATTTTGTCACTTTTTATGGAAGATTCATCAGTTCATCTTGGTGTCTCTTAACTAGACATGAGATGGATGACTCAGTTATTACACAATCAACATTCATTGTTATCACCCTGTGTGATGTTTAACATATGTTTAACACATTCACTGCCACAATAATCAATACTTATTATATAAATACAAAAAGTTACTGAGTCCATGTTACGGCGTAAAACGGGAATAATATATGGATAGGCATTTCACGATTATTATCAGAATCTTTTAAGGCGGTGTAACATGCGAAAGTGCTGCCACTTTAGAAAAAAAAAAAACATTTCATACTTGCTAGATTAATTTATTGAAAATCTGCTTAACTAAATAGCAATGAACTATTTTTACATAGCATAGTTTTCATAGACCACGTCTTCGATGAGCTAAAATTTTAACTTTTGCTAAAAACGACCGCTTTTGGCATAAATTAAAATTCCATACTAGAGCAGATTTTTAATAATGATTGATGATGAATTATGTTTTTTTAATAAACAAATTGTGTTTATATATTATGTTTTTTTTTTTCTTAAGTGGCAGCGCTTTCGCATGTCACCTATACTATAACGGCTTAAAACCTTCATTACATGGGCGCATGTAAATAAGTTGATGGCAATGCGCGTGTTAAACGCAAGGCCTATACTTGGAATGTTTTCGCACGTTCGTGCGAATCAACGTATTTTCTAAACATTGTCATTGATTGACGCAAAGTAGATACTCCGCTCCCAGTATGGGCTCTACTTATTAGCAAACCACTTTACTGATGGTAGTCATCGCTGCCTTTGGCAAATACGCAGTAGCAGTTTTACCGGGCAAACCTTATATCAGTCAAACGGCAAACCAAACACAAGTCCGAAAAAGAATGATTTGAACGAATCATAGAGGAAAATTTTGAATACTGTCTGGGATTCCATTTTTAAATTTTTAGCACGGTATCTTAGACAATGTTACAATATTTCTAATTTATCGTCAATACATCTTCATCTGCGGTCTAGTTGTCAGAAAAAAAAAAAAACATTGTTTTTGTACGAGACGAGGTTGTAAGCAACCTGTGCAATAGAAAAGTACTATTTTCTTTGCTTACTTATTTCAAACGATTAAACCAGTTTTTATTTTTATTTTATTGTTACTCTTTTTATTTCATGACTCGTGGCCGAATCTTGATTTACTAATCCTGCGGCCTTCGGGTTCAAAAGGCACCATTCCTAAGGGCACGATGTACCTGAGATTCCTGAGAACAACAATGTTTTTTGATTTTTGTTTTATTTTCAGATTCATGGTCCAACACAAAGACATTTTGTTCTCAAAGCAACCAAACTGTAAATTATCTTATTATTAATTTACTTTATTTTATTACGTGAGACGTTTTAGGGGGAGAGGGGATCAAACCAAATCTTATTTTTTCTTACGTGGGGGAGGGGGAGGGTCTAACGTAAGTCTATGTGACATATTTTCCAGTGGTTGATCCTTAATCTTATTGGCCCTTGGCTAGCCCAGATTCAAAAATAATATTAATTTATTTAACGTTTTGGTATTTATTTAGTTTTATAACAACTTTGTTGTATTTATTTTGTTAAGTAGTAAAATAAAGCCAATTTTGAAGGCTTTAATTTTAGTTTTAGTGCTGTCAAAGCTTAAAAGTTTCCAAAGAAATTTAGCTTCTAATCTCAAGTCTTAAGGACTATTTTGTATCGAAGAAAATTTTGTTTTGACAGCACTAAAACTAAAATTAAATCCTTCAGAATCGGCTTTATTATGTTATTGAATCTAAATAAGACAAACTTTTTTTTTCATTTTTTTTTCTAATTCCGTTTAAACCTGACCTGTAATAAGTGTATTATAATGAATCCATATTATATAAATAAATATATTTAATTTCTAACGTTTTTTTTATTTTTCGGCTCAGTTTTAGTCTTGTTTTGTGCATACCAATAAATAAATCAATAAATTTAAGTTTTTATTTACATTTCCTTTAAAATTTGATCTAACGTAAAATTTATTGGAAACAAATCTTATTATTTCTTACAAAGGGGAGGGGGTCAAAAAACGGCCAATACTGTCTTACGTTAAAAGAACAGCCCCTTATGATATAATTGGAACAATGTTTATGTTAATTTCATTCCACCCTCTGAGTACGGAACCCTAATTTTTAGACAGCGGAGGCTTAGTACTGTTTTGTACCTTTCGGGTACGGAACCCTAAAAATTACGATGTTACATTCCGAAAATATTTTGGGAATTCATGGTGACGGAATTCGTACACTGTGTACGAAGTAAACAACTTTTTTTGTAAAGCTAGTCTTTTCCACAATTTTTATTTTATGATTTCATAACACTAGTATCCATCCATCCATCAGCCTGCATTCGTCCACTGCTGGGAATAGGCCCCCCCAATATTACGCCACTCTTGGCGATCCTCAGTCATCCTTATCCAGCCGCCACCCGCAAGTCCCGCAACGTCCTTCAGATCGTCAGTCCAGCGGGCACGAGGGCGGCCTACGCTGCGCTTTGCTGTACGTGGTCTCCATTCCAATGCCTTACGGCCCCAACGGTTATCACGTCGCTGACAGATACAAATATATCTTTACACTAGTATAGACGGGTCAAAATGAAATATGATGAACTATGGTCTACGATTATTTCTGTACTATGTGAGAGTATGCAAATATTGTCCTTGACGTAACCCAACATTCTTATTGTTCACAGAAAATGGCTGGAAGAAATAGCCCTAGCAGCGCGACAAGGACGCAAGCCTTCTTTGCTTCGTGCCATGACCAAGGCTTTCTGGATGAGCTACGCACCTTCCGGATTCATGTTCCTCATCCAGGCCCTGCTTCTCAAGTGAGCATTTATTTCGCACACCACTTGATTAACACTAGTTTGACACGCCATCAACACATTTAGCAATTCACGGGACGGTCGAGGTATTAGCCGTGTACTTCTCGGTTTTCATGCTAATACTGATTATCGTTTTCCGGTGGCTTTGTACCTACGTAAAATTGTCCACAACAAGGGAGGAAAACTGAATGAGTTTTTAACATGGTGTATCAATGATGTGCCACGAAATTTTAAAACTACATGTCATGTTTCAATCCTTTATTCCATGACGTTTAAAATTTCGCCAAATATCAACGATACTAGTACCAGTGGAGGGCTAACCCCTTGGCCACAGCTTCAGGCTTTGAGAGGCCCGCCAAGCGGTTCTTCTTGCGACGGCGCCGGCGGAGAGAACAAATGTATGAAGTTGTATAGAGCCGGCCATGGGTCGCCGCTCGCGCGTCTTTTCCGGCTTCGAGTGACTTGCGCTCTCGCGACGGCGGTGTGCAGGGAGGCGGACGATTGAAACAGTGATCGAGCGCACAGGACGAACCTAGTGTCGAGCGCTTTGAGCGAGCGAGCGCGCTATACATGAAGGCGCCGATGGGTGTCGTGGCAGGGCAAAGCCCGTCGCAAATATCACCTGGAAGCACAGCAAGGAGCGCCGCCAGAAACCTGAAGCTGTGGCCCTGGCGTTAGAAGCGTCGTTACGCGCAAACCTCCATACAAACGCTGTCAACACATTGTGGGGTATCTATGGAAAGTTATTATAATGTTTTAGGCTGAGTCCATTAACATTGTCTAGATCTATGTTAAGATTTATAACAACAAACCTCCTAAATACTTAAATTTAACAGTTTTTTACCAAAAGTATAGCCGAATGGGCTTTTATTCTTTTAAATCAATAAAATAATACGATTCGTACATCGAAAATGTAATCTAGTTTGATTAAATTATCCTCACGGGTGTCGGAGGTGTTACGAGTGTGAAATGTGAAATGCAAGTCACAGTCCACACTCGGTACACCCGCGTTTCACCGACGATAATTACGTCGCAACGTGATGGGTGGGTATCGCCGTTTTTCGGGCACTAAAACACGCTTTTTAGGGCATGCAGGTTTCCTTACGATGTTTTCCTTCACCGTTCAGCAAATGGTAAGTATATAAGAACAAATACTATGCACATAAATTCCGAAAAACTCATTGGTGCATGCTCGACCGGGGATCGAACCTGGATCTCAATCGTTCTACCGCCGCTGTTAATAATAATATATACTTTATTATTTCATTAATAAGCTTTTTATTTATAATTACACAATATAACTTGAAATATATACAATAAATAAAAGAAAATTATAACTTGAAATATATTTCGGCCCTTAGTGGGCCGTCATCAGCTTTTTATATATATATATATATATATATATATATATATATTTATATATATATATAAAAAGCTTATTATTTCATTATAATAATAAAATGTTAATTAATATTTAATAAATTTAAGGTTGCGAGATGCAATCAAATAATAAAATAAACCAAGTATACATAGCATAAAAGAGACGTTTTGTGCAGACCGTTTCAGCCAGTGGCGTTGAGTATGTTGCTGGCCTACTGGGAGCCCGGATCGGACATGACGTACGAGCAAGCGGTCTACTGCGCAGCCGCCGTCATCTTCATGTCACTTTTCATCGCCTTCCTAAACCACCACGGCACCTACTCCACGCAGCAGTTCGGCATGAAAGTGCGCATCGCATCCTGCTCCTTGATCTATAGAAAGGTACGGTTCGTTCAGTTTATACTGTTATAGTTTATAGGGAGGCGAGTTACCAGATATTACGATTATTTTCGAGCGTATACGAACGATCTTTTTTATTTATTTTTTAATTTCCTGAACTTCCGTGATTTTCCATGTATGCATGTTTTTTTTTTGTCTTTTGCAGTGCGATTCTCTCTCATTTACGTCTGGTAATCCTATAGCCTGAAGTGACTCTAGTCTTCGTAGTTTCGCTCTCAATGTTGGTTATCCTGTAATAGCTACTAGGAATGTTATAATGTGAAAGCCAGACAGATAATTAGTTGGGCTCACGGTCTCATGAAAGAAATTATTTGCTAGTTTTTATTTTTTTAGCTTTTGAAATGGCCAACAATAAACTGAATTTAACTATTTTATTAACGTATAATAATTAACTACACGCATTTTTGATTTTTGAATCACCTAAATATAAATCTTTCACACGATAATGATGATCACTGAATGTAGTAAAATTCAAAACAATAAACTGTGTTCCTGATCTCGATCTGGATCAACACAGTAATTGGTGCTATTCCACAGCTAGATACCGATGCACGGTGCTACCATACTCACTTACACTACAAGTGTGAACTCTCCGAAACAGGCGGTTATATCGACCAAACTGCTGGTAAACTGAAGAAGGGCCAAGAATATATCGTATGACTTGATTTATGAATGTGCAAGAAGTGAAAGAAGTGTGTAAAAAGTCAGAATGATTACAAGTCGCTGCATACCTCTCTGGCCTGGGGAGAGGCATAAGTATATGTATTTATGTATCAATCTAGGATTCATCGCACGACAAAGGCTGTTTCAGAACCCACACATCGATTAATTTATTCAATCAATTCTAAATATTATTAGAGTGTAAACTAGTATAGTATAAACTATATAAATAATATTATATAAATATATATTATTATAATTATAATAGTATAAATTATTATTTGTTTTTGAATGGAAAGTTTCTAATTGATCTTTTCTAGTTTTCAATGCACGCTAATAATATTAAGAATGTCCAAAGTGATGAATTTCGCTATAAAAAACATATAATCTAATTTGCATGTTGTTGATGATGATCCATTTCGCTATAAAAACATATAAACTAATTTGTATGTTGTTGATGATGATCCATTTCGCTATAAAAACATATAATCTAATTTGTATGTTGTTGATGGTGATCCATTTCCAGGTGATGCGCATGAGCTCCGGTGCGCTGGCAGAGACGACCGCCGGGCAGGTGGTCAACCTGCTCTCGAATGACGTCAACAGATTCGACTACGCCTTCATTTATACTCACTTCATCTGGTTGCTACCGCTGCAAGTGATCATCGTCTGCTACCTCATCTATGTGAAGATCGGTTTAGCTGCCATTGTCGGCGTCATCGGTATCGTGCTGCAAACTATACCTGTTCAGTGTACGTTATCAGTCTATATATTTTCTTTCTTTCATACATAAATAAAATTGTTAACAAAATACTTATACGAAAATGCTTCCATATAAAAGCCATATAAAGAGATTGGCAAATGTTGCGAAAGCTGATATTTACCTCTCGTAATCTCATAATAAATGCGTAATGACGTAAATTTTGTGATTTTACAGCATACATGAGTAAACTGGCCGCTAGACTCCGTATGAAAACAGCGATCAGGACCGACGAAAGAGTTAGAATAATGGATGAAATCATTAACGGCATGCAGGTAAAATGTTTGTGCAGATCCGAGCACTTGTGAAATTTACTTTTTCTCTGTACTATTTTTATAGTTTTGTATTTATTTTTTATTTATTCTAGGTGATAAAAATGTATGCGTGGGAGAAGCCATTCGAAAAAGTGGTAGAGTTGGCTCGACGCAACGAGATTAAATGCATCACGTCAGCATCGTACCTGCGGGGCGTCTACCTCAGCTTCATGGTGTTCACGGAGCGACTTACTCTCTACATCACACTCCTCTCCTACTCGCTCTTCGGCTTCCAAGTCACCGCCGACATCGTAAGTACCTACTCCAACAAACGTTCGACCCTGCCTTGAAACATCTGCCTTTACGTGTCATGGAACTGAAAGATTACAATTTTCAGGTATTTCCATTGGCGCAATTCTACAACACACTACAAGGCACCCTGTCAATTATCATGTCTAACGCCGTCTCGTTTTTAGCAGAGGCGCTAATTTCAGTACAACGGCTCGAAGCATTCATGCTATTTGGTATGTGAGACCCGATTCGGTCTCGGCATGTGTGATATAGCATGCGGTGCACGCTGACTCTTTGTATCACCTACTTTTACTTTCATTTGTTATTCTACGAGCCCAATTTATGGCTGGGACTCGGTCTGACTAACTTCTATAGGGTATACCTAAATATTTGGGTTTCAATTTAATTTCACTGTATTAGTGATTTTTATGCATGATTGATAATACAACCTAACAAAAACTGCCTGATAAATGTTAATAGTTTAGTAAAACTAACCTTATTCTTTTCAGCAATGAATGAGCGAAATTGTCTTCATTTTTGTAAGTAGGTTTGCATGCTGTAACAATAATAAGGACAAAACTCGTGGAATTAAGATGTCAATTTACCGTTTCCCAATGTCCTGAACTTCCTCCAATGAGGATATTCCAAGTACTGTTGCAGTCAAGTAAGATTTAAAGGTCTGAATGATTTTCGCAGGCGTTCCCGTTGGCTCAAATGTTCAACATCCTTCAAGCCTCTATAGCTATCATGTTGCCCAATAGCCTGTCGCAGATGCTGGAGTCATATGCCTCCGTAATTCGTATTGAAAATCTTTTATCTTTGGGTACGATATCGATTAATGTAAAATGTGACGTAATCAACTGTTCTGTCCGAGTTTTTGTTGTTTTGCTTGATTTGGTGCGCAGTTTGTTTAGGATAATGTCGTTTATGTCTATTTACTGCTACTGACGGTAGAGAAAAAGTGATAGCAATAGCATTTTTTCTTGGAACTTTATAACAATACGCATATTTTTATGTAAATATTACTTACCTGGTTTATGTTTATGAACGTGTATAAGTTTGAATATACGTACTAATATGGTTATGGCTACTAACCAATCATTTTATTGGCAGTTAATAACTCCTTGAGTGTTTAATGATCAAATTGAAACAATACATAATGTATTCGTGTTATTTCTCTGTACAGATGAACGTGAAGACCTCCGCAGCGTCCCAGACGTAGATATTGCGAAACTAGTACAAAGCGTTGAAGAAAAGAAAAATAAGAAACTTAAGATAGATGAAGTTGACCAACGACCTAACACATTCAAGAAACTAGACGCAGACGGCATCTTTAACCCTGGTAGGTGTTACGTTACGGTGCAGAATAATCCATTCTACTCTATTAATGAATTCATGAATTTAAACATAAAGCCATGTTAATTTCCTAATTAGACATTTAAATTTATTTTTAATTAAGCTTGACATTTTTAATTTTAATTTTAGCCACACATTTTTAATAACGGATTTCATATGTATACCGATTGTGTATGTACAATTGTACATATTTTGCATTTAATGTGATATTTATATTAATAATAAATGACAAACCTTTTATAACGTACTTTGTTATATGGTGAATAAATATCTTATATCTTACGTTCAATAAGGTTTGTAGGGTTTCATCAAAAATCGAATACTCTTCCAGCAAAGCTTCGATTTTTGTCCGCATGTCGATGTGGTATCGGTCCGACGATCAGTGATCGCAGTTTCGAATAAGCTGAGGTAAACAGCTGTTATGTACCTACACGTATATAATCATTCAAAATCATTATGAGCTCCCAATATCCCGGCTAAATGATCATCATAATTATCATAAAAAAAATGTACTTATTTAAAAACGGAAAAACTTAAATAACAGATAATAAAATAAGAAAAATCTAAAAAACCTGAAAAGAAAAACACACCTATAAATTAAACAATATAATGTATTTTTTTTTCTAAATCACCGCTGTCTATTTTCCTAAAAAGGCCGGAAGTATTCCCTCGTTGGATGCAATGACTAAGCTAATATGCTGCCCGAGGTATGCCACAGCCTTTTGGTCCCCCAAAACGTCGACCAGCCGCGAAGATATTTACTTGAAGATGAGTTTTGCGGCTGGACCCCTGGCCAAATTGTAGTCGTTATGAACGCGGGTTGAAATAAATAAGTTTTCTTTTGTTCTTAATATTTGAACAAAACCGCGACAGGTTCAAAAACCATCAAAAATAATTTATGACGTCACATTTGAAAATATCTTGATGAAATTTGAAGAAGATGTTTATGTTTTCCAACTGAACATCTTCGTATCAAATAATGAACCGCTTCCCGTTTTCCATAGGGTTTGAAAGTAACGAGAAGAGTTTGGTCAGCCAGGCGGTGAGCCTGCCCCCCGTGCACCCGGACGTGGGCATTCTCATCCAGAACACCACCGCCAAGTGGACCGACGATGGACCCATCACCCTCAACAACCTCAACATTTCCGTGCCCAAAGGAAAGCTCTGCGCCATCATCGGGTCTGTTGGATCTGGCAAGGTACGGCTTCACTCAAAACCGTAACTCCATTTATGTGGGCATACACATTTTCTTTCCTTTCAAGAGTTCCTCCATCCAAAGATTGTCTGGAAGAGATCACTTTTTAGTGATAAGACCGCCAATTGTACCCTACTTTTACTTATTGAAATTTTCTATTTATATTGTTTGTTGGTGTGCAATAAAGAATATTGTATTCTATTATATTGTGTGCCATCATTAAAAAAGAAAGCACGTCCGCGAAAAACTGGTATGTTTTATGTTAGTCGAGATTCACCCTGAGAAAGGGGCTATGAAATGATGCTTTTGTCTCTTTTCTGATTCATTTTAAACCTTGAAATTGCGATGTTTTATGTCTTAAAACATATATATATCTTAGATATATTCTTTCTGCAAACTTTTTTGCGGTTCAAAATGCGATACGTAATACTTCGCTCGATCGAAAAAAAAACTGAAATTTGATAGATTTTTCATGTTTTTTTTTTTCGTTTTATATAATATTTACATTACCAAATCGTAGGAAAATTACAGGAAATAAAGGAAAATATAATTTAATAAGTACTTTTGCGAATAGTTTTCTGAAAATTTTACCGTAAAAATGTTTGTTGAGCGAAAAACGTGTTTTTTAAGAGCGCGCGATGTTTCGGTTGTCATAACAGCCACAGCTCAGAGTGCGCTATTTTAAACTATAATAAAAGATCATATAGTTCAGTTCTACTTGATGCAAAATGAGGTGCTCAATGTCAATGGCCCTTAAATTTGTTTTTAAAGATTCCACATGGATTCCAGACTCAAGAAAAGAAAAGTGAACCCGATTAGAGTAATGTTCCCAAATTTCATACAATTTATACAGGCTGATTATTGTATGTCTACGTGTAGGGAACCCTCTGTGCACAGAACACACCCCTGCCCGGTTGTTTTTGAATCAGATTACGTTTATATATTGACTGAACCCTTATTTATTGTGAATGACTCTAGACCATTTTATATAGTCATTGCAATCATCTCTTTTATAGAGCTCCGTGCTGCAGCTACTATTAAACGAATTACGGCCAACCATTGGAGGACGAATTCATCTATGTGGCCCTCTGTCCTACGCCTGCCAGGAGCCCTGGCTATTCGTAGCCACTGTCAGGCAGAATATTCTCTTCGGCTTGCCTTACAACTCCAAAAAATACAAAGAGGTAAGATCATTACAACAAACATAAAATACTTTTCAATGCAAGTAAAGGCCCACTTTTTATGCATCAAAACCGAACAGAAAGTCGATTATTTTGCCCTAGGGCTTTATAATTATTATTTTTTTTTATTTATTCACAATGGTTGGCTAACCTGCAGCCTTTCTTGTGAACCATAAATGTTATATTTTTTTTCCACTGTTTAACGGCTCTGGATACAGTCCTTTTGTGCTAATTATAATTTAAAGTTCACAAGATTATATTTGTTTTATTTCCTCACACTATGCATTGAAAAACGTAGTATGATACACGGGCGTAAGAGCAATAAATTACTCGCTACCCTCGTGTTTTAAATCGTCCTGGTAATCTATTCCTTTGCGCCCTTGTAGCATAAACTACTATTATTTACTCCCATACAACAATTAGGTAATTACAACATCAAAAGCGATTTTGTAATATTACATTATAACACCGCGATTCTGCGCTATGAGTGGCCCAAATTATTATAACTTCGATAGATAGAATCACCAACAGCGACGACAAATAAGCCCCGCCCTTATTTCTTAAGCCGCGCCCTCTTTTCTCCTTGTGGCTTCTGATTGGCCCTAATAAACCAAGCAGCAATACCAGACGACGAGTGTTCTTCTCATTTTTTGTGAAATTCCTATAGCTTAATTTCAAAATGACTATTAAATTTTTTTTCAAAGAATATACGCCATTTTAGGACATAGTTTTCATTAACTTTATCTTTTTATGATTTTTAAAATATTGTCGGTTATGTATGACGTCACTTGAGAATTTTAGACATTATACTGATTGTGATTTGTGATTGCTTATAAAAAAGTGGTCTGTCTCTGTCTTTCTATCCATCTGTCATCCATCTGTCAAATCGGTCGGCAGCTAATTTTTATAAATTTATCTTGATAGCAAAGGACACATTTCTAAACAGCCATTTCTCAAGTAACGTCACAAGTAAAAATATTCATCATCATGAGGTTTTTTAGACCAAAAGTTCTAAAATACGGCTTATTAAACCTAAATCTCGAAATAGTGTTCGAATTAACACACCTTAACATAATTTAATCTAAGCGAATTGTTAGTTGAAAATATTTAAAATAATGTCATGCGAAAGCGATATTTTTGATGGTCGAAGATAAAGTATTGTGTCCAAGTAGACATAATTAGACATTGGAACACTCGTACAGTATCTCCTGTCCCAATGTCTCACATTATGTCACGGTTGCTATGAAAAACAGGACTAATAATTCTTGCATTTCAGGTTGTACGAGTGTGCGCATTACAAAAAGATTTCCAACAATTTCCTCACGGGGACCAGACGCTTGTCGGTGAGAGAGGAGCCTCTCTATCCGGCGGACAAAGAGCTCGTATCAACCTTGCCAGAGCAGTTTACCGTCAGGTGCGTTGTAGCACAAACCCTGAACTCATCCGCATTTTGTCGGCCAGCTCACTGACCCGTGTGTTCACATTCAGGCGGATATCTACTTGCTGGACGATCCTCTGTCTGCGGTAGACGCGCACGTCGGCCGGCAGCTGTTCGATGAATGTATCAGCGGATACCTACGGCACACCACACGCGTACTCGTCACGCATCAACTGCACTACCTCAAGGACGCAGACTTTATCATCGTCATGAACAATGTATGTTACACGGGCCCATTTCAAATACCTGTGAAGTTATTAAATAGGTATCTCGTTTCATTATGTGTTTATTTTCTAGGGTTCCGTTGACGTACATGGGACGTTCGATGAACTCCTTGCATCCGGTAAAGATTTCGCAAAGCTGCTGTCCTCGCCTGGAAATGATAATGATAACAGAAAAGAAAAGCCTCTACCAATGTCTCGAAAAGCTTCTGCTAGAGTAAGTTGACAGTTTATCAAATGTATAACCAACCTACAAAAAATAGAACCTTTTCTTCGATTTCATCGAAGATTATGAATCTTAAAACTTGACTCTTCCACATTACAGGCTTGTATGCATCTCTGTTTGGAGTTGTTTCTTTGCTTCTTGATATAGAAGAATCGCCTAAGTAAGTAATTATTGGGAGCTATAACACTGGGGAAAAAACCGTATAGTTTCCAAAAAATATTTCTGATACTGTGATTATTGCAAAACGGCTCACCTCAATAAATATTTTTGATCGGGATAGCCGATCAGTTTCAAATTAGTCAACGTCCCAATTTCAAGAGACAGTAGTTGGGCTCTGCCCTCGATGTGGAAGCCTGTGCTTAAAACAGTAACTAGATCACGAACAGAATATACTGAAAGTGGCTAGATACCGTGATTTCCGCGTGTCTATCACTGTTCGGTGACAGCCCAGCGTGAGCGTCTTCACTCCTGAAACTGCTGAAACTGGTCGGCTATCCCGATCAAAAATAGTTATTGAGGTGAGCCGTTTTGCAATAATCATGTTTGATTCTTAAGTTCCATTAATTTCGATAATTTCTGATACTCTTGACTAATAATTCGATTATTATTTCTAAGCTGTCAACAACGAGACGGCCATCCCTGGCAGAGTCAGCGACAGGAGATATCCCTGCGCAAGAGATGGAGGAAGAAGAGCGGGAGACGGGGTCGATGGGCTGGCACGTGTACGGCGCGTACTTGCGAGCTGGTGGACGCAGCCTCAGCCTGATCTTCATGGTGGTGTTACTCGTCGTGGGACAACTATCTGCCACACTTTGTGACTACTGGGTTACCTTCTGGTACGTTGAAATCAATAATTTAAAATTAAAATTCTCTGACAATTCTGTAAGATGCTAGACCTAACTTGACCAAACTCTAATAATTATTTATAGGACAAATGAAGTGACCAGGCAAAAGGAAGCAGCTTCTAATGGAACAAACAACGACATCGACAGATTGCTGGTGCCAACAAATTCTACATTCTCACTGACTACCTATTTCTCAGGAATTGAATTACAACCAGGTAAATACGCAACATTGCGTACCCACTTATGCATACTGACGATTTTGCTGATTACGCTCTAATCTATTCGTTTCTCGTTTGAATCTCTATTAATAATATTTCCACAGATCTGGACATACACGCATACATTGGTCCCCTGGATACCTCCCAGTATTTGTACGTGTATACGACACTGATCGTGTGTTGTATCTTCTTCATCACGGCTCGAGCGTTCATGTTCTTCAAGGTTTGCATGAACGCGTCGCGGAACCTGCACAATGACATGTTCGCCTCCATGCTGCGGGGCGTCATGCGGTTCTTTGACACTAACTCCTCAGGTTAGTTAGCCTCGATCCATCCATGAAATTAAGTATCATAGTCCATCCATCAGCCTAGTTCGTCCACTGCTGGACATAGACCTTTCCAAGGTTTCACTACTCTTAGCGGTCCCCTTGGAAGAAATGCCCATACTGGGCAGGCGGGTTGGTAAGCGTGGTGCCGAAACCCTCGCACCAATGACGCCCGTCACCAGTCTGTTTTATATAAAGACCGGCAATGTACCACCATAAATCGGTCCCAGCCATGGCCCACCTGGTTGTGCCTGTTTGAAAGCTGTCCTCTTACTCTCTTCCAAATAACTTCGGGGGGGTTTTGCGAGTAAAATGGTGATACCTCCCCAGTCGAGCCCATCAGCTCTACCACCTACCAGCCTCAATACATTGCTCCATTTCTTATATCCTCTAGGTTATATTTCACTGAAACATTTTATTTTCAGGACGTATCCTTAACAGATTTTCAAAGGACATGGGTGCTCTGGATGAGTTACTACCTCGTTTCCTGCTGGAATGCATCCAGATCTACTTAGTCATGTTCAGTATATTGGCACTGAACGCAGCGGCGTTGGTGTGGACGTTACTGCCTACAACAATTATTCTTCTGCTATTCTACACTATTCTTCAAATTTACTTGAAATCAGCCCAGTCAATAAAACGTTTGGAAGGGACGAGTAAGTTTTTAGCTCAGCTGCTTTTTTAAACAATTGAACCATCCGAATGTTTCTCATCAATTTGTGTTGTTTGCAGCTCGCAGTCCAGTATTTTCCCACATGTCAGCCACTCTTAATGGTATAAGCACAATCCGATCTGCAGGGGCCCAACAAAGACTGATTACAGAATTCGACCGCTTTCAGGTAAAATACACAAAATACAAATAGGAAGTAGACTATTCTTTAGAAAACTTTTGATCTTTAAAGTCTCTAATGGCATATTTTTAGGACATCCACACATCAACGTGGAGCAGTTATCTGGCAAGCGGAGTAACACTAGGATTCTGGTTGGACTTCATCTGTGTCCTTTATCTGACCATCGTGATCGTCGCCTTCCTCGTGATCGACAGCAGTAAGTACATTTACTAATCTTTTTTACTTGATGTATTTATACACACAATCTTCCTGCGTTTCCTAGAGATCACTATCCAAGACTACCCACGTATCTTCATGATAAGATTGACCAAGGACAAATGTCTGTTTTGTGACTTCTCTTAGAATATGCATCTGGCGAACAATAAACAATATACGTACATATAAACCTATACGTATATATTAGTGACACTTACGAATAAGTTATAGCCCTTTAACATGCGATTCTACGTAATGATTTATTTTCATTAAATTATCGTACAAGATATATATTCCGACACACTCCCATTTTAGCAGCGGTAGCTCAGGGGTAGAACGCTGGCCTCTCAATCTTTTTCGGAATTTATGTGCATAGTAAGTATTTGTTCTTAATTACCACATGCAGAACGGTGAAGGAAAACATCGTAAGGAAACCTGCATGCCCTAAAAAGCGTGTATTTGTGCCCGAAGAACGGCGATAGGGTTCACCACTCATCACGTTGGGACGTAATAATCGTCGGTGAAACGCGGGTATAACGAATGTGGACTGTGACTTGCACTTCACAATTCACACTCGGAACATCTTTGACCCTCGGGGATTCATGTTGTGACGATAACAGCTTGTGTCGTCTAGTGGTTCGAACGTCTCGACCAATAATCCAGAGGTCGCGGGTTCACATCTGGGGCACATTTTTGTTCGATTCGTGCTTCGACTTGTCCGAAGTATGGTGATGGGGCTTACCACCCATCAAGCTGGGACGTAATGATCCTCGATGTAATGTGGGTGTAACCTTTGACCCCTCTTCGGTGATTCATGCCCTCTCGACATTTTTTATTCCATTGTTAAATTGTTTTATTGAGTAAATACTCATTTCTCATTCTCATTGTAGTTTAATATCAATACCTACTCTGGTGGTGTAAAATAATTGTATTTTCTTTTCCAAAAATCGTCTTTTTCGTCTCAACAGTCTTCTTTTGTCGCTTTTGACTTTTAACAATCTATATACCCAGCTACAACGTTTAGTTCCATCTTGCAATCGTTTACATTTTTACTCGCAATCGACAGTCCCTACTCTACCCGTGTAAACTAAGTAAAAATAAGTACTTACGTACTTACCTGCTTTTAAATACCGAAATATTGAACAATGTTACCTTGCCACGCATTTTACTATGCGCGCGCAGAAACTTTGCCAGTTTGGTAGTCATCGGTAAACCTTCGATTTTTGATTGACAAGCGAGGTTCTTGTTTGAATAATGGTTCATTTCGTTTGAAATTTATCAGCAGTGAATTCTTGAACCCATGAATATATAGGTCTAACGTAAAATTGTGTTCGGTGAACAGAGACGATATTCTCCGGGAACGTGGGGCTGGCGATCTCGCAGACCCTGATCCTGACCGGCATGCTGCAGTTTGGGGTCCGGCAGACCGCCGAAGTGATCTCGCAGATGACCAGCGTTGAGCGGATCCTGCAGTACACCAACATTGAGAGGGAAGCTCAGTGGGAGAAGGGAGGTGAGATCACTACTCCTCTGACATAATATTGATATTATATACTCTTAACCGATTTAAAAACAATTTATTTTTTGTTATTATTTATTGTAACGTATTTCGTTACAATTTTCATCTACCTAAACCAGAAATAGTCACTGATCTCAACCTAATTTCAATGTGAGTTTGTCTGTTTTACTAATATTTATAAAAAATTAAGTAGACGTCCGTCCAATCTGTTTCTAGACGGGTGATAAAACACTGAAATAAAAAACTGCAGCCTATTGACAAAAAATGCTATTTTAATTTGCTATTTTGGAAAAACCGAGCTAAAATAAATTTAAATTTATCGTTATACTAATATTTTATAGGCAGTGTTTTACACTGCTTATTTTATATTGATAAGTTAATTGGGTGATGGATGAAATCATTAAAAGTGCCTGAATATTTTTTTGTTGATAGGAATAACCTTCCCCATAAGAGGAAAAGAAAAATAAATTTTTAGGTGGCTTTAATTACATTAAAAAATATAAAAACTTTTAAATTTTAGATATACGGGGCTATACAGCTGCATACGAATACATCCTTTGCCTACATATAAAAAGACCGTTATTAATCTATGGTAACAAAATGACACCAAAACATAACCACTCGTGTTGTTATTCTTTTATGGTATTTTGTTTAATTTTGCGACTACTTACTCACACCTGATGGTGACATGATGGCACAAAACATGTTTTATTGGGTTCTCTCCAACGTTGGTGTTCTTCAGTATCCATTGTGTAGAGCACTAATACACAAAAACCAGAAGAAAAACACAATAGTCCAGTTTCAGTTCCAGTGTTCGTCGTAGTGGCTATCAAGATCTAATCCAGGGTACAAGGCGTAGGTAGTCGTCGAAGCAGGCAAATTCAAAGGTCAGGTGTGAGTAAGCAGTCGCAAAATTAAACAAAATACCATAAAAGAATTACAACACGAGTGGTTATGTTTTGGTGTCATTTTGTTACCATAGATTAATAACGGTTTTTTTATATGCAGGCAAAGGAAGTATTCGTATGCAGCTGTATAGCTCCGTATATATCCAAAATTTAAAAGTTTTTATATTTTTTTATGTAATTAAAGCCACCTAAAAAATTTCGTTTTTTTTTCCTCGTATGGGGAAGGTTATTCCTATCAACAAAAAAATATTCAAGCACTTTTAATGATTTCATCCATCACCCATGGGCGACCAAATCCCATCCTATATACTACATACTACATACATATATAAATACATGCCTACCTCCGCCCATTCGATTAGTCTTGCTAAGAAGAACGGGCAAGAAACTTAGCAAGATTTTATATTAAATAAATAAATAAATTAAGTATGAGACTCAGGGCTAAGTCAATCAAAAGAGATGTGAACCTTCAGAAGGTACACATCTCTTTAGCTTCTTACTGTGCAAGGGTTCATTCGATTTCGTTCATGTTTTTACAAATGTGCATGCAATGGTACACGTACGAACATAATTGCATGTTATTTATGTAAGTAAGTACTTAATAGTATTACAAATAATAAAATTCATACCATTTTAATTACTTAAAAACTAAACTTTAAAAACTATTTTTTACTTTTAGAAAAGTATTATTTTTTATATTTTTTTACGAAAAAAATCGTGATTTATTCATTATCAATATAACGGCTACTCACGATATATTAGTCAGATTTCACCTGACTATTTTCTCTGTAATCGACTGTAATCGGGAACAGTTGCTTAATCCGTTTTCCTCCGAAAAAACCACAGGAAAATAAGTAGAAACTGTACGATTACAGCGAAACTAGTCAGGCGAAATTGACAAATATATCGTGAGTAGCCGTTTTTAGGGTTCTGTACCTCAATATAAAAAAACGTAACTTTGTTGTCTGTCTGTCAAGACCCTTTTGCTTGGAACCCGTATGAGAAGATATCAAGTTGAAACTGATAACTTTTACAGCAGTGGCTACATGTTGTTGTAAAAAAATCAGGCTACTAACTCAACGCAAAAAAAAGTTATTGCATTTTACTAAATTTATTTCATTCATTGACACTCGCAAGGGAATCAAAACCTAACGGGCTCTTCCTGTTGACTTTGGAAATTGAAATTTCGTTTACAGGTAGATCTGTAAACACACACACACACACACATAGGAAAAAAACTAAAAATTACAAATATTTAATTATTTAGGAAGTTATCAACATAGAGTTTAATAGATAGTAAGTTATAACTGCAAGTGGAAATATTTACCATATTTTTAGGGTTCCTCACCCGTATTTTGTGGTGGTATGGAACCCTTTACGCACTTGGCCGGTTTCTGATATATATTTCGACACGCTTGTGGTAGTCGTCAGTCGAAATTAACCATTTATTGTATTTAACATGTAAACTTAGCATAAGTATCTGTATGTACTCACTTAGCCATATTACTTTCATAGAATGTTTCATAATTTCAGGGCGGGAAACACCTAAGGGCTGGCCATGGAAAGGGCGGCTCGAGTTTCGTAACTGTTACATGAAGTACACCCCTGAAGACTTACCAGTGCTCAAAAACCTGAATATAGTCATTGAACATGGATGGAAGGTACCTACTTACTTATATTATATTAAACTAACTTGTTTTAGTTGAATATATAAGTAGAATACATAGAGTTCAATGGTCGAATATAGTTCCGAAAAGCAGTACAGAAGTGTCATCTGCGCAGTGTCAAGTGTCTCCCATACCCTTCCTAAGGGTATAATATCAGATCGAGCACTTCATTTTGTATCAATCAGAACTGTGGGTCCACCGCGTAATTCTCATTTTCATCAACATCAACTTGAGATTGAAATTTGACGTGCGTGCGACGACGCCCGCCTAACATGCCATCTCTTTTGCACGCGTTGAATTTCGCATGAATTTGCTTGAAGTTGATGCAAATGAGAATTACGCGGTAGAGCCCCTGAACTCTATGCTTATGATATTTGCGCGCTCTGAGCCCCTGGCTCTGAGGAAAAAACCGCGCAGATGAAAATCTTAGAATTGTGTTTATAAAATCGCTTCTTGTTCTGATGAACTTAAAATTATTTACTTGAAATATATATATATATATATATATATGTTGCTACACAGAGCATTTATTTTATTTTAATTTTTTATATAATTAAAACAGCGTATAAAAACACATTTTCGAAATATATTTCGGCCCACTTTAGGGCCGGCATCAGTCGAATTATAAACAGTAAATGACATAAAATATATACAACCTGACATTTGAGTATGAATAAAAAATGCATATACAACCTTATGACATAATTATGAATGAGCTTAGCCTACTTTAAGAGAAAAAATAAAAATAAAAAAATGTAGAGCCACCCTATTTTTATTCATACTCAAATGTCATTCATTTAAACTCATTAGGTTGGTTGTATAACATAAGGTTGTATATATTTTATGTCATTTACTGTTTATAATTCGACTGATGCCGGCCCCAAAGTGGGCCGAAATATATTTCGAAAATGAGTTTTTATACGCTGTTTTAATTATATAAAAAATTAAATTATTTACCAAATTTTTGGCTTAGTAGTTTGCAGCATACTAGTACAAATAGAAAATCGGTCAAATCTAGAGGTAATTTCTTGTTTTTTTTAATCGAGGCAATTTTATTATTTTGCCTTTAATTTTTCCCTTTAAATTTTTTAACACAGCATTCAATTTAACACGGAAAATCTGACTCCCGAGGTTTAGTGAAGATGTATTTAACCAAGGTTATGGTTTGGTGCCTTTGCTCGTCCGGAATACAAAAAAAAAAAACTTATATTAATATTTAAGTATACGGCTTATTCCATTGGGCTACACTACATCATTCAAGCATAATGTCGGTAAACAAAACCGGAAAACAGACCAAGTCTTTATGAAATATGAGTAGGTACCTACTTTAGATATTTATTCTTTGTTTCAACCGACTTCTTTTTCAGGTAGGAATAGTCGGTCGGACAGGAGCCGGCAAGTCTTCCCTGATCTCATCACTCTTCCGTCTTGCGATCGTGGAAGGAGAAATACTCATCGATGACGTGGATACTAGCTATCTTTCATTACAGGTAACCTATGAGCCATTCATTATTATGTTGTGTAGACTTACCTACACTTTTCTAGGCCCATCTTTCCCGCAGTAAGGATTGTCCTTTTTATAAGGTGACTTTGGTTAATTAATACTAGAGACTCGGTTAGTCCAACCTAGATTTAAAATTCGTAAAATAGCTTTTGTGCCCCCATTTTCTAATTCCGAATTTTGAGCAAAGGATCATTGGGTACGGGCATCAGATCACTATAAACTACTATTGTCCACTATAAACGCCCACGATTCGGTTATGTTATGACCCTCAACAAACGTCAAAAATCGAGGGGAAAATTGGCTGTCAAACGTGATTGTGCAGCGAACTTCAGGCCACTATAAATCACAATGGTATTTTGTACTATGGTGGTTGGTTTATTTAGTTTATTCTACTTATTTACATAACCGACTTACCCACGATAGCTGAGTGAGTGTGTTTATTTTGTTTGATCTCTTGACCTGCATACCCATAATCTCTTACCGAGTCCCCACTGGTAAATGTAAAAAAGTGTAATAAAAAAAATACAAAAACATTACGGTAATGACGAGAAAAATATTTAAAATAATGCTTCGTATCAAACGGACGAAAACTACAAAGCTGGTTCTTATCCAAAACATTTGCAATAAAAAATCGCGATAAAGGTCAGAAAAATATTTAAGACTGTACATGAGCCTAGAGCATGAACAACGTCAGACTTTAGTGGAGTCGTTTGAAGAAATGCGGACTCTCCATGTATTGAAAAAAATATATTTCATTCATTGATCTTTTATCTAGGGATTCTACTTATAAACAATGTATTAAGATTTATACCATTGTCAAAAAAAAAAGGTTCCACCCTCTTTTTGTTTGGTTTTCAAACGTTCGTTTCAAGAACGCGGTTAAGAGATCAACAATTTTTTTTTTTTTTCATATTATTGGTAATAGAAATATGAAGGGATTTTACTTAAATCCAATTTTATTTTCCTACAAAATATTTCAGTATTAGCTAAAACCACACCAATTTGTTGTTTCGCTGCGTCCAAGAAAAAGAGGCCAATGAGCCAGCATATAATCGCCTCCATCAAAAGCAAATAAGGTCTTTGCCATTGGACTTATTGTGCTGGACGGTTAATAAAAAAAGTTGCTAGGATAGGCCATCCTTTCCATCCACAGTGCTGTCCACCAAAGTTGTCGTCGTCGTGGACCGGGCTCTAAATTGCCTAATCAAAACCTCGTAAAAAATAAAGCATGGTTATTTTGTAACAGGAACTGCGGTCGAACATCTCCATCATCCCTCAAGAACCGGTCCTATTCTCTGCCACAGTCAGATACAATCTGGATCCCTTCAATAACTACGATGACGAACAACTTTGGCAAGCTCTAGAAGCCGTAAGTATTGAGTTAAATAAGTTATAATGTGTTGACTACATGTTGGGATAGGTCTTCGCAATTATGATGACATAAGACATTTTCTTCAGAGTGGGCTAAAACATGCTGCCTGGCAGTTGTTGAGCTCCTGGTACTTGTCCATAAAAATAATGTATCTACAGGTATTAGGAGATATGGTAAGGGAGCGTAGCGCTTGCAAACGCATAAGGCCAAAAATAGGCCTGATGCGAGATCCAATGTCAATAGAGATATTGGGTGCAAACTTATGAAATTGCCGAAATTTTCTTACAGATTCATGATTTCATAATTCCTATTTTTTTTATTTGTTTTTTTGTTTGAAAGTTGATTTCAAGGTTTTACATCTACGTATTAAATTTTGTTTTTATCGTCAGTTTGATAACAAACACATATTTAGGACGTTTGCAAACGTCCTAAATAAATGCCATCCATTTCCATGATAGATTCGTGATATTTTTTTACAGCTGACACTTTTGATAAATTAAATTAATGTCTCATTCATACACAAAAAAATATATCAAATTTTGATTTGTCATTCTATAAAAAATGAAAAAATGTTAGTACTGAAAATTGAGTTTTCTTCAAATTCTCCATACATAAAAAATTAGTTCAAAAACTAATCCCGGCTACTGTGATATCACGCTCTAAAAAGTATGAAACAAGAAAATATTCTCATCTGAAATTGTTATGTACAAACGAATCAATATTTATCGTCTATTAAATAAACAACTTACACGTAATACATTTCAATGTATTTAATAAATATTCATAGTGATGGACAGAGGATAACCGTGGTCATATGCCACTTTGCCCTAAAGCTTATGATCGCTGACGAATGCATTGTTTTTTAGGGTAGGTGGCAACCGCTAGAAGCATTTTGCGTTTGCAAACAATTTTCAACAAACATAATGAATATTAAATTGTATATTAAATGTAATATTATATTACAATACTGACTCCGTATTTTAGGTCGACTTGAAAGCTGCGATCCCAGCCCTGGACTTCAAGGTTTCAGAGGGTGGTTCCAACTTCTCCTTGGGTCAGCGGCAGCTGGTCTGCCTCGCGCGCGCCATCTTGCGGGGTAACAGAATCCTTGTGCTAGATGAAGCCACCGCAAATGTGGATCCTAAGTAAGATTTTTTTTTATGTAACCTGCTGTCTCCGTTGTCTTGCTGGGCAAAACTTCCCCTTCGCAATTTAAATTAAGACAATAAAAGGTTTTAAATATAGGTACCTACCATCACAAGTTCAAGTTCAAGATCACCATCACACACCCTCAAAGAAATATCTACTGAGGGTAAAACTTAGGGATGCATCCGATACCGATATATCGGCGATATTTTGAGTTTGCCGATATATCGGCAGCGGCGATATTTTTATTGCCGATACAACGATACTTTTAAAATTTCGCGCTTCAAACAAGTAATAAATTTCATCTATTTCGTTAAGAAGCGCAAGATGACAAATTATCTCATTGTAAGTCTGTAATTAAAAAATATATACTTATATTAAACCCAACTTGTGTTTTTATTTTACCTTCATTTAAATTCACTAAGCGTATCGGTATCGGAATCACCGATATTTTTATAAGAGTATCGGTATCGGTATCGTATCGGCAAAAAGCCTTATCGATGCATCCCTAGTAAAACTAATCAGTCAAACAATCGTACATTCACTTTTCACCGACGATTATTCCATCCCAAAATGATAGTCTATCACTGTATTTCCGACACACATACATGCTTGTGAAGGTATGGAGTTTATCTTCACCATTGGCATTCACTAGACCAGAGATGGGGAAACTACGGCCCGCGGACCATCTCCGGCCCGCGAAGCGTTGAAATCCGGCCCGCGACCATCAAACACAAATCAAGTGAAGTTCAATTTAATTTAATTGCAATTTGCAATTTCTTCCTTATTTTGTAAAATTGCACAATAGTGTTAATACATATGTATGTACTAATATTTTTATTTCAGTAAGGGCCTGTTTCACCACTTCCAGATAAGTGCCTGATAGTTATATGTGACATATAACGCATACAAAATGTGTTCCATTTTTAAACTTATCTTCTGGATATCACTTATCTGGAAGTGGTGAAACAGGCCCTAAATAATATAGCCGAAACTGCAACAACTTAGCCCGCCATATATTTCGTTAGTGAATAATGGCACGCGAAGGAAAAAGTTTCCCCATCCCTGCACTATAACCCAGACTAGGTTACCGCCGCGCAAGAATTAGTTGCTCGAATGGTTATCGAACATACAATATTAAGGCGATATGTAAAAAAATAGAGATGCTTCTTTTTTGTGTATCTCATGAAATACACGGAAAATTTTAATACATTTCTGGTATATGTATTTTGACTATTATAATCTAGGGTTTTTAAATTGAAAGACATGTTTGGATAAATTTTCCTCGATAGAAATAATTGTTGAAATGAGGTCTTCAAACACACTTTTTCTCCTTGTTTGACGAATAGAAACCATATACAGAACTGAAACATATTTTATTAGGTGTGCTTCAACAATATCTAGAGATTTGATATTTGAAATTTTGCTAGCTATTTTAGTTTTTTTATAAAAATTATAAATAAAACTAACATTTTTCGCTTTCACCCTGAATCCGCCCCTCTCGCACTGAGCGTGTTTTCGCTTGGAGTGACAGTGACAAAAATAAAATTCGCATAGCCTTTTAAGATGACGCTTCCCCTGCGGTCCGAAATAGAATTACATCGCTAAAATCGATTACGAAAGTATGAAGTGAATCTCTTATGATCCATTGTAATTCTATTTATGGTTCCCTTCCGATTGGTTTCAGAACGGATGAATTTATCCAAAGAACTATCAGAAGAAGATTCGCCGAGTGTACCGTGTTGACAGTGGCGCATCGTCTAAACACCATCATGGACTCGGACCGTGTCATGGTGATGGATACGGGCCGCCTGGTCGAGTTCGACCACCCACACAAACTACTCACCAACCCCGAAGGACACTTCACGAAGATGGTCAAAGAAACCGGCGAAAAAATGTCGACACAACTCTTTAAAGTAGCAAAAAATACGTTCCTTAACAACGGTGGAGTCATAGAATAACTTGCTGTTAACTTACATTAATGTATGATGGTAGGCATTTAAATTTCACGAATGATCGCCCCTTTGACGTTTTTAATTTCGAGCGACTGACGATAGGAGTAAGAAAGTTGCAATCATGATGAAATTCGAATTCGAGTTTCTGATGAAAACGGCTTAACTTGCATTGAATGTATAACATAAACGTGAAAATGACTGTATGTGTGTGTATGTGTGAACGAGTATGTCCATCAAACGGTCTAGCAAATGTCTAAACCGATGATGAAATATGACAGAATTTAGCGTAATTTTTTAAATATCTCCAGCTTCATTTTATTTATTAAGGGAATTAAAATTATCTCTAGGTCCCCAGTATCGTGTTTTTCATAATTTGAATCCGCCGTAGCTTTCGCGATCTACGTTTATGGTAGCGTTCTTAAACGCCGGGGTACCTAAAGGTAAAAATTAACTGTCACTCGTTCCACAACCACCCCAGTGAAAACGAACAGGGGCTCTACCGCGTAATTCTCATTTGTATCAACTTCAAGCAAATGCATGCGAAATTCAACGCGTGCAAAAGAGATGGCATGTTAGGCGGGCGTCGTCGCACGCACGACAAATTTCAATCTCAAGTTGATGTTGATGAAAATGAGAATTACGCGGTAGACCCACAGCTCGAAATCTTTCAAAAAACCTTGTCAGAAATGTAAAATTCACTTTGACATTTAAATTTTACATTTACCCGGGCGTTTAGGAACGCAACCTAAGTATGTGACGTGAAGATCAACGAACTAAAATTTTAGTTCGTTGCGTGACCATAGCTCCACGCTCGCTGGATATTAATATCATAATTTGAGAATTAAGTAAGTTAGCCGTAGACTGAGGCCTTCGCGTTGTGTCCAAGTACATGTTAATCTAAGCTCTATAGAAAACCCTTCTCGAAAATTTGAATGTTGCTATTTGAGTTTTTTTTATAGATTGAATACAATATAAGGAATTATTGATAGGACAGAATGAAAACTGTGTTATTTATTTTATAATAAACATTGTAATATAGCTATAGTGATGTTTCAAACTGAATGGTAATCAACCATTGTGAATGCCATAGAGGATATCCTCGAACAATAATAAAGTCTAAGCTTTATCAGCATGGTTTCAATTATCATCTATTCTCCCTACCTACAAAATATACCTATCCAGTTTTTATCAGGAGAAGACGTTATTATTTTTAGGATGTTTAAGGCTTTATCAAGATATTAACCCCAGATTTCACATTGAAAACATTTCAAGTTACACAATGCTCAAATATGACATCGCTGTGATTGGCCTATTTGTGGCTTAAGGGGCTCCACTAACTCCACAATGCTAAATTAGAATTTTTGCGGCCGCAACATTTTCGTAACCTTTCTTATCTACCTCCTTACGTTCTGCCCAAAAGCAACAATATTTATGGAAAGCGCACTTGGAACTACATGCTACCTGAAATGTTAAATAGTATACCAGGTAAAGTGTTTCAAGACATAGATGTCAAACCTAACAAAGTAAGAGAAATCATGAAGAGCAGCCTCAGCGTCAGTTGCAAAAAAAAATTACATACAAAATGTATAGTTAATGTTCTAATGTAGCCGCAATTTGAAGATAACTTAAGTTTTGCGTGCACGACACTGGATTAGAACAAGGTAGACAACTAAAATAGAGCAGGACTGAACTGAAGTTTAGCATTGTGGAGACCCTTAAGGCTTAACAATATTTTCTCAAATCAAAAACTGGGTTATGACTACTTATAACACGCATATTTAAGTAATAAATAAAGTATCTTTGAAAAAATAAAGGAAAAGCTAAAATATTAAAGTACATTTTGAAATATTCAAAGGAATATATTTGTTTGATCACTTCATACACACAAACAGTATCAACATAAAAATTTCATGTGATGCTAGCAAAATAAAAAAAGATAAGACTCATTATCATATATTTTCTAGCCATTTCAAAATGAACAAGGTACTTATTGCAACAAAGTTATTCAGCTTTCATATCAGCTTTTAGCAAACAAACTAGATGTCAACCAACATACAGCAAGCACCAATATTAATTTGTGACATCTTTAATTAATTAAACACAATTACATTCAAAAAAGTAGTTGGAATGTTCTTGTGAACTCATATTTTTAGTGATTATAAACCTACATTTGGAATTAAAAAACCCAAGCTTATTTACAGGGGTTTGCAGTCTCCAACACATGACGGAATACCATGGCAGTTTATGCTGTGCTCACATATTGGAAAATATTAAAAAAGGGTACACTCCCCTCCCTAGCACGGTTTTAGAGGCATGACCTAGAATGTGATTTCTTTCAGTCAATCTGTACAAAATTGAATGCGCAGATCACAACTACTTTGTTCCTCGTGCCTGTAAAACCATGCCAGGGAGTGTAATATTGTATGGCCATTTTTACTGTAGCCTGTAGTTCAAGCTATATACCTTCTTTCATAAAAAACAGCATTTTGACAATGGAATAAAAACTACTATTGGTCTACGTACCAGGTGGAAATACTATGATCTACTTATCATACTGAAAATGTTTCCCAAAGAACCATCTCCTAATAAAAATAAAAATTCACTTGGCGATACAACATTTTATGAAGGTTTCAACATTCATCTATTGCATGTCATAGACATAGATAAAATTATCAAATAATAATTGTTACAATAACATAAAAGACCATAGAAAATGCTGAACAGCAAAACCGGTCAGGCATAATGAAGTTTTATTTTACATGTGGATAAGTATAGGTACAAGCGGTTTTTTTAACAGTTAAGAACATTTTTAATATTAGTAATGGGAGGTGAAATACTTTTTTGTTTGTGCTGGTATAGTTGTCCAGTACGATCTGTAGAGTATGTCGTTTCATTTAAAGATAGGAACAGTACGGGTACGTAAATAATGCACAACGAGCTAAAGACAGAGATACATCAGCTGTAATCGGCTAGTGTCAGCTTCGTAGAGCGTCATCTCTGTCGCATGGAGCTCTAACATCCCGGTGTATCTATTAAGAGCTGTTAAAACAATTAAGATTGTTTAGTATTTGAATAAAATACATCAAAATATTATTTTAGAAACACGACTGAAGAAAAAAAAAACAAAAATAAATAATTATCACGAAAAAATTCATTCCATCATACTCAAAATGTATGAATGTGTTGGGTTTCTTTTATGAAAATTTATAAACATTGTAAAGAGTGACAGAGAGGATGCTCTATGAAGCCGAAAATAGCCAATTCTCCCTCTTTAGCTCGATGTGCATTATTTACGTCCCCTCACTGTAGCTGTCTATTTTTATACCTGTATAGACAAACTACATAAAAGTATATAATTTAAAAGTAGCAGTACATGCAAATTGATTGATA
Organism: Ypsolopha sequella; assembly: GCA_934047225.1. Taxonomy (NCBI): domain Eukaryota; kingdom Metazoa; phylum Arthropoda; class Insecta; order Lepidoptera; family Ypsolophidae; genus Ypsolopha; species Ypsolopha sequella. The sequence goes on from OW203987.1 coordinate 16,664,444, forward strand.
TGCACAACTTATTACTTCAGATCAAATGAAAAGTATAAACATATTAAATGCATTAACTTGTCTAGTTTTGCAATTTGCTAAGACAATGTAATAGAACTGGACAATGGAGTGACAAATTTCATGAATTGTTCTTCTCTATCATGAGGAAATACTCAACATTTTTATTCAATGTTTTTTGCATTTCCTTATGATACACATGTCTACAATATTACATGAACTAAAATAAAGTAGCTTTTACTAAACCATCAAATTATAACACAAACATTCTCAATGTGTAAAATACCAGGAAATTTTGGCTATAAAATTGTATTAACAGATCTCTCATTCTAGATCAGGAAGATCTTCTTCTTCTGCGGAACTGTCATCTTCTTTTTCATCCCCAAAATCACCCAATTTACTAGAAAACATGTCATTCATATCATCAACTTCATCCCCACTCTCATCCTCGTCCTGCCATCTCTCAAAGTCCACCTTCAGCCAATGGTGTTTCTTCTTGTCACTCGTCAGGGAAGGCCAAAATGGTTCATCTGTTTTCTCTTTTGCTAAAACAACTTCTATATATCTCCCTTTATTAACATAGGCGCTTTTTTCAGTATCTATTTCTGAATACAGCGGTATGTCTACCTCATGGAATTTCTGATCTGGTGCACAAGTTCCTTTGAATGAGATACACTTTTTCTCAATTTTTAAGTCTGGTTTTCCACATTCTACATTAAAAGTTAGGAAAACACGAGCATTCCTTTGTGCCCACGACACTGAAGGAGGAGTAGAGACGACGGCGTCCGTAGTCATGTCGATGCTCTGAAATAATTAATAATTATATTAACAAGCATTGGACTCTTGTTATGTTAATTATAGTTGGCAGTGTATGATACTCACATTATAATTTATTATTTATACTACAAAACCCTTAGATATTTCGAGAACTAAAACAAACTAAGGCAAAAAACTCAAAGCAAAGCAACGAAACCAATTATACAGACAGACATTTCCTGATTTCCATTTTTTTTTTTTTTTTTTATGGTTTGTTCGGCCTGGATGCTAGTCCTTTTGGCCACATCTTTCTAATTTGTATATTTAATATTGTACATATTTGAAAGAAACTGGTTCTTTTCCTTTCTATTTAGTTTCTAGATCTTCTTTATTTATTTCTCATTAATTAAATTTCACTGTCAGTCGAAACTATAAAATCATATAAGGCAGGGAATAGTTCTTCTTTTGACAGAAGTTCATTGACCTGGCGGGGGACTTCATCATCATCTTCTAAAACGTCTTGTATTCTTGTTATCAAAGTTAATCTTTGGATACCAAATGATGGGCAATTTTGTAATATGTGGATAAGATCAGCATTCTCTTGACCACAGTGCTTGCAGTTTGAATTCGTGATAATTTTAAATCTGTATAAGAGTGCGGGTGTTCGGCAATGTCCAAATCGCATTCTGCATATTGTTGTTACAAATCGCCTGTCCACTTCGGTAAGTTTGTTGTACCATGGCTTTGCTGGAATTGACTTCTGTATAGATCCATACCATGCTCCAGCTTTTTCTAATGTTATAATTCTCATTTCTTCCCATAACCTCTTTGAGATGTCTTTCACATTAGCATAATAGTCCTGATAGGGAACCAAAGCATCGGAAGCCTCTTCTTCGTTGATACCCACGTAAGCCACTTTATCAACTATTTCATTTCCAGAAATACCTTTATGAGAGGGAACCCACAAAAATTCTATAGTCTTTTTACTTATCATTAAATTAATAGTACTTTTTATCTTGAATATCAAGTAGTTACAACTTTTCATATTATTATTACTTAAACTAGTGAGTACACTTAAACTGTCGCTTATTATTATTATCTTATCATTCTCTACATTCTTTATGTACTCTAAAGCCTTTAGAATAGCATATGCTTCAGCTGAAAATATACTGAAAAATGGATCAACTTTATAGCTTTTAGATATGTTACATTGAGGATCGTAAAAGGCAGATCTAACAATGTTGTCATGTTTACTACCATCTGTATAAACTCTGTAATATCCATGCTTCTTTCCAATAATTCTAAGAAAATCATATTTATTCTCCATTCGAGTGACCTGTACTGTAGTTTTATATAGATTGTCTTGTATTGAGTAATTATAACATGGAAATTTATCACTTTTATAAATATTTTCATATTTATGAGAACAAAAATTCATGAACCGTAATATAGGAAGAGGATGATTCGAAACCAATTCATGAGCAGAAAAATACTCAGTTTCAGGTATATTACACCTGACGGGTTTAATTTTTTCTAAAACGACACCATTATTAATACTAAAGTTTTTGATACAGAATCTTGAGGCAAACTCAAATCTACGTATACTTAATGGTGGGATACAAGCTTCTACTTCCATAGCGTTTATTGGGGTAGTTCGCATGGCTCCAGTAATAATCCTTAATGCTTTATTTTGAATTATATCCAATTTCTTAAGATCAGAATTACTTGCAATCATGTAGCCTAAAAGACTATAGTCAAAGTGACTCCTGACAATACTTTTGTATAACATACCCAAAATTTTTGGGTCTGCTCCCCATGAAAGGCCTGCTAAGGATTTTAATATATTTAAACTTTTATTGGTGTTTGAAATAATATAGTCTATATGTTTTCTAAAGGACAAACTTGTATCGAGTATGACACCTAAAAATTTCTTTGACTTTACTATAGGTATGATGTCATTACCATATAGTATTGTGCTGCTACTTGATTCACTGGTATTTAAATTGTTGAATATCATTGCAGCACTTTTTTCCGCACTAATATTCAATTGTAAAATATTCCTGTAATAGTGATGCAAGTTTTTTAAAACGGTATTAATTTTATTACTTGCTATGTTTATGTTTTGGTTTCTGCAATACAGTACTAAATCATCTGCAAACTGTAATATAGTGACATCATTATCATTAACATATTTACAGATCTGTGAGACATAAATGTTATAAATAAGCGGTGAAATACAAGCACCTTGCATTGTTCCTTTATACACATATTTTGGTCCATGTAAAATATTATTGTATTTAACATATAGAATCCTTTCATACAGGAAATTAAAAATCCATTTATTTACATTTCCAGGAACACCAATATCATACAGGATCTTAGCCAACGTTGCGGGGTCCACATTGTCAAATGCTCCTTGAACATCTAAGAAGACACAAATAGTGTTTGAACGACTGAGCAGTGAATTCTTTAAATCAGAAATTAGAGAAGCGAAACTATCTGCAGCGCTTCTACCCTTTCGAAATCCAAATTGACTTGGAGGTAAGATAGAATTACTTTCAACAAAATGGTCTAATCTGGTTTTTATCATGTTTTCAAAAATTTTACCTACACATGATGATAAAGAAATGGGTCTATAAGACTCGGCATTGTCATGTGGTTTATTAGGCTTTAAAATTGGTATTATGCATTGTGTTTTCCAGCTAATTGGTATTTCCTGATTTTTCCATAACTCATTAAAGATCTTAAGTAACAATTTCTGACTATTTAAATGTAAGTTTTTAATTAAAATATATGGTAAATCGTCAAGTCCTGGTGTGGTGTCTCGTCTAGATGACAATGAGAATTTAAATTCGTCCAAAGAAAATGGTTCAGACAAATAGTTATTATTATCATTACTTTGCTGCTGAAAATAGGAATTTAACAAATTAAAATCTACATTTTTTCCAGGTGCTGTGTCAGGCGCCAATCTGTCCAAGAATGAAGGAATCCATTCATCGTTTTTAGTTTTTTTTTGAGATCCTAATCTTTTAAAAATTCTAATAAAATTCCATATATTACTTATGGGTGTGGTTCTGCTAAAAGTCTTACATAAATTTCTCCAACCATTAGTTTTTTGTTCACTGAGAAATTTCTTTTTAGTAGCATCTATCTTTTTGTATTCAATGTAGTTAGACATTGTAGGATTTTTTCTGTATTCATTAAGGGCATTTTTGCTCTTCATTACCATATCTAGACATTCATCAGTCCACCAAGGGACAGGTTGTCTATTCGTTGTACGTAAATTGTTGCTAGGAATTTTACTTTTAGGAATACATTTTTCTTTTAATAAAGATAAATTCGCACAATATTCATCAAATGATTTCAATGGATTGTTTGTGTCAACACAGAAGTTTTTAGCTAGAGTCTCAGAGAGAGATCTGTAGTCATGCCAGTTAGCTTTGTTATATAAAAAGCGTCTACTGTTATTATAATTATTAGAGTATTTGTAAGGTGAAATTTGAATATTAATTAATATTGGCATATGATAGCTGCCCATAGGATCATCTATCACTTGCCATTCACATAGAGGGGTAATTTGAGGACTTGCGTAACTTATGTCGATAGCTGATTCTCTTTTATTTGGGGGTGGATTAGTGGTAGGTGATCCTGTATTTAATAGGCAAAAATCACTGTCATCGAAAAGGTTAAATACGTTGTTGCCTCTAGAGTCTGTTTTATGACACCCAAAAGCTACATGATGGGCGTTAAAATCGCCACAGACTAAAGCTGGTCTAGGAAAATTTTCTATAATGTTTCTCAATTGATTGGTGTTGAATCTACCCTTCCTCGGTGGACAATAAACACAAAGTAAATTAATAATACCTGCATCTGTATGTAGAGATAAACCTACCGTTTGAATTTTTTCGTAGAACCTTGTTTCAATTAAATTGTATTTAAAATTATTTTTTATATAAATACCTACTCCACCATGTTCATTTTTGGCATCTTTATGAAGAAAACTATAGTTAGAAATATTATAAGAATTAAAATATTTATCTTTACAAAATGTTTCATTTAATAGACAAATGTCTACATCATGGTCCTGAAGAAAATTAATTAATAGAGCCTTTTTTGGTTTTAAACTTTGTATGTTAAATTGCATAATTGTCAAATAATTTTTGGGTGTACAAGCCATTACTACTTTATATTTTTAAAACTGTTCTTAATTACATTACCAATGTGAGCTCTTGTTAGTTTATTTTCTTCTTTATTATTAGCTAATTCAAGTAGTGCAACTACTAGTGCATTAATAATTTTATCATCTTTGCCTAATTCAGTGTAATCAACATTTTTAATCGTTTTAACTGTAGAGGGAGGAGCTGGTACATGTTTAGCTGATTTCAGTGAGGGAAATTCGATTTCATAATTTTTTAAAATTTTGGAAGAGCCAACAGTGCTTGCATATGTACTCATTAGTTTGTTTCTCTTCTCTTCAATTTTTTTTGCCTTCACTGGGCACAGCCGCGATATAGCCAGATGCGCTCCTCCACAGTTCACACATTTAACTGCTTCAGTTTTAGAACACTCCTTATAAAAATGCTCCTCAGCACATAAAGAGCAGACCTGCTTATGTTTACAAATTCTTGAAGAATGGTTAAAGCCAAAGCATTTATAGCATTGCAATAAAGGTGGAATGTAAGGAGACACCTTAAATCTGAATTTTTCATAATATACACACTCAGGTAGAGTAGGTGACAAAAATGTAACCGAAAGTGTCTCTAGAGGCTGTAGTTTTTGGTCGACTTTTTTGGTGAAACGTCTCACTTGAATAATTTCATATTCGCAGCTTAGTTTTTTGAAGAGATCTTCGTTAGTCACATCAGTTGGAACGTGTCTAATTACGCCTATACATTCAACAGACTTTGCCGAAATAAATGCACGGTATGAATGCTTGTTTAAGAAGTCATCATTCTTCAGAAAATTATTGGCGTCGTTGGCCAGATTAAACGTAACTGCCAATTTTGCCGCCGACACCCGCTCAATTCGATCAACTCCTTTTACATCCCTTTGCATAAGGTTGTTGAAGTAAAATGGATTTTTATTGCCAAGCTTCTGGTTAATGGTGCTTTCAATATAAACAGTGTAATTTTTACTCACAGAATTTTCAGGAAAGCATCTTTTATACCCCTGTTTTATGTAAGGTAAAAATTTTTCACCCCCGCCAATTTGTGTTGAATTAATTTTTTCGTTATTAGCAGTTTTCCCGCCACCTCCTCCTTCATCTTCTTCCTCCATATTAATTTTTGGCCCTGGTGGGCGTTTCATCAAACACAATTCGCTGTTAATTTAGATTTATTTAAATTTACTTTGAAAAAGCCGCCTTTCAACTTTGAGTATTCCCGCCAGAAATCCCTGATTTCCATTTTTTTTTTTTTTTTTTTGATGGTTTGTTCGGCCTGGATGCTAGTCCTTTTGGCCAGATCTTTCTAATTTGTATATTTAATTTTGTACATATTTGAAAGAAACTGATTCTTTTCCTTTCTATTTAGTTTCTAGATCTTCTTTATTTATTTCTCATTAATTAAATTTCACTGTCAGTCGAAACTATAAAATCATACAAGGCAGGGAATAGTTCTTCTTTTGACAGAAGTTCATTGACCTGGCGGGGGACTTCATCATCTTCTAAAACGTCTTGTATTCTTGTTATCAAAGTTAATCTTTGGATACCAAATGATGGGCAATTTTGTAATATGTGAATAAGATCAGCATTGTCTTGACCACAGTGCTTGCAGTTTGAATTCGTGATAATTTTAAATCTGTATAAGAGTGCGGGTGTTCGGCAATGTCCAAATCGCATTCTGCATATTGTTGTTACAAATCGTCTGTCCACTTCGGTAAGTTTGTTGTACCATGGCTTTGCTGGAATTGACTTCTGTATAGATCCATACCATGCTCCAGCTTTTTCTAATGTTATAATTCTCATTTCTTCCCATAACCTCTTTGAGATGTCTTTCACATTAGCATAATAGTCCTGATAGGGAACCAAAGCATCGGAAGCCTCTTCTTCGTTGATACCCGCGTAAGCCACTTTATCAACTATTTCATTTCCAGAAATACCTTTATGAGAGGGAACCCACAAAAATTCTATAGTCTTTTTACTTATCATTAAATTAATAGTACTTTTTATCTTGAATATCAAGTAGTTACAACTTTTCATATTATTATTACTTAAACTAGTGAGTACACTTAAACTGTCGCTTATTATTATTATCTTATCATTCTCTACATTCTTTATGTACTCTAAAGCCTTTAGAATAGCATATGCTTCAGCTGAAAATATACTGAAAAATGGATCAACTTTATAGCTTTTAGATATGTTACATTGAGGATCGTAAAAGGCAGATCTAACAATGTTGTCATGTTTACTACCATCTGTATAAACTCTGTAATATCCATGCTTCTTTCCAATAATTCTAAGAAAATCATATTTATTCTCCATTCGAGTGACCTGTACTGTAGTTTTATATAGATTGTCTTGTATTGAGTAATTATAACATGGAAATTTATCACTTTTATAAATATTTTCATATTTATGAGAACAAAAATTCATGAACCGTAATATAGGAAGAGGATGATTCGAAACCAATTCATGAGCAGAAAAATACTCAGTTTCAGGTATATTACAACTGACGGGTTTAATTTTTTCTAAAACGACACCATTATTAATACTAAAGTTTTTGATACAGAATCTTGAGGCAAACTCAAATCTACGTATACTTAATGGTGGGATACCAGCTTCTACTTCCATAGCGTTTATTGGGGTAGTTCGCATGGCTCCAGTAATAATCCTTAATGCTTTATTTTGAATAATATCCAATTTCTTAAGATCAGAATTACTTGCAATCATGTAGCCTAAAAGACTATAGTCAAAGTGACTCCTGACAATACTTTTGTATAACATACCCAAAATTTTTGGGTCTGCTCCCCATGAAAGGCCTGCTAAAGATTTTAATATATTTAAACTTTTATTGGTGTTTGAAATAATATAGTCTATATGTTTTCTAAAGGACAAGCTTGTATCGAGTATGACACCTAAAAATTTCTTTGACTTTACTATAGGTATGATGTCATTACCATATAGTATTGTGCTGCTACTTGATTCACTGGTATTTAAATTGTTGAATATCATTGCAGCACTTTTTTGTGCACTAATATTCAATTGTAAAATATTCCTGTAATAGTGATGCAAGTTTTTTAAAACGGTATTAATTTTATTACTTGCTATGTTTATGTTTTGGTTTCTGCAATAGAGTACTAAATCATCTGCAAACTGTAATATAGTAACATCATTATCATTAACATATTTACAGATCTGTGAGACATAAATGTTATAAATAAGCGGTGAAATACAAGCACCTTGCATTGTTCCTTTATACACATATTTTGGTCCATGTAAGATATTATTGTATTTAACATATAGAATCCTTTCATACAGGAAATTAAAAATCCATTTATTTACATTTCCAGGAACACCGATATCATACAGGATCTTAGCCAACGTTGCGGGGTCCACATTGTCAAATGCTCCTTGTACATCTAAGAAGACACAAATAGTGTTTGAACGACTGAGCAGTGAATTCTTTAAATCAGAAATTAGAGAAGCGAAGCTATCTGCAGCGCTTCTACCCTTTCGAAATCCAAATTGACTTGGAGGTAAGATAGAATTACTTTCAACAAAATGGTCTAATCTGGTTTTTATCATGTTTTCAAAAATTTTACCTATGCATGATGATAAAGAAATGGGTCTATAAGACTCGGCATTGTCATGTGGTTTATTAGGCTTTAAAATTGGTACTATGCATTGTGTTTTCCAGCTAATTGGTATTTCCTGATTTTTCCATAACTCATTAAAGATCTTAAGTAACAATTTCTGACTATTTAAATGTAAGTTTTTAATTAAAATATATGGTAAATCGTCAAGTCCTGGTGTGGTGTCTCGTCTAGATGACAATGAGAATTTAAATTCGTCCAAAGAAAATGGTTCAGACAAATAGTTATTATTATCATTACTTTGCTGTTGAAAATAGGAATTTAACAAATTAAAATCTACATTTTTTCCAGGTGCTGTGTCAGGCGCCAATCTGTCCAAGAATGAAGGAATCCATTCATCGTTTTTAGTTTTTTTGCGAGATCCTAATCTTTTAAAAATTCTAATAAAATTCCATATATTACTTATGGGTGTGGTTCTGCTAAAAGTCTTACATAAATTTCTCCAACTATTAGTTTTTTGTTCACTGAGAAATTTCTTTTTAGTAGCGTCTATCTTTTTGTATTCAATGTAGTTAGACATTGTAGGATTTTTTCTGTATTCATTAAGGGCATTTTTGCTCTTCATTACCATATCTAGACATTCATCAGTCCACCAAGGGACAGGTTGTCTATTCGTTGTATGTAAATTGTTGCTAGGAATTTTACTTTTAGGAATACACTTTTCTTTTAATAAAGATAAATTCGCACAATATTCATCAAATGATTTCAATGGATTGTTTGTGTCAACACAGAAGTTTTTAGCTAGAGTCTCAGAGAGAGATCTGTAGTCATGCCAGTTAGCTTTGTTATATAAAAAGCGTCTACTGTTATTATAATTATTAGAGTATTTATAAGGTGAAATTTGAATATTAATTAATATTGGCATATGATAGCTGCCCATAGGATCATCTATCACTTGCCATTCACATAGAGGGGTAATTTGAGGACTTGCGTAACTTATGTCGATAGCTGATTCTCTTTTATTTGGGGGTGGATTAGTGGTAGGTGATCCTGTATTTAATAGACAAAAATCACTGTCATCGAAAAGGTTAAATACGTTGTTGCCTCTAGAGTCTGTTTTATGACACCCAAAAGCTACATGATGGGCGTTAAAATCGCCACAGACTAAAGCTGGTCTAGGAAAATTTTCTATAATGTTTCTCAATTGATTGGTGTTGAATCTACCCTTCCTCGGTGGACAATAAACACAAAGTAAATTAATAATACCTGCATCTGTATGTAGAGATAAACCTACCGTTTGAATTTTTTCGTAGAACCTTGTTTCAATTAAATTGTATTTAAAATTATTTTTTATATAAATACCTACTCCACCATGTTCATTTTTGGCATCTTTATGAAGAAAACTATAGTTAGAAATATTATAAGAATTAAAATATTTATCTTTACAAAATGTTTCATTTAATAGACAAATGTCTACATCATGGTCTTGAAGAAAATTAATTAATAGAGCCTTTTTTGGTTTTAAACTTTGTATGTTGAATTGCATAATTGTCAAATAATTTTTGGGTGTACAAGCCATTACTACTTTATATTTTTAAAACTGTTCTTAATTACATTACCAATGTGAGCTCTTGTTAGTTTATTTTCTTCTTTATTATTAGCTAATTCAAGTAGTGCAACTACTAGTGCATTAATAATTTTATCATCTTTGCCTAATTCAGTGTAATCAACATTTTTAATCGTTTTAACTGTAGAGGGAGGAGCTGGTACATGTTTAGCTGATTTCAGTGAGGGAAATTCGATTTCATAATTTTTTGAAATTTTGGAAGAGCCAACAGTGCTTGCATATGTACTCATTAGTTTGTTTCTCTTCTCTTCAATTTTTTTTGCCTTCACTGGGCACAGCCGCGATATAGCCAGATGCGCTCCTCCACAGTTCACACATTTAACTGCTTCAGTTTTAGAACACTCCTTATAAAAATGCTCCTCAGCACATAAAGAGCAGACCTGCTTATGTTTACAAATTCTTGAAGAATGGTTAAAGCCAAAGCATTTATAGCATTGCAATAAAGGTGGAATGTAAGGAGACACCTTAAATCTGAATTTTTCATAATATACACACTCAGGTAGAGTAGGTGACAAAAATGTAACCGAAAGTGTCTCTAGAGGCTGTAGTTTTTGGTCGACTTTTTTGGTGAAACGTCTCACTTGAATAATTTCATACTCGCAGCTTAGTTTTTTGAAGAGATCTTCGTTAGTCACATCAGTTGGAACGTGTCTAATTACGCCTATACATTCAACAGATTTTGCCGAAATAAATGCACGGTATGAATGCTTGTTTAAGAAGTCATCATTCTTCAGAAAATTATTGGCGTCGTTGGCCAGATTAAACGTAACTGCCAATTTTGCCGCCGACACCCGCTCAATTCGATCAACTCCTTTTACATCCCTTTGCATAAGGTTGTTGAAGTAAAATGGATTTTTATTGCCAAGCTTCTGGTTAATGGTGCTTTCAATATAAACAGTGTAATTTTTACTCACAGAGTTTTCAGGAAAGCATCTTTTATACCCCTGTTTTATGTAAGGTAAAAATTTTTCACCCCCGCCAATTTGTGTTGAATTTATTTTTTCGTTATTAGCAGTTTTCCCGCCACCTCCTCCTTCATCTTCTTCCTCCATATTAATTTTTGGCCCTGGTGGGCGTTTCATCAAACACAATTCGCTGTTAATTTAGATTTATTTAAATTTACTTTGAAAAAGCCGCCTTTCAACTTTGAGTATTCCCGCCAGAATCCCTGATTTCCATTTCCAACCAGGGTTGCCAGACACCGATGGCTTCTCCTCGTACAGACAGGGTCGAAAATCTCGTACTTTGACAACACAACCTCGTACACACCTTTTACTACCATACTTTTAACTGGTAATCAAGTTTATTTAAAAGAAGGCATATGATAGACAATATTTTATGCAGTTTTGGCATTTTGTTAATAGTAATAAGTTTTATAATTTTAGATTTTCTTAATGTTTATATTTTGTTTTCACTTGAGTTGTAATTTATGGATCAGGAGTCTAAAGTAAATATTACAATTACGGTGACGAACATAATCAAATAAAATATAATATAAAACTTTTAATACTTAATGTATCTTAAGTAATTAAAAATAAATGCACCTAAACTATAATAAAACTAATAGCACAGAAATACTACGGCTGAAGAACTGAGTTATCAAATATAATATCCTCTATAGCATCATTATGTATTTCACCTTATATGATAAAACAGAAGAATATCCATCATATAGGAATTCCCTAGCGGTATCGAATGATTGCCGGAAAACGATGTACACTGCTGCTTATAACTTACACTCTCAGTGATAGCAGCAGTGTATCTCGTTCCCGATTAAGGTGCGTCCCAAAATATAATTTGTATCCACGAATTAAAATTAAAATTTGTATTCATGAATCTCGTACAATTTCGTACGAGGATGGATGTGAGCTCGTACCTCGTACCGAGACCTCTAAATCTCGTACTTGTACGAGAAACCTCGTACGGATGGCAGCCCTGTTTCCAACGCAAAATGTCTTGACAGTTTCTTTTTTCACGAGCTTGGGGCTTAGCTTTTTCAGCCAGTCTCACGCCAGCCATTATACACGGACGGATTTTGACCAAGCTGTTCGACGGACTCACTGCGGCGGGCGGGATTCTACCTGCTCTGTGAATTTTTAGGGAAGTGTCTATTCATCGGTGCCTTTGACGAATAGCATCTATTTTAATATGTATGGGGCGGTGCCTTGTGGAAGGTTCTAGTGCTCGTCAGGGGCACCTTTTGTTCACTCACTGGCACATGCTTTGTTTTAGGTGATTTTTCGCCATTTAGGCCATGTCAGAGGGTGTCGGGGTGACCAAAAATTGTAATCGGTAACCAATCGCCATTTTAGGATTCAAAAAAAAGCTTTTTTTAGAAGTACCAGTTGAGCCGAATAACTTTAAGCGCATCCGCTAGCAAAATGCTGTGCTATGTCGTTTTTTGCTTCCTTTTAATTTGGCAGAGGATAAAAATAAAATGATTAAAAATGCAGCACTATTCCAATATCTCACCGTGAAGTGAACGCAGCACTTGGTTGTGGTTTTTAGTTGGCAGCACTGATTATCAATGTAGTTCACTCACCAAATTATGAAAAAAAAAAAGTAAAGGTTTGGAAAAAAAAGGCGCGAACATGTGATAGACGGTTTTTTTGTTTTATTGAAAAATAGTGATAGAATATTGTGAATTAAAATGACCGTAACCAGTGTAGTGTGTTGTTCAATGGAACAAAAGTGCAGGCTGTGACTTTTCGTGTGTTTTTTTTAACCCTACACTGTGTTTGTGCTACGGGGAGGCTACGGGTCTATCACTTTAGTACGAACTGACTGACATGACAGGACAGCGAGCGACTACCACAGGACAGTCCCTTCAGATGAACCTCAAGAGAGGATACAACATGTACAGTGACTATAAACAGATAATAAAACCTCAGAAATGGCTGTATGGGTTAAATTCCCTTTGCCTTTCCCCTTTGTGGGAAAATGAGGGGAAAATGGATTTGAAAAAAAAAGTTGGAAAAAAGGCGCGAAGATGTGATGGCGTCGTTTTTTTGTTTTATTGAAAAAATATTGCATTTTGGGTGTTTTGATCAACAATAGTGATAGAATATTGTGAATTAAAATCACCGTAACCTGTGTAGTGTGTTGTTCAATGGAGCAAAAGTGCGGGCTGTGCCTTTTCGTGTGTTTTTTCTAACCTTGTTTTATTTGCGTTATAAGGCTATCATTATAGCGGAAAGCCGGAAACGACAGGACAGTGACTTAGACAGGACAGACCTTTCAGATGAGGATAGAAGAGGATAGTGCATAAACACATAATAACTATAACGTCAGACATGGCTGTATGGGCTAAGATCCCTTTGCTTTTCCACTTAGTGGGAAAATGAAACCAAAAAAAAAAAAGAAAATCAACAGAAACAAACGTTTGACTTTTCTTTTATTTAGTTTAAAATAAATATAAATGAATCAAATCAAAAACAACGGAGGAGAAAAAAAAATGTAATGAGATTAAATGAAACTAATGGCCTATTAGTCCTATTACTGAAGTCTAATCCCGCCCCCTTATCGACACTTCGACCACAAATACTTTTGTATGTAAGTGGAATTAGAAGTTAAGAATGAACAAATTCAGTAAGAACCAGCAAGTACAAGCAGAGTATGAAAGTCCTAAACTAACCAAGCCTTCTATAGTAGGATACATGAGTGTAGACGTCCACCGACAATATCATCGGAACCTTTCACAACTAAAATATCTAAATGCTGTACCAAAAAGCGTATTGTCACTAGATCTCAACCATAATATCGAAGAAGCTGTGAAAAGGAGCACTGATGATAATGATGAGAAAATAGCTCTTCTACTCAAGTTTCTTACAGACAACAAAAAGGCAGTAACATTTTTAACAAAACCGAGAAATGAGATATTGTATTTTCCATTCATATGCTACAGACGAACTTTAATAACAGTCATGTGCAGTGCATTTAATACAAGAGATCCATGGTGTATCATGGCAACGTTATTTAAAGGTTGCATATACTTATGTACCTTAGAGACAGAAGCACAAGCTAATCAGAGACGGCAACGAACTGCATTTGAAGCAAAATGTTGTGCTTGGGGCTATAAATTTGAACAATATTTACTTTCAGGTCAGTTTATAATTGTTTTGTCACTTTCAATATGATGGTGTAAGTTATACTCTTGGGTTCTTCCAAGGTTATACTATGTTTCATTATTCTTTCAGATCATCTTGGTGAGCCACCAGATGTTCAAAAACCTGTTATAGAAAATGAGGAATTTTCTATATTCTATCACACATACTTGGCCAGACATGAACTACTGTATGGTGCTCAAATTGATGGAATGCTTGCAACTAATAATTCAGTTCCGAATCCTCCTGATACAGATGACCCTGAAACCATTGTCGCATATTTGAGAAATCAAACATTTGTGGAACTTAAGACTAACAGAGAAATACTAAATAGAAGACAAGAGCAAAACTTTAAGTATGTATCAACCAGTCTAAAGCTATAATTCTGAAAACATAGTCGACTTAATTTTGAAGTATAATAATAAAAACTAGTAGTTCGCCCCGAACTGTAAACTCGCAATTACATGTTGACCGATTTGGCTCATGTTCGAACCTGAAAATCCTTTTTGTCTCATTTACTTTACTACCAAATTTCATGACGTTCCGATTTTATTTATCTCGAGTTATCGTCGGACAAACAGTCATGCATACCTACTTACAACCGCCCGATTGTTCAAGTAGACTCAGAGAACTTTGTTCGCTTCACTCACTCGTTCAATCATCTTTGTACTTATTTCAGGAGGCACAAGCTTCTAAGATGTTGGTGTCAGTGCTACTTAGCAGGTTTGAAAGGATTACTTGTTGGCTTTAGGAATGACAATGGTATTATCCAGAGATTACAATGCTATGACACGGAGCAAATTGAATCATATTGTAAGGTAATTTTTGTTTTTTTTTTATCTTTTGTAAGTTTTTGTGTCAATAAAATACAGTAGAATGTAATATCTTCTGTTTATTTCAGGGAGAATGGGATCCTCAAACAGCCATTTTATACTTAAACTCTTTTCTAGACCATGTGAAAAGTAGCTTTAAGATACAACTACAAAAGCAGTATAACCACTACAATAGTAGCTGTCCAGACGCTATCTCTCTCTGCTTCAAACTTGATGCTGGTAACTCGAACAAGTTTACCAGTAGCTGTGAACAAAGTGATGTCATTTTGCCTGACTGGTTTATTCAGAATTTTACGAAACCTCAAAACTAATTACTATTTTAATATTTAATTATGCTTAATTACATATTAATAAAACAAGAAAAGTTTATGGGTACTATAAAGTTCATTTATTTTGTTGTGTTCTGTGATGGATGTGCTATATACTGTGGGGAATGACAATAATGAATTTCCTGCAATAGAAAAAAAAGGGAGGATTAGGAACATAACTAAACCCACTCAATCCTTTATTTATTGAGGTACCTGTTAAAACGATTGGCAGAACTTGTTGTAATCGACAGGATACACACCATTAGATTGTTTCGAGGTTTATCATTCTAGCTGCCAATGGTCAACAACATCTTCGTGATCTAGTGCGGCTGAAACATCCGCGCTGGAATCCGAACCATAGTGCGAAAGAGAGCACAGCCAATACTGCAACCAATATTATCCCTTGCGCATTTGGGCTGCTAGCTAAGGAACCGCTAGAATTAGACTCTCCTTTTCCACCTTTGCCTTTGCCGCCAGAAGACTTCTTTGCCATTAGGGATTTTGACGAACTAACTTCGTCCATCTGGCCCATTATTAGCTTAGGTGAAATTTATGGCCGTCAGTTTTTGATTTGCGTAGGTCCCTAACTTTATGTTCCAATGTTTTATCTTTTCTGGGTTTAATTAATATTACGTAGGTAGCTGAAGCTGAGTGTATTCATGTCTTTATTGGTTTGTTTGTGCTTATCTCATTGTATTTGATCTGGTTGACTTGGAAAAGTTAAAAAGGCCCATTCCCTTTAGTAATTTGTTTTGGTTTGATTAAATAAATGTCACGTCAGCGTCAAACGTTCTTCTCTTTTTATGGTACTTTTCTGTGAATAGGTTCGTATCAAACCAATGAGGTTGAAAATTTCTATTCTACCCCTTGGGGCTCTGGCTCCATTCCCCAATCAACAAGCGACGTGATTTTATGGCGTCATATGGACGTGATATTATTTAAGGCGATATGCGAAAAAAATACGGGTGTTTCTTTTCCGTGTATTTCATGAAATACACAGAAAATTTTAATAAATTTCTGGTATACGCATTTTCACTATATAATCTAGGGTTTTGAAATTGGAAAACATGTTTGGATAAATTTTCCTCGATGAAAGAATTGTTGAAATGAGGTCTTCAAACATGCTTTTTCTCCTCGTTTGACGAATAGAAACCATATACAGAACTCAAACATATTTTATTAGGTGTGTTTCAACAATATCTAGAGATTTGATATTTGAAATTTTGCTTTTTTTTTGGGAGTTTTTTAAACTTTATTTAAACACAAATTTTGCTAGCTATTTTAGTTTTTTTATAAAAATTATAAAACTATATAACATTTTTCGCTTTCGCCCTGAATCCGCCCCTCTCACACTGAGCGTGTTTTCGCTTGGTGACAGTAACAAAAATAAAAGTCGCATAGCTTCTTAATATGACGTCTTTAGGTAGAGAATCACGTCATAAATATCTTTAACACGTCATCGGCCTAAAAATGGCCGGCTAAAAAAAAATAGGCCCAAAAATGTATGAAACCAAAATGATGGCCTTTAATTTTGTAATTTTTTTTCGTGAATTTCTCTACCGCTTAATCCTTTAATCTTTAAAATTTTCCTGTAATATTTACATTAACACATATTGCCATGTTTTTTTTTTCATATTTTTCGGTCTAGCAGTTTTGGAGATAAGGCAGGAGACATACCTATTTTTGTGTTTTTTTTTAAGGTTTGTCGAAACCAGTGCCCGTAAATATAGTAAACTAAAGGTATATATTTTTACAATTAGCATTTTAATATCTACAATTTGATACCCAAATTGTATTTTTAGGATAATATTTTTTATTTTTCTCACTTTTGTTTTGGAAATATTTTGAACAATTACAAAATTTTCATATTTTTTTTACACCGTGATATGTGGGCAAATTAATGCTATTTTTGTGCCAAATTTCATGTCTTTATCTTTAATGGTGCTAAAGTTATGAGGCTGTGACATACGGACGGACGGACAACGGAGTCTCATCATAAAGGTTATTTTTGTACTTATTAGGTAAGTACTACGGAATCCTAAAAATTTTAAACTTGTCAGAAGGTATGTAATTATGAGTATAATTATTGTATCTATTCAAAACTCAAATAAGAACTCCAGTTCCTTTTTAATATACTTATTTTTTTATGATTTCCATGACCCGGAAATGGGACAATTTTAAGAATTAATTATAAAAAAACTAGAAGTCATATCTATGCTTGGCTTAAAATTATATAAACTGTTGATTTTTGTGATAAAAAGCACATGCGACAAAATCGTGGTTTTTAACACACTGATATGTGGATGACATCTTCTGTATTATCTAAGGAGGTATTAATGAGCAAGTGGAACAGTACAGTAAACATCTCCTTTCATTCGAAGGTTAAGTTAAGTTTACTTATGAAGTGGAAAAGGATCGTGAAGATAATGGTGAGAAATGACGGTTCATTGACACACTGTATATAGGAAGCCGACACACATGGAAAGATACGTGCACGCTTCTTCACATCACCATCATCGTCACCTACAATCGGTTGTAACGTCACTCACCACCGGAGAATACTATCTCTGTGACCCTGAACATTTAGGACAGGAAATTTCACAAGTTCAGGATGTACTTAAACGTAATGGATACAAGGTGGGGAATGCAAAGACGAATACTGAGCAAGGAAAAACATCCTGAGGTCAGCCGACAGAGAGCGTTCATGCCATATGTGAAAGGACTAACGGACAAAATTGGAACAGCTTTAAGTTAATACTTCTCAAGTCTGTATACACGCCGCTGTTTTATATATTGGCCAAACAAAGTGAACCGAAAGGTTAATATATATTATTATATCCGAAAGAGTCAAGGAACACATAGCAGCTGTAAAAAACATCCAAAATAACAAATCCGCGATTGCATACAGCTGGTTCAAACTACTGAACTGAGCTTAATGACCCAAAAACCCTCTCTAACTCTCTACTGACCGCTACTACTATCCAAGGATTGTGAGAGACGCGATAGAAATTAAAAAACCGGCCTAATGCGAGTCAGACTCGCGTACCTAGGGTTCCGTATTGTGGATGATAAATTTAATTTTGTCATTTTTTGTCGTGAATTTCTCAACCGCTTTATTTTTCCTGTAATCTTTACGTAAACAAATATTACCATGATTTGTTTCATATTTTTTGGTCCACCAGTTTCGGAGATAAGGGGGGGGACATACATATTTTTGAGGTTTTTTAAAGGTTTCTCGAAACCAGTGCCCGTAAATATAGTAAAAGTATTTATTTTTACAATCAGCTTTTTAATACCTACAAATTTGATACCCATATTGTATTTTTATAAAATATTTTTCTTATTTATTTTACTCCTTTTTTATAGTTCTCATTAGTGCTGAATTTTTTTTAATCGCTATAGTTTTCCTGTAATTGGCCAGTTATGATCTATAATTGACATTTTTTTCATATTTTTCGATCTACCAGTTTCGGAGATAGGGGGGGGGACATACATATGTTTGTTTTTTTTTAAGATTTCTCGAAACCAGTGTAAGTAACTATATTAAAATTATATATTTTTACAATCAACTTTTTAATATTTTTCTTATTTTTGTTTTGGAAATATTTTGAACAATTTCAAATTTTTCATTTTTTTTTTATTCCGTGTTATGTGGGCAAATTTATGCTATTTTCGTGCCAAATATCATGTATTTATCTTTAACGGTGCTAAAGTTGTGAGGCTGTGACATACGGACGGACACGGAGTCTCACCATAAGGTTCCTTTTGTACCTTTTAGGTACTATGGAACCTTAAAAACACCTAAAAAAATTACAATCGGGAAGACGGGTTTAAGTTATCTCTGGCATGGAGTTCGCTTATAGGTACAAAAATTCAAACCTCGCGATTTATCATCAAATGTGTGTCTCGATACTGTTAGTATTGTGTGTCGTTTGTGACGATTACAAATAACAATTATTGTAATAGACATAGTGCGGGTAGAAAATAATAAATCATTATTTTACAACCGCCGGCGTCGCCTCGCCAAGGACATTTTTGCTGCTGCATCTCACCAGTTATTTTGTGATCATGGCAGCCAGCCTACAGAGGCGTCGAAACGCAAGTACAAAACCGTTGTTGTTGTAGGTATATTTTGTATGTATTTTTGTTACGTTGTAAATTTTTACGCGAATAAGAGCCGAATCATATACTCATAATGTGTCAAAATCGCGAAAGTTTAAAGGTTACGAAAAACACGGGGTGTGCTTAAGACCACACGACAGAAGTGAAAACTTCATTAATCAAGGCGAGGTATTCAGTATACTCTATGGTTAATAATACAAAATACAATATCTCTCTCGCTCCCTTACTCGATTCGAGCCGACTTTACCCGAACGAGCGTTACATAGCCGAGCGTGACGCCTTAGTCTTGTTCAGTGCCCACAAAAGAAATGCTCAGCGCGCCTAAAGAAGTTTTCACATAAAAAAAAATCTTGGACGCATTTTAGTATGACAAGGATCGACCATTCAACCTAATATGATTACGTCACTTCCTATAAATTTAAGTACAGGAAGTGACATAATCATATTACGTCGTAATCATATACTTATACACTTATTATATGATTACAGACACGTAATCATATACTTATATAATCGGTTTTAAAGCACGAAAATATGTATAATGAAATAGCATACCTTAATCTATTTATAGTAGACGAAAACTGCACATTGAAATTTAAAAAAAAACCGGCCAAGTGCGAGTCAGCCTCGCGTACCTAGGGTTCCATATTGTGGATGATAAATTTAATTTTGTCAATTTTTTTCGTGAATTTTCAACCGCTTTATTTTTCCTGTAATCTTTACGTAAACACATAATAAAGCCAATTCTGAAGGCTTTAATTTTAGTTTTAGTGCTGTCAAAGCTTGAAATTATCCAAAGAAATTTAGCTTCTAATCCTAACTCTTATGGACTATTTTATATCGAACAAAATTTAGTTTTGACAGCACTAAAACTAAAATTAAAGCCTTCAGAATCGGCTACATTACCATGATTTTTTTCATATTTTTTGGTCCACCAGTTTAGGACTTGGGAGATACAATATATGTGATTGTAAATAAATTATTAATGTCCCCCATATAATTTTTTATGGTTTTTAATATTAAATTTATATACCGTATATACTAATAACATATTACTCTATGCCTTACCTACGATGGCTGAGCGTGTTTATTCTGTCGAATCTGCGACCACACCACGTCACGGCATCTCGAAATTTTTGAATGACAACACTGACTGTCACTGACTTGACTGCCCTATTTATTTATTTCCTTCGCTTCGTAAAATCGTGAATCGTCATCTAATGTACAAATGGATTTATTTAGATCATCGTTTTACAAGTGAATGCTAAGAAGTGGTATGGAAACATACAAAAAGTGAAAATGTTTAAGAAATTAAAGGATAAACTAGCTGAAGAGGTCAAGTCCTCACCTCAAAGAATCCAGCAATTCGCACAGGCAGCCCAGGTTAACAATATGCCACTTTATTTAGTTAATCCAAGTATGTGAAATGATTTATAATTTCGTACAGGACAGGCCGCGTAACTTTCAATATAAAGAGTCTTATCTAACCTCTGCTGGCTGGCACTCCTTAATGTAAAGTAGTACAACTCGTCGGAAATATCTAGGTACATCAGTTCATTCGCAAAGGTAGGTAGTGACCTTGGAGGAAGGTGTTTCGGGTACCTAGATACTTCTGACAGGTTGTAATATTAGAGAGCTGAGATAATTCGTCTATTTTTCCTTTTTACCCCCTGTAACATATGAAGATATTGGTCAGAGAGTCGATCAAGGGGCACAATCTAGGAATTTTGTTGGTCTTTTTTCCCATAGTGCCCCGTTGTCTACATCCCAACTAAAATATTTCTTTATCAGTGGAGTTTGGGTGAGCAGATTCCATTCTAAAACAGTTGTGTATCTCCCCTTCTCTCCTTCTTTTTCCCCCGTCCCCATATTCTCAACTTGTAATGAAGAATGTCATCAAACATATCAAAGAGTAACTCAATATGGCCATGTTAGAGAAAAATAAAATACAAATAATAATAATAGACAAGTTATGATTTTTTAAGTTGCTCCGGTAGAAAATTCGCAAATACACATTCAAAAAATCATAACTTCTAAACTGCTAAAAATCACGGAACATACATGGGGTATTTTCGGATACACCCAGGCAAGAAGAATCTTAAAGAAAAAATGTTGACGTCATCTTTTGGACCACCCTGTATGCTCTAAAACTAATTATAATTAATGATAGTCTGACAAAGTTACTTTTAAACAAACTATGTGAGTTCTTGATCTTTCATAACTACCCTCAACATTTAAGGGGGATTGTCCCAATTTTGTCTCTTTTCTAATTCATTCTAAACCATGAAATTGTAATATTTTGTGTCTGAAAAAAAGTTATATCTTAGATACATCCTGTCCGCAGATTTTTTTGCATTTCAAAACGGGATATGTTATACTTTGCTGAATCGAAAAAAAAATCCAAAACTTGGTTGATTTTGCGTGTTTTTTTTTTCGTTTTATATAAAATTTGCATTACCAAATCGTAGGAAAATTACAGGAAATTAAGGAAAATTTTATTTTAATTTAGTAAGTACTTTTGCGGATAGTTTTCTGAAAATTTCATCATAAAAACGTTTTGAGCGAAAAACGTGTTTTTCAAAAGCGTGCGATATTTCGGTTGTCGTAACAGCCACTACTCAGAGCGCGCTATTTTAATCTATAATAAAAGATCATAGAGTTCAGTTCTACTTGATGCAAAATGAGGTTCTCAATGTCAGGGATAAAGGGCCCTTAACTAATGAAACTACATCATTATTTTACAGGCAGCTGTTACATCTGCATCCAGCAGTATTTCTGATATCACCAATAATGACCTGTTCTCTATAGGAGACAATGGTATGTATTGTTGATCCAAAAAAAAAGTTTTTTTTTTGCTTAAGGTTTAATGTCAGTCGCTCGGTACAATGTGCACAACTTAAATTTGTTTTTCTTGGTAAGAAGCTAAAATTGAAAAAGGTATTGGTATTGGTCTATGGCAATTCACGCTAATTGTTCAGTATAAGTTTGATTTATAAATGAACTGTTTGAAATTAATTGCATAATTTAGTCATGATTTTGTCAAAACAAGCTTAAAATGCTGTTTTAAGTTTGTTTCGACCAAATAATGGCTAATTGTGCATTACATTTCAATCTGTTGATTGGTTATATTTTGATTATTTGTTGATTGTACCTAACTTATACTAAACTATGGGCATGAACTGCCATAGACCAATATCTTTTCCACATTAAACTTCTTAACAAGAAAAACAAAGTTAAGTTGTGCATTTTTTACCGAGTGACTGATGTTTCCAAGGCAATTTTCATACAAACTTGTGGAAATCAATAACAGCCACAGAATTATTATAATTTCGTTCTGTTACTTTTTTTTAACATGCCCAGTTCATTTTATACTTTTAAATAATCAGTTATTTTTGCAAACAAAATGTTTTGAATATCTAATTTTGATATTCAAAAATTTCATACATTGGATTACGAAAGTTTTAAATAGAAAAATTTTAAAATTAATGGAGATTGTAGTAAAAATTAAAAAAAAATAATTATTATACTTCTGTCATCGTTATTGTAGTGGCTCCCACAAGTTTGTATGAAAATTGCCTTTGACCATCCACCTTAAGGGTCGATGCTTAGTGCTTAATATTAATGTTTGTAACAGTTTTCTTCACAAAAACACTATATAGTCCAGTAAATGAAAGATTTGAGGTCGAATTAAAGATACACTAGTAAAATGACTTCGAAATAATAGTATTTTCATATTATTGACACTCCCCCATCTCCCGGAAGAACATATATTTTTATAAATAGCCAAAATAACTAGACCCCTGATCTTATTAATATTGTTCTTAGCTATGGTCTAATTATGTTGGTTCTCATTAATAAAATATTTATCAAAGAATCTTTGAATTTTAATTTTTTAATTAGTTTACTGATATATTCCCAATTTTCACCCAGTGTACATTTAATTCAACCTTCTCCATACAAACACTCTTAGATTAAATAGGCTATAATAGTCCGGGAGCTGGCCGCTCCAAACCCTACCTCATCGTATTACCGGCAATAAGGATTTTACAGATAAAGTAGACCATTAGTGGTCCTAAAATAAATTGGTCTGCCGTGGCGCAACCTGGCACGTTTTGAACAAGATTTTTTTTTAAGCAGCCTTTTTTCCTATAAAATATTTTACATACTTACCGAATAAAACTAATATGCTGAGATAGAGACTATTAAGTAGAACGTGAATCAGCAAATCTGCCACGTCAAATGTTGGCGAGTGTTGCAGGCAGACCACATTTAGCAGTCAGCTGACAGCCATATTTTATCTTATCGACTTACCGAGTGAAACCAATTTTTTATATTAGATCAAGTAAAACTGTATACATAAATTTTTGTCTGCCAGCACGCAGCCTGGCAGTTTTTCATATATGAATGGTTTTTTCAGTTACTTATATACCGCAAAATTTTGAATACCTAAGAATCTTTAGGGGGTGGATGTATACATACAATACAAAAATACGGACAAATTTTACTATGGGTCCAACTCCGGAAACGCAGAAAAAAATTTGGTGTTTCATACATTTTTATTATACACATTTTTAACTTTGATAATTTGATATATTTTCTTATAAAATATTTGGCACAAAGAAAAAATACAAAATATCATAATTTTGGACATAAACTCAAGGTTAATTTCAGTAACTTACCTGTTTTAGGAATTCTGGTAGGTACCTAATATCCTGATCACTTATCTTTTAATAACTATCACGTCATTGACCTAAAATCACTCTACCTACTACGATCATTATCATCAGGTATAATATAATGTTGTTAAAATATTTGGTCGTAGCAAATGATACACAGTATATTTTTAAAGTTATATTAATCAACACAAATGATTCCAGAGCAAGATCATGATAATTTTACATTTAACTCAAACTCAAATAGTTTATTACAGTTTTATGATTCTTCGTCAGAAGAGCACTCAGTGACCTCATCTTCTGACGAGCTGTCAATAATTATGTCTTCCACAAGCAAGGGAGTGGGATCACCTTCATACCATAAAATTTCATACGCATTTTCTTTTTGTATCCATCCGCAATCTTCAGCCCTCAATTTAATGCATGTAGCTTCTGTAGCAGATTGCCACATAGAATTGACATAATATATTGATCGTAATATCTTTTGTTTTAAAGATTTCCAACATGGTGGAATGTATGAGGAATCAAAATTATGAATTTTTTTGAAAAAGTTTCCTGTTGTCTTCACAGAATATTTTTTGTTGAATAAATGAACACGCGCTTTGTTCACATCGTCAAAAGATTTTAAGCCATATAATTCGCTCGTAAACTTCTGAATCGTTTTCATTTTTTCTATATCATAAATGTCTTCAGTGCTATTTAATTCTGCAAAAGCTTTTTGGTACGATGAATTTGATTTTAACATTTGGAACGGTTTGATTTTGCCTTTCCCTTTAAAAGACGCTGAGTAATCACACCCAGTGAACATGTGCAGTGCAGGTAATGATTTGCATAGATCGGGGCCTAGATGGAGGGCTATTTGTGTCAAGCTAAATGCAGCTTCTTTGCTACCTGTCGTCATCCATATTTCTTTTGAAGGGAATTTGTGAACGTTTCCTAACAAAATTATCATTATGTCAGTGTCCGATCCCCGAATAAGTATGTTTGTCTCTTGAGCTTTGCTCAGATGGAATATTATACGGGTGTCAGCTTCTTCATGGTCGCAAATAAACGTAGTTTCTTCTTTTTTGATAACTTTTTCATTTTCCACTTTATATGAAAAACACGTCTCACCAGAGGTTAAATATACTTTCTTATCAGAAATAATTTCTGCTAAGTAGTCATTTTCCCAGTGTTTCACTATAAAATCAACAAAAGCCTCCTTGAAACAGACGTTGTTTAAACTTTTTTGGAAATTCACGTCTCGGTTTTGCGATGCTCCCGTTATATTGTATGGAGTCCTATGTTGAAGGCGTTTTTGCCGCTCAGGATCTTTTATAGATGGATACCTGTACATATCAAAAATCAAATGAGTCTCTCTTGCTCTTGTATTACAAATTTTTTGTAAAACAACTTCCGAAATTTTACCATAAGTCTGTGGCACAGTACCAAGAGTTCTCAGAAGATGGAAACCGTCTACTAACAAAACGTCTTCATTTACTTGGCTGGCACAATCACAATCACTGATAGATTTAAGGTGGTTCGCAAGTTTTGATTTCTGAGTGTGGTGCATGTCACCGTTATATTCAGCTAATGCTGGGGGAACGGGTGCTAGGGGAAATGACATACACGTCTCCATGTCGATCTTTTTTTGCAACGCAATTGCCAACAACCGTCCAAAAATATCTCTTTCCATTTTTAGCTTTGTTGTTTTTTTGTCACTTTTTTGAATTGTTTTTATTCCTTCCGAAGCAAAGTTTAAAATCTTATTTTTTTTAATAGGTTTTTCAAACCTGCTGGGATCGGCATTACAATCGTCTATGAATTGCTTTTTTTGTGTTTCTCCATCCTTGTAGGCGTTAAGCAGGAAATTGACTACTTCTTCTTTTGCTGCTCTTCCAGTAGCCATGTTAAATAAGCACTCTTCATTCAAATTTTTGCCAAATGGGTTCATACTTTTCGTAATTCCTTCAGTAATATCTTTAATAGATTGCTTGTTTTTATCAAAACTACTTTGGCGTAAATCAGAAGTCACGTCTTCTTTTTCTGTCATATCCACTTCATCAATTAAAGAGAGAACTATTTTAGCCCTTTGACTGTGGCTCAACGCCCACCGCTGCCGTGCACCTATTGAATTCGTTATGTGACACAATCCAGTCAATGCACTGCCTGCATTAGCGTTAATTGTTTGCTCTAACGCAAGATCCACTGGAGATCTGGATATGTTTGTCTGTGTCCTTTTAATACCAAATGCTCCTTTATTGAATTCCAAAAATAATAGCGAGTTTTCTCTTTTTGTCTTTAATAAATTGTCAAGGTACTTCAAAAGCCAGCGAGCGTAATTTTGGTGATTGAATATAAAAAAGAGATTTGCAATTTCAAATAAAGATTCTGTGAATAGAGAAAAATCATTGGTTCTAATGCTTCTAGAGAACCGATTGTAAATACTCATAAATTTTATATAGTACATATAAAATTGAGCAGTTTTTCCATGTTCACCATCTTCAGTCGATTGAACGTATTTTTTATATTCATCGATGAATGTTTTCACAAAAGGCGAAAGTGTTATAAGTTCGAGTGGATTTGTTTTGATCTCTAAAAATGGAGTCAGTTCCACGTCTAACTGTGCAACATCCAATTCAGTTTCTTCTAAAAAAGTCTTGAAGTGCAATGTGTGTAATGTGGCTAATAGAAGGCCATGCACTCTTCTGCATCTGTTAAAATGTTTGCCCGATATAAGTCCATTCATAGATCCACCCGCTAGAATCCCATTTTCAATAAGGACATTTTCGATGCCACAGGAATCAATAAATTTTCCCAATGCTTTAAAAAAAGCAAGTTGTATATGGAATCCTCCCAGGTTTACAAAGATATCTTCGAATTTTGGAGTTTCGGTAATTTGTATCTGGAGGGCCATTTTTGCAATGGCCAAGTCATAAGTAACAATAATTAATTCTTGGTCACATTGTTTACGAATAGTTTGAGCCATTTTCATAGTCTCATGTACCACAGTATATGAAGTCGGAAACTGGTTAATTTGCGGCAAATAATCAAGTGTTTGAGTTAAGGTCGAGTCATTTGACGTTTTTGACGTATAACCTGTCCACAAAGGTGTATCTTCCGGTTTCTGTGACAGTAGAAAGACCCACATCAAATCTCTAATTATTGCATTTTCTTTATACAATATCTCTGTTTCAAAATTTTCTAGAAATTTCAAAGACGTCACGGCTTTCGGTTTCTTTAAATATGGTATTATTTCATGGGGAATTTCATCAAATCGTCGTCGTTTTTTATTTGTATGTTCTGTTGAATGTATGGCATCATTCCCGGCGCAACAGCTATTTGAAGAAGATGGGGGAAATTGATAAATGATGCCTACAGTATCATGTAAAGTGTCCTTGCCATCACGTGTTTCGACATACCTGTCAAAATTATCAAATGCCACATGAGTACTAAGGGCTGCATTATTAGTCACAATTCCATTTGGAATTATTTTATTATTTTCGTAAGCCGCATATGTCATTTCGGTTTCAAGCTCCTCTATAGTTTGGTATCCAACAGAATGTCCTAATCTATTTAAAAGTGTTAATATTTTTTTGCTGTTTGTCAATGTTTTGACAGTAAAACCGAGTTTCAAATGTTTTGAGGGTTTTATATGACCTTTATGGATACAAAAAATTATATCTTGACATATAGACTTAATTCTGACCGAATCATTTTCAGATTGGCGTCTTCTTCTATCAGGTCCTTGTATTAGGTTACTAATGAGATTATGAAGGGCTTCAGGAATGTCACACTCACCTTTTATAATCGTTTCAGGGTTGATGTGGTCTAGCTTTTTTTTTTCTACTGCTTTTATTGAATTTCTCAAATCAAAAGCAACGTCTTGCAATTTAGAATGATTTCCGAAATCGTGAGTCGATTCTGATAGTAATTTATTTACATCCATACCTTTCTTATAGACAATTTTTCTTTTCGTGTTAGTGTTTGACCTTTCTATGACAATAGTATTGTCAAACGTTTTAAGCATTTTTGTTTCCAAATGTTGATTGTTATAATTTTGGCAAAGATTTTCGTGTTCACTAAGTTCGAACAATATTGACTTGTAAATTGAAAATATATCGCTTATAAAATAAACCCTTTCTTTGTCAATAATTTCTTGTGTAATTAACAAGGTTAGAATTTCGTAAGCCTTTTTGTGAATTGTTCTTGTTTCATGCCAACTAGTGGTGTCCTTATGTATGTCTAAAGAATATTCATATTTTTGATGATATAGAGTTCTGCAAATTTTATGGTAATACAAATTGTCGCAAACATCAGCGCGTTCTAAAAGATCTGTATCTTCCAGATGTGTAGCCTCGTCTATGATGCCTTTAACACCAACAGGCGTACTTAAGCAAACATATTGCCTACGTGACCTCACTCTCTTTGCATGTTGAAGGCAAAATATACATTGCCCTTTTTCTTCTTTACTCGCAGTATTCGAACTACTAGGGTCGTCATCATTTACCTACAAAAAATAAAAACGTTTAAGATAAGCCTGTTATTAACAAAATAATTTATCATCCTATTAACATTTACTTACTTGAATGATTGAAATAGTTGCGTCTTCAAAGTTATCAGTTGAATCAGCCGCATCCTGTATTTCACGACTATCTGAAGCCTGTACCAAAAGAAAACTAAATTCAGTCAAATTAATTTATGTCCTCTTAACTAAGTAGGAAAAATAATCAAACAAAATATTTAAATAATATGATAGGTCATCTAATAATACCTGATTGTAGTGTGGGTACCTATAGAATGTAGGTAATAATAACATTGTGACAAAATACTAGGAATGTTGTAAGACGATACCCTTGGAGATAACGATACCATTTAAGGAACTAGTTTATAGAAACAATTAAAGGAGTTTGTTAACATACATACCATATTAAGAACCATGTTTATATAAACAATCAACCACCCAAGTAGTTATGATTCATAGCTACCCACACGTGTAACCCTTCTGTAAGATGTCTCATATACGTACTTATGTACCTTTTTATTTTTATTTAAATGTAAAAAATATTTTACTCACGCTGGTAGATTCTGTTGCAGGATTAAACGTTATAGTGTTATCAACCACCTCTGGACATAATATAGAGGGCGAACGGTTTTCCTCAGCCTCACTGATTCTCTTTGTAGCAGGAGGTGATAGGTTGCATGCTGGAGTCTGTAATATATCAACCAAGACATTGAATAAAGAAGAGCGATTGTCTTTGTTTTACATGAGAAGAGAAAGGAAATGGTATATGAAAATAAGATATTTTTATTCTTACCTCGCCTGTATCTGTGTGTGTACCTCCAATAAAATATATGAAATATAAAAGTGAATAAATATGAAATAGAAGTGTAAAAATAAATATAAAAATGACTTTGATGATGAGCAGGTTAAGAAATGATTTATTATTATTTATGAAGAATGAATTAAGAAACAAAATTATTTAAAGTCCACAAAAGGATAAAATAAAAGTGTGAAAATATGAAAAGAATTTGATATTGAGAAGGTTAAAAAATTATTTATCATGAAGAATGGATAAAAGAAACGAAGTGATTTAAAGTCCAAAAAATAATAAATTAAAGTGTGAAAATATGAAAATATTTTGATAAGGAGAAGTTTAAAGAATGATTTATTATGAAGATAAAGAAAATATATTTCATTTACTATATTTTATGTGTATTGGTTTTAAAATAGAAGAAATATATGGATTTTTTATGAGAAATAATAACAGTGAAACTTGCTAAACAGATGTGATTATTTAAGTAATACAGTAGAAATCATAGATAATAAGAAAGAAAAATTAATTCATATAAACACTACAAAATTGTATAGTACAGAAATAAATATATATATTAATAATTATAAAAAAATATATATACATACTCTGACACCAGGGTTCATCGGGTCGTCGACTTTATGGCCGTCTATTCTATGGGCTTGTTCCAGATAATACATATTTATCAGTCATCGGCACGGCATTGCCTAGTTTGAGGTCAGAGACCGTGTGTAAGATGTCTCATATAGGTACTTATGTACCTATTTATTTTTATTTAAATGTAAAAAATATTTTAAAAAATCAAAAATTTTACTCACGCTGGTAGATTCTGTTGCAGGATTAGACTTTATAGTGTTATCAGCCACCTCTGGACATATTATAGAGGGCGAACGCTTTTCCTCAGCCTCACTGATTCTCTTTGTAGCAGGAAGTGATAGGCTGCATGCTGGAGTCTGTAATATATCAACCAAGACATTGAATAAAGAAGAGCGATTGTCTTTGTTTTACATGAGAAGAGAAAGGAAATGGTATATGAAAATAAGATATTTTTATTCTTACCTCGCCTGTATCTGTGTGTGTACCTCCAATAAAATATATGAAATATAAAAGTGAATAAAAATGAAATAGAAGTGTAAAAATAAATATGAAAATGACTTTGATGATGAGCAGGTTAAGAAATTATTTATTATGATTTATGAAGAATGAATTAAGAAACAAAATTATTTAAAGTCCACAAAAGGATAAAATAAAAGTGTGAAAATATGAAAAGAATTTGATAATTAAAAGGTTAAAAAATTATTTATCATGAAGAATGGATAAAAGAAACGAAGTGATTTAAAGTCCAAAAAAGAATAAATTAAAGTGTGAAAATATGAAAATATTTTGATAAGGAGAAGTTTAAAGAATGATTTATTTTGAAGATAAAGAAAATATATTTAATTTACTATATTTTATGTGTACTGGTTTTAAAATAGAAGAAATATATAGATTTTTTATGAGAAATAATAACAGTGAAACTTGCTAAACAGATGTGATTATTTAAGTAATACAGTAGAAATCATAGATAATGGGAAAGAAAAATTAATTCATATAAACACTACAAAATTGTATAGTACAGAAATAAATATATATATTAATAATTATAAAAAATATATATACATACTCTGACACCAGGGTTCATCGGGTCGTCGACTTTATGGCCGTCTATTCTATGGGCTTGTTCCAGATAATACATATTTATCAGTCATCGGCAAGGCATTGCCTAGTTTGAGGTCAGAGACCGTGTGTAAGATGTCTCATATAGGTACTTATGTACCTATTTATTTTTATTTAAATGTAAAAAATATTTTACTCACGCTGGTAGATTCTGTTGCAGGATTAGACTTTATAGTGTTATCAGCCACCTCTGGACATAATATAGAGGGCGAACGCTTTTCCTCAGCCTCACTGATTCTCTTTGTAGCAGGAAGTGATAGGCTGCATGCTAGAGTCTGTAATATATCAACCGAGACATTGAATAAAGAAGAGCGATTGTCTTTGTTTTACATTAGAAGAGAAAGGAAATGGTATATGAAAATAAGATATTTTTATTCTTACCTCGCCAGTATCTCTATGTTCATCTATATATTTCCTTTTAAGACAGGTAATTCTCTTGTAACATTCTAAGTGGTAGCCATGATTCACTTTCATTATTGAAACTCGAAACATCATAAAAACGAGCCCTGGATAGGGTTAAGAAATATACTATGTGTATATATAATTTTATTTGTTGTAGTACTTCTTTAAACCAAAAAAATATTCGACAAAATTATAATACTTAAATTAATATTATTCTTAATGATAGCGATCGTAGTACTTAGAGTGATTTTAGGTCAATGACGTGATAGTTATTAATGATAAGCGATCAGGATATTAGGTACCTACCAGAATTCCTAAAACAGGTAAGTTACTGAAATTAACCTTGAGTTTATATCCAAAATTATGATATTTTGTATTTTTTTGTGCCAAATATGTTTCAAGAAAATATATCAAATTATCAAAGTATGATATACTATACTATAAGACTAAACTACTACATATTATAACTGCAAAAACGCTTTTTTTAACCATTTAAACTCGAAAAAATCATAAAAACTCTAAAATCGTGAAAAAATGTCAGTTTCATACAAAAGTTCGATACCTACTCGATCAAAATGTATGAAACAGCAGATTTTTTTCTGCGTTTTTGGAGTTGGACTTATAGTTAAATTTGTTCGTATTTATGTATGTATACATTCAGCCTCTAAAGATTCTTAGGTGTTCAAAATTTTACGGTATATAAGTAACTGAAAAAAACATTCATATATGAAAAACTGCCAGGCTGCGTGCTGGCAGACAAAAATTTATGTATGCAGTTTTACTTGATCTAATATAAAAAATTGGTTTCACTCGGTAAGTCGATAAGATAAAATATGGCTGTCAGCTGACTGCTAAATGTGGTCTGCCTGCAACACCCGCCAACGTTTGACGTGGCAGATTTGCTGATTCACGTTCTACTTAATAGTCTCTATCTCAGCATATTAGTTTTATTCGGTAAGTATGTAAAATATTTTATAGGAAAAAAGGCTGCTTAAAAAAAAATCTTGTTCAAAACGTGCCAGGTTGCGCCACGGCAGACCAATTTATTTTAGGGCCACTAATGGTCTACTTTATCTGCAAAATCCTTATTGCCGGTAATACGATGAGGTAGGGTTTGGAGCGGCCAGCTCCCGGATTATAAGTTCGAGCACAGGCTTTTAGTAACATTAAAGAAAATAATCATCTTGATCATTTTAAATCCAGTCAAGTGAAGAACTATAGGTGTGAAACAAGCGTAGTAAAAAAGTCATGTCTTTACATTAAATTTTTTTTTATTTTAAGCTAAGGTCAAAGCATCTTCATGCTTTTTACATTTGCAGAAACACAAAAAGCATCAGCTAGACCTCAGCAGCCATTAGGTCAAAACGCATTTCAAGATGTTTCCCTCGCACCACATTCTGCCTCTTTTACATCCAACAATGAATCCATGGAATACCAAACAACTAGTGATGTAGCTGTAAGTACAAGCAGCATGAACTGCATTAGCATTCTCTGATTTGTATTTCGAAATTATTACCAGCCAAGTGTTTTTAACATTTTAAATAGATGAAAATCAGTACCTATTACAATTACTACTAATTAGTGAATTAATTAGTATCCAGGGAGCTAAATGTCATATAAAAAAAAATTGCATGATTATTTTTCAGTGTTTTCTGTAATTTTTTCAGGATACCCCAAGACAAAGGAGATTGTCTAATAGTTCATTCACAAGTGATGTTTCATTCAAACTACCCAGTTATGAGAGTCCATCAATGTATCACTTACAGGTAATAAATAACAAAAGTTGTAAATTTTATTTCTAATTTGTGAAAACAGAAAAAATCATATATGTAAGTATATTGTATTATATCCTTTTCAGTAAACGATATTCCATATATTAATTGAAGAACAATAGGACATAGAGACCGATCGTGCCTTGTAAAATTAAACGTGTTAAATAATCAATACCTGTTCACCTTCGTTTCACCGACGACTTTTACTTACAAAGATTCCCTACATCGGGGATATATGCCGAGATGATGTGTATAATTCAAGACAGTGGCAGACCCAAAAACATTAGGGGGCTGAGCTGAGGCACAAAATAAACACAGTGCTCCCAAAGTGATAATGCGCATACAAATCTTCGCCACTGTTTGGCAAAGTTCGTATTTCCTTACACTTTCTATACAATCAATACGGTCACGTGGTACGTCCGGTCGCTCGGCTATAGATTTTTATGCTCATTATTAATTTGGGAGTACTGTACAGAAGGTTTACTCCGCATAACTAGTGAAAACAGGCGCACGCACACATAGACGCGTACGTACGACGATCTCGGATGAAGTCGGTCGCATGCCAATACGAAATTTTGCCGAGATCATCATACGTACGCGTCTATGCATGTGTGCGTCTGTTTTCGCTCCGTCGTCGAGTCGGCCTTCTGGTAGTATCTACTTTGTGGCTGAGGGTAGGTTTCATCGAGCTTTTTCAGGACCTAATATTGTAGGGAATTGTCATCATAATAGGTATATTAGCATCAAAGTAATGTGTTAGTCCTAGAAAATATATTTGGGGGGGGGCTTCGGCCCCTAACCCCCACCTGGATCCGCTACTGAATTCGGACAACTTTGTATAGATTACTCACAATTTATAGCTTCACGAAAACAAAACAGCTCCAATCCACGTTATCTTTTTGTGAAAGTTGCGATTGTGGTCCTTACAATTAGATCTAAAATAATATAAATGATTTATATTCCAGTCTGACATGGATGTTTCGGCAAGTGAAGCCGAGGAGAGAGGACTGACGTCCCCGGGCGGGGTCAGCCTGGACCGGGTGACCAAGGAGCAGCTGTATGCAGCCTACAGGAGGACACAAGACAGATACGGAAAGTACCGCGCCCAGTACGCTGACCTCGCCCGACATTACAAAATATTAGAGAGAGATAATGCTAAAGCTCGGGTAATTTTATTACATAATTAACTCAAATTTATAAATAGATTGTTCTGTAACTTGGCGTTTCGAAAACTAAGACGAAGAGATTTCGCTTAAATATTTCGAGTCAACCACATAGGGTTCGAAAATTCGGATTTCGAATTTTCGATCGAAATTCGGATCGGATTTTATAATAAAAATAAAAAAACTGATTTTTTGGCATATATCCAATCAGAAGTGAATAAAGACACGTACTGGTAAAAAACAGTTAAAAAGAAGTAAAACTGTCATCAATAAAAAAAAAACTTTTCTTCGAACTTTAGTTTACGTTTAGTTTACACAATGGTACAAAAAGACAATTACATAAATATCATTACAAAATATCACCCTAATAATTATATTTATTATAATTTGTAGAGATAATAATAGGGATGATGATGATTAGTCTAATCAGCAACCTTTTATGAAACGTCAAAAACGATTTTTTGTATCAAAATACTTAGAAGCTTTGATTAATTTAGTGAAGATGCAGTATAACCACAACGCAGTTGGATCCACAAATACAGGTCCAGCGGGCCTATCTTTGTTTAGTAGTATTCCAGGCGGCGTTTGTGTGCACGTAATTGAAAACACCTTTACCTGTGCTATAAAATCCAGAAAAAATCTACAGATATGCCTTCGTGTGCATTTATCGGGTGTACAAATCGCTCAAGGACAAAAAACAAATTTCATGGCATCACCTTCCACTCGTAAGTACACCAAAACCAGAAAATTTTCTTAAATTACTTTCTGTTTGTTTTGTTTACACTTCACCATTTGCAGAAAAGGACGGTAATATTCAATGTGTGCGACTAGTTCAGTTGCGCTAGCGACGACAGTCTTTCGCTTGCATGCCGCGTCACGTACAGAGCCACAAACTTATCTCTTCTGATGGGCCAAACTAAAATGGCTTCTATATTCACTGTGCGACAGTCTTCGCCGCCAGGACAGATAAGTTTGTGGCTCTGTAATCACACTAGACTTCACCGCTCGCCTCAACTCGCTGTCTCTCGGCTTTGTAACGAACCGAGCCGACCAAGCAATATCCTGTCTTGCTCGCTCAAAAGTCTTGTATCGTCAATCTATCTCTTTCGCTGATGGTAATTGCATATATACATAGTACGAAATACCTGTTCCATTTCTTGAATCAGTCGAGTAAGGGCGTTACGAATCTTCACTAAATTAATCAAAGCTTAGAAGTGATGTCATAACTTTGTACTTTGGCAAAAGGCAAATGAGTAACTTCTAAACTGTTTCATTGGATAAAAAAGTTTAAATTGAACTTTATGCAAAATCGGTGAAATAAGTAAGCATTATTTTTGAATATCAATTTTACGTACCTATACCTGTTTTTTAATTTATTGATTGACAACCCAGGCATCATCCCTATTGCGTGCGCGACTGTAGCTATCCCCTCCACGTTTTGTTCACCGCTAGACTTAGGTGCCGCGGCCTGTAGATATAGACAATTATGTACGTATGTGCTTTTCATTTCCAGAGTGTTTTAGTGGAGACTCAAGACAAGGCTTTAAGACGTATTTCGGAACTTCGAGAACAATGTAGCTTAGAACAGAGTGCTAAGGTAATTATCATGTTTAATTTTTTTACCAAGAAAAGCACGACAAATACGGACTCTTCGAACAACTTGAAACTTTTACGTTTAAATGAACCACAAGGCTACATAAAGTGGTATAATGGATTAACGATACGATATATATTTAAGTTACTCCAAAGGTATTTTGAGTGAAAACCCCATCTAAATACGTTCAAGAGTTTTTACACTATTTGCGAACATCAGGGATAGGAGAGTCAACAATAAATATGCTATTTTTTTATAGCTTTGCTCGGCGGAGCATGTCTAACCCGTGCATGCAAAAATTTATTGTCTTGTTTAGACAAAACCCTTTTTAAAATTTTATTATAAGTATAGATTATTTCCCACGATAAACTGAATGTAGTTTGGTTAATTTTATTTGGTTTTTGCAGGCTCATTTAGAGAGAGCGCTTCGACTGGAAATTGATGAAAGAAACATGAAAATTGAAGCTCTTACTACAAAAGTTAAACTTCTTCAAAGTAATGATAATAATGGAAATGAAAATGATTCCAAAACCAATGACAGTGTGAGAAAAAAATCTGTTGTGGAAAACGATGCTCAGCTGATAGACCTGTCTGTTGACAATAGACAAACTGGTCCAGAAGCACCTGCTTCAGAAATAAGCGCACTAAACAATAAAATTGAAAAAATGGATCAATTGGTAACAGCTTCAGAAATAAGTGCACTAACCAATAAAATTGAAAAAATGGAACAATTGATAAACAAGTATAAAGAGTCACTGAAAGCAATGAAAGAAAAGAATTCCCAACTTACAACAGAACTGCAGGTAGTGTCTAACGAACTAGATGTTCAAACCAAAGAAAATGAACAATTAAAAGCAACAACTATTCACTTGACTAACGCTCGTGAAAAAATTCAAGAACTTAAAGATATCAACGAAGAGTTGCAAAACAAAATTAACACGTATGATTTCTCTAAGACAAAAGAAATATCCACTCTAGAGATTGATTTGCAAAAGGCACAACATGAAATTATTCAGCTACAAAGTAGAATTGATATATTAAGTAAAAGAGAGGAAGAGAATGCTATATCATTGGCAGAAAATAAGCTTAGCATACATAAAGAACTAGAAGGCAAAGAAACTGAAATTAAATCACTCAAAGAATGTTTATCTGCCAGCAAGAAAGAAATGCAATCACTAACTATCGTTATCAATGATTATAAAAAAAATATATCGCAATTAGAAGAAGAACGATCTAAACTGAACAATGAAATAAATGAAATTAATCAAATACGAAGCAAAATTATGGAAAAAGATGTTGAAATTAAAGAACTAAAAACCAAATGCCAATCTTATGAACTAATGAAAGCAAAGAGAGACGAAGAATATAAATGTCTGGAATTACAAGTGAAACAAGAAACGGCCGAAAAACTGGCCATGTTAGATAGAAATGCTTATTTAGAAGATAAAAACAAGCACGTTTCTGAAGAGAATTCGAAAAAATCTGCACAAATAGCAAGCTTAGAAAGTGAATTAAATGAGATTAAACGTACAACACTTCATAATGAAGAAATAATAGCTGAAAAAAATCAAACATTGAATGACGTTAAAATATGGAAGGAAAAATGTAAATCTTTAGAAATGGAAATTCAAGAAGAAAGAGTTGAATTAGTTAATTTACAATCAGAAATCGAGAAACTATTGAATAATTATGAGTTAGTACAAACAGAAAACTCAAATTTAAATTCCCTTGTATCGCAGCTAAAATCAGAAAACTTAGCCATACAAGAAAATCTATCGCGAACCAAAAACTTCATGAGGAATAATTGCGAAGATCTGAAAAATAAAATATGTGGCTTGCGTGATTTTATTTCCAACGTAAATGAAGAAATCGTATCTTTAAAAAGTTTTAATAGTGACATAAGTAATTTTGGAAAAGAAGTAAATAACTTATTTAAGGTCCAACAAGAAACTAAAACTGAAAATATCGCTGTTGAATATGACGAGCTAAAAGTTGATAATGATAATTTAAAAGATACTTTTAAAGAACTAAAGGGGCAGTATGATAATGTTGTTAAACAGGTGACTTCGTTGGAAGAAGAAAAACAAACATTAAGTAAAGTTATAGAAACGGAGAAAAATGCTAACTTACAAATACAGCAACAGTTCAAATACTTAAATGACCAATATGTCAAAATGGTAGAAGATTACAAGATAATTAATACTGAGAAGCAAAGCTTAATCCTAAAATTAGACGAAACTGAAAAGAAATATGCTGATTTGAAAATAACCTGCCAGGAGAGTAATAGCTGTAATAAATCGGTAGCTGAAGAATTAATTGCCTTAAAGTCAGAAAACATAATTCTTGTAGAAAAATTGAAAGAACAAGAAATGGCATATAAATCATGTTTTAATGAACTGAGTGTTGTAAAAATAGACTTAGAAACAAAAATAAAGAATCTAGATGACAATAAAATTCATGCTTTGACTTTGGATAAAAACATAAAAGATTTAATTGATGAAAATACATCTCTCAAAAATAGAATTGAAGACATTGTAATGAACTTTAAAGGTTTAGAAAATGAGCTAGCTGATGTTCGGAGATCACATTCTGATATTGAGAAAGAAAAAGATCGCCTAAATTCTGCAATAGAAGTTTTTGAAAATAGAGAGTTGAATGTGGGAAGCAAAGAAACGCAGACATGTGAAACTCTTGAATCCTGGAAAGAACAATTAAAGTCTACGTTAGATGATAATCTTATTTTAAAAACCAAATGTGAGCAGGTTAAACAGGAAAAAGAAGAGTTGTACGAAAAACTTATGATCATAGAGCAGAAACTTGCAGATAATGAGAACATTATTGAAGAAAAACGTATAGCCAATGAAGATTGTGCTTCTTTAAGTTCTAGACTGCTACAATTACAAAATGATTATGAAACACAGAAAATTGAGCTCAACAGTCTAAAAGATAAAAATCAAGACTTGTCAAACAAGTTATCTGACCGAGAAGTAAATGTCAATGAATTGAACTATGAATCATTGGAGAAATATGACCAAATTAAAGATGAGTGTGAATCATTAAGAGAAGATAACCGTCGCTTGCAGTCGGACATTGAAGGTCTACAATCGTATTTAACAAAAATATCAAAAGAAAATAGTGTTCTTAACGATAAGCTTAGAGAAGTCATTGCTTCAAGTGAAAATCCCGATACAAATGATAATTCTGTGTTGTTAGAAGATGTAACCAAACTCAGAAACGAAATACAACGGGAAAAAGAGAAGAATGATAACTTACTAAGGGAAAATACGTTTTTATCAGAAGAAAACATGGAATTTAAAGATCAATTGCAATCACAAAACTTTATCCATACACAACCACTTGAAAGTAAATCCGGTAATGAAACAGAATTATCCCCTTTGAAAGATAAATACAATAATTTATTAAAATTGAAACAGGAACTGGAGACGAGGTTGGATAATTCAGAGATTGCAAATAACAATTTGAAACAGTTACAAGATAGCAATAATAAACTACGATCCACTAACGACAAACTGGAGAGAAGGCTGGACGAAGCTCTTGTTAGCTTGAGACATTTACATTCCTTACAAGAAAACACAGAATTAGAATACTTGAAGAACATCTTATATGAGTATTTAACGGGGTCTGGTACGCATTCCATTACGTTAGCAAAAGTGTTAGCAGCAGTTGTAAAATTTGATGACAAACAGACCCAACACGTCCTTCTAAAAGAAAAAGAACGCCAAGGAGTGGTAAGTTTATGTTTATTTTATGGTTCCGTACTAGAGATTGCGAAATATAAGCGTGTAGGACCATTTGTTGTCTATCTATTCACCAAGGAAATTTTTCTTGAGAAATCTAGTTTATTTTCTTACAGGATACAAAAAGCACAGCCTTTTACTTTAAACAAGTCAAACCTATGGTGGAGTAATTCTATCATGACAAACTTTAGTTTGCTTGCATTGTATGCTGCTTTTTTTTTCGGGCTTAGCACTGTTTCAAGCTAAGTCCAGCCCCCCTATTCTGTATCTTAGGTTGCCAACTGGACAGGGTGCCTATCGTCAAAAACATAGATAAAAACTAAACTTTCAAAATTGCTTTTAGTGGGTATTGAACTATTTACGAACTGTGTCGTCACTTCAAGTGCTAACATACCCTTAGACAATCGGAATTCGATAGTATATCTGTTTTTGATGATAGACACCCAGTCCAGAAGGCAACTAGAGATACATAATAGGCCCGCTGGACTTTTTCTACACCAATATTATAAAGAGGAAGTGTTTGTCTGTTTGTGAGTTTGGATGTAGGGGGTAATCTCCAGCCCCCCTATTCTGTATCTTTAGTTGCCAACTGGACTGGGTGCCTATCATCAAAAACATAGATAAAAACTGAATTTTCAAAATTGCCTTTAGTGGGTATTGAACTATTTACGAACTCTGTCCTCACTTCAAGTGATAGTATATCTATGTTTTTATGATACGCACGTCGTCCAGTTGGCAACTAGAGATACATAATAGGCCTGCAGATTCTGAAATTCTTTCACTAATAGGAAGCTACATTAACCCTGAGTGCTATAGGCTAATACTTTGTTGCTTAGGGACGGGCAGTTACCTAGGGACAGCCATGTACATTCACGCGGGTAATCTCTGGTACTAAAATTTATTTCACTGTTGTATTGGTTAGACTCTTTACTTGGGACAATTTGGACATAGCCTAGTTTTTTTATTCCTGGAAACGGATAATTCCCTATTTGTCATTAATAACTACATAACATATTTTGAAAATTATTTCACTGTTGTAATAATTAGACTCCTCATTTGGAAAATATTAGTAATAAATAATATTATAATAATTTCTACTAACTGATAATAACTACTGAATCAATTTTGAAAATTCTTTCACTGTCGTAATGGTTAGACTCTTCTCTTGGATATAGACTATAGTTTATTTCTTGAGGATGTGCAGTTCCCTAGGGATGTAGTCATTAATAACTACTGAACCTTTTTGGATTATTTTTTCACTGTTTTAATGGTTAGTCTTCACTTGGAAATAGGCAATAGTATGTTCCCTGTAGACGGGCAGTTCCCTAATTTGGCTTAGAACTAGATCATTTCAATGGTCTCAGCCTAAAATATAATTAAAACATTCCACAACTCACAATTTTGTGTTTGCGTTTATATGCGCGTTTGAGGTTTGCGCGTGATGTCGGTCCTTAGTATTTTTATGTTCCATTGCTAACAGAATTTTCATTGTTTTGTTACAGTTGCGGCAGCTTGGTCTTCTTTGATTATATTATTTATGATTGGAAATATAGAATAAATTATTAAATGGTCACTATTATAAAGTTTGTAAATTTAATGAAATAACCATGTAAATATAATTATGTTATAAAGTTTAAAATATTTTGAAATTATATTTAAATGCTTATAATAAACTGCAATAAAAGATAACAACTAATTCCGAGTTTTGTTTTATGATTTCCTTTTTAATATTACAGAGGTAATTAAAGCCGATTCTGAATGCTTTAACTTTAGTTTTAGTGCTGTCAAGACTTAAATTTTTCCAAAGTAATTTAGCTTCTGTTCTTAACACTTATGAACTATTTTGCAATGATAAAAAATTTTGTTTTGACAGCACTCAAACTAAAATGAAAGCCTTCAGAATCGGCTACATTGCCATAATAGATGAGATAATAAAACAATCATGTATTTTGCAAAACTAATATTATATTCGAAATGCTATTAGGATAGGGGTTGGAGTGTTGTTGTTGTGTGTATACACAGTGTACAAATCAAAGATTTCAAAAGTAAAGATAAGCCTTTACCGTAGTATGACAGCACGAAAATGTTTCCACCTTTAAATGGGCGACGCTCACATGTTTGGAATCAGTGCTCATCTAAACACAGTGATAGTTGGACGCCTTAATGAATTTTTACGAGAAAAGGGTCTCAATATGCCGTCGTGTGCATTTTTAAAGTGCACTAACAATCAAGAAATACGAATAAAGCCAAAAGTGTGACATTTCACATTCAAAAACAATGCAATAGATTTTAGGCGCCAGGGCTCATCTAAACTTGAAATCTTTGGTACAAATACATTTGAGTGCACACTCACTTCAGTCAGCGTTACTCACAGAAATGATACATATCTGTGGCGTTCCTAATACACACAGGCATCATTCATTGCTACATTTCAAATGATAATAAATAACATTTCGAATGGTTTACAAACATAAAGACTTATTTATCTTCCGACTTGGAGTCTTCATCACTGGAAAAGCAAAATTCATCATCTTCACAGTCAAAAGTAGCTTTCTCCATTTTAGCTATAATTTCTTCAATAAACGACATTGATTCAGATGGAATGTTCTGATCACTGCCATGATGTTTGTTGATGTACCTGTTGACAATACTTTGTTTAATAATACCTCAAAATAAGTTATTCTGAGAATAATACTGTCACATCAAGTAGGACATTGGTTCAGATGGAATGTTCTGATAACTGTAATGATGTTTGTTGATGTACCTGTTGACAACACTGTCACATCAAGTTATTAAGTAAATATAAAGAGAACTCAACAAATTGTTTCGAACCCCAACCTGTGAAAATGTTGCGTGTATACCTTGACTGTATTTATTTTCTAATAAATATACAAAGTTATATCTCTGTAGCTTAGAAATATTGTAAACGTCAGTTTACAAATATTGTAAGATCTATTCAAAATATTGATCTTATGTGAACTGCAGCTAGTTCTTTTCTTCCCTCCGCCTAACCGCGCGGCGTACAGGCGCGGTACAGCGGTTACAGTCAAGGTATAACACCTTTTCTTTTTCAACCAAAAATTTAATATATTCAAGATTCTACCTCCGTTATTGTATTTAAAGGGAGTTTTTGTATGGTAAGCAAAAAAAAAACTATTTTTTAAACTTATCATATTGGGACCAAGTTTATTTTAATTTTGACATCGAACTTCTACTATCAAAAACCTGGTATAAAATGATTTTATATTGATTCAAATCAATGGCTTAGGTTGGCTTTACATGGTTACATTTGACAATGGTGTAGATTCGGTTCAACACAACACAACTTATTTCACAGGACTAACCTTATTTTAAGTGCCCTGTCTTTGTCTTTTCTATACCGAAAGAAAAAGAGAAAACACCTAAATTAAGTCCCGTCAGATAAGTGAAATTGTGTTACACCAAATCAACACTAATATATCAAATAAAACACCAAAGACGTTTGTGATTATTTTATCCCAAATTACTTTTATGCTAATATGTGTAACTTGCAGATTACTAGATTCTCAAATTTCAAAACGCCAATAGACTTTTTCTGCTACCATTACTATCTCAATCAACACGAAGCAACTGAAATGCGTGTAGAATCAGAATAAATTTTGTCGAAGATAGAAAATAGAAGAATTATTGTTGTTTATTACTCACAGACTGAATATTTCAGGTCGAACCTGGAAGCACTCAACACATGCAATTTGATTTTAAAATCCTTACATAGGTTACTTTTTACCCTAATAAATTATCCAATTCCCTAGGGAATTATAAAAAAACAAATCTATCCATGCAAGGCTAAAGAAAAAGATGGGCTCGTCTCTTATACGAGTATACATACAAAGGTACCTTCATTTTTTTTTCCAGAATAGCTCTTGTTATTGTTATTAATCTCACGAAATTTCAGTTACCGGAAATCAATAGTTTTCTCAAAAAAAATTTTCAACTTTCGTAAAATAACCTCAAAAATTGTCTTAAGGTTCAATTTTAATTGATTTTATCCCCGCGTTCCGAAATAGAATTATTTCGCTAAAATCGATTACGAATGAATGAGGTGAATGGCTAATAATCCATGAGTGAAGCAAATGCGTTCATTCATTCGTATGACTTTCATGGCTCATGCGACGGAGGTGAGGCGATGTGAGCGTTGAACGGAATGGAATGTCAAAAATTGTTTTCGCTTCATTATTTCAGCAGTTCAGATCAGACAAACCATATTATATGTTTTATTCGGCCATGAGAGAAACAAATAAAAAGTCGTGTGGAACTTTTCGTCGAAAAGGAAGAATTTATATGTATATATATTTTTTCGTCGCTATCTGAGTCTACATTAAAGAACAGTGCTACAAACTCTTCTTGTTCCATCACGAATCACGGCACTTTGACGAAATAAAATCAAATAATCGTATTGTATTCTGTGATAAGAGGTTATGGTTAAGATGTATCTTTTTTAATGCGGTCCGAATCATAAGCTATCTTTCACATCGTTAGCTAGCTCACAAATTACGGACCAGTCATCGCTCACACTTTAATTCATTCATAGCTTTTATCTATGTAATTCTATTACGGACCGCAGGGTATGACTTAATTTTTTTTTTTCTGGTTGTGTTCCGAAACTGCTGTGAGTGACGCATTAAAATTGACGTAATTTAATTTTTTTTGTTGTATTTCGCTAAAAAATTGGCTCAAAGAACTAGTATCCAGGATATAAAAAAAAAACCAAAGCAGACATTTTG
Source organism: Ypsolopha sequella (assembly GCA_934047225.1). NCBI lineage: Eukaryota > Metazoa > Arthropoda > Insecta > Lepidoptera > Ypsolophidae > Ypsolopha > Ypsolopha sequella. The sequence continues at coordinate 16,709,077 of OW203987.1, forward strand.
TTTTCTTCGTGATTTGAATCAGAGCACCCGACTCCATGCAAAAATAGGTTGAATAAGTTCCAAAACCGAATCAGAGCACCCCGACTCTATACAGTATTGTGGGTACTACCCCTAGAGTGTATATAAAAAGCCGTAGGCGTGGAGGAAGGGCAGCCCTCGCCTGCTGTAATAAAGCATAGGCACCCGTGCGAGCCGTAGCGGCTGAGGCTGGTCGCCGAAGGCGACCAACAAGCCGAAGCTGCGAAGGTGAACATGGGTGACTGTGCTTTGTTACGCAAGGGCGAAGGGGCTGCACTTTCCGCAACGCCGAAGCAATTGCAGAAGTCATATTGGGTCTTTAAAGTTAGGTTATGTTCAGTTTTTTTTTCAAGAAACTAGTTTCATTAAAACCACTCCCCAGTGATCCCCCTCCCACTATACATATACTTAATATTCGAGTTATTTTATCCTACATAAAACATAAAATAACCTTTTAATTTTGAAAAAAAATTATAAAAAAAAAACTGTTGATTTCCGGTATCCCCCCCCCTTAGGGGGGGGCTTATACCCCCCTCCCCCCCCCCCATCGCCCCCCCTAAACATATACATAGGTACATATACGTATATAAGAGTCCTTCCAAAAGATGTAATGGTTACAGCTTGGCAAAAAAGAGTTTGAAGGGGAGATTGAAAATTGGTAAAATCAATAATAATGTAATATGGCCGCCCCCTTTGAAGATCAGTTATTCAATTCAGATCAGTTATAAAAAATGTTAAGATGAAGTTGTTGAAGCCGAAAACTGGCGATAATACAAATCAGCTGATTTATTTTTCACGATTTGGGGTTTTGGCTCTATAGCAAAAAATGTTCGTATGGACAAGTACTATCACCAGTTTCCGGCTTCCGCAGCATCTTCTGTATATTTAAGGTGTCTACCTTAAAACTGTCCTGCGCTTTCTTTCTGGCAGGGTTTTTAGCATGGATGTGAGATCCACATTATTACCATCATTCTGCGATTCTGGAATGACCTGAAGTAATAAGAAAAATAAAATTAATTTGTATTCAACAGTGCACAGAAGAATGATTCACATGACTTATTGAAGAACTTGTAACATACCTCTTCTGCCTTCATGCATTTAGCACAGACATGTTTTTCTTTAGCACATATTCTGCATAAAACATGATATGCATACTTGACAGTTTTTTGTTGACAACCTACACATTTAGTTGGAGCTGTTAAGGTCTTGTACTTTTTGTACTTAATTTTCCAGTCGATGATGTCTTTACATCTCTTGCAAACTCCTGACACTTCAAGTGAGTTAAGAAACTTCGTTTTATTGCTGGTATCATGCAGGTTATTTTTGAAGACAGTTCTGTTTTGATGTTTCTGTGGCCGTTGTCTTTGGGTGTTTCCTTTTGATGAACTCATTTTGGAAGACCTAAGATTAAGTGGGGTTACGAATGAGGTACCAAAGATTAAGTGAGGTTACAAATCGTGTTTTTCTTTGATAAGTTAATCTAACCAAAATGAATTGTACATCCTACCTACTGATACCAAACGTGAGGAGGAGGAGAAGAGAAATTATTTGACAGGTGGGTTTCGTTTCAAAACGAGCGTTTTATCACTCGGGTCTAGAATACTAAGGGTTCGTTTCGAAACGTGTGATTATCACTCGGAGCGTTACGAATTTTACCCTGCAGCGTTCAAAAATCGAATAAGGGTAAACGAACCTTTGAAACGCTTTCGAGAAACGTAAATATCGCACTGACAAGTGCGATTTGTATCTCTGTCTAGTTACCGATAAAATTCGCCTGGCAGTTGTCATTTCGGAGTTTTCTCGGGATTCGGACAAATTTTGAAAATAGATTTCAACATTTCCGTATGAATATGGTGAAAATTTTTCGAAACTGCTCCGACAGGATTATGGCTTGCAAATGCAAAGCGGCAATGCAATCCATATTAAGAGCAACAGGAATCGGTTCAATTCCTTCTTTATTAGGTATTTTATTTATTTATTTTGATTTGAGGTTATGTATTTACTTGACGTGTGTTAATCCAGACCGTTCCAAAACGCTTTTCTCACGGGAATCACTCGCAAGCATTTCAAAACCAGATCTTTCTTTCTCTTTGAAAAGGTTGAAACTCGCTTTAACCTTTGGGAATCTCTTTGTAGATTGAAAACAAACTATTAAATTCACTCTCGTGCAAATGACAAAAAACGAAAAAAAAAGCCAGATATTGCCAGTATAATGCGCTTATTTTTACCCAAACGTTTCACACAACTTCTGCAAATCTGACCACTAAGATAAGCAAAAAATCAAAATTACATTTGTTTATGTTTAATTTCAACAACAAAAATACTTATCAATGTTATATTATAATTATTTTGTGAACGAAATAACTTATAACTATTTTCCTTATCATGAAATAATGACATAAAATGGCAAGCACGTAAGATGACGTTACTTTGGGCCGGTGCGTTCCAAATATTTAATAATATCAGTGTCTTCGTACAAGCTCTCGTGCTTATTAATTCGCACTCATACAAAATTGTATATGCTATCCTGTTGTCAGTGTTCAAATTGTAGTAAGCTTATGTTTTGGAATGGAAAACAAAGGCACAGCGGGTTTACCGCGTAATTCTCATTTTCATCAACATCAACTTGAGATTGAAATTTGAAGTGCGTGCGACGACGCCCGACTAACATGCCATCTCTTTTGCACGCGTTGAATTTTGCATGCATTTACTTGAAGTTGATACAAATGAGAATTACGCGGTAGAGCCCCTGACCATGTTTTATTCGGCCATGGTTAGGACAATCTAGTTTGTAGCTACATACTTGAAATAAAAAAGTGGCCAGTTTTGTAAAAAAAAATCGCTTTCGAAAAGTGGCTAAATATCATAGTATTTTTGGCCTACTTTAATATCCTATTACTATTGATAATATAACAGAATTATTATACAGGGATAGGTATAAGTGGGTTTAATTAAGACGGTATGTCTAATATATGTTAAAAATGTACTAAAAACTTGTTACAATTAAGTTAAATGATAATATTTTTGATCAATTATTTCAATATAAATAATTACTACTGCGGCGGCGGTGGTGTTGCTTATTCAGTTAAAGGCGATAACCACAGATTTTATTAAAACTATAATTATCTAAAAAATCACCAGAAGTAGCTAGATTCGTTTTAGTGGCTAAAATAGATTATTTTTGGCTTAAACCGTTGAAAATCTGTTAGATCTAGCCACAAAGTGACTAAAATGGCAGCACTGGGAGTGATATGAATTTTATCCTTCAGCGTTCAGAAATCGGCTTGAGTGAATCCGAGGGTAAACTAGCTAACCTGACAGTTGTACGACAGTGTTTTGAAATGGATCCGGCAATTTTTAATATCGCACTGACAAGTGCGTTTTCTAACGCTGCCTAGGTACCGTTAAAAGGAGACGGTCAGAATCGACCTTAACCGCTTACATGAAATAAATTTATACTATAATTTTGGTTAGATTTATTCGTAGCTAGTTTCACTTTCATAATAACACGGACACAGATATTAAAATAATAAATGAGAGCGAACACCGAACGAAACGAAAGCGCGCCATCTACCAAGTAGGCCACAAACTACGCTTCCAGCGTGCTTTGATAGCAGTGTTGCCAGACCCACTGTAATTACAGTAGATCTACTGTAATTCAACACAATCTACTGTACACTGTAGCATTTAATAAAATTACAGTATATGGAGACACTGTAATTTTCTAATGCCAAAAGTCACATAAGTTAGTTGAAAATGGCGAAAAATATGAAAATGAATAAATTCTACTGTAATTTGGTTCCAAACACTGTAATTTTGAGCCCTCAACACTGTAATATCAGTTTCCTCATCTGGCAACACTGTTTGATAGAGTCATGCGTGACGCAATCGGCAGTCTCAGCTTTTTATTTCACAATTCATGCTTTTCTTCTGGATTTTGATAGAGATTACATCACGACTGACATTCGAGCATGACCCTTTTAAATAGGTATATCAGAATCATCGTGAAACATTGTTACAACTATGAACGTTTCAAATTTTCGCAATGCCGTATGAAAATAACCTCAAAATAAAAACGATTTATCATAAAAAGTTTTTAAAAGATGGAGTCCGTTTTAAACGGATAGTCAAACCGTTTTATTTTGAATATGTTCTTCATCATAGACCATATATTTGTGTACTCTCTTAAGGCATTTTGCTTATAGGGAACTGACCGTCTCCTTTACCTGGCAGTTGAACCAAAGGCGTTTTCCCGGCACTTGCACAAATATTTAAAAATTTATTTAACATTTCTGTAGAGCTGTTATGTCATATTTTTAGTAGAAAGCACTTATTTTCTTTTCCTAGCGACTACAAAATCGTTTTCGGTTTCCCACCCTTGAATTTTATTTGAGGTTACTTTGACTTTGACTTTTCACGGGAATCACTCGCCATATTGAATACAGCACTCGCAAGCTTTTCAAAACCAGAACTTTCTTTCTCTTTCTAGTATATATACGATAATATGTTTCGATACGGACCCAATGTTACATTCCATTTTGATCAAATGTAGTGGTTATCAAAATAAACAGATTAATCACACTTGAACCTATCGTTGGTTGGTCGGTTACGTAAACAAACTGAATAAACCAATACGGACTTCGTGACCGACCACTATCATTTTGAAAGTGACATAGCTGCCGGATCCGGCACTTGGGACAGGTGCCGGAGTCAGTATTTGGGACAGCTGCCGGAGATCACGTGTGAAGCCCACAGAGCTTCGGGTGACACCCGCCTAACATGCCAACTCTACAAATGTTGTATTTATATAAATTCAACGCTATCCTGTTATCAGTGTTAGGCGGACGTCATCCAATGATTAAACTGAACGCAGCCTAGTAACTCTGGCCCAGGGGTTGCCTTCCCGCAGTTCTGCTTCACTTCACTCGGTTCCTGAATTTATAATCAAAAATAACCTAGGACTAGGCTAAACAAAAAATAAGCTCATTTTGTCAAGGAAATGTCCTGCTTCTCTGATGTTTAACGAATGGCTAGCTACAGCTGTTGCATTTACCTAGAACGGGCCAAGTCTAAGTTTAATGTCATCTGCCCACGGAACACTTCATCTGACTGGTGGCATGAAAGCAACGAGCAAATGGTCTGTCATGTCAAATGCAGTGTATTTGGTACATTTTGGTAATAGAACCATTATTTTAAGTATAATTAAGAAATTTAAAACCAATTTAATTGGTGATACCCTAAATCATACCCAAACAATAAGACTGTAATTCCAAATTTAATTCATAGCTATCAATATGCAGCCCTGTACCCTATACCCCACACTGGTTTATTCGTCCAAGACCCCACAATATACGGGCTGTAAATGCAAACCTAAGAATCTCTTTAGGGTATACAAGATACTGAATACTGATACCATATTGATTTCAAAAAACCTTGAATTTTTACCAAAAATTCCGAAATAGTATTACAATGGATCATAAGCCATTCACTTCATACTTTCGTAATCGATTTTAGCGATATAATTCTATTTCGGAACGCAGGGCCCGTAGCCTAAGGGCTGCGTTCATAAATTATTAGGGGCCGCGAGTCGCGAAACGGGTTCTAATGCCATTAATCATAAGCCATCACTTCATATTTTCGTAATCGATTTTAGCGATGTAATTCTATTTCGGACCGCAGGCATCCCCTGCGTTCCGAAATAGAATTATATCGCTAAAATCGATTACGAAAGTATGAAGTGAATGGCTTATGATCCATTTTAATTCTATTTCGGACCGCAGGGATCGTGAGCGATGAACGGAATGGAATGTCAAAAATTGTTTTCGCTCCATTATTTAAGCAGTTCAGATCAGATGAACCATGGTATGTTTTATTCGGTCATGAGAGAAACAAATGAAAAGTCGTGTGGAACTCTTCGTCGAAAAGGAAGAATTTATATATAATTATTTTTTTTTGTCACTATCTGAGTCTACGTTGAAGAACAGTGCTACAAACTCTTCTTGTTCCATCACGAATCACGGCACTTTGACAAAATAAAATAAAATAATCGTATTGTATTCTGTGGTAAGAGGTTATGGTTAAGATGTATCTTTTTTTAATGCGGTCCGAATCATAAGCTATCTTTCACATCGTTTGCTAGCTCACAAATTACGGACCAGTTATCGCTCACACTTTAATTCATTCATAGCTTTTACGGGAAATAATTCTATTTCGGAACGCAGGGTCTATTTCGGACCGCACGCACGGATCCAGTCACAGTACAGTCACTCACTCATTCTTTCTTCCTTTTCCTTTTGGAAACTGACGTTCGTTGCGTGTGTTCGTTTCGGTAAAGAACTTGTGATAATTTCATTAAATTTGAGTTATTTCCTGCTTATTATGTTATAAGTATATTTATCAATACACTTTTCTATTTCAGTGTTCTGTGACACAATCAACCTTTCACAATGGTTGCGGCTAAGAAACAGGTAATTTTTCTTCCACGTGTTCTCAGAGTCAATTGGACTTTGGCATGATTTTAAAGTTAACTAAACTTCAACATCTCCTACAAAGTCCTAAATAAATTGATGCTTGATAGGCTTGCTGGTTCTGTAACCAGCGAGGTTGAGATAGCTATCAAACATTTTAAGGTTATGTTTATTACTCTATGAATTATTAATAAGTAGCACTGTTTTAATATCAATCCCTTTTATATTTATAGAAAAAGACCATCGAGTCTATCAACTCGCGCTTGGCGTTGGTGATGAAATCGGGCAAATACTGCCTCGGCTACAAACAGACTCTGAAGACGCTCCGTCAAGGCAAAGCCAAGCTGGTCATCATCGCTAAAAACGCGCCTCCTCTAAGGTATGACTACTGAGAAGTAGAGTTTCCCGTGTTATCAATTTAAAGGGAAGCATATGGAGTCTTATGACAAAGAAGTATGGATTCCCTTGAATAGTGGACCAGTAAATATTTCACTGTTCTATAAGCGATCTTAGTAATTTTTTGTACAGTTGAATTTACTGGTTCGCTAATAAGGGAAACCTATGGAGTAGTCTTGGATCCATGTGCTGTGGGCCTTCAGTGTGCAGGTGAGAAGTATATGTGAACAATCCGTCTGTTCAAAGAATGCAGTTACCCCATATCCCACTTCCGCATGTAGAGTAGGTGCAAGCGAAGGAAATATTCACAAAATTGGCATCAGAGGAATAGGGACCAGGGGTAACAGCAGTCTTAGAACAGACAAGTAGCCTTATTTATTTAAAAGTATAGTTAGCAATAATTGATTAACAATAGAATTTCTGCATGATTGTGGGTAAAGAAATTCTACCAGGGGTGGCCTGTACCGACAGAACTCATCTCGGCATACAGAACACCTTAAGTGTTTGTTATTTTTAGGCTATGTACGAGTTGATACCTCAAGCAATGCCTGATAAAAAGTGCCTTGACTCACGGACAGAGTGATCCTATTATTAGACTTTCGTTCTTCCATGAGATATGGAACCCGAAAAATGATAGATATTCCACAGTATCCTATTAGACTTCCGTTCTTCCATGAGATATGGAACCCGAACAATGGTAGATATTCCACAGTAACCTCTAATGTCATGTTCTTTTACAGGAAATCAGAGATTGAGTACTACGCCCTTCTGGCTAAGACAGGAGTCCACCACTACAGTGGCAACAACATTGAGTTGGGCACAGCTTGCGGGAAGTACTACCGAGTGTGCACACTTGCCATCACAGATCCTGGTGACTCAGACATCATCACCACCTTACCTGAGGCCACTGTTTAAATTTAATATAAGGATATAAAAAATACATGTATTTTATTTTAACCCTGTTGAATGTAATAAAAACTGCCATTGGCTACTTTGATTCGTTTTTAACAGATTTTAAAATCTTTTTAGGGTTTCATAGTACCTAATAGGTACAAAAGGAACCTTTGTGGTGAGACTCCGTTGTCTGTCCGTCCGTATGTCACAGCCTCATTTAACGATAAAGACATGAAATTTGGCACAAAGATAGCATTAATTCTGTCCACATATTATGGTGTAAAAATGATCTATACTTAGTTTTCCTGCAATTGGCCAGTTATAATTATAACCTATAATAATCGAATTTTTTTTTCGGTCAACCCGTTTCAGAGATATATGGGGGATTTCTCGAAATCAGTGCCAGTAAGTATAAACAAGGTTAAATATGTTTACAACCAGCTATTTAATTTCTGAAATTTGAAATTCCATATTTATATAAGTTTTTATCAAATGAAAAAGACTGGAATGGCTACCCAGGAGAAACAGTTTTCTATGATATTTCGTGGATTTCACTGATTATTGTTTGAGCACCCTTAAAAAGTCATGTTATTCTGTGAAAGTATTTTTGATGGCGGAAAATTCAGACAGAAAAATGCAAGTTTGCATGTAAATTTAAGTAATACAAACATAAGAAAAAAATTCAAAATTACTCATCCATCACTTTCATAGAGAAAATAGTGTAAAAAGATGGTGTCACGCATTCAGTTTTTTCTGTACTTCACCGGATATGCGAGATCCTTTTGCAAAAGCTCGCTATTTGCTCAAATACCGGGATTGAAATTTTATTGCGGGATTGCATTGCATTCCCTAGTTGGTGAGGATTGTGGGGTGAAGTGAATGTCTCCACAGCACAGAATCCTCACCTCATGCGAGCAAATGGCGCGAAATATCGACCTGGTTTTAATTCCAAAAAATTGTCGTGACACAAAGCCGAATTTCGTAGTGTTCCAAGGATTCCCGAATTATACAGTACTTTATACTATACTGAGCCCTTTACACCATACTCCTCACCTGATTTTTGCAGAACTCTTACGTTGTCCAGTGTATTAGGGCCTGTTTCACCACTTCCAGATAAGTGCCTGATGACATATAACGCATACAAAATGTGTTCCATTTTTAAACTTATCTTCTGGATATCACTTATCTGGAAGTGGTGAAACAGGCCCTTAGTGTCATAAAATAGTCTTCCCAAATTCGACCTGCTAGTCTAGCATAGCCAACCATATGTATATCGAGTTCGATAGCGCGTGATATATATTATGCTATCACTATCAGTGATGAGCGGGACGTCGGGGGGCGATCTAACTGAATGCAGGCTCGGTGCAGGTGCAGTGTTGTATGTTGCCAGATTGGGCGATAATTCGCCAAATTAATTGAAATGTAAAAAAAAAATATCTGTGAGTAATTATATTTCAGGCAAGCTACCTGGTTGGGTTAGCTGGATGGTAAGGGCCCCTAGGTCCGGACCTTGTGGGTCTATAGGGAAAATCCGGAGCTGACCATATCGAGTTCGATAGCGCGTGATACAGTGCTCTCTCACTTTGTTGATCTACCTCGAGAGGGATAGACATTTTGTATCTAGCGGTTCAAGTTCGATATGGTCTGCTATGTAGGTACATATAAACTTCTATTTTCATACATATTTTTGTACAGTCGCGTTTGTTGTTATAGCGGCAACAGAAATACACCATCTGTGAAAATTTCAATTATCTAACTATCACGGTTCATGAGATACAGACAGACAGCAGAGTCTTAATAATAGGGTCCCGTTGGTTACCCTTTGGGTACGGAACCCCAAAAACAGAATAAAATAAATATTTAAGGGGGCTCGTTACGGCGGCGTGAATTACGTTTTCGTGATTTTAGTGATCTTTCCGATTTTTTTTTCTCGATGATTGTGATACTATTTAACTATAAAATACTATTAAATATTAAATATTTTGTTTTATTATGTTAAATTGTCCAAACGCGAGAGCATGTTTGGCGCAACCGACCCTTAAGTGAAATTTTTAAGTTTGAATATGTGTACTAATATAGTTTTTTAAGCAATTCTGTTAGTAACAAAATATGGACTTTGTATGAAATAAAATTATATTATTATTAAACACTTCTACAAATGTTTGTATGGAAACTGGGCGACCAGCGGAATCTTCCGAAATAAGTAAGGTACACGTGGTTGTGACAATAGTCTTTATTGTTTTCATGGCACTTCTAGAACACTGACTGTGATGTGGATGTGTTGGTTTCGTCAGCCGCCCCTGAAGCATTCTGGAATAAAAAAAATGTGTAAAGCTTCGTACAATGTATTTTTCCCGGGATCCTGATTTATGTGCCCCCGCATACCTTATATAAATGAATGCAAGGGTGTTTGGACACTAACTTCCGAATCAGCGAATTTGCCATTTATGTTACAGGAAGTCTAACAAACTTACATTCAACTTGAATGTAAGTCTGTTAGAAGTATATGGGATTTCAGAATATAGTTGAAAAAAAACAAAGAACAACCTAATTTCTCCCTGATAGTCGTTCATAAACTCACACCGAGTTGGGTTTCCTACCCGGGTCGCAACACTAACCCGTTCAAAAATTAACTCGCGTCTCAACACCGACCGTTCAAAAATGACAGTGTCGCTACACTGGTGTCGAATTTTTCAACATCAACTCTGAGCAGGGTTCGCAAGGTTCGTATAGGCTCCAAACGTCACCTGACATTCACGTTAATTTTCGTAAATGAAATGACGTTAATTTTCGTACCGAGGGGTCTTCTCAACGTTATAGTTGATATATTTACGTTAAATTTCGTACAGAGGGGGTCCTCTCAACGTTATTATACTAAATATAATGCAATAATGACAACTGACGTTTGGAGTGTCGCTACACGACGAAACCCGTTCAAAAACTCAGCGTTACAACCCCAGTGTTCCTACCCAGCCCAGGGTTATTTAATGAACGCACTTCTGACTGCTCATTTTATTTAAATACATACAACGAGGGGAGCAATTTGCGCAACTCGTCGGTTACCTATCGAATGGCTGTGATTGGATACCAAACTGTCAACTCGAAGTTTTGTGTCCAATTACAGGTATTTGCGCTCATTCGATTAACGATATCGAGTTGCAAATTGCCTCCCCAGGCTGCGTTCATAAACTAAGGTAGCGGTTCCAAACGCCGGGGTAAAGGTAAACATTAAACATCACTCGTTCCACAACCACCAGAGTGAAAACGAACAGTTCGAAGTCTTTGAATAAACCTTGTCAGATATGTAAAATTCACTTTGACAGTTTTACTCGGGCGTTTGCGTTTGCGTTGCGAAACGCAACCTAAGGGTCGCGACACGGGTTCTAATAGCACATCAGTCACACGCGTTTTGAATTGCTGTCAGTGATAGAACCTGACGACATTGTTAATTTATGAACGGTTATCTGTCTACGGCTATAGTCTAGCATAGCAAAACATATCGAGCTCGAAAGCGCGTGATACAGTGCTCTCTCTCACTCAGTTGATCTACCTCGAGAGGGATAGACATGTTGTATCGAGTAGTTAAAGCTCGATATGGTCTATTATGCTAGACCCCAGAATCTTTCAGATAGGTAAAGTCGCGAAACAGGGATCATTAAGTAAGCCAAGACAACTTGCACAAGCATCAGTGGCGTGCATTGGACTTTTTTCCGGAAAAGCAATCAGAATGTCAAGTTTGACAATAAAAAAAATTAGAAAAAAATCAAATAACACTTTGAAAAAAAAAATGTTTGTATGACGCCAGGGTAGGTACTGCCTAGCTGCCTACCCTAGAGTGAATATTTTCATACAACTTTTTTTTTCCAGTGTTATTTAAATTTATTCATATTTTTTTTATTGTCAAACTTGACCTTCTGGTTGCTTTTCCGGAAAAAGTTCAATGCACGCCACTGACAAGCATAACATTAGTCTGTGCCAAAAAATATATAAACCACAAAGTTACCTTTGTTATTAATGCTTCTTCTCTCTCGGATCTCTTTAGTTTGGAGAATGATATTCTCAAAAGTTGTTAGCAGCCATCAACCTGATGTCTTTACTACAAACTCATCCAAGACCTGAAAATTGGATTATTATTTTATATTCTATAATAAACACCCACGAAAAGAGAATATTTAGACACAGCGGGTCAAACTTTGAGGTTGGACCCCTCATGAGCAAAATATATATTTTTTAGTATATGGGTTGGACTAAAAGTTCTATAATATTATACATCCACAAAGTGTTGACCCCCTGTCTCGTAATACTACTAAGTATGATCAGTATAAGACCCAGTGGTCTTTGTATGTTATTCTGTACCTGCACTATTAACATTAAGACGAGGCCTTTCATCGGCGCAGAGCGGATTTACTATTATAACCCGGAGACTGACTTTAATAACATTGAAAATCGCGTGCGCCAAAATGATCCAGAATAAGTCTGAATTCAAGATTAAACACACAATAAATTATTTAGGTTTATTCTTTTCAAAAGCTCTGCAATTTAGGGAGCCTGGCTACAAATACACACTTAATTAATTAGTACCGCAAGACTAGTTACTTTATTTTTATAGAATTTGAATTTAACTGTATACCATTTCATTTATACACAGGTATAGAAAAATACAAGTTGGATGATTTGTGTCGTCTTAGCATAACTGGACACTTTTAATTATTTATATTCATAGGTCCTATGATATAAGAAAATAACATGTAGATATTTTCAATGTTTCGTATATATTCAAATATGAATAAATAACCTCTTAAAAAATCTTTACACTGTCTTGAACATTTAGAAACCAAAAAAGTTCATCTCTTCCTACTTTTTTTAGATTTCAGACTATGTGCATTTCTTTGTAGGTAATTCAGTTTGGATGTGAACAATTTCACTGTATTCTTAAAATCATACATAATCTGACTGATATGTTCTACTGTTACCCTTTAGAATAATGTATTCATTTTTCTTGAATGTCAATTTAAAAATTGTATAACTTACCTAAAACTATAAAATATCCTTTTTTTACTTAGGCACTACTGCTTGGCACGACCACTAGTGTCATGAGAAATGTTACTTTCCCATGAGAGTAGTGGTAGTGCCAAGGGTAAAAGTGCATTTCCAGTGACACTACATTGTTGCCAGTAGTTTCACGGGAAATATTATTTCCACTGGCCCGAGTGGGCTATCTCATTGGGTCATATTCATAAAAATTCTACATTTCTTACTGTTTGAATGTACACCCTCATTATTTTCAAAATGAAACCCGACCGCTAATCTATTCTTATTATATTATCATTCAGTTCATTTCAGAACAATTTCGTATTTGTAAAGAGTAGAAATTAAATTATTATTACATACGGCTTGAACACTCACGTGTGATTGTTGTTGACTATATTCCAACCGTTTCACCGATACAATTTCGGCATTATCTATTCGTTATCGTTCTAAGAACGACACTCGCCTTGATAATGCCGAAATTGTATCGGTGAAACGGTTGGCATATAGTCAACAACAATCACACGTGAGTGTTCAAGCCGTATGTAATAATAATTTAGTATGTCAGCTCACGCGAGTTTTAATAATATTAGAGTAGAAATTATTTGGAAATCCAAATAATTTACACTAGTGTCGATTCGGTATCACACGACTTAACTTATTTGACAAGACTAACCTTATTTTAAGCGTCCTGTCAAGTAAGTTAATGCGTGTTACACCGAATCGACATTACTGTACTCCAAGCTGTTTCATGTCCTACATACTAAATAAATTGTAAATTTATGAACGGCTATCTGGGTGTTTGGGAGGGGCCATGCCCCCCCTGTATCTGCCAATGGTTCCGAAAATAGTTCCTATGCAGTTATGTTCGTAGTTGGTAGCATTTATATCATCCAAACCATACACAAGAAAAATTGTTTTATCCAATCATCTCGTTAAGGGGCTTCAGTAAGTTAAATTAGCAGCTCGAAATAGGTCTGTACAAATATCGACAATAACGAAATAGAAATAACGTTCATGTCAGAGTGCATTTCAAAGTGGCTGTTACGACGATAGCTGTGTCGCCGGGTAGCGCAAAATAGAGAAAATAATGCTTTTCACATGTGTTAAGTTTGATATTTAAAAGTTTTAAACATCATTGTGTTAGATTTTTGTATTGCTCGTGTGTGTATAAGTTTTAACCTTGTCTCTTTTGAATTTAAAAAGTTTAAACTATTTATCAGTTTTTTAAAGCATTTGAAAGGTTATTAAAGGTATTTATTTTCTCGTTGTAGGTTAATGCTTTTAAGATTTTAAAACATCACAATTACGGGACATGGGTCAATATGTGTGATATATTTTTTTCAAAGTTTTGTAACATTCATATAGAAAGTTTAAACCAATTTAAAATCGTCTGTAAAAGCAGTTTTGCTTGTGAAGCCCCTTAAGACGTCGTTGATGCCAACATTATGGCATGAATTATTTTATGAATCGCACTATAATCATTTATTTGTTTTAACTGTGTCGTTTTACCCGTCTGGCATCTCCATCTCCATAAGCGTGGCGATATCTGTAACAGAGCTGTCACATGGAATAAAAAAAAGCCCGAAGTTGGTCCGTTTAAATAGGACTCGGACCCGGTCCGATGGACTTTTAAGATAAATCATAAACTCAAGCGGACCGAGCGGTCTACCCCTATTTCAATAAAAAGCCGGTCCGGTCTGAATTGGTCCGAAAAAGTCCGTTAGATTACTTCAAGAAAATTATGCAATAAATATTATATAGTATTATAATGTAATATTTCGACTCCTAGTCGGTATCACATCCGTCGAATAAAATTTTTTTTTTTTGCATAAATTATCCATAGTCGTTTCGATAACCACAACGGACTAAGCCCGAAATCTGAAAAAGTAGTCCGAGCGGTCCGCGGACTCGCTCACGATTGAAAAAGTCCTATTTGATGATAAATCATCCTAAAGGACTTTTTATACATTTTCGATTTTATTTCGGACTTTTATTTAGTCCATGTGACAGCTCTGACCTGTAATATACTTTTAAATTTTGTATCCTATTGATGCCATAAGCTTGATAAAATAAATTTCAAATTGCTAAAGTGTGTACCTTAATTAAAAATCTAATGAGATGAGTGTCCACTGGACACTGTCCTGTATTAAATTCCTTTCAGATATTCTTCTCTGTTATGCTGTTTATACTGTCAGCTATCAGCCATTGTTTTTTTGTTCGGTGCGTAAAAGTAGACTTGAAAATAAAATTAGACATTTACTAAAATTACATTGTATTTTGCTGATATATCGATAAGAACTTTCTTGTTATAAAGAAAGCAGCACTTTTGTTCAACTATACAATACATTAAAATTATTTAGAGTAAGAATAAATATTTTCGATGTATATTTCGGCCCACTTTGGATCCGTCATCAGACGAATTAAGAGCGGTATCGCAGCCGGATTGTGAAAAACCCGCCTTCTTCTAATTAATCGAACACTTAAATTCAAAATTCACTTAATAGTTGAATTTTTAGTCATATAGAAGTTTTGGTGGTATGAAAAAGAAAAATATTGCATATGTTGCTTTAGAGTTATTAATTCATATATATATTTTTTTCTATATTTTTGGTTCCGCCATAAACGAAGAGTAAGTTTTAGAAAGTACCAATTTGGGGATACTAAGCACTTTTAAAACATATGCGAAATTCATCTATAAAAAATTCACGTAAAAGTGAGTGCACAAACGCCCTTAGTGCCTTAGTAACAGTACAATTTTTATGAATTTGACCCAATTACATCTTCATCTCATCCAACCCGCATACAGGAATTTTATATACAAGGTGACTTTTTGATCATCGTCCAAATTCATACTGGAGACTTGATAAGTGATCAGTATCTTGGATCAATAACAATTTTTGTGAAATTCCTAAAATGAAATTTCGGATTCCCATAGAAAATCACTTACATTCCCGAGTGAATCACTATGGGGAGTCTAAATTTCATTTTACAAATTTCACCAAAATTGTTATTGATCCATGATACTGATCACTTACCAAGCCACCAGTGTGAATTTGGACGATGATCAAAAAGTCACCTTGTATAGTTCTCTTGGGTTGAAATGTAGACTACTCGCTAAAAAATCGCACCTGTCGTGGATTATCCACTTGTCTATTATTTATAATTGCTTCTGGCAAAACTAATCTTTTGTTAATTACCTTTATTGAAGCTTAGTTAGATCATAAGCATGAATTACTAAAATTATAGTAATTTTATAAACAAATAGATGTTACCTGTTGTAAATATTATGCATCGTCACCTTGTTTTTAGTAAAAATACAAGTAACTAAAATTGTCTCTGAGTAGATCAGTCTCCTTCAGATATGCATATTTCATTATTCTGTCTGTAATGGCATCCTTTAATTACTTGCTACAAATAAAAACTGGAAAATTATATTGTTACCTTTTAATTTTGTCCACATGATGCGGACCGATTTCAAGCTGTATCTTCAGAATTCTGCCCAGATGAAGCAAGAGTTGAAGATTTACTATCAGGATAGTTTTCTTACATACATCATTTGAAAATTTATGTTAAGGCAGCTACAGATAAATTATATGAATTACCATTTTCAATTTGTAATTTTCTAATACATGAAATACATGTCGTGCTCCATCCATTTTTATAAGTTAAGAACAGGTGGTTGACACAATACTTAAATATTTTTTTTTGTCTTGAAGACAGTAAAATTATTTAAGATTTTTTTGAACACCAAAGATTTTGGAGTGTGGTACGTACGACACCCAAATCCCCCTCCTGTATTCGGGCCTGCCTATGTCCTTTTTAAGGAAATTGATTCTTATTTTAAAATATTTTAAGGCTAGCCTAGTTATTGTAGCAAACTTATAAGCAACACGCTTGAAAATGGGCATGTTTTCATCTTTTGCTATAAACCTACTGTAAATATTGTTAAAATGAAAAAGTTACAACACTTTGATCTTTTATTAATAATTATATTACATGCTTGTTGTTACATAAAATCCTGCTAACAACAAGACTTCTGCTAAGAATCACTTATAGTAAGACGGTATTCTATAGCTGTATTGCAGTGTTTTTCTCAAATGGGCTACCTACCTAGCTACTAAAGCAATAATTTTACCTGTATCATATGATTTATAAAATAAAAATATAGAGATTGTTATTTAATAGTTTTATTACGAAATAGGACTTAGTCTAAAACATTTCAAATGGTTCTCTACCATTATTACATTAACCTATTATCTATGAATTTTATAAATGTTTGTAGTTTCACTTATTATTTAAGTTTCTGAATTTTCTGTCATTGGAATGAGGCAAACAGCTTAAAATTCGTACAAATATTAATCAGAATAAATAAAGTTTATTCAAAGTATGTATGTACTAAGTACTTGAATATGTAAAAAATTATATAATACACAATACTGTTCTACATATTAGTGATAAAAAGTCAAATGTTATTTATTTCATCAATCCATTGACCTATGCCATGATTTATCTATCGAATTATATAAAATTCATCGTTTAAACGATGTATTTTCTATAGCCACTGCTAAATTACTGATAGATAATTTCGTTTATGAAATAAATGTTTCTTGAAAATGGATGCCATTACTGTAATTTCAAATCTTTGTTGCATATGGATGTATATTTTTTTCCTGTTATAGTCAAAGAGATCACCAACTGCCTGTAATGCAAACAATTATAAAAATATTTAGTATCACACATCTAGGTACTTTACCTTTGGCCCTTAGCTACTTAGAGGCGACAACTTAGCTATACTTAAGTGTGTGTTCATTTCACACAAGGTTGTTATCAATATCTAATCGTTGCCGCAATCTTAAGGTTTCTTCAATTTGTTTTGTATATTGCGTACTTTGTTTTCATTTCTTATCTTAATTCATGAATAGGACTGACTGATTATTGTTCTATTCAGTCATTTGTTATTTTTATAAGCCCTGACATGTACTTAACAGTATTAATATTTATCTGTACTTATTATCTATGACTAGATTGATCAGTATGATTCAATCATAATTTCTTTCTGCCTAATTTATTGCCTCATATTTAGTTATCATATTTTGATACACTTTGTTCATTAAATAGTTGGAATAGTTATTATGTTCTATCCTCCAAATTCAACAGCAACAGATTTCGCATAACTATCAGTTATCTTCACTTAAATGTCTTAAACGATAATGTGAAGGAACAAACCAAGGAACCCTTTTTTTATGTAGCGAATTATTGAGAAACTTATTGCTAGATTCAGACGAAGCAGTGTGTAGAAAATGTATGTATAAAACCGGATTTTATTAAATCCCTGCAACATATACATAGAAAACTAAGCGATTCTATAACAGATTCCTCAACAAAATAACAGAAAGAAGAAAAATGATTTTTCAATGCAAGTGCTCGTAAGGGCCCACTTTTTATGCATCAAAACCGAACAGAAAGTCGATTATTTTGCCCTAGGGCTTTATTATTATTTCTTATTTATTTACTAGAAGTTGGCTAACATGCAACCTTTCCTCTGTACCATAAATGTTATACTTTTTTTCCTCTGTTTAACGGCTCTGGATACAGTCCTTTTGAGCCAATTATAATTTAAAGTTCACAAGATTATATTTGTTTTATTTCCTTACACTATGCATTGAAAAACGTAGATGATACACGGGCGTAAAAGCAATAAATTACTCGGTTACTTTTAAAACACTCTATCGTCTTCGTAATTTATTCCTTTTCGCCCTTGTAACATAAACTACTATTAATACTACATATCTGATATCTTACCCCCATGGTTCAAGCCGCGCTTTGCCCACCACTTGGTACATCAACGCGGTAAGTAAAATAAATTTTGCTATGCACCTGGGTCAAGGGTCGGCGCTCCGTGGAAAAAAGTCCTGCTCGAACGTTTTTATTTTACAACTGTCTATCTCGCTCTAATCAACAGCCACGCATGGAAAATCCCCAGTTATTTTGACTTGTTTTGAAACATTTTTGCGTAGTGTGGAAAATATATAAATCGTATCTGAAAACTGTTTTTATTATGATTCTGAAATATGTTTTGTCATTGTTATGTATCTAATTAAATCAGAAGAGTGAGAACACGATAATGCATTTCGAGTTATTCTTGAAATTCCTGTTTTTTTTCTGAAGTAACTATTAAAATTTACAGCAGTTGTTTTTAATTATATTATTCTTCATTTTATAGAGTATCACGTGGTATTGATTTTGTTTAGAAATGCTAATATTTACTATCAACTAAAGTGATAATGCCAAACCCTCCGAACTCCGACCCTTAATCAAGTCTAACAGTGCACTCAGTGAACTCAGGTGAATTAATTAATTAAAATATAATTTTGGTTTAACATCAAGTTGCGAGTATCTAATGAAAATATTTTATTTATTAGCTATACTGTTGTCATTTTAAAATCGTGTCCGAACAGGATTGTGGCATGTTGAAATTCGAATACGGGACGAAATCCTCATATTGCATACCTATATATCATCATAGCGTGAGTAGGAGCGCATTACGACCATGATTCGAATGAACCATGGGAATAGACCTCAGTGTAAATTAGAGCGAGAACCTACAAGATGAGAATCAATAACGCGACTCACCGTAGCTGTTGTTGTTGTACTGCGGCTGTGGCGGCTGCTGATACGAAGTGTTGTACGAGGGTTGTGACTGCTGCGCGTACGTGTCGTACGCCGGTGGCGCACCGTACGCTGGCTCCCCCGCGCCGTATCCCGCGTCCCCCGCGCCGCCGCCGCTGCACACACAACACACCCGGTGAGACGACAGGAATACACACGGTTATGGATCGGCGGTTCTGAGTTGTATCAGTTGAGTATAAAGCGTCATGTGTGTATCAGACGGCACATTCCTATCATAGAACTTGGATCATCATTAACGTTGTCGTGTTCATTTCCTTTGGAAATCTTAATTTGGGTGTCTCATAATTCTGAATGAATCAGCTGCTTTCAATGTGAAGATTTATTTTATTTATTTATTTATTCACAAACATCTATCCTTACAGGCTAGCCTAATTCGATAGATATGTATATTTACAACCACAAATTTTACTTTCTACAATCTTTATAAGTATACAATTTCAATAATAATTTTACAAAAACACCTTGTAGCACAGCACAAACAACGCTGTTCTCGTAAACTCATTCCGAGAAACATGGAATATATCCTCTATTTCCGAAATATAATTTAAGGCGCGGAGCGCTCGCGTTAAAGATATTTTTAAATATCCTTTTATACAGTAAATGAGAAAAGTTACCTGTATCCGTCATTTTCGTAGGGTTGCTGCACGCCAGTAGAGTAGCCGTAGCCCGCACCCTGAGTGTACCCGGGGTTGTAGCCAGCGCCCCCGCCCTGGGCTGGCGGCGCCGTGTTCGCGTAGTTATTGTTACCTCCGTACGGGCTGATGGAACACGTAGTACGTTTATTAATTAAGTAAGAACAGTATGAGAGTGAGGCAGAAGAGTTAGAAATCAGAATCAACTGTCGGCATTTGTGTGTCAGACGGCAATTCCTATCTTTTAGATAAGTGATCATCATGTATAGCAACTATTATTAAAAGATTTTTATTACATAAATAAATTATAGTTAATGTCCTAATGTAGCCGTGATTTCAAAATAACTGAAATTTTGCGTGCGCGGCATCTGAATAGAGCAGGACAGACAGTTAAAAAACAAAAGTGTTATATCAGGACTGAATTTTAGCATTGTGCAGCCCCTTAAGACATTTGTAGATCAGATTTTTAATAACATGTCCTAATGTAGCCGCAAATTCAAAATAACTGAAGTTTAATTAGAGTAGGATAGACAATAAAAAATGAAAGCCTTAGAGTAGGACTGAAGTAAGTTTAGCTTTGTACTGGGCCTTCCTAATCGCACAGGTCGAACACGAATGTTCTCTGGATTAATGGCCGAACAAATGGACCACAGTTTTTTGTAGTTCCAGTGTACTTACATGTACCAATTGATGACCCTTAAACAAATGAAATATTATATTTTACTCACGCTATTTTACTTTTACTCTAGCCGCGGTAGAATGTTAGCCTTACAATCTTGAGACCCAGGTTCAATCCCTGGCCGGGTATGCACCCATGAGTTTTTCGGAATGTATGTACACGGTATTTGCGTAACCTAATACTTACCACTTGCTGATCGGTGAAGGAAAACATCTTAAGGAAACCTGCATACCCTTAAAAGCGTGTATTTGTGCCCGAAAAACGGCGATAGGACTCACCACTCACCACGTTGGGACGTAATAATCGTCGGTGTAACGAGGGTGTACCGAGTGTCGACTGTGACTTGCATTTCACAGTTCACACTCGGAAACACCCTCGGGGATTCATGTCGTGAAGATATTTGTTTTTATTACTATTTATTTTAATCAATTTTGTAATTTGAAATGGTCTTACTTTGCGTTGTACGATGGCTGCGCGTAAGGGTCCGCAGCCGCTTGCTCGTATGGCTGATACCCGGTATGTCTGTGGACATTAACACTTCCAATTATTTACACAGCTTTAATGAACAACAGTTCTGAACTTATGAATGTTAATATATCAGTGGAGTAGATAGCGTCATGTGTGTATCAGACGGCACATTCCTATCATAGAACTTGGATCATCATATAGGGAAAAAACATAAAATGATAATTTACTTCTCTTGTCTTATATTTGAGTAATTATATATATATAAATACGAAAACACAAAATATAATCACAGGTTGCAACATATATTTCAACCACTAGTTGTGGTCGGCATCAGTTACATGGATATTAATTAGTATTTACAATGATATAGATAAAAAAAGGTAAAAATTAATAATTATGAATTATAGGTAAGTAAAAGTAAGATATTAAATATTCATAAATCATATATAATATAGTTACTCAAATATAGGGAAAAAACGTTGTTTTACTCAATCCAGTGAGTGTAGGCTCTATATTCGGCAGTTAAAACTTAGAGATTTGTTTTAATCATAGCAATAAAAGTAAACTCACGCTGGAGCATATCCGTTAGCGTGTGGAGGAGCGTTGTGGTGCTGGGGCTGTTGCTGGTAACCACCTCCCTGCGGGGGGCGGCCGCCGCCGCGCGGGCCCTCGAACCTGCCTCGCTTGGGTGGTCCTCCGGGGCCCCCGTGCGTTGGGCCACCGCCTCGCTTGAACGCTTGTTGAGGGGGTCCTTGTCCGGTCGGGCCCGCCGAGGGGCCGCGTGGCGGCATGTTGGCTGCTGGGCCCGGCCCTCCTGGTCCCATCTGGCCGGGTCCTGATGGCGGGCCTCCGGGCGGACCACCGTGCCCGCCTCGGCCTCCACGTCCTTGACACAAATTAAATATTAGAAATCTGACATAATATGTACAAATAGTAATTTTTTTATTTCTAATATCAGTAGTGAAACTAGCGTCATGTGTGTATCAGACGGCACATTCCTATCGAGCTTCTGGTTCATCATGAAATGTTTCTAATTACTTAAATAATTTCAAGCAAGTTATGTCTACCTCTCATGGGCATGCCGCCTCTCCCACCCCGGTCCCCGCGTGGTCCGAAGTCCCCTCGCCCGCGACCGCCGCGTCCTCGCATGCCACCCGGACCACCGCGGTTGTTGAATCCGCCTCCTGAGTCAGAAATTACAAGTTGTTTGTACATACAGTGGAAATCACATCAAGTTAGACACTTGCAGTACTACATTAGCCCCTATACTGAAGTGTATAAGATAGTACAAAGTCCAACATGTAAAGGTTAACGTGATCTCCACTGTACAATCTGGTATTGGATTTTAAGATGGGACATCTTGGAACTTGGCAGGGAGTTTGTTGGGATTCAGCTTGAACCCCCCAAACCATTAATTGTTGCTGGAAATGCTAAATTAATTAATTACCTGAACTTAGGTGCTATTAATTGTGACAACCCAGAAAGCTTACTTAAAATGAAGCCCAATTTTGTACAGTTAGGTTGGATTCATTGCCATATAACAAAATCTGAATATATGAATATATGTAATGATGCAAAAAAAAAGTTAATTATAAGAAAAACAGTCATGTGTGGGTAAGAATCACGACCTGAGGGTACTGTAGTATTACAATTACAAATATTAACCTATCATTACACACAAAATATATATAATCCAAGCAATCCATCCACCCAATACTTGCAAAACAAGCAATATTTGTATACAGGGAAGTTGCCAAAGCCGAAAACTGGCAATAATATTTGTCCATGCGAACAACTTTTCGTAAAAAATATTGAGAAATAGAGAAGAAAAATCTGTTGATACATTTTGATCAGGTAGCTATGTAACTTTTCTAGGGAACAGCTGATTTTTTTTTTCGCGTTTCGTAGGTCGGCTATGGACTATTACAACCCCGTATATATTAATAATCATGTACTAGAAAATAGCTCAGTGTAGAGGCTTTATTTTTTTGGGACGAAAGTCTATGTCCCTGAAAAGTCGATTTCTACAAGTTTTCCAGGGCAAATTAGTCATTATGTTGCTTCATACAAGATTGAAAATGTTCCATCATAGACATAAACAGGAATGAATGCATTCCGTTTTGAGTGTTACATGCATGTTGAAGTGATTTGATTGTCCTGTTTTGTCAAACTACAGTGACACTTTTTATGCATAGAAACAAATATTGTGTGGAAATAGATTTTAGAAAGGAGCTAGGTCTCGCTGGTACTAATAATAATAATATATAAATTAATAATAATATTATAATATAGCCGATTCTGAAGACTTTAATTTTAGTTTTAGTGCTGTCAACGCTAAATTTTCTTCATAGTAAAATAGTTCTTAAATACTAGGAACAGAAGCTATATTCCTTTTGAAAAATGTAGGTTTTGACAGCACTAAAACTAAACTGAAAGCCTTTAGAATCAGATTAATTTATTAATAATCATATTATTATTAGTACCAGGGAGACCTAGCTTCTGTCATATTATGACATCATTGATGAAGAAACTATTGTAAGTTGGATGCAATAGAGTGATATAGTATAGTGAATTGGTGACTTTACATAAAAGAAAAGAGAAAATAAAGTAATAAGTCATAGTAGAAAAGAAGTTCTTGCACAGCTCCCAATTTTTTGGCCAACTTTTTAGTATCAACATAAATTTGACAAAACTTACTTGAAGGTGGTGTTCCTCTGGTCTCAATAGTGGGTACAGGGTGAGGGCCGGGACCTTGTGGCCCAGGTGGGAAGCTTCGGCCACCTCGGTCACCACCGCCGCCACGCATAGGTCCTCCTCGGAAGCCTCTGGGTCCTCCACGGGGTCCACCTGGGCCCCCTCGTGGACCACCAGGTCCCATCGGACCTCCCCGACCTCTCATTCCTGGGCCACCGCTAATGAGGTTAAGATAACTATTAGAACGTAGAATAGCACAATAACCTCATGCAGATTTTCTCATAATATGTGGATTTAAGGACAGCGTGAAGATAAGGGAACACAGAGGGGTTGGGGTGTAATAAGGGGGAGCACTATGGGAAAGGGGGCTTGGGCGCCATATCGGTCAGTGTCGATATCCCCCTTGAAAATTATTCGCTTATCGGCGCCGCCCACTTTTCCCTTAGGGTGTAAAGGGGGCGGACGAAAAAAAAAATGAAAAGAAAAATTTTTTTTGGTACTTGAAAAAAACAGAAAATTTTAAAAATAGGCAGGCTGATTTAACGTTAATGGATATATCATTTTTTTGCTCACTTTTGAACACTCTGGATCAACTTGAACAATAATGACCTAAGAACCTTTAATAACTAAAAGTAGTCCAACGAGTGACTAATCGATAGGGAGCTCCCGCCATTGAACATAACCTAAAAATACCATCATTGAACAAGGTAATAACTTTTAAGTTATGTTTACATCTTGAATAACATTGGTTAGGCATTTAATGACTTATTAGTATAGGCATATAATAACTTATTGGTATTGATAAATCAATAATTTAGTAACTTACCGTCCACGCATATCAAATCCCCCTCGACCTCTTCCGGGGCCGCCCGGTGGCCCTCCACGTCCACCTCGAAATCCACGATTTGGGGGGCCATCCATGTTTCAATTTCTTACTAAAATGTGTGATAATAATCGAGATCTTAGTTACTTAATAATTATAGGTAAGGCGGATATTTTTATATATTATTTCACTTTTTCTGCTTTAAGCACTACGCGCTATCGTCGCCATTTTGTACAAAGAAAGAGAGAAGAGAAGCAGTCAGTGTTGCCGTTTTATAATTTGAAAAAATGCCAAATTTTCGCCGGAAAAATGCTAAAAAATGCTAAGTACAATTTTTAAAGTGCTAAATAAAATGCCAATTTAATTTAAAGTATATATGAAATCAAAAAACAAAATCTTAGTCTTATATTTCGAAGAATACCTGAAGGTCATCAACAGGTTTGTCTTGTTGTGACGTTGACGGGCCACTTTCATAAGCCATTACATGTTCTTTAATACCCTTAATGAGTTTCAGCAAGTTTTCTTCAAGCGTAACGTAGTACTAAGTACCTAATCTGTGATGTGACTGTGACTGACCGAACGACAATCGACACCGAACCATCGCTCGAACGTACAAGGTGATATTTTTGAACGTTGCTCGGGATTTACCCATAAATTGGTGCCATAGACGATAGTCCAAAATAACATATTTGTCTGGTTGTTATTATAAAATAACACTTTTAAACCTGTAGGTAGGCTTTGCAAAAAAAAAAATGCTAAAATAATGCAATATGCTAAGTTCAAATTTAACATGCTAATTAAGGTGAAAAAGTGCCAAATTTAGCATTAAAAATGCCAAAACGGCAACACTGGAAGCAGACAGCAGTGTTGGGAAATGGTTAGTGCAAAATTATGGTGTTTCCAAGCAAAAAAATATTGTACTTTTGGGAGAATTATTGTATTTTTTCGGCGTAGTTCTTTAATGGATTGACTTAGTTTTTGATACAGATTACCCCTCTGAAAAAATGCAAGTGCTACTTGCAAGAGGAAACAACTTGAAAATAAATGAAAGAGCCACAATTTCTCAATTGTTCAATCAGGTATAGAAAATAATTTAAACAAACAGTAATGTGATTAATTGTACAGCAAAAAACTGCAGTTGAACATATAAGTACCTATGTATTAATATCAATTTCTCGTTACAAAGTTTTTCAAAAACATTGTTTTTATCTAAGTTTATAAACATCATTTCCTCTATTGGAATAAAGAATATGTTTGGATGGGAGTTACATACGGAATAGAAGCTCGCCCGCAGATCAAGCTACCACTTCAAAATGGATTTATATCACACCACACTCGGCAAAAAATTACAAAGAAATAGACATAGACCGATACTATCTCCACTTTTGTTTTTAAAATTCATTCCAGTATAAGCAAAGGAAACGCAGCCCAATCAGCCTATTACTTGGTACAATGGTACTGTGTAGAGACACAGAATAAATACATAGTAATAAATATAAATAATAATAAATATATAGTTGAGTCAAAAAGGGTTTTGTTAAAGATTTAGTGATAGATTCGTTCATTTTGAAAATTTTTAGGGTGATTGTCAATATATTGTACCTTTATTGTAAAAAAATCTCAAAATATTGTACAAATGTAACTGGTACAACTTGGTTTTGTATCACAAATTATTGTAAGAATACAATAATTATTGTACATTTCCCAACACTGGGAGAAGAGAGAAAGAGTGAGTAGGGATTAGTAGTAGGGTATTATTGAAAAATCGATTCTTCGGGGAAGAAAAATCGATTTTGTAAATCGGTCTCAAATACTTATTTATCGGACCGATTTACATTACAGGCAGGTAGATCTATTTTTATATTGAATAGAACGAATGAATGTGTTTTTATGGGCTAGTTGGCTCCTCGAACTCTTCGTCTTTTAATATATATAAACAAATATAAAGGATTTCCTGAAAGCTCATTTAAAAAAAAATTGTTTTCATATTACTCGACAGGTGGCATTGACGAGACGTGTCTGACCGAGAGTGTTGCGAATGGGCGCTTTTATAATTTTGCTCAGTAACAGCACGGGACGTTATTTTTTTCATGTCTTGTCGTTTGATGCTTATGTAAATTTTAAGATAAAAATTACATTTGTTTATTTAGACCTCCATAAAATATTCAACATTTAATTTTTTTTTGCACACATCTCGTTTACATCATGGTTCCGATCGCAAATGAACTAGTTTGAACGTTAATTAGAAATAAATTTGTTCACATTGTAGGAACTCAGTGTCAGCATTTCGTAAAACCCGACCGAGTTAACTTGGCAACCCGCTTTCCTTGTCCTTGCTGCGATCGCTCATACTACAGTTATTTATCTCTCACTCCCCAGGTGCCAAGTTAACTCGGCCGTGTTGTCAATCATTGAGTTGCATTTCGGTCCGATCGCAAGTACGAGTACACATCTTGTCAACGCCATCTACTGAGGTATTCCAAACTGTTTCCTTTTTTTAATTAGCTGTCAGAAAATCCCTCATTGCGGCCTTAAAACCTAATAAAAAAGTATGTATGCGTGCTATCGAAGAAGCCACCGCCGCTAACCCACTCCTGTTATCATATGGCTAAAAATCGGCCCAGCAAACGCTCCCCCGATAGCACACATGGTATCTAATGGGTGGCGCCATCACATTGCATCGCTGCGCTTCTACATAATAGTTTTTGCTGAGCCGCGCAACGATGAAACATGGTGGCGTCACATGGTTATTGTCGTTCGTGCCCACTAAATTGTTATTTATCGCTGCCTATTTAAGCCTGGTCCGTACTGAGCACCAAGCGAGCATATATACGATCTCTCCCAAGTTCTAAGTTGGATGTCGGATATGGGTGGTGTAAAATGCGCGCTGTGAACACTGATTGAATTTTAAGTTATGGAGACGAGTATGTTGGGTACGGGTAAGGTGTTGTTCGTGATCGAGTCGCATGTGTATCGGTGATGATTGATTCTGATGTGTAATGCATTTTTGGTCTCGCCTACATAGAATGCAGGGCAGTGCCTGCATTGTAGATTAAAATGCAGATGAGGTTTCTGGTGGTGCATGTGCTATTTGGTTGGGCTTGGTAAACGTTGGTTGTGTGATGTGTATTGATGGTGGTGGCGGTGTTGATGATAGCACATGTTTTACATCGAGGCCGTCGGCATGCTGAGGTTCCGGGTGTTGTCGATGTGTTATTGTTGAGTTGTGATGGTATTTTCTTGGAAAGTATTGATTTTATGTTCGGATTTTGTTTGTAGCAGATTTGAATGTTTCGATGTGTGAGGTATTTGCTGTCATCGTTATGTCATTAAATTATATATTTTTTGCTAGACTAAGAATA
This sequence comes from Ypsolopha sequella, assembly GCA_934047225.1. NCBI lineage: Eukaryota > Metazoa > Arthropoda > Insecta > Lepidoptera > Ypsolophidae > Ypsolopha > Ypsolopha sequella. Next base: position 16,737,231 of record OW203987.1, read on the forward strand.
GTAATTAATTTTGAAACATTTACCGATTAATCGAATATTGATTTTTTCAGTGCAGGAAATCGATCAGTTCAGGAAGAATCGACACTACATCCCTAAGAGAGAGTAAGACAGTGTGACCACTGGGAAAACAGAAACAGATAATCTGCCACACACTAGCTGTAAAACTACCAAGATCAACCGAAACCTCTAAAAATTCTCGTTTTTTTTATCGTTTGTCGAAACTCTATCCCATGACCGTTATACCATGCTCTATCCCATCTTTTTAATAACTTCCTTAGAGGTCTAGTCGCCAAAACTTGTACCTTAAGAGGCCGGTGAAGCAATCCTAGTTCATACAAATGAAATACCAAAACCATTTTGTAAATCATAAATATTCTTAAACTGTAGAATTCTCGGAGATTTATAGGTTTTGCTAATTTTTGTGCGAGTTTCAGAAAACTGAGAATATCTATGGAAATAGTTGTTAATTCTAATAAAGGTATATTTATTATATATATTTTACTATATTATATTTATTATATATATATATTTTCTGAATCTAGATAAAATTGTCTTTCCAAACGAAAAAAAATAAAAATGATAATAATAATAAAGAAAATCCTAAATCGCGCATAAGCCTACTTTTGGCTTTTCATTTTATATGTATGCAATATATATTATATATTGTTAAGGTAACTCAATTATTGTGGTGTACTGTACAAGGTTAAAGCAAAGTAGCGGGAAGGATAACTTGGCAAAGAAAATGCCTATACCTAGCAGAGGGCAGATGAAAGTTAATTGATTTAAGAGGTAGTTGATTTAAGTGCTGGTCTCACCACCATCTGTTAACATGCCTGATAATTTATGTGGCAGGTAATTCATACCAAAATACGTTTAATTTTTTTAAACTTAAATTCTTGATAGCACTTATCACCAAGACTAAGTGTTGAGACAGGCCATCCATCCATCAGCCTAGTTTGTCCACTGCTGGACATAGGCCACTCCAGACAGGCCATAAATCAAATAAAGTAACTACTCACATAAATAATATAATAATAAATAAAACACGTAAAAATAGTATGAGGCAAACAAATAATTGTTCGGAATCTAATTCAGATTCTTCATTTTCCACATCAGGTCTTATTACCAAGTCTAAAAATTCAGCACGTATGAAAAAGTCATGATAGCGCCCGCAACCCATGTACCACAGTATAGACATGACATGGGAGCTCAGAATAAGGAATACAAATAGAAGCCTGACTAAAATAAGAACTGGGCATTAGCCATTGTACTCATCTAACGTAAATTACTCCTGTGTACGAGTGAATGAAACGACGAACCGCACTTACTTTATCTTTTTTCCTGGTGTGTCACTAGATTGAACCAAACAAATGTCAGATGGATGTAATTTGGATGTATTTTAAAAATAATAACACCATCAAATTAAATATGTCTCATCATTGTATCGTTGTGTTGTAATATCGTACGTTGCGTGCATCACATCTTAATTTGGTGGCATCGCAATGTCTATTGCATTTTGCGAAAGTTTACAGCTTCACCGAGAGAAATTAAATATTTTGGTGCTCTTCCTCTCAAAATTCGTGAAAGTGTGATTTATTATTGTTTGTGTTGATTGTTTTTTTAACATTGTAATAAAATGTCTTGTGCGATTGAAGGCTGTAAATCGCATACAGGAAGAAAAGAAAACAACAATGAAGCAATATCATTTCATCGGTGAGTTCTGATAGTTTTTATGTTAATAAGTTGCAGGATCATACCTAAAACTCAGTAACAATAATAGTAGTACTTGTAAATCATACTCGTGTTCAATTCTACACCGATATTTGCCTGTTTTATATAGATTTTCTGCCGACTACGAGAGGTTATGTTTTTTCGTATAGTGATGTACTAAAGTCCGTGTGGCAAACTATCGAACATTGGTTCCCGCGGCAGCCGTGCATAAAGGATAATAGATTAATGAGAGGTTTTCTTTTTGAGTATTAAAAAAAAACATAGTTTCCCTGTGTATAACTCTGTAGATGGTGTGGAACTGACTACGTTGCTAGGTGCCAAAGCCAAAACGATTGAAAAAAAAACATTGCGTCACGTCACGTCACGTCACATACGCTCGTTGGTTGATGACATGTGTGCTGAGCATATTATGTGCAAATGCTTTGTTATGGTCCGTCCAGGTTTAAAATGTACCATGGCTTGTACTCATTGCGCTTTACGACTTTCATCTTTAGGAAAAAGATGTATGCCTCCATTTTTATACAAATCCACAAGGCACAGACTTCTCTTCTTTTTCTCTTGGGACATTTTCTTTCTGGCTTAGAAAACTCATAAAAAGACTGCTATTTTTTTTTTCTTTTTCCTTGTTGTTATTATTTATTTATTTTCAAAATGTCATTGTGATGTGATGTGACAATGACATTAATTACTTTTTTATGTACGTTTCGTTTTACGATCTCAAAGCTACATCCAAGTGCAATAATCAAAAAATTATGTGACGTTCCGTTCCTTGCAGTAACTTACCAAGTTCAGCGCCATCTATCCAGCGACTAGGGAAGAGTAAAAAAAAAAGAAAAGAAAATCCCTCATTGCAGTGCGAGTTAAAAGAAAAATAATGCCGAATAAATATCGCTATATTTTTTGTTACAGATTTCCAAAAAGGGAAGAATTAAAAAGTGAATTTCTTAGACGAATAATTTGACCAAATTGGGCAATTAAAAAAAGCGGTCATATTTGTTCGAAACACTTTACGTCGGATTCTTTTAGACCAAACGAAAATTTAAAATGGAGACTTTTAAAAGCAGATGCCTTACCAACGTTATATTTACCAGATACAGACACATTGGTAACCTTTAAATAATTATGTATAATTGCATTATCAATCTTGTTTGTATGTACGTGCTTGTACTATACTATAGTATATTAACTCGATAATTTTTCAATTTTAGGCAACAGAACCAGTACCTATGGATGTCTGTGGTTTAGAAAAGTGCATACTTCTATGTTCGCAAATCGTTCTGAAAGGCCTGTTCGTTCACGTTACTGCCGTGATCGACTTCACGAAGAAATTCCGCAGATCAAGACATTTTCGTACTTAGTGGTTGACAATAAAAGTACTTTGACAGGGTAGTTCTATCGTGAAATGAATTTTGGGAATGCTTATTGACTTGAACTGCGCATAATTTGATTTCTTACGAGTATTACAGGTTATTAGGTATTTTAATCGTTCATTATTTGTTATTAGTTTTTATTCAAGATAAGTTGATGTTTATTTGATAGAAATAAAAAAAATGAAATTACCTCTGTAGTAATTGCGCTGTCATCGCTCATCATTGACATAATATTATTATTACGAATCCTATAAGTCTATGATTATTATGATTTCTATTGTTGCGATTAATTCCTTCTTCCTTGATTGAACAAAGACGCGACATCAACGAACATCTATTTGATTGAGTTAAGAGGCGACTTAAAAAGTATCCACTTAAATAGTTTACGGTTGTATCTCTGATACAAGCTACAGCATTTTTTGTACTAGAAACAAGCACAATTTTGGACTTAACTTATGTACCTACCTGCCTACGATATAGTAATTTGTACTTAATAAAAAATATTATGCTAAACGAAAGATATCCTTTTATTAATTCCTTATTTACACAATATAACATGTGTCCCACTGGGGTAGACAGAGACCACTTTGCTATTAATTCTCTTGGCCTCCTTCCAAAGCAAGAGGATGTCACCAGAAAGGTCGGTGCCTCCTGCATTCTCTTTTTTTTCACACTTTGATACGATATGATGTGTGGTAAGGAGATTGGTCGCGGTTCATTTCGATTTGGTTTATTTATCGTAGTCAAAAATTGACATTGTTACATCACTAGCAAAGCAACGAACTAGTGACAACCTACCTAATTAAGAAAAAACTAATACATATCCATTTCTCTCTAACGCACTAAAATGTCGTAAGAAAATCAAGGATAGGTGTCTTTCTCCGCGTATTATTTTAGTCAGGTTTCTATTTGTATTCCTTATTCTGAGCATGGGAGCAACATCCTAGCGTTCTTTTTCCAATAATACATGAACATCAATGGCCAATGAGCGGTTTTCCAGACTGACCTTGATCAAGCTTTCAGAGGTAAACATAAATGGCGTTACCCTGCTTTCAAGTGTCAAAAATCAAAGATTATTTTTTAATCTGTGGGAAGCAATATTTTGTGGGCTAAAAAATTTCAAGTTAAGTGTCAAATCCAACAACACCCTTCACAAAAATATTCTTATTTTGTTGTGTATGGTGTTATTTTCTACTTGGTGTTTCATTCAACTTTCAACATGGTCAGCCCATGCGTTGTGGCTAATTGTAAAAATATAGGAATACACAGTTTCCCTAAGAATTCACTATGGAAAGAACAATAGATCTTAGCAATAATAGATGAATCTAGTGTTGCCAGAAACACATTTATTGACACTTTTAGTACAAGATGCACCATCTATCGAGTCGTTCGGTACTACTTTTTCTTTTTTTATTTGACTTTGAAAACCCCTCATTATCGATTCGGTCCTATCATAAAAGTCATAGTCGAGGGTAAAATGGAAGAGAAAAAAGGAGGAGGCAAACCAAGGACCAAGTTCAGTGACTATTTTAAGGCAAAGGCAGGAGTCACACGTTACCAAGAACTCAAGGAATTAATTTTGGCGAAGATGCTATAGGTACCGACAAGAGCTAAGCTCTTAAATAAATAATGAATATTCAGAGATATATTTAATATTGATGCACTTATTGCTTCGTAAAGAATGTATCACAATTCACATCACAATGGTATGACCTAGACTTGTTCCCTGCTATCGACAACTGCAGTTCGCTTGAACTCAAATCCGGCGTTACATGGGCGTTACTAGTAGTAACTTACTACATTTCAACATGGAAAAAGTTCCATTGCTGCACAGGTTTCAACAATCAAACTGATATATATTATGTTTTATTTTTGATTGCCAATCGATATATGTACGAATGGTAACTGGCCGCCAAAAAAAATTTTGGTATCCCAATAAGTTGCATACCCCTTGTAAAAATTTTGACAAGTGTCAACGTCTATGTCGCGTTCAAAAGTGTTCCGAATGATAGATATAGAATACTTTTTTCTTCTTTTACCAGACTGATAAAGGGCTCTGTTGCCGTATGGAATTCTAAACGTCAACTGTGGTAATGTTTCCTGCCCTGGATCAGAGCAACAAGCGGCAAAATCAAATTTAACAAAAAATTGAAATTAAATCGTTTAAAACGGAACTTAACACTTAAGCATTCCATCGAAATGGTAACTTGTTCTGTTCACACCGAAATGTCCGAACAATTACCTAAAAACGATGAGAAACATCCGTTTCACAGGTAAATACGGCACCGCTACCCAAAGTTTTACGTACATATTTTTCCATTTAAAACTACAAAAAATTGCATAAATAAAGTATTTAGTTGTAAATTATCATAATTTCTGTAAGGAGAGTGCACATTTTCTCACAAACATTTTAAAGATTTTATTACGTACGAAAAGATTTGTTGGGTTTACACTAGGGGCGTACCCTTTGGTTCATAATTTTATCGAAAACGGCTATTCCTTCAGCTGAGGTACTTAAACCTTACCGATGTTCCACAAAACGTGTTTTGTTCGAGTCTTCCACAAAGAACAAAATTGGCAATTTGACACATCATTGGTTGGTTAACCAGATAAAAAAAAAATTGGTTGGTTAAGATGTCAAGTCCTATTTGTTTGATTTAGTGAACATGTTGGTTTTCATGACCACCCTTTTATCGATAGTATATTTAACATAATTAGGGTACCCACTATTACACACACATAAGCAGGTGTCACACACATTGACACTCGATTTTGGCAACATTGTATTTCCTTGGCTCTATTTATCTATGAGATACTATATTTATGTTCCGATTGGATCATAAGTTTAAGCAGTGTGGACGCCATTATCCATTCGTAACGACTTGATGAGTTTGATGGTAGTGTTGGCACTAGTAGCGTCATGCGGAACGCGCTGTTTGTCTTTGTTTGTTTACCTCATTACCTTTCTTTTTCCACCTGTTTCCACCATTTGTTTCCACTTATTTGTTTATGTAATTTTCTAAAATTCATTTGAATTGAATTTCAGGCTCATCACATCAATCGATCTGAAACGATTCTAAAAATGAAAGACCAAGAAAAGGTTCTGAAATATCTTGTAACTGTGGAGAAATTAGCAGAAGAAATACTATCAGATAAACGTGAGATAATAATATTAGACAAAAGAAGAAACCAAAATCGCGAGGCTCTAAGAGATATCGAAAAGTCTGCACAACAAAAATGTTGGCTTACTGTAGGTTCTGTTCTTATAAAACACGATGCAGCTGCTACGAAATCCCTTCTTGAAGCCGACCAGAAGCAGTTGAATATTGATATTAATAAACTACGTAGTGAGCTCAAAGTGAAAGTGAATAATTTAAGAGACGTAGAAATGCAACCACCAGTCCCTGGATTAATGTTAGTTCCATTATCACAGAAAGAAACTGAAGGACTTTCAAAATCTGGACTATTTTCTTAATAATGTGACAATTTTCTTTACTTGTGATTATTATTATTAAGTAGGTATATGATTTACAAGTATTATTGGGCAAATTGTTGAATAAAATTTTGTGGATGGATAAAAGCGGCCTACTCATCTTATCATTTGCTTAGATTGTAATTTCAAACATGGACACCGGCAGGCTGGTGCACTTGCACCCTTTGGCTTCGCCAAATAGAATGCACTATAGAGTTGAATTATAATGTACTATGACGGTATTAGCTGTCAAACAGAGCACCAGCGCTAGCAGTACGCAAGGTTCTGTCGTGGCACTAGGACGTTCTGATGCCAGATGGTGTATTTTTTTACAGATTTTATTTTAGCGTCCGCCTGAAATTTTGCAATATGACTGAAAAACTGATAGAATTGGTTTGAAAACACCTCTGCTTATATAGTATGATGGATACTTCTTATAAAAACATAGTAATAAAGGCACTGCGCGTGAATGCACTCTGGTGAATGGTACGTTGCGTTAAGAAGTGTTACGCATTTAGTATGACATCAAAGAGTGTAACGTTAAAACGCGACGCTATTGATGCGGCACTAAGTATGCATTCTATTTGGCAAACCCTTTTAAGGCTGCACCCCTTGGATATTTTTACTGCTGGCACCTATGATTTCAAATATTTAATATTGCATACTGTTCTCCAATTTAGTGATGGTCTTATTACAAACCAAACCAATAAAGAAACATTTTAACTGCAACCAAAACTATTGTATTTACACGGATTGACACGGAGACAGAAGACCAGAACACACAACACCTAGATGAGAACTGTGCATAAATACACTTAATTTTAAAGTTGGTTCATCTTGTAGACTTTCAGGTGTGTGCCCAGCTTTCAAACCAGGGGGGGTCATTAGGGGAATATTTCTTTATATGGAAATATTTTGTATTTTAACAAAAGATATTTTTTTTCGGAATATGCATAGCCTTTTTGGGGGGAGGTCATGACCCCTGACCCTACCCTCTGGGCATGTGCCTGTAGACTTGGCACTAGTTTTTCTTCAATCTGTTGCACAGCCATCCTTAATAGCCCTGCATGAGACATTGTGTTTCATACACAAGTTTTATACTTACTTAATATCAAAAATCATCAGTAAACAATTGTGTCGATTCAGTGTAACACATTTTAATTTATTTGACAGGACTAAACTTAATTTAAGCATTCTGTCTTTTTCTTTCTTTATCCAAAAGACAAAGATAGCACGCTTAAAATAAGGTTAGTCCTGTCTAATAACTTAATACCTTATTAGACAGGACTAGCCTTATTTTAAGCGTTCTGTCTTTGTCTTTTTTAACACAACTTAACTTATTAGTAATAATAAGTAACAATGTTAAACCAAATCCTCAGAATAAGGAATTCCTTATTCTGAGACCAAATCAACACAATTGACGTACTAAGTCAAAGTCAGTAAAGGTTGATGAAAAAAAAAACAAAATGTGACTTTCGTATTTTATTGTGGGCTAAGGTAGTTCCAAATAAAAAAAAATCATTGAATATAGATATTTTCAATATGCACAATTATCTTTATACATGTAAATATCGTACATAGCAAATAAATAATAAATAGTTCCAAATTTTAGGATTTATCCTATAAAAAGTAGTTTGGTGTGATAATTATCATACAAAAGTGATTTGACTATATACCAAAAAGTATGTAATAAAAACCATTGAAGACCAATGATACTTTACATCACACATATTTTGTGGTTTCTCTATTATTATTACAATAACACTTTCAGACGTCATGGCATTGTTTTTGTTAAAAATTACTATAATTATGTAAATTATAACTGCATCACCAATTCAATTATCACCCAACTAGCTTAACTATATAAAACAATATAATATGGCATATATGATTTGATAACTGATTTGAATTACATTTTCTTTAAGAAATAAACACTGCAACACATTATAAAACCTAAATAAAGCATTAACTTACTTATTAATAATAATAATTGTCAATATCAAAACATTGTTTAAGTATAATCTATAGGTTATTGCTTAATTAATAATAATATACTTCCTCAGTAGCTCGTAATGAAATTACATTATTCAGTACAAAATGCCACATGGAATACAAAGGTAAGGGCCCTTTACTAACTCAACTCATGTCGCTTATTATCATATTTTGTGGATCGTCTTTTGAGCACTCTGTTGGGATAATGATAACAAACTTAGATCACTATCACAAGTCTATAAATTGCAAATGGACAAAGCACTCTGTCGACTTTCGTTACCGAATAGGCTGTTGGGGTGACATGTACAAATTGGACACGAGTGAGGGCCGTGGTGCGTAATCACAGTTCAGGAGCGCGCCGGCGCCCGTCCGAGAAGCCTGGCCACTACCAGTTCGCCATGCCTGGCTTGTTGAGCGTCATGAAGTAGATCTGACAGGAGGAGCCCCCCTTCGCCGAACTAAAGAACACTTTGTCGTTGCGTTCACATAAGAACTTGAGTCGTTGTGCCTTCTTGTGCATGAATACGCCGTCTAGGTGACCGCTCTCTACGGACCGAATCTCGATCGCTTTATTGCCCCATCCCATGATTTGTCCTGTGCCGATGTATGCCACTGATGTTGGCATCTCCCCCCACTGAAAATGAACAATTTATTAGAAAACGATCTGGTTAGCTATGAGCTCATTTGTGGAAATTGACGACATTAAAATAGGTTCAAGTCCGAAATAAAACTTGTTTGATTCGATTTATACATGTAGAATAAGCGCAAGAGGATCGTTGGAAGAGAGACGAGTTGGAAGATAGTCGTGAGGGCCTATTATGTATCTTTAGTTGCCAACTGGACTGGGTGCCTATCATAAAAGACATAGATATACTATCGAATTCCGATTGTCTAAGGTACTTAGTGACGACACAGTTCGTAAATAGTTCAATACCCACTGAACGCAATTTTAAAAGTTCAGTTTTTGTCTATGTTTTTGATGAAAGGGCAACCAGTCCAGTTGGAAACCAAAGATACAGAATAGAAGAGCTGATCTTTGGAATTATTATTTTACACTAAGGGCCTGTTTCACCACTTCCAGATAAGTGATATCCAGAAGATAAGTTTAAAAATGGAACACATTTTGTATGCGTTATATGTCACATATAACTATCAGGCACTTATCTGGAAGTGGTGAAACAGGCCGTAAGAGTTGTAACGGCAAACATTAACCTGTAAGACGATGTTTTTGCTGACACGTCCGTACGTATTGACATAGACGCCCTCGTTGTCGTAGCAGAGCAGCAGTTGCATGCCGTTCGAGTTGGGCAGCGGCACGATGCAGTGTGGCACTATGGCGCCCTGGGTCTGTAAAACAACCGCCGGTTGCATCAAATGTGCTAAAAAGCCGCTAGTATATGGGTTTACACATTGAGTAATTTTCAGGGCATCCTTCATTTAATTCTGCACTTACATCTTCGCCACTTCGGCAGAAGTCGTATTTCCGAACGCTTTCTATACAATCCATTACAGGTTGTGCACTTCCGATCTATTTATAGACAGTAAAAATTACACCCATGATTGCTGCCGTTTCCGATTTTTTGCATAGGTATGTTCTGAAATGACTACTCTTGTTTTCTCTTTAATAAGTTTCCAACTACTACTTTTACAATCTATGATTCGGCTCTTTTTCGGGAATACGAACAGTGGGGAAGATTTGTATGCACATTATATATTTAGCAGATCTGTACCAAAATGCCCAATAAGACCGTAGCGATATTTATGAAAATCAATTGCGTTTAAAAAGCTAAAAACAGTAGCCAAATTATTTTTTCGATATCTTAAAAAGTGACGAAGTTATTGGCAATCAAATTGCTTAAAGGCATGTCTCGTGACGTCATCCGACACGATTTCATACTACAAGTGATAAATATAGGTATGTTCTGAAATGACTACTCTTGTTTTCTCTTTAATAAGTTTCCAACTACTACTTTTACAATCTATGATTCGGCTCTTTTTCGGGAATACGAACAGTGGGGAAGATTTGTATGCACATTATATATTTAGCAGATCTGTACCAAAATGCCCAATAAGACCGTAGCGATATTTATGAAAATCAATTGCGTTTAAAAAGCTAAAAACAGTAGCCAAATTATTTTTTCGATATCTTAAAAAGTGACGAAGTTATTGGCAATCAAATTGCTTAAAGGCATGTCTCGTGACGTCATCCGACACGATTTCATACTACAAGTGATAAATATCGTTAACTTCGGTAATTGTAGGAATTTTTCAAAAATTGTAGTTTTGTGCCTTTTCTATAGCTAATTATGCGTTACTATAAACAATATAACTGATATTTCACTACAGCAGTCAGCAGACGTGTCCATTGTCATACGAATATTTCCTGATGAGAAGTTTAGCCAAATCCAATTAAAACTTGTATAAATTTAAGTGCTAATTGAACATAAAAAAGGTGTACACTCACACTACTCACATGCTTTGGAATATAAATGTCGTAGACGGAGGCAGTGTCGAGGTCAACAGCATGGAACCCATTAGCTGACCCGTAAATTACTTTCAGTCTTGTGCCTTCTTCTATGGTTAGATCAACTAGTAGAGGCCTGAAATATATAAATTAACTCTCATCAGTTAACGTTCTTGGCCGTCGTTGTCGGGCAGTATAAGGTGTAACCATATTTGAAGAGCTTATTCAGTCAATGGTATAGAACAACTTTTACTATGGAGTCAACCCCGAAATAAAAAAAAAAAAAAAATTGCCCTTCCATACATTTCGGCCGAGCGGCATTGCATTTTCCTATGAAGCAAGTAATATTTTTTTCTATGTACAGGATTTGTTCCAAAAGTTCTTAACCATTGACTTAATAAGCTCTTCAAATATGGTTACACCTTTCTGTTACACGTTGTATATGAAGGCGCCACCACTTCAAGCTACAAAGTTTTATTATATTTGTGTTGAGTAGTCTTTTTTAGACGGTTTGGCGAAACTTCGACGCTAAAACCTACAAGAAGGTAAAACTGACAATTTTACTTTACTAGATCCAAGTTGAGAGTTTGGTGTGGGCGGCGTTAATTGGTCTTGGTTATGGAAATTTTCTACCAGAAAAGGAGAAGTCAGGGAATGATGTAAAAAGAGAGTAGAAACGCACCTATTCTGAAGGTCTCCAAAGCTCTTGAACGCCATGAACTTGTGATACGGCTTGGGCGCCCACGCGTATATCTCGATGGAGTCCTTCAGCGCGATGACGAGGAACTTGATGCGCTCGTACTTGACGATGCGGAAGTGTACCGCGCCCTGCAGCTCGCCGCCCACGTTGATCCAACCGTTCCTTCGCTCCACTTGCTGTTACATTAAATTTTATATTATTCATTAAATGTTCCAATTATTATTAGAGTGCATTACAAAATCAATCAGAAACAAATTGCAAGTAAACAAATTCCTCTGGCCAGGATAAATTGGTAGGAGAGTACATAGTAGATTATATGGTAATTTTATAGGTTTTAACGCAAATTGATGCCCCCCCCTAAAAATAATCCTGGTTACGAATCACAGGGGCCGGCTCTTAGGCCGTCCCCCAAACTTCCATACAAACGCTGTCACCACGTTATGGGGTATGTAAGGAATGTTATTAAAAAATTTAAGGCTGAGTCTATTAACATTATCTAGATCTATGTTTAAGTCGAACTAAAAATCGTGAAATTTGAGTAATATATCAACTACAAACCCCTAAAAAACGTAATTTTTTTTACCAAAAGTGTAGTCGAATGTGCTTTTATTGTTTTAGATAAACTCAAAAAATTAATACCTTAATACCTTATAAAAGTTTTAAGGTAGAAAAGCAAATATCTGTAAAACTAGTTATGGCAAGACTATAATAGACAGTTTGCAACCTAATCTAGGTATATTGCTAATAATAATAATAGTAAGCCTCTCGAAATCCAACCCTACGTCCGAGCCAAACATCAGGCCACGTGAGAGGCGGGCAACGTGTACAAAACTTATACGGCTAACAGGGCAATGTCATAACGCAGGGCAGCTTGAGGCGAGCTGTTGGGCAGTAGCGACCCCACGGACCCGAACGTGCTCTCGGGGGAAGGTCCTGTTCCTCATCTTCGGCTTGCCTTTGCTGGCCGGCCGGAATAAACAATGACGAGGGACAGATCCTCCACCTTTGGCTTGCCGTGGGAGGCCGGTCAGAGTGGAGAGCAAGAGCTATATGCTCGAAGGGTGGATGTGAAACGTAAGTGGCGAGTGGGCACATTATGCTGGACCCTCAGGGAGCAAGTGATTGTCGTTTAATTTCTTTCGTGTTCATTCCTTACAATAGTCCTACACAGACCGGGGGTTGTCCTTGGGTGCACTCCTACAGTGCGTACAGGGATAATCGTCGGTTGGTGTCACATCACATTTAGATTAAATTATTTAAAGGGCCTTTACGTGTTGGCTTCGGCCCCATGCACGCCTCCCAATGGTCCGGGGCTACATAGTCCCGAGATATAATAATAATACTCACATCACTCAGACCATCAGTGCGTAGAATCTTTGACTTCAACCAACTAAGGTAGTAGACTCGAACGCGGTTCTTCTTCCCTGACACCGTCACGAGAATGTTCTGTCCTTCTAGCACTTCCATCTGCTGAAAGCGGCGTCTTGAGATCAATTGATACACCTTGCCCTGGCCGGACCGGTCGAGTAGCATCAAACCGTTTTCAGTGCCAATTAGCAGGTTCACTCCTGAGAATGGCAGAAGCTTAATTTTAACGTCGTAGATTTGAAAGTAAGCCGGTTTAATATATTTTTTAATGTCTTTCGTTAGGATATTTATGAATAAGTAAATTATGCATATCAGACCATTTCCCGTTAGTTCGATAACTATTGCAATTTTATGCATAAATTTACCTAAGAGTTTAACAAAACTACGTACTAAATTATTATCACATGCGGCTTTAACATTCACGTGTGATTGTTGTTGACTATATGCCAACAGTTTCACCGATACAATTTCGGCATAGCAGGACAGATCATGCACTAAGTTCGGATACGACCCACTATATCCGTTTCGACATGGCTACAGAATTAGTGAAGGAGAAATTTACCATTCCTCGCAAAATACACGAAGCCATCGAGATAAGTCGTCATGATCATTGTCGGTAGCTGGCTCCGTCTGGGAAACCGATTCTCGATGGATCGAGCAACTTTAGGACAATGCCCAATTACAGTGACGATGTTGTGAGCTAGGTCTGTTTAATAACCGCCCCTAATAACGAACAAGTGGAACAATTAAAATAATCAAGTGCATCCAACATCCCACCTCCATCGACGACGCAGCCGCCACGCGCTCAGCTCACCGATCAGCGGTTGCCAGTGTTCGTTTGACGACCGACGGCTAACGTTGCGTTGTCATCCTAAGACCGATACTCGCCTTGATAATGCCGAAATTCTACCGGTGAAACGGTTGGCATGTAGTCAACAACAATCACACGTGAGTGTTCAAGCCGCATGTAATAATAATTTAGTATGTCAGCTCACGCGAGTTTTAATAAAGTACGTACTGATCTGCCAGATATAATGCGCATAGAAATGTACGCCAGAGCCCTAAACATTGCACTAGAATTTGGTAGTTATTAGAGAAAATATGAGTCAAAGTCGTTTTAGAACATCTGGAACCGGAAGCAATTAAACTGTCTATAGCCGATCGGACGTGCACTATCTGTCATGAATTATACAGGATGGAAAAAATTTAAGGGCCCTAGAGGGGAACTAGCTTAAATCCTTTAGTTAGCTCATTTTACTGAAAGAAAACATTCCTTTATTTTTTAAAAGAAACAAAACTGCATTCAAAGATCTTCTAAAATTTGCTTGTCTCACCCGGGAACTGAACCAACTAAAAATGTTAAAAATAAACCCTCGCTATTTTATCATAGGAATCGGTAGGATTATTGTTCAGGATAAAATTTGTCTACTAAACTAAAGTCTTACACTCATCTGTTGTACGAGATACCCATGAAATTGAATATTTATTACAAGTTCTTTATTAACAATACCTAGTACTGTTCACTTGTAAAGTAATAATGATACGCCATTGTTACACAATGACAGCACGGAATGAAAGCAAAACAACACAAATTTTTTAATTCGAACGAATACTTTTATCGATTTTAAAAATGTTGAAAGTTATGGTTCGAACTTCAAATTTGTTACTCCGCGTTGCAAAAAAAAATACGTTCCTTTTTTAAACTTTTCGTCAGTACGCCTAGTGCAAGAAGTAATGCTGCTGTGCATAGATTTATTATTACCATTTAACGATTTTCTTATTGAAGTCTTCGACAAGGTACTTAAGATAAATAACATTAGCAAGCTTGTACTTCATACGATGTCTTTGGATGTAAGAGAGATAAGAAAATTATACTGTGTCATTTACTTGTTACGAGTGAACAGTGCTAGGTATTGTTAACAAAGAACTTGTAATAAATATTTAATTTCGTGAGTATCTCGTACAACAGATGAGTGTAAGACCAAATGTTTATTAGAAATTTTTTATTTTGAACAATAATCCTACCGATTCGTATAATAGAATAGCGGGGGTTTATTTTTTTAATTTTTAGTTGGTTCGATTCCCGGGTGAGACAAGCGAATTTCAGAATATCTTTGAATGCAGTTTTGTTTCTTTTAAAAAATGAAGGAATGTTTCCTTTCAGTAAAATGAGCTAACTAAAGGATTTAAGGTAGTTCCCCTCCAGGGCCCTTGAATTTTTTCCATCCTGTATATAAAGCGTTCGGAAATACGACCTTTGTCGGAAAGCGGCGAAGATTCCTACGCGCATTATTTATATGGTACTACAGTATATGCAGAGACTGACCCCACAGCGCAGCGCAGAGTATCTCCGAGTTGAACCTCTTCTTGTACTTCCTTATCTCGGGCGTGTCCGTGGAGAGGTCGTGGCTGGTCGGCGTCACGTTCACGTTGACGTGGCTCTCACGTCGCGAGGCGTTGCCCGACCCCCCCGTCCCGCCGGACCCCGTCGATCCCGCGCCGAATCCGAACGTCAGGAACGAACGCTGCTTCTGTTGTAACGGGAGGAACTGTTGTTGAGACCCGACCGAGGAGTTAGACGGGGACTGTTGCAAGGAGTGAGGGGACGCGGCGCCGGCTATGAACGACTTCGAGGGGGTGGACTGTACGGAGTTCGGGAGCGGATGGTGGTGGTGGGGCAAAGCTGCGCCGCCGGCAATCGCTTGCCGATACTGTGGAAGAGCAAATAAGGATTATTAGTTTGTTGATAAATCCTGCAGTGTTTTGGATGTTGTTCTTTGGGAAATTATTTTGAATTGAACTGACGGGCAGAAGGTTATTTATTTTTAAAAAATCCAGTCGATTTTCCAAGTTCCAAATAAGATCAATTATAAAGAAGAGATGAAGGATTTGTATACCAATGTAGCTATATTTAAATATGATTGCAGTATACTTTATGTGGCTTAAAGCGACCCTTGATATAGGTGGGTTCAACTGTAATTTTAGTGGTTAGTCATTTAATTCCATCTCCCATAAATTAGTCAACTTATGTTATTATGGCGTTGATGGCTATTATGTACATGAGTATACAGTATTTGGTCAGTGGTGTACAAACATGACTGCAGGCAATGAATTATGCAGTATATAATAGAAGTTTGTGTTTATCGACAGTTGTGCTGATATTCATACACGTGATTATGTACTTGTTGAAATGACGTATTTTTGCTTGATTATTATACAAGAAAGCTAATTATGTAACCGAGAACAACAAACTTTATTTATTAAACTAGTGTTGTACTGGTATACCTTTCGGAATAATGTAATTTGTCAGATTCCTGTATCGTTATTTTCCACTTGCCCCGGTTACTACGCTTATAGTCAAATTGCAAGAGCGTACAAGTCGCGGCAGTAATAATGCACATCGTATCGTAATGTGATCTGTCGCACGAGCTCTACGAAGCCGAATATAGCCGATGTGCATTATTTTCTACTGGGTACTGTACTCGAGTAACAAGCATTCTTATTCACTAGTACTTCAGTGCGCCCACTCGGAGCTAACTCTGCAATTTGTCTCTAAGCGTCACTTGACCTCCGTTCATTAACTGTTATTAAAGCCCCAGCGAGTAATATAACCGATTAAACTAAAGTAAAATACACTCGCCAATACTACGGTCCCACCCGACGAACGTTCAACATACATTACCAACAAATCAAAGCTCTAGTCAATGCAATGAAGGAAGGAGAGTGAAGTAGAAGTCTATAATCCACAAAACAACATTCTATGAGAACGTATACAAGCAAGTCTCATGTCGCATCAACGTGGTGTATACTTACGCAGGTTTAGTGCGGCGGCGGCGGCGCAGCCTCGCTCCAGTGTGCGCATGATCGACAACCAGTATCACATTAATACGATATCATTGTAAGCTCCTCGACCCATCTTACCGCTTCATGGGGTCTCAAACACTAGTAGGGATGGATTTTTCGTATACTAATATAAATATGTAGGGTTATGTTTGAAACTCCATTGGCAGTTTACAGTTAGACACAGAGAAATAATGAAAAACTTGGAATGAAACAAATTCAGCTTTAAATTGAATGTGTTATACACACTAGCGCAGTTTGGCTTATATTTGATTAAATGTGAGATATGTTATATTTTTCCCATGAATGAATTTTGTTAAGGTAAACCATGACCATTGGCATAATAACAGTACTTCAACAGAATGGATAATTACATCCATTCGGGCACAAGTTGCGTATGATTAAATAACTGGCGGTGCTATGCAGTATTTTTGAAAGTATGTATAATACAAATATATGTATCAGTAGAATTTACATAATATGCCATCGTTATCGAATCATGACTCCAAGGCGGTCGCACACAAAGCTAAACGCATCGATATTACGATCATAAACATTTCAAATTGCATAATAATGACATAAAAGACTTTCACTGCAGTGTTTGCGAACGCGTAGAGAAACTCGCAAACATTTTTCAAAAGACTAAATAATATTATCATAAAGCCATATGCGACATTCTCGATTTTAACTTAACAAGAATATTACATTAATATTGCCTTAGCTATTCCGCAAATCATTCCACGTTTACATATTTACTTTAATGATCCCCTTATTTTGATCAACTGAAGTGGTTAGCAATTGAAGAAAAGTTGCAGGATTTTAAAAAAAATCGTGTAACCGCGAAATGTTCCGAAATAATGTTTCATTTCAAGTAAAGTAAAGTGAATATTATAAAGGAAGGGTCGTACCTCCTCGCTGGTAGACTTGTCCAGCCGGGGCGGCGTGGTGGGCTGGCCGGCCTGGCTCAGCAAGTCTGGTAGCACAGAGCTCGTCCTGGATCCGCTACCTTCGTTGGCACCGCTCGATCGACCCTACGAACCATGACATATATTGTCATCACAAAACCGTCGCAGTTATCAGTGACATTATGCGGGAAGGTAATACCGGATGTAAATAGATAGCTACCATCAGTTGAAACCATGTGTTCTACTCATAGATATATGGACGCAAGTGCATCAAACTCTATGAAAACCAAGCGTGTCAAATTTTAAAATGAAAACAGTCGACAGCGGTTTGAATTTTAGAAGGAATTGTAAGACATAAGACATTAGATATAAGAGTCAAAGTTAGCGAATTTCGCTTACTAAGGACACGTAAGGTAGATCAGCTTAATTCGGCTTAGTTCAATTTATATCTGTCGTTCCACTGATTGTGCAGCCCAGGTTTTACGAAAAAAACAATAGGTTGCTTTTGGATCCAAATTGTGTTTAAGAGCGGTTTCGCAGCCGGATTGTCAAAAACCCGCCTTATTTTAAATTCTAATTTACAGAAACCAATGGAAACTTTGCGATGGCAACATACACAATACATAGGTAATAAGGTTTTGTTGAATATTTTATTGTTAAACATAATGTTTAACATATCAATCATATCATATATAAACATAATATAATATGTAGTGTGAATAATGTTAATATTTCATCGCTAATAATGTAAATTACTATTGACCTGTAAATCATTTTATTTATCAATAAATTGAGTTTGAGTTTGAATAACTATTGAGTGCATTTTGAATTTAAGTGTTCTGGCAGGCGGGATTTTCACAATCCGGCTGCGAAACCGCTCTTAATTAGTGCAGGTTTCTGAAAAAATATGTTAAGTATGATCAGCAGAAAATGTTGTTTACCCAATAACAGCAGTCTATTTACAAACTGTACCTGCACATATTTATTTGGAGAAGTACACGGGAATAATGTGACTCTGCAGTAGACGAAATCTTTGTTTACATCTCAGGGATTGTATTCAATGGTGATTTCAGCGGATCAAAGGTAACAAAGATTTCTCCCACGTACAATGAAACGGCATTCAATTCGAATATAATTATAAAAGTATTACGAAACAAGTAAGTAGACAAACACGAACACTGCAGCCAGACATGCAACGTGTGACAGTCATACACTGACGGTATTATGTAGGTTTCATCTGTGACATTAGCGGACATTCCCAAGTGGTTAGATGTTTATCGTTCACGGCACATATCGTTTAGTTGCAGGCTTCTGGGCATCGGCAGGGAGACGGTATTCACGCGGCAAACTTGTCCATGTTAGCGAGTTAGTTGCACTACTGTCTACTTAGATATTCTATAAATTATTTAGTACTTGAAAGCTGTTAAAATATCTACGGCCCCTGAAAATGTATTGTCCAAGTAAAACAACAGAATACAAAAGTATGACCTATGTTGATTCAAAAAGTCACGCCAATATGTAAGACTAATGAGCAAACGTTACCATCAGAATAATAAATAAAACAAAGACGAATTAAAAAAAAAAAAAACGTAACCGAATAGCGTTTACAAAAGCATCACCTTTTCATTAAACACAACTCGCAAACATTTAAACCCAAAACCATTATAACAGTCACGACAGCAATAAGGAGATTTTCTGTAAGTTCAAAGCATTAACTATTTCATTACACAATCTCTATAGTTAAAATTGTTAGTCGAAAACGTTAGAAAACAAAACCCTCATACCAATACATATTTCGTTAGAAAACATTCAAATCATCATCGTTCAACAAGCGATTACCTGATCTAGCGGGAGTACCGCCTCCTGCCCACAACTTGCCAGAAGCTCATCGTGCCGATTATAATGGGAATTTCTGCGGAACACTATGTCCGACTCAGTCTTTTCTCTGCGAGGTTTCATCATATTGTCTACTTCGGGTGTGTCTATGATTTTATCTCCTGTATTGGTTGTTAGATCTGGAGTCATTGCTTTCTCAAACGAGGTGCTGTTGGAGAAACAAATGCTGGTCACAGGCGAGTCGCTGTTCACACTACTTTGTCTACTCGGTCTGTTGTTCTCACTGTCTTGCTTGATCAAAGCTGCAACATTCTTCAGAGCGTCTATAGGATTATTCACTGCAACTTTTCTGTCTGCGACCTTCCTATCAGCTCTTTTAATTTCTCCCTGCGCCGACATCTTGAGACTGTCGTTCATTTTTATAAAGTCAGTAAGTATCGGTTCTCCGGATGCCGGCTTGATGACCTGCTTGCGAGGGTTGTTAAATATTCCACTGGATCTCTGCTGCTTGGCGCCTGCTGGGGTGTCGTTTTTAGGAAAGTAAATGGCGGAATGTCGGGAGCTGCGAGGGAAAACGTCAGAGTTCTCTCTCCTGAATCCTCTGAAGAAGCGGTTAGGAGAGCTCGATTCGTCTTGTTCCTTCTTGTGTTTGAATATGTCGGCGAGTTTCTCCTGCGTGGTCTTCTCTGCGGGTTTATGGAAGAGCTGCTTGTGCCTGGCGGGAGGGGTCGCGATCGCCTTGTAATTGGCCCACGCCTCCTCCATCTCAATGCGCGATTGACGCTGCAGCTGCGCTCGTCTCTGTTCGGACTCTTTTTGCGCATCCTTATTTTCCTCTTTCTCTTTCAGTTCAGCCGCTTTGGACGGAAAGAATCTAGCGAAGTCCCAGTCCTTGAGAAGTACAGCTTCGTCGAGATCGGACTTGCGCTTGTCATTGTCGGGGTTTTCCTTCTGGCGGTTCAATGGCGTACCGCAAACAAGCGAAAAAACAAAAAGTCGTTGTGATAAAGAAACAAAAAAGATTATAACAAGTGCACACAAATAAATTCTGCTCACGAATCTTACTCGTTGGCGTGGACAATTATATACCTTATTGTTATCGACCACATAATATACAGAACTAGACTAGGTCCTACAATCAAGACTCACCCGTTTCATGACGAGTGTCCTATCCCCGTGTGCGTCGTCGTCGTCGGGGGTAGGCGGTAGCGGGCGGGTGGGCGCACCGCCGCCGCTCCCCGCACCGCCCCCCGCTCCTGCCCCCGCACCATCCTCCGACACCGCCGAGAGCCCCGGCCTGTAGCAAAACTCGGGACTGACCAAAGCGCAACAAAACGAACAAGGAGAGGAGGGACAACGAAATAGAGGAGAAAAATAATATTCGAATTGCAAAATAAAGTAAGAAGAAATTTTACGATTAGTGTCAATATAACAATGCTTCAGGGAGCAAAAAAAGCTGTAGAAATTATAAAAACCTTTACTAAGAGATCTGAATTAAATCATAAAACTTGTTTTTAAATCTGCACACTTTATCATAACTATTTTCTATTCATCGCCTTTATGAGATGGTCTCTTCTGCCTATGCAACGACTGTATTTTTGAATAGGAATTATCCTTTTTTATATGCCAAATAGTGTGGTCAAAAAAGCCCATGTGACTCGATGTGAAAGAAGTTGCCAGAATAGTTGCAGGTGCAGTATTTGCATCCCTCTCTGGCAGAGAGACATCGAGTATGTAAGACTGAGACGGTGCACTCACAGCGGCTTGGGTGGGTCGCTGGCGAGCAGGGTGCCATCGTTTCGCACGCGGCCGCCGCTCTCCTCCGCGTCAGAGTCCGTGTCCGAATCGTCGAACGGGGGCTCGGGCACGCTGCGCTCCACCGGAGGACCTGAGGGGCAGAGAGGGTAGTTAAAAAAATATGAATTCCATCAAGCTCGTTCAGTTGTGCGGCTAGTTTGTCCAAATCCTACACAAATATGTTACATTTTTAGTATTTTTAACAATAGAACGTCTACAATTTATTTCGGCATACCGCGCATAAACCATGCGGTTTTAGTCAGATGGCTTTATATTCTTAAATATGTAAGTAAATTTAACTATGAATAAATAAACTAAAAAAAATATATATATATATTTATTTAAGATTATGTTTTTATTGCGAAATCCATCGCTTTGAATACTCTAAATATTATTCGAGTGCATTACTAAGTAGAAATCAAATCCTGGGCCGAGGAATTTTTTCAAAAATATTTGTGCTTTTTTGTTTCTGTTTTGTAATGCATTCTAACAATATCATCATTTCTTTGAGAATATTTCTTATTCGGTCTAAACAGGTACGGAGACAAGCATGACAGGCTACTGGCAGGTCTTATTGCTGCGTCATTGCCGTTAAAATCGTATAAAAATAGGGAGCTTGAACTGTAGGCGTCTCTCTACACATGTACACACATATGTAACATTATTTGGTCATCTTATCACTGCTTTTGATTTCAAAGCTTAAACTTGAGCAGTTAATAATCTATTCAAAATGTTCCTAAACCGTCAAGTTCAAGGAGATCTTGGAATCTGCGGAATGCTTTTGGGGGAGCCATGGCCCCTTTGACCTCCTCCCTCGGACCGCCACTGCTTTTTACGCTCGAGAAAATAGTCTCAAGGAGTCAGTATCAACATCTCACCTTGTCCGTTGGTAGGCGCGCGCGGTGGTCGATTCGGAGGTTCGTTGCCAGATACCACTCCAAGCTCGTTCAGTTGTGCGGCTAGTTTGTCCAAATCCTACACAAATATGTTACATTTTTAGTATTTTTAACAATAGAACGACTACAATTTATTCCGGCATTGGCAAAAACAATCCAGCTAATTTAACATCAATAAATGTGACTGGGCCCAACAAAAACATGACATATCTAGGACAATACAAACAAAAAGTTCTAAGATACGAAGCTTCGTGACAAACCTCAGGTTTTCTCGGAGGAAGCTGCAGTTGAAGAGCAAATCAGGTGCAAATAAATACAGCGTGACATGAAAACAAAAACAAACAAGCATCTCAAATAAATTATTATCTAATGAGGACCACAAAATGTTACTCTATCTCTAAATTGTTACAGGGATTATGTACCAACGAAATAAAGAGCTGTACTGGGTCACTTAAAATAAGTTATATCAAAAAAATTCGATGACCTTAAGCAATAACTCTTTTGAAGCTACTCGCGACAAAAGGCGTTGTGTTGTACTGGGTAGGGTCACGTAAAATAGGCGATATTCGTAGGGCGAAGGGTGGATAGGGGGGCAGGTGCTTGGGGGGGCGGGAACATTTTTCATTGATGGCTGGGGGTCGGAGGCTCGTTGCGGGTACGGTCTATTGTCAGTCAGATGTCGCGTCGCGTAGATTTGCCATATATTCGAAATTTGGAAACTATTAAAAAAAAAAAACAAATGAAAAATTTACATTTTTTTTACGATTCTGTGTTCTATTAATGATTCTGATTCATAGATTTCAATATACTACGGGGGTTCATTTTCAACATGTATATAGGATGTTAATTTGGTCAGCAACTTTCATCACAGGATAGGCATTCACGATACTGATGATAACACTAAAATAACACTAATAAATTATTGTTGTGATCACTATCACCTGCCCTGGCCTGCAAGACCGTCCTGCAGAGTGCTAGTTAATTAAATGATGAAAAAAATATTGAAAACTAAATCCTTTTTTTTTTTATATTTATTTACGATATTTTGGGGGCGGTTGCAAACAAATAATGTTCTATTGTGACCGCGACTACGAACCAATACAACCAAAGTAAGGTCTTGGAAGGTAGGTCTTTAAAACGCAGATACAAATCAAGGCGCACTTATTTTAACTTCATAGGCATTATACAACATAGGTTGTTACCTATTACAGATTCTACCTATAGAATGCATGAGGGCTTGTGTCATTCTGTTAGGTATACATGGGAACATACAGGTAAAGTAAAACAAATACACATGTGAGTTTTTATAGCGTAGATTTCAACAAAGTTGTGTTGGTTACAACACAATACACAGTATCCTCTGGATAGATCTTTGTCAATTAGTATGCCTAGATTTCAGCTGAGCATCACGGACTCCTCGACGAAAAATCCGAAAGCTACACATTGTCACATAAGAAATAACAGTACTACGTACAGAAGAACCACTCTTCAAAATAAAAAGCTACTCTTGCCACGCGGCAATAAAGTGCAATTTTGCTCATACAGAATAAAATATTATTCACATAGAAGGCGCCTCTCTTTCTATTACGTGACTCTATCTCTTACTCTGTGATGTACTTCTTCTAGCCTAGGCAGAGTGCGACAGGCCTGACATAGTGCCCGCCGACATAAGCTACTGCATCAACCCTCCTTCAAAACTGTAGCTCGGCGTTATTCCCCACTCCCGCACACCATCGAGGGCCTAAACACACTACTGTCAGCAAAACCAAAGTGTGATATTTTTGCTGATAGGTTGATGGATGTTTATCGTGAATGCTTGGAGTTATATGAGAAAGATGGAAGAAAGAGTAGTATAACCTAATTTATTTTTTATTGTGTAATTGTATTTTGAATTATTATTATGTTTTAATGTTAACAATTAAATGATAATTTAATATTTATTAAAATAATTGAAATGTATAGCGTAATAGATTTCTGTAAAGCTGTACTTTTATGTAAATAAATAAATAATAGTATAGTTCAAGTACGTCGTCACAATAGTGTACTGCATGAAGAGGGCAGTGAGAGCTACCAGCAAGGTGTTAAGGTACTGACCATGGGTTTGAACATGTGATGTGACCCGCGCTGCGGCGGCTGCGGTCCGCTGGCGGGGGGTGTGCCGTTATTGGAGCCCGAGCTGTTCGACGAGCCGGAAGACTTCGGCGTGGGCGGGAGCGGCCTGGGTAAGAGACATCATGTTAGCACTGCTCACACATTTATGAGAGTGAGAGGTCGACAAAGCCGTTGTTTTCATCATTCTACTTGAAAAACTCTGATGAACGGCCTACGGCTCTGCTAAAGTGCAGAAGAAATTAATGATTGTATAAAGATATAATGTTTTTAATTTCATTGTTTAAAAAACACTTGTACTTGTCCACATATTATTATAACTTTATTATGCCCGACCGGTTTCGCTGTAAAGCATTTTCTAGGGCCTTCTACACATCCTAATTAACAAAGAAATAACCATGTCTAAAATGGCGTGCAATAAATGAAAAAACCCGTTTTTAATTTCGATTGTCGACCATTGCATACCTACAAACTAGAATGAATATGACTTAACAAAATTGTTCCTTTTTTTTTTGTTTTGGTTGTCCTCTGACTGCGATTTCGTTTTTGTAAAGCCTTTCGCCCGTTTGTTCAATCACTGCCCCGTTTTCGGCTTGGGCTTTATTTTATCAACACTCCTTATAGCCTATAGGTTGACTAGGGTCACAACGATATAAAACTAATGATAAAGAAAACCGCATCCAAATCCATTGAGTGGTTCCAGAGTTAGAACGGAATATACATACAGACAGACATAAATTGTATAAATGGTAGTTTTGGCTTCAATACAATACTAATAAAATAACCAATTACATTGACAATTTTGAAAAAATATTCGCGAAAACGAATTCTTTACTACTTGGATTTTTAGGAAGATATCGAAAACCAGTTATTACACAAAAACATTAGTGTGCAAGTTGCGGTGCAATATTTTTAGGCTGTGTATAATTATCCAGAACACATTTTAAAGTTATTTTCAAAGCAAGTGCTCGTAAAGGCCCACTTTTTATGCATCAAAACCGAGCAGAAAGTCGATTATTTTGCCCTAGGGCTTTATTATTTTTTTTTTTCAATTTATTTACAATGGTTGGCTAACCTGCAGCCTTTCCTGTGTACCATAAATGTTATACTTTTTTTTTCCACTGTTTAACGGCTCTGGATAGTATCCAGTGGATACAGTCCTTTTGAGCCAATCATAATTTAAAGTTCACAAGATTATATTTGTTTTATTTCCTCACACTATGCATTGAAAAACGTAGTAGGATACACGGGCATAAGAGCAATAAATTACTCGGTTACGTTTAACACTCTCGCTACGCTCGTGATAAACTACTATTAAATAACACACATCCCAATATTCTGCGGCTCGTTTCCAATAATTATAAATGAGGTACCTGTATCTATTAGGCTGTTGTGCTTGTGGGTCCGGCACAACAATCAGTCTTTGAGGAATGGATGGCCGCGCCGGTGGGCCAGGCTCTATTGAATGACAATAACATAATTAGTCTCGTACCAGACAATAGTGGCCCTAGTGTTACCATAAAGAAGGCACACATGGGTCAATAAGGTTTACTGGAAGAATATGAAATGTATGTATTTATGTAATGTAGGTATAAAATACACTTATTACAGGTCAGTTTTAATGTAATATAAATAATTAAATAATCTATGTGTATAGGTAATAGTTTTATGTAATAAATAATAATTTGGGGAAATACACAGGGAAATAATAAAGGTTTACTTAAATTTAATAAAAAAAATACACTTGAATAAAATAAAAATATAGGAA
Organism: Ypsolopha sequella; assembly: GCA_934047225.1. Classification (NCBI taxonomy): domain Eukaryota; kingdom Metazoa; phylum Arthropoda; class Insecta; order Lepidoptera; family Ypsolophidae; genus Ypsolopha; species Ypsolopha sequella. The sequence continues at coordinate 16,763,479 of OW203987.1, forward strand.
TAAGGAATAAATAATATTATAAATATACGCAATACATATAATAAATATATGCCTAACTCCGCCCATTCGATTAGTCTTGCTAAGAAGAAGGGCAAGAAACTTAGCAAGATCATGCCTTTTTTAATAATATTAGATACAGCTAAATGTAAAAAGTAAGTATTATATACTTTAATTGAATAAAGAGATAAAGACAAATAGCGAGTATTTTCACCTGGAATCTCCTCTCTCTCCTCACGTTTACTGTTTCTCTTGGGAGGGGGCTGAGGTTGTTCAGCTGCAGCTCTGTAACACAACAAAAAAAGTAATTTCGTTTATGTACAATACAATACGAATAAATTCATAGTAACCCATTTAATTTACCCTGTATACTGGGTATAAATGGCAGTAGCGTGCATATTGTTTTTAATAGGGTAGGCACATAATTGTAAATGTGGAATTTATCCCATAAAAGATTATGTTAAAAATAGTCTAAACATCTTGCATACCAAAAATTACACCATCTATAATTCGTAACAAAACAATTTTGCTTTATTTTCCCGTGGTGCTTATCTTAGTGCCATAGCCAATTTATTTAGGCACACTTTTTCATATATCCATTTAATTTTGGAGCTTCAGGAGACTAGACAGAGTTCCACTGACCTGCCCTCCTGTATCTGCTGGAAGTTCCGCCGGAGTGTGTCACCGCCCTGGTGCGCGGCCGCGTTGTGCACAATGGACGAAGGTTCCCCCGCCACTGCGTTCTCCTCCTCTTCGCCTTCAGACCCACTGTACTTGTAGTCTTCTCTCACTGAGTTCTCCTGCTTCCTCTTCTTGCAGCGGTCTATGTGGTCCTTGAGTTGTATCCTAACTTGGCGTTCTGTTGGTTGATCCCTGGTTGATACATAGAAATTTATATCATATTTGCGTTAGAAGAGGACAGTTGGCCAAGATCACAAACATACAAAGTTACGTTTACGTTGAAATTTCAAGTGTAGTAAACTCGAAATCCACGTAACATGCATATTTAGTAAAAAAAATTGAAAGTAAAAAGGTTTGAAATTTTCAATTGTTCGAGGAATTAGACATATTAGGAAATTTTCGATGACGTTTACAATATTCCTTAAAATTTAACTAGATGGAGCTGGCTGACTTATACAAATACATATATCTCCTGTAGTTTTTATTTTGGACATTGATTATTTTAGTATATAACACCTCAATTATGTTCTATATTCAGACGATGTACAAATAAAACTGGAAAGAACTAACTTTATGAAAGGATGTTTCAACAGCTGATCAGTGTAAGGTCTCAGGTGATAGTCCTTTACTAGAACAGTTTCAATGAAACTGTGGAACTTCTTTGCCCATTTCTTTGACTTTAAACGAGGTGGAGGGTTTCTGAAAAGAAAGAAATAACAAAGTTTAATAAAACGTATGTATAACAAATGATACAGTAGCAGTGTATGTGTTAATAAGTCATGTGGAAAAAGCAAGTTAGACATACATTTTGTATGAAGATAGAATACTTTCTCTACCTCTTAACCTGTCATCAAGCATGTATCCAAGGGAGAGGGGGGGGGGGAGTTGGGATGTATCCCCCCCGAAATCTGGGGTAACATACATGCGACCGGACAAATTTAAAGGCGGCATGATTGGGACAAAAACCAGGGTTTTAAATTATCAAGATAAATATGCCCCTTGATAATAAAGGATATAAGCTTAGCAATCCTTTTTTAACTGGTATTACATATCAACATTTACGTTAGAAGCAAGTAGTTTAGTAAATAAATTATACACATTTTCCAATCAAGGTAATCTTTTCTTAATTTTTTGGTCATAATTTCGTGACTAAACTATCGATTATACTTATCAAAGATAATTATAAACCTATATTTATTAATGATCATTATCACTTCGAACCCTGACAAAAACATTGGCGAAACATTAATGAAGGTGGAGTAGTCTGTGGTGTGTGGAATACAAAAGAAACCAGTATGCAGATCTTGATACTACACTTGATGCAATGGCTGCCAGTGGTAACAGAAAAACTTATAAAGTATAAAACCAAAGTATCTATACAAAATAATGTGGTACAGTTATTATTACAGATTTTTATTTCATATTGTTTTTAAAATAAAAATCCCCCCTCGAACCAAAAATCTGGATAAATGCTTGCCTGTCATAGTATGTATTATTTAACAGAGTACATAACATAAATAATGGCCCACTTATCATGAGCCAGTTCGAGTTCAATGTATTTTTTTCCATATTTTTTAATGAGTTTTTTGTGTTCCTCTATCACAATTTTATGAAATTTGAAAAAAGAAGAAATTTCGAGATACTCTAATGTACAGCTTCATCCAAATTTTGTCACCGCATGACACAATAACTGGTAATGCAAATACATTAAGGGTCAATGAACTTGTTTTATTGATATTAATTTTTTAGCCTTTGAAAATATGGAACCACAAAATTTACAATTTGGTTTCGTCTTGCCGAAAATGATATTTTCCGTAAATAAGACCATCTAATAATGTTTTAGGTAAAAAATAAGTGGCGCAACAATAAGATAGTCCAAACTCACCTAGGTATAAGGAACAGCGCCCTCATAGGGTGAAGGTCGCAGAGCGGCGGTTGACTCTCAGCCATCTCCAGAGCAGTGATACCGAGGGACCACAGGTCAGAACGATTGTCATATGTTGCGTCGGGATTCTCGTCACACGCGATCACTTCTGGGGCCATCCAGTACGGTGTACCAATGAAGGTGTTCCGTCTGCCGATGGTACGATCCAGTTGCGCCGATACACCAAAATCCACTATAAATAAAATATAAGTTTAGTTTATATATAAGACGAATAATACCTATAAACAATTAGGAATATGTAGTCATATTACCAAGCTTTACTTCTGCATTATCAGTAAGTAGCACATTCTGTCCTTTGATATCCCGGTGAATGACTTTGTTGGTGTGTAAATAGCTGAGACCTCTCAATATTTCCCTGCATATGTATGATATCCATTCTTCCTTCAGGGACTGTCCTTTAGTTGATTTAACTAAATCTGTCACGGATCCTGCAAATTTTCATGTCATAATATACAAATGAGCAACAGAATGGTTGAGTTAAATATTTTGTTTCTTATCAAAATATTTATCAGTAGGTAGGTATCTACTTGGATGTTGTATGATTCTGAGAAAATTGTGAATCAGTAGATTACACAGTAATTACCCAAAACAGACATTACTTGTAACATTATTACACTTCCCACTTCAACATGGTATTTTGTTTTAGAGTTTATTACTGAAATATAAATTGAACTCTATAAATTGTATCAAAAGTACACAAACCAGCTCCGCAATACTCCATGACAAGCCAGAGCTGGTCATCTTTCCCTGGAGGACTCTTCTTGATAAAAGCACCATAATATGTGGCAATGTTACGGTGATTAGAGTACTTCTTAAGCACATTTATTTCAAGCTTTATTTCCTCTTCCTCATCTTCTGTAACATCCATGACTTTGATGGCAGCAAGCTGCCCTGTCTTGGTGTGGCGACCCTACAACAGTTAACATTAAGGAGTATCTGGTCTGCAATCTACTGTTTTAGTTGTAATGAGAATTAAACTTTGAAACTTGTAGCATAATAAAAAGAGTAAATCAGACTTATCAGATTTTGTACAATTTTGATGTTGTTTGCTAAGCTATTAAGTTCTACCATTTTACTCAATTTACACCTAGACCACAATCACCAATATAATATGTATATACCATTAAGGATGTAGTCTGGGATTCAAGCTTCGAAAAATACATTTTTTCTTCTTCATATATTTTGAAAGTTAAAGATAGATATTGGTATGGATTTGGCGCAACACAATTTAACTTATTGGACAAGACTAACCTTATTTTGAGCGTTCTGTCTTTGTCTGTTTGATACAGAAAGGAAAAGACAGAACGATTAAATTTAGTTTAGTCCTGTCAAATAAGTTAAAACATGTTGTACCAAATCGGTGTTATTGAGAGTAAACTTAAGACCAAAAATATTTACAAAGCTATAGCACATAGTCGAGAGCAGGCCAGGACTGTACGCTGTGAAATCACAACCAATTGTTTTAATTTATGCACATGTTATTCTATAAAACAATGGCTCTGTCGGGTACTAAAATTACTTAATTATAATAATCATTTCTTCATTATATCACCGATTTTCAATGAAAAAATTATGATTGGTTTTATATCAACAAAATTTTATAAAGCACACTTATTTTTTACATTTAGGTACATATTTAGGTACACATGTTTTATTTAGTGAATTCATAATACAAAAAGAGAAACTTTAAGCTAATTAAGTGATAGTTTGTAGTTTCATAAATGAAAACTATATTCGAAAATGAGATAAGATGATTAACATGATGATTATATTGTAAATTAATTGCAACTGATTATGTATAATTAATTAAGTAAATCAGTAAGCTGGTTATCTGTGAGAGCAAGTACTGCTCCTATAGACCACTCCCTATCTAGTTAAGGGCAGGCAGACAATAATCAAATTAGGTTCATTGACACCATTGTAATTATGCCTATCAAACTAAGTATTAGATTACTACCTAAAAACAACTATATTTTCAAGGGTTACATGAAGATGTGGTGGAAGTCTTCTACTTAATTCTAAATAGACTATTTTCTGCTTGAGAGATCAATAACTATTCTAATAAATAAAGCATTGGTACCTTGTAAACTTGACCATAGGTGCCATTTCCAACAACTTCTATAAGCTCAAAGATCCCAGCTGGGTCCTGAAACAACACAAAACTGGGTGAAAATGTGGGTATAGCCGGAGAAACTTCTTTTTTTTAAGAGTTTATCATCACGAATTACGCCCAGAGATCATTGCCCTGCATTATGAGTAATACTATTCAAGGACAAGAGGGATAGCATTCCGGGAACCAGGAACCCAATTCATTAATAAGCTTACAAAACAACATTACTTACCTTTAGAGCACTGAGGTCGATGTCATCTAATGAGCAATTTACAGACGGTGCCAGTTGATGCGCCATTTTGAGTATTATCACACACGAAGACAAAGCACGAGAACTCACATCAACATACAGAAACAGATATAAATCCCTTCACTCATGACATTAAACATTTAACATTTTGTACACTTATTGTTAATTCAATAAATTATCTAAAAAATTCATTGTTTACAATTCTTAATTTAGGAAATTACAACAAATACAATTTGTCGCGTACACACCCGGCGGCAGTGATGCCGGACTTTTCATAACTATTATACTACCATTTTCTATTTTTTTAGCGTATGGTATCATTCACCACATTCTAATTGAAAAGTAATGCTATTATTTGTAGCTATTTCGTAAGAAATTTTGGAAAAACGAAAGTAAAACTAAAGGCATTGTACAGCATGGACTTAAAGATATACTGGCGTAAAGACGAACTGACAGACAGCCCAATAACACGTGACAAATTTTGATTTGTCTATATATATTTATTGGTAATAAAACAATAAAAAAAAATTATTACTCGATATATTTTGACCCTCGTATGGGGCCGTTATCAGTCGAATGCAAAAAAAATTGACAAGTAAGTTATGTATGTTAATAAAAAAGTAAAAGTGACACTTGTTAACAATGAGCATTTTTCTCGTTGTTTTTTTTCTTAGTTCTTATCTTTCCTCCAGATGGCGCTGTCCATGTCATTATTGATAAAATTTGTTTCGTAGCAATCAATGTCAAAGGTGTTTTTCGTTTGTTTGGAATCGGTGCAAATTTTGTCTTTGATTCTATTGCTAAAGAATACGACAGTGCCATCTAGGAATCTTATTTAACACTAAATTTGACATATGAAAAACGCTCATTTTGGCAACTTAAAAAAAAATACAGTTTTTCTACAGATGGTGTTGATTACTTTTGATAATATCTAATTTATAATTACTGCTCTTCTTATGTAAAATATGTTGGTGATAGATGATGGTGGTTATATAATTGGGCGGTATTGTTGATGCTATTATTTGAAATTTTGAGCGGTCTAGTTTGTCGGTCAGCTGGGTCATGTCTGTCAGTGCTTTCTGCTGAGTCCAGGTCAGTACCAAGTGACCAGATATATATGATGTCTCCCAGGTTCTTAGGTCTATGTCAGTCGACGGTGGAGTGAATGATTATGATGCGAACGAAGAAGCAGTCGTTGAAGGTAACGTTGTGTAAGCGTGCGTGTGTGGGAATGGGTAGGATGTTGTTTTGTATAGTTGATGTATGTCTGTGGTTGTTCATCCGGATGTGTAAGGCGTTTCTAGTTTCACCTACGTAGAATGTCAGCTAGTAGTATGGTGAGTATTGATGTGTGTGATGCACGTTTTACAACGTAGCCGTCGGCAAGGGGATGTTCCAGGAGATGAGTTGCTGGGGTTTTTAGGGGTGGTGAGTTGTTGTGGCTTGTTGAGTGGGCATTTAAGGTTTCGGTTCTGTCTATAACATATTTGAGGAGTATTAGGTAGTAGGTGTTTTGTTTCGTCGCTTTGCAGGAGGAGTCTTCGATGCAGTGGCGTATTTTAAAATTCAGCGCTCTGGGCCTGTAAGGTTAAATGAACGAGAAAAGAGCAAAAAATATTTCAACAATAAAATAAAATTAAATAAAATAAAGCAGTGTGTTGTTTTGGGCTGAAAATGATGATAATGAATAAAAAAGCCAAACAAAGAAATAAACACCATTTATTCAATATTTAAGCTTGCAGCTTGCGCTGCCACCCCTCGCAGCCTGCCGCCCCGGGCCATGGCCCTTTTGGCCCCTGGGCTAAACACGCCAATGCTTCGATGAGTGTTTTGAGTTTATGACTGCCGTGAAAATATGTGGTGATGAGTCATGTTTGGTTGGTTGATTTTTTATGTCTGTTGTTTCTATGGAATCTTGGTCTTTGGTGTAAATGTTTTTGTAGGAACTGGTTTGGGTAGTTTCTGTTGAGAAGTGCTTTGTGAATTGTGTTATGATAGTTGTTTAGTGACTTTGTGTTCTTATTTTATTTTTATTTATAACACTTTTTGCACATTTATACAAATATCTTAAAGACAAAAACAATTAAACATGGTGTACAAGGGCGGCACTTATTGCTTATAGCAATGTCTTCCAGGCAACTCTTGGTAGCTAATAGAAAGATGAACAAAAAAGGTGTAAATACTAATCAGAAAATAATAGGAAGAATTGTTGCAACAAGCAGATCCGACGGCCACGGAGCGAAAGAGAATACGGAATGGATTTTTAATTTGGAAAGTTTGTGTGACGCCAGGGTAAGCACTGCCTACCCTAGAGTGAACATTTTCATACCAATTTTTTTTCAAAGTGTTATTTAAATCATATTTTATTCATATTTTTTATTGTCAAACTTGATCTTCAGATTGTTTTTCCGGAAAAAAATTGTATGCATGCCACTACACTGGTGCTTGCGCCTCTCTCGCCCGCCTCGTTTTTCGTTGTGTAGTGCACGGTCTATTAGTTCTCTGTATAATGTCTTTTATTTGGCTCTACGGCGGCCACAGAAGTTCTGAGACGGCGGCAACGCATAGAATCCTTATAAAGTGTTGCTGTTTTATGAAATTGTTTCTACTGATATTCCGCAATAGCGATGGTTTTCATTTTCCTTGAAAAAAAAGTCTCGGTAAATATTTTCAAAATTATCAGCAATATCATCAACTAGAACACGGTTCGAAACAATGTTGCCGTAATATAATAATCTCAGAAACTAGCAGTATTCTGTTTTATAATATAAAATTATTTAAACTGATTTAAATAAATACATATGTGATTATTCGTTTTAATATAGACATACCTAGGTAATGAGAAAGCGAAATGTGCTTGAAACTAATATAATATAAAAACAAGCTAATTTTATCAGTTAACATTATATCATTGCAGTATAGAAACGCAGAAAGAAAAGTAAATCTGGATGTGAGGAGCTCTAATTTCATCAGGGTAAAATCTTCATTTCTTTTTTCTTAAATTACTGCTGTTCAACAACAGATGTCGTTGAACAGCAGTAATTTGTTACTATCCGTAGATTCGTAAATCTATCTTGATCTTATGAATAAGATCATAGACATCATAGATATGTGAATTCACATATCTATGATGTCTATGATCTTACCGGTCCTATGACGTTTTTATTATTATTGTTCTGAGACCTACCTACATTTTTATCCCCACAAGCATTTTGGGTATGGGTATGCATGATGAACTCTATTAAAATGGTCTCTATCGCTTAATAGTAAAAATATGGGCTACGTCTATGCTACGTCGTCCAAAATTTCACATAATTTTCATGGCTTTATAAACCTCTTTGTGAGGCCTTTTTCACCACTAGTGCCCTGCTATAGAATTAAAATTCTGTGCTTTTTGTAAATAATAGAATAGTTCATCTGTCACATAAATAAATACTTTCTATTTTTAGGGTTCCGTAGTCACATAAAACCTTATAGTTTCGCCATATCCGTCTATCTGTCCGCGGCTTAGTTCGGAGACTAGTACTGGAAAGCTGTAATTTGGCATTGGGGATGAATTTTTTTTCGTCTATCCCATGGTGTGGGGTGTCGTTCAAAAATATTGCGGGTGTGTGAAAACCATCTTTGATTCAGGGATCCGTTTGCGAAATATTAAGCTTTAAAGTGGCATTTTTTTAGAGTCTAGTTCCCGTCCCCTCCTGCCGACGAAATGTTTTTGGACATGTGAAAAAATTCACGGCAGTTGTAGGTATATATGCATATACTCGTATGTATAACGAAATTAAAAGGAAGACTATCACAGTTAAGTAGGCTTTACAAGTTAACAAGTAATATCTAGTCGACCATACGGAACCCTACACTGCGCGCGTAAACTTAAGATCTAGATCTCAGAGCAATATTTTGTGATCTATAGTACGTTTCAAAACTAAACCTTTATCATAAATTCATAACATAAGTTTGGGACCGTTCTTAATCATAGATATCATAATACTATTGTTATAGTACATTATCAGTGTTCTTGATGGAATACTCTTATACTTTGGAAATAAAGACCATTTAGTGATCTAAATTTAAACTAATTTCAGTTACATGCAACCAATAGTTTTTAATATTTGCAAAGCTTGTGACGTCATTTGCTTCCTTTAGACATAATAACCAATACATCCTTTTCATTGGTACGAAAAAAATATATATTTGACATTGATTATGTCATTTGCATTGTGTAATATGTGTCAAATATATTACAGGATGGAAAAAATTTAAGGGCCCTGGCCCCTCCAGGGTTATATGTACTAATATATGTGTCAAAGAGAGGAAAGAGACATGAGACATTCAAAGACATTAAATACAATGACTTTGGTGACATTACATACGTTATAGTTCCTCTATTTAGCAAATTCTAAAAACACTGAAACATAGAAATATGGCCAAAAAGTCTCCTATCTCAAAACGGTTTTTCAATCAGCATGTCTTGGCATAAACTTCCCATACCCAATTATTTATCTAGTATATTGCGACCACTAATTGCCAAAAGCGTTACTTTCAAATAAAGCGCATCAATTTAGAAAAAATCCATTTTGGTTTTCGCGAAACGAAAACTCCCACGCTTTTGATTTCATACCTGCCCGAAAACATCACCGGGCTATTTATTATGTTATCTGTAAGAAATTGACCTTTTGTTCATGTGTCTGTGGGGTCATTGTAAGGTCACTGTCATGTTAACGTCTGCGCGGGCGCCATCACACGTCATTGCTGTTCACGTCGTGTGTCAAACACGTCAAACAATAACACGCTCGTGAGTTCACAGTTCGACCAACATATCTCCTACACATTCAAGGAAAATTAATCCTTAATGCATTGTATTAAAGGCTAAGACGTTTATGATCTAAATATTGTTGGTTGTTCTATTTGGTGGCACCCAGCTGTGTTGCTCTCTCTTTCTCCACTGAAGTAAAATCTCCTGACTTCCAGAGGCACGGGTCATATTCACACGAATTTGTTTTTTTTTTTGTTAGTGAAGACGGTCACTTCGTGTCTGCTTTTCTTTTTCAATTATGACCCAGATATTAGATATTCCCAAGCAAGCATAACATGGTCTTTGGTGGTAATCAGAAGAAGAGGAATGTGCAAGTATAATAATTCTACCTAAATAAAAACCTGCATATGAACAAATAAATAAAAACCTGCATATATCTATATGAACTACATATAGATGATGGCTATGATGAATAGAAGGCGGTAAGAGCGAGAAAAGCCAAAGTTTTCTTTTCTTGCTGTCAGAACTAAGTATTTTAAATACATGAATGGAGCTACGTCTTTCTCCAACAGAAACCTAGCGAAAGTCTATCCATAATATCTGAATTAATACATCATCAATCAATCAATATCATATCAATCAATACATACCTATAATAAAACAGGAGAACCCGGTGGGGTTGAAAAAACATTGAAGAAAAGCACAGATACATAATGTAATAAAAAAACCGGTCAAGTGGTCAAGGTCGCGCCCTGATAGGTTAATAATGGTACCGATTCGCTGAAGCACATCTTAACTTATTTGACAGGACTAAACTTAATTTAAGGCTTCTGTCCTTGTCTTTTCGATAAAGAAAGAAAAAGACAGGACGCTTAAAATAAGGTTAGTTCTGTCAAATAAGAAAAGACGTGTTATGCCGAATCGATACCAATATGTACTTAAATAATTTGATCAGAAATTACAAACATACCCACAATTACCTACAAATTGTATGAAACAATTCTGCAAAATTAAGTTACTTGAATATTCGGGGGTGTAACCCTAAAACTACATCATAAATCGGCGTTTTCAGTATTTGTTGTTTAAATACAACATATATACAGAAATTTCAAATTCTCAACTACTTTGGTCTTTGAGATACAACATTGGTCTAAAAATTATTATTTTGATAGCCTCCCAATGCTTTATTTTCGAAAATAAAAAAAAAATAAAGAATACATTTACACTCTAGAGTCTAGACAATGACACCCGACATTTTATCGTAAGAAACAAAAAAATTTTTCGTCTCCATTTTCGTGTATGAAGCCAATTATATTTTATTTTAAATTTAATATGCGGTTTTGGGTCAAAATTTTACACAACATCAAAATTTCAGGTCTCTTTCTCATTCCGTCTAAGAGCTGGACATACGGACAGACAGACAGACAGACAGCGGAGTGACATTAATAGGGCTCCGTCTTGCCCATTGAGTCAAGAACCCTAAAAATAGAAAGGGGAGTACTAAAGAAGAGTAATGGAACACAAATCAGCCATTTTTAAACATTTATTTCTGTCTGTCCGTTTGTTTCTTTGTTCGCGCACATCTTTTATGTAGTTTTCACAGGTGGACAGAGCTTAATTTGGAGCAGAATTGGCTTCGTTTTATTAAAATCGGAGGTCGGAAAAAATTATCGTCAATTAAAGATTTTTGGAATTTACTTTTCTGCTGTTTAGAAGTTACATAGCAAATAATAATTCCTAGTGTTGAAGGTCTAGGGGTCACGAACGATTGCTTAAAAACGGGCTAGGTACTATAATAACCGAAAATTGTGAAAAAGTCGTATTGTGAAAAACCTGCCTTTTCCTATTAATCGAAACAGAACACTTAAATTCAAAACTCGCTAAATAGTTATTCCACAAAACCTTATTACGAGTGATCAGAGTAGGGTGATTGATTTTATTTCTTGCTTCACGTTGCGATAACATGGATATGCCTTTTTTAAAAGCACTTGACGACAGAGGCAGTATACGCCACAGGTGAAAAATAAATAAAAAAACACATAAGCCCAATATAGTTTATTGTTTTTTAATTGGTACAAAACATGGTAAAAGAAGATACTATTCGTAAATGGTTATACATATAGTTGCAAAATGGCAAAGCAATATCCAGAGCCATGTAAAATCGGCAGTACATCGCCGCAATGAAAGCTGCAAGAAAGAAGATCATGAAGAATTTAATTTGTGCTGTCAATTTGCACCCTATAGCTTGCCTAGAAATGAAATGAAATGAACTTCATTTTCAAAATAAGAATATCACGTAAACATTTTTCTGACGGCAATTTAGTCCAAAAAGGATCCGCCCGCGCAAACCGTCCCACTCCCATCAAAGTGTATATATTGAGAGAGGGGGACGCCATGAAAATTGGCCGACCAATAGTGAAACTGTTCTACGTAAACAATATTTAGAGAAATCTTTCAACTAAAAATTAAACGATATTCATAAAAATATTAGTGACAGCAAATTGTGGTTGTCATTCGATGAAAGTACTGACTTCTTAAGAAGATTCATAATACATTTACTTGTACAGCCTCTGCATCAAAGTATAAAAACTCCCATTTACCTGTTACGTTGCAATAAGGTAATTGAAGTTACAAATGCGATTAAAGTATCACAATTTGTTGGGGGATACTTTTGATGCAAAAGTAGGAAACAGTTTGATGCTGTGTAGCGATAGCCCAATGTTTTCCCCAAAATGAAACATTTTACATGTCTTGCTCATGCATTACACGAATTACATCGAATTACAAAACATACCCGCTCATTATATTCTAATGTCGACGACTCAATAGCGAACGGGAAACAATTTTTTTAAAGTGCCCAAAAAATGAAACACTAGTTACTTTCATAAGAAGAATAAGGGCGGAGGTAGGCATGTATTTATATATGTAACCTATTACTATGTAGTATACAGGGTGGAAAAAATTTAAGGGCCCTGGAGGGGAACTTTACCTTAAATCCTTTAGTTAGCTCATTTTGCTGAAAAGAAACATTCCTTTATTTTTTAAAAGAAACAAACTTGCATTCAAAGATCTTCTAAAATTCGCTTGTCTCACCCGGGAATGGAACCAACTAAAAACTAAAAAATAAACCCTCGCTATTTTATTATACGAATTGGTAGGAATATCGTTCAGGACAAAATTTGTCTAATAAATATTTGGTCTTTGAAATAAAAAAAAGTGAAAACAAGCTTCTAATAAATAAAATTGTTCTTGATACGCCATTATTACACAATGACAGCACGGAATGAAAGCAAAACAAAACTAAATTTGAAATTCGAACGAATAGTTTTATTGATTTTAAAAATGTTGAAAGTTATCATTCGAATTTTAAATTTGTTGCACCGCGTTTCAAAAAAAAATAGTTTCCCTTTTTAAACTTTTCGTCAGGACGCCTAGTGCAAGAAGGAATTGTGCTGTGCATAGAATTATAACGATTTTCTTATCGAAGTCTTCAACAAGGTACTTAAGGTAAATAACATTAGCAAGCTTGTACTTCATACGATGTCTTTGGATGTTAGAGAGATAAGAAAATTAAAACGTGTCATTTACACCGTGGCCCAAAATAACGTTGACAAAATTAAAAAATTAAAATTTCAAAAATGTAATAGTTTGCGTTATCTTTTGTTTTTGGTTGATGTATACTCATTCATCGGCGTCATTTTGAACATAGTTCGTTTACTAAAAAGTGAAAAAAATATATTTATTTCGCTATGTCAGTGCAACGTGGAGCCATAATTTCATTGCATGACCGTGGAAAAAGGCAGTGTGAGATAGTGAAGATTCTTGGTGTTAGTCGTCAGTTAGTTTCTGCAGCAATTAAACGCTATAACGAGCTTGGCAACATCGGAGACCGTCCTGGAAGAGGACGCAAGAGAACTGTTAGAACTTCTAGGAACCAACACATTATCAAACAAAGATTACTGTGTAATCCATAGACCAATGTGAGGAAAATATCTCGAGACTTGGGGATTTGTCGCTCCACCATACAGCGTATAGTGAAACATGATCTGCAGTTGGTACCATACAAACTGAGAAAAACGAAATTGCTTACGGAAAAAGACAAAAAAGTTCGACTTGAGAGATGTCGTTTGCTTAAACAACGCTCCGCAGCGTCAAATTGGGAAAATATCGTATTCTCTGCGCCACTGGCAAAACTCCCCTAATTTTTGTAGAAAAGAGTATCAAAATCAACCAAGAAAACCACCGACGAGACATTCTTGAAAATGTGCTCCTTCCTTGGAGTCAACAGCACTTTGGTAATCGTCCATGGATATTTCAGCAAGACTCCGCTCCAGCTCACACCACAGGGAGGACCTTAAGTGTTCAACAGTGGTGCAAAGACAATTTTCCTGGTTTTATCAGCTCCAAAGAATGGCCCCCCTACTCGCCTGATCTAAATCCTACGGATTACAGTTTATGGTCTATCTTAGAAGCTAGGTCTTGTGCTACGCGTTATAGAAGTGTTGATGAGCTAAAAGCAACACTTACGTGGGAGTGGGACAAAATATCTGTAGAGGAAGTGCGGAAAATTGTAGAAAATTTTACCAAGCGTTTGTCTCTTTGTATGCGCGCTAAAAGAGGTTATTTTAAAGACAAATATAAATTCTTGTATCATATAAAGTGTATTTTTATAATTTATAACCTTATTTAATGCACGTATAAAGTTGTCAAAATTTTTCGTAAAAACTCTTGTCAACGTTATTTTGGGCCACCCTGTACTTGTTACAAGTGAACAGTATTTTATTAGGTATTGTTAACAAAGAACTTGTAATAAATATTCAATTTCGTGGGTATCTCGTACAACAGATGAGTGTAAGACCAAATGTTCATTAGACACATTTTATCCTGAACAATAATCCTACCGATTCGTATAATAAAATAGCGAGGGTTTATTTTTTTCATTTTTAGTTGGTTCGATTCCCGGGTGAGACAAGCGAATTCTAGAAGATCTTTGAATGCAGTTTTGTTTCTTTTAAAAAATAAAGGAATGTTTCCTTTCAGTAAAATGAGCTAACTAAAGGATTTAAGGTAGTTCTCCTCCAGGGCCCATTCATTTTTTCCACCCTGTATAGGATGGGATTTGGTCGGCCGCCTGGATTCGTGCTGGGGGCTCGGTTGGTGATCATTGAACCTTGTTCCTGGTCCCTGGCCGGGTCTCCGGTATGGGTTCGGGCGGTTGATTGGATTTCACCTTGTATAATAATATTTTACCTATAATTTTAATCGTATACATATTGCTACATAAATTAAATAAACATTTAATCTAAGTAGTTCATGTACATTTATTATTTTATTACATATATTTTTATAAGATTAAAATTTGACTTGTAAAACGTGTATTATATATACCTACTTTGCAAAATAAACTTTTTGAATTTTGAATTGAATTTTGAATTTAAGAATTATATTAAAACTTACCCGAAGAGAAATAATTATATAATAATTATAGAAATAATAATACAGAAATAATTTCAAAAGGATCCAATCCAAGAGAAACAAATTGAAGTCCGTAAATCCAAGCCAAAATTGTTGTTTTAAGAAGATTCAGTAAACAAGTCAGGGTCACGTTTACCACAACACAGTAAAAAAAAAAACTTTTTTTAAGTTTTATTAATTTTTTAATTTTGTAATCCAAGAGGCATATCCATATTAACATAATACTTTTGACATTATTGTTTAGATTGTTTTAGGATACAATTATCACATCTTTATTTTTTTGTAAACATATTCCATGCTATTGTTTTTGGTTCAATAAATATTTTTTCAATGCATGTGCTCGTAAAGGCCCACATTTTATGCATCAAAACCGAACAGAAAGTCGATTATTTTGCCCTAGGGCTTTAATATATATATTTTTTAAATTTATTTACAATGGTTGGCTAACCTGCAGCCTTTCCTGTGTACCATAGACGTTATACTTTTTTTACACCGTTTAACGGCTATGGATACAGTCCTTTTGAGCCAATTATAATTTAAAGTTCACAAGATTATATTTGTTTTCATTTCCTCACACTATGCATTGAAAAATGTAGTATGATACACGGGCGTAAAAGCAATAAATTACTCGGTTACGTTTAAAACACTCGCTACGCTCGTGTTTTAAATCGTCCTCGTAATTTTTTCCTTTGCGCCCTTGTAGCATAAACTACTATTTTGTATTTGTATAATTAAGAAAATTGTAAATAAAAAATATCGTCTAAATATTTGATTATTTAGGAATTTATTTGTTACCAGAGTTCAATATATCGTAAGTGTCAAGTTAAGTTGGTCTTTGTGAACTGCAAGTGGAATTACATACCATGTTTTTAGGGTTCCCTACCCGTATTGTGTGGTGGTACGTAACTTTTTGTGCGCAAGTCCCTCGCGCTTAGCCGGTTTTTTGACTAGTAGAATATCATCAAAATCTTGATTTCTAATTTAAGTTTAGCACGATTACAATATTCTGTTACTGCTATCTTATTCCTGGTCTGTATTGTACACAGAAAATAATCATTTACAAACATAATAAAGATGATTCTAAAGGCTTTAATTTTAGTTTTAGTGCTGTCAAAACTAAATTTTCTTCGATACAAAATAGTCCTTAAGAGTCAGGATTAGAAGCAAAATTTTTTTGAAAAATTTCAATCTTTGATAGCACTAAAACTAAAATTAAAGCCTTCAGAATCGGCTTTAATATAAACAAATTAACATGTACAGACAGCGATGGAAATAGGTAACCAGGCCCAGCGCAAACACTTTGCTCCTAGACCCACGGGTGAGCGAACTGAGCGATAGACGAGATGTGAAATACTTGGTCAATACATGCACTACTTATTAAGTATTTTTTATATCATCAATCACTCCGTGGCTCTTAGGATCAAAGTGTTTGCACTTTGCCTGGTTACTTATCTCTTTGCTGTCTGCACAAGGGTAAACTAATCTCTGAAAAGAGATTTATTCCAGTGTACCTCTGTGGATTATAGAATAAGATCAGATATAAAATCGTGATTTGAAAATAAATTGTGATCAGTTAAAAATATTTTACTTAATAAATTGTATTTTGAACATTTACGCTCCCACAGTACGGTAACACTGATTTATTATTTATTATGCCGAGTGTATTAATGACGTGCTCAGAATATTAATCCACATGCTCTATTGATTATAGTGAACCACTTCCATACAAAATCTCTTTTAATTTTTCCCTCTCTTTGACACACATAAACATCAGTGTCAAATGTATATATTTTTTTCATTAAACCTATTCAAAAAACGACAATGAGCGGTTTTCTCGGTGTTTATTTTTTTTAGTTCTTAGCTTACCTCCAGATGTCGCTGTCCATGTCACCATAGATAAAATAAATAAATAATTTTTAGTTTGTTTGGAATCTGTGCAAATTTTGTCTTTGATTCTGTTGCTAAAGTATACGACAGTGCCATCTAGGAATCCTTATTGTACACTTAATTTAACACAAGGAAAAAAGGACAGCGGGAGCCAAAGTCAATTTTATTCCTATTGGAGTTTGCGGTTTCTCTGATTGGTCCGCGTTCGTGCTTTTGATATATTAGCATCATGGTAGGCCGAACGCATAATTTATGAAGAATTTACTGGCCGGTTGGGCTTTGGCAACTATGCGCACTGAAAAAAAAAAGTATTTGTGTAGGTATATTCCACGAACCTATATCCATGGTATATTCTTCTTTCTTTTCATTTCTTTTTTCTCTGAAATTTTCACGCTAGTCTTGCCTAAGTTATTGCAAATAATCATTAAAAATTAGTTGAGGTACTGATAGTGATATATTACCTCGTGAAAACATAGTAAATAATGCAGCTAATGTGGAACAAAATATCAGGTACTCGTAGCTTTTTCTTTTTCTCATAAGTAGTGATGAAAAATAGTGTAACACTCAGGGCTCAGATATTTCCCTCGGTACCCTCAGGATTCTACTTTAGAATCCGTCACTGCGCTTGGGATTTTACTGTAGAATCCTTCGCTTCGTTCTGAATTCAGCAACGCGAGAAATAAATTTACTTCTCTATAGAAAATGACAAGTTTTTCAATGGACGTGGTTAAGTATTCTCAGTAGAGGATGTGGTTTAATTCATAATACTATGTCCACTTTAATAATAATTTTAGTTTTCCTGGAAACATAACAGAAACCTATGTTTCAAAATGTACCTACAACACACGTGATTTAATTCTCTCAAATTTTCACAATAAACACATAATACATCTATGCATTTGTAGGTTAAAGTTCCACTGATCCACTTTTCATTTTTATTGCTATTACAATAACGGCAAAAATTGGGTTTAAGTGCTTTTCCCGAACAGTACCCTGTACTTACAGTCAAATTTATAATTATAACTCAATCACGCAGTCTAGGAAGAAGTGAGTTTTAGATGCAAAGAGATTTTTATGTAAAGTAGAGATCACGTCAAGCTATACACATTGGGCTTTGTATCTGTCTTATATCCTAAACCATAGGGGCTAATGTAGTACTGCAACTTAGTGTGATTCGCCACTGTCCTAACCTAATCTACCTGATTATTCCTGATTACACCTTCCACACAGACCATCATAAATTTTAAATTAATTTTGAAAATAGTTCTCATTTGTCTAAGTAATAATATCTAGGACATGGGAAAACTGCGAGTAAACTATCTTATTGTCAAAAGTTTCTCGATCATGCTCACAATTGTACTGTAGGTACCTACCTAAACAGTGCTTTAGGTCTCGATGGCAGTTAGATTTAAGAACCGTGCACCCTTACAGGTATGTGGTGCGTTGCACAAGCATTGAACTAAAATTATTGACTATATATCTAACTACTTTGAGTAGAACTAAAATATAACCACGGTGCTACGTGCGGCAGCGCGGCCGTGCATACCGAATCGTAAGATCAAAGCACGCATACCTTACCCACACCGAAAGCCGTACAGCATACTACAGCATACTGTTTCTTATAACGTCTGCGTGTAAAGGTGTGTTGGTGTGATCGAGCACACAGAGACAGCTCAGACCAACACTATTAAAAGGTATAATAAAAGTTACCACGACATGAGCACGGAGTACGGTACTATTTGTTTGGAGGGAGGTTCGGAGGCACTCGTACAGGCGAGTCAGAGGCTGTGTCGGCGGCCAGCGCCAGTTTACCGTTGTGAGGCGCGCAGTGCGGCCGGACGCTGATCGCCCCCCCGCCCGCCGCAACCCGCGACCTGCCAGCCGGCCACAGGAGTCGCTGCAGGCCCTCCTCCAGCCTTCCCGAATCATTATACTCACTACACCGGACTGACTAAACCAACAACAACAACCAACTTTTTGTGCTCTCGAAAGCGGGGTGTAATGAACTTTACAGCTTGAGTCTATGTTCGCTACAGACACAGTGTTTCAACTCGTGATCAATTGACTTGAGTGATAAAACTGATATTCGATATTTGGATCGTTTCCGGTTCAACTTATAAGGTGAGTAGTAGTTCATAAGTTTAGTTATATTCTGATGAAGATGAATGAGTAAAGAGTTCTATGGTCCATTAAGCAGGACAAAGATAGATGGTCTTGAAACTTACAAAAGCTCCCATACCAATATGTTGTACCAACCAACACGTTGTGTTGTTGTCAGGAGATAAAGCTGTAAAGAAAATGTCGGGAAGCAGCGCGCGCGCCGCGTAGCGGAAAACTACTGCATGAATAGAAAAGAGTAGCAGTAAAAATTTGATTGATGTCTGAAGTCTTCACTAGATTCAGTAGAAATAGTTTTATAATTGTAGTGTTCAATCTTTATTGTTTTATTAATCAAATTTGTAAAAGACTGTAAAACTTAATTTTAAAACATTTAATACCAGGTTCCTTAATTAAAACTCGCTTGGCAGTTAAATAATTGGTACACCGGTCTTAATTCACCTTGTATAAGACTTTATTATCATAAAATGTGGAGCAATTTAAACTGAAAAGCTACTTGAGGAAAGAATTATGCGTTCATTTAAATACACGGAACTGCAAAAAGTTCTATGAAAATTATTCATTTATGGGCACACGGAACTGCAAATGTTCTCAAATAAAAATTAAATATTGAATTTAAAAATCATTTAGAGTACCTAATTTAAATTAAATTATGTTTGTTATTTCATTATTTAAATTGAAAGGAGCAGACCAAAGGAAGTCAATTTTAAACCATCAATCAAACCAAAAGCATAGCATTTCTTGATTGATGACATGTACATCTATTTTCATATTTTGCAAAGATAGCTTTGAGTCATTCGAGAATCACCATGACCAAAGACATTATGACCCGGCTCGCCAACTTGTGGAAAAACCGTGGGATTAGCCTCAACACCGCCAGTAATCTATTGTACTCATATACAGCTAAATCTTACCCAATTTATTATAGGTACTTACATCGAACTGTCTGAGCTACAGAAACAAGCACAAAGACTATTAGAAGTACCTTAATCATTCGGGGTATAAAATTGGTGCTGTCCTATCTTGTAATGTATATAAACAGCTATTTTTAAATTAAACCACATAATCTACTAATTGAACAACTTTCTCAAAGATACATAACAATAACGCAAACATTGAAAAAAAATTGTACCTTCCCGCACAGTAACTTTTCAGAATTAATTTTTATAGGGATGTCTCTTTGGGAACATTGTTCAGTATAATTTAGTATAGTATGTAGTTTCCTTTATAGATAACTGTCTATGATCTGCAGTTTTAGCTATCCAGTTTCAACCATTATGACAGCTTTATCAGACATGCCATTGCGCAGGTTGATGTGCAGGCAAAACTGTACTTAACAGGTTGAAGGTTATGGAAAATAATTACATATCATTGTTTTGTCGGCCAATGGCGGTTAATAATTTACAAATTTCTTTAAACTTTTGGATAGAATAAAAAAAACGTGAAATACAAAGGTGAAATTCTGATCATTCTAAACATTTTTGCCGCATCAAATTACAACTTATAATTTTAGAGTAACGCCATGCTAAAAATGTACTACAATTAGATAGGAAAACACCATAACAAACCATATGTCAAATATTTCAAATAGACATAAATATGACGACATACTTTACAATGTTTTCTTAAGAAACAATATTAATTACCGTTAATTTTCCACGTGGTGGAGAGAGTGAACAATAAGTCACTTTTGCGTTTGTTCAACATGCGATGTGAATCCGCCACTGGTCTTTTGTTTGTTCTAGCCAAACCAATTAATTGCATAATTAAACATTTTCTAGGAAGCTCTACAGTTATATTAACTGTTTATGATTACGAGTAATGTACCAAAATTATGTTTCCAATACTTGTTGGGAAAAGGGTAATATGGATCAGATAGTTATCTACGTATATTTGCAGTATTTCAAAAGTACTAGCATCAGGTGAGTTCGTTAAAAACAATTACTGATTTAATACTTTTTTTATCGAAGATAATATTTTTAAACATCGATCATTGGACATAAATATCTACGAAAAATGTACTATGATGTAGTTTTTAAACTTTTCGTCTTTTTTGACACAACACTGCATATACAGTTCTAGTATCTAACAAAGATCTAAGAGCAAATAAAAGTACGCGTATTTAATACATCGATATGTAGTATAATGAATATCTTCATTCAATCGCTAATAATTCTGAAGCAAAAGACATCAACGCGTAGCGAAAGTTCAGAAATATTTGAAATAAAAAAATCAACGCCTAAAAAAGTAAAGTGGTCAACCTAGAAAGTACCTAATGATTAAAACTACGTTAACATTAAAATATATATTTTATCAAGGGATTATCCGGCATTGAATTAACTTGTATTTGAGCAACAGTACCGTGATGGTTAAGAGATTGAAAGGAATTTCACACTTTCGATCTTTTTAGCTAATTTGTCTAATTTTTTCCAAGTCATATCATAATAGATGTTTTGTTTCGGATATTCACTTTTTTAACTATGCCAGGAGGCACAGTTTGAGGTTTAATGTGAGTAAAAAGTGCATTCTATGTAACAAAACATTTAAAGTGAGTAAAAAGCGAGTCCTCTGTAACAAAACATTTACGATATTAACTCACTCCAATTTTTCCAAGTCCTTTTGAAATTTCTAACCTAAAATTAAACACGTCATATAAGGTTAAGTGGTATTAAATATTGTAAGACTTGTATGCAAATAAAAGTAGCTTTAACAATAACGATAAAAGTTAAGGTGGATGCGACGAAACATGTTCCCAAACTCAAAACTTATTATTGTTTTTCTCATTTTTGAATAAAAAGTATTAAATGTTTATGACATTCATAATGGTTTATGACACTAAGCGACCATAGTTTAATGTGAATTAGGTTTTTCTAGCAAAGTTGTGTTGTTTTATGCATTACTTTGTAAATGAACTTGCACAACAACTTTAAAGCGTGTTTATAGTTGTTTTGCAGGATCATTTCAAACTTAAGGGTCCGTTTCGCCAAACATGCTCTCGCGTTTGGACAATTTAGCATATTAAAACAAAATATTTTTAACAAATAAAATTTGTGTAGGTAGTTAAGGGGTTGAAATACATTATAATTTTTCAGATTTGACACAAGCATCACAATCATTGAGCAAAAAAATCGGAAAGATCAGTAAAATCACGGAAAACGTAATTTGGCTTTGGAACTAGTATGATCAGTCTACTGATCTAACTACAAACTAAAATATTTTTTTATAGAGCAAAGAAATGAAAGTAGCCTTTACAGATTTTTATTATTTTTTATTTCCTTTCGTTCTTTTAAAAGAAATACTCAATCATTCTACATTTTTCCTGCACAGAAAAATTTGGAAGTTTGTGTATTTCTTTTTAAATAACGAAAGGAAAAAAATATTAATATTTTATATGAATAAGGTACTTTGAACTCTTTACGTAAAAAATATATTTCAATTTGAAACAAAAAAAATTTTTTTTTTCTGTTCGCAACGCAAAATTAAATTTTTCGTGACTTTAGTGATCTTGCCGATTTTTTTTCCCGATGCTTGTGATACTTGTGTGAAATCTGAAAAATTATAATGTAGTTCAACTCCTTAACTACCTACACAAATTTTATTTATTAAAAATATTTTGTTTTAATATGCTAAATTGTCCAAACGCGAGAGCATGTTTGGCGAAAGGGACCCTTAAAGCATAAAATAACACAAATTTGCTAGAAAAGCCTAATCAAGATTAAACTATTATCACGTAATGCCATAAACCAAATTTATTTACTACTTTATATTAAAAAAAAAACCGGCCATGTGCAAGTCAGACTCGCGTACCTGGAGTTCCGTATTGTGGATGATAAATTTAATTTTGTCATGTTTTTTCGTGAATTTCTCAACCGCTTTATTTTTCCTCTAATCTTTACGTTAACATATATTGCCACGACTCTTTTCATATTTTTTGGTCCGTCAGTTTTGGAGATAAGGCGGGGGTGGACATACATATTTTTCGGGTTTCCGAAAGATTTCTCGAAACCAGTGCCAGTAAATATAGTAAAAGTATATATTTTAACAATAATTTTTTTAATATCTACAATTTGATACCCATATTGTATTTTTAGGATAATATTTTTTATTTTTCCTTACTTTTGTTTTGGATATATTTTGAACAATGTCAAATTTTTCATATTATTTTGTACACAGTGATATGTGAGCAAATTAATGCTATTTTGGTGCCAAATTTCATGTCTTTATCTTTAACGGTGCTAAAGTTATGAGGCTGTGACATACGGACGGACGAATGGACAACGGAGTCTCACCATAAGGTTCCTTTTGTACCTTTTTGGTACTACGGAACCCTAAAAATAAGAAAAACAATCATAAGTTTCGCGTTTCGGAACGCGTTTCGTCGGTTTTCCTTTACCTTTATGGCTTAGTGGTGGTCAACTTGGTCGTTTAAAACACAATTTTTTATATGAAATTCAGAAATTAAGAAAATAATACCGTAATTCGAAACAATCAGGGTTTATTATTTTATCCAGCTATATAAAGTCTAGATAATAAAATAAATCATAACATAACCAATTAAATAATAAAGCTAAAGCTCACTTTGATATTACAAAATAAATTTGACGTTTCGATCAGTGGTCGAGTGATCTTCATTGGTCGTCACGGGATGTTGTAATGCGCACCAAAACCCTCGCGATTTTCCCAGAAAATCTGAGGCTCAGACGCCCCGCAGCGTTGCTCGCGTGGATCCCGTTTTTCCCGATCCCGTAAAAATATTCTGAAATCCCGTCTTAGCGGATGTCTACGTCATATAAGGAACCTACAGTCCAAATTTCATGTTCCTAGGTACAGCCGTTTGGTCTAGGCGTTGATAGGTCAGTCAGTCATTCGGGTTATTCCTGTATATTAAAATGTAGCGGACGCCGCGCAGCGTTGCCCGTGTGGATCTCGTTTCTCCCGATCCCTTGGGAATATCCTAAAATTTCTTTTTGGTGGATGTCAACGTCATACAAGGAACCAATGATTTTTTGTCGACCACTTTTTCTACTACGAGACACGATGCTGACACAAAAACTAAAACCGCTTTTTATTTTTATTGTTTGCTGCTTCAGTGAACTTTAATTTAAAATCATTTGTAGGTTTTGATACACCTATGGGTTCATATTAGCTAAAATCACTATAATTAATTACTCAGTTTACATTATATATTCCTATAAAACACTTTATTACAATTATTTCCAGATATATTTTGACTTCTTGTCGGCATCAGTGGAACTTAATACAATTTATATAATATACTAAAATGTTTAGTATATTATACTAGCTTTCGCCCGCGTCGATTAAGTTTTTGTATAGTCACTAGATATAATGTAATTGTAGATAGTAATGCCACTATCCCATCCTCACTATCCCATCCCACTAATATTCAACGGCGTGAAGGAGTAACAGTACATCACTTTTCTATAGGAACTTGACACCCCATTGCCTTCCAATGGAAACTGATATATGGGATAAAAAGTGACCTATGTCCTATTCCAGGTCTAGAACTACATTTGTGCAAAGTTTCAGCCTAATCGTTTCAGTAGTTTTAGCGTGAAGGAGTAACAAACATCCATCCATCCATCCAAACTTTCGCATTTATAATAGGGATTTTTATTAAGTTCCACTGATGCCGACAAGAAGTCGAAATAAATCTGGAAATAATTGTAATAGTGTTTTATAGGAATATATAATAATATATAATGTAAACTGAATAAAAAACAAATAAATTTTCTTTAATATTTATTTATATAATAGATTATTGCAATTTATCTACTGTTGGATAAACATATAAATACTTTAAAATCATGTCAAATCTCGATGAGATCGTGAGTCGCCATCATCACGCCAACTTACTGTAATTTCAATTACATATTATCTACATTGTACTACATATTGTACATTGTCCGAGTTCCAAGGGTTTATACATATATGACATTAACGTTTTCTCTATGCCTTGGATAATAATAAAAAATAAAAAAACAGTCAAGTACGAGTAGGACTCGCGCCCTGAGGGTTCTGTACGATTCAAATAAGTCAAAAAACAAGAATAATTTGAAAAAAATTACACACCTACAAAAATGAAACACAACTGCAAAATTGAGTTGGTCAAGTATTCAGGTACGGAACTCTTATAAGGGTTCCTAGAATATGACTTTTGAATGAGTAAAAATAAACATATAAAATGTTTCTTCTCGTAATTACACGAGAACTCGAAGTTCAAATACACCACAGTCGCCTGCAATGGCTATGGCAAGAAGATCTGCCAATAGGTAGCCTGTTATGCTGGCGTCCGTACGTTATAATTCAACTGCCGATATAGTACAAGGAAATTGTTTATCCTCTATTTCATGTAATTTTAGCTAGTTCCTCTATTAAAATGTTTGCTATAGTAAGCAAAAGATATAAGATACATTTTAGCGATGTGACGTGGCGATGAAGTTGCCTTTGTGGCTTATTTTAAATTAACGCTGTCAGAAGCAGTAATTAATTTTGCCGGAATGGATTGATGGTTATTGAAGACAATTTTATGATGATGCGGAATGCTATAAAAAGGTGGCTGTGTGATACCAGTACAGATAGTATTCTCGTCTGGAGGGGAGGAGTGTGGGGCGGCTTCTCATTGTTCACGATTCGCAATAGTCCTCGACGTGGCTCGTCAGCGCTGCGCCGGCGCTGCCGTGATCTGTCACTTGCGTAACATGCATGCGCATGCCCCACACTGCATGTTACCATTAGTCCGCAATACTCTACCTGCCAGTGGCTAACTGTGCCATGTTCTTTACATGACTCAACTCGACATTGTTCAATATCTCGGTGGATGCCATTAATACTCGTAGCGACAACTAGGTTACCTACTTTTAACGATATTACAATTTATTGACCTATTCTTCGTGTACTAAATTCATTGTTCATCTATGTAGATCTACAATAAGTAAAGTTATATAGCAGATCGTGGTGCTTGTCTTCTTGTTTGTTTTTAAATTAGCTTAAAAGCACAATGTTACTTTTCAAAGTTTGGGCGAATATGAAAACGAAAAGATTTCGCATTTGGTATGACGGCGGTCCGGAGAGTATTGCTAACATACTATGAAAGGCACTCTGGATAATATCTGGGAAAAAACTTGCTCCTTGCGCTTATATTAAAGGTATCAAAGCGAATATATTTTAATTAAAAAACTAATTAATGTTATGCGTTTTTTAAGTAATTTTATTAATGTTTAACCGGTAGATATTTTTAGCCACGATCCGGAAGTCTATTGTAAATTAATTATTATCGAAAATCGTTAATTCTACGGGTTAATAAGCTAACTATCCGCCATTGGCACCTGTAAGGTACAGAGCACTGTACCTTATTTAAAAAATTTACAAAAACAAATTCTGTATACGTGTAAATCAAATCTCTACGTCACAGATAATTTTAACCCTCTTAATTCTCATTACCGCTATAACAATAGTAAAATGATAGTTTGCATTCCAGATCGTAGCTCGGATCCATCATAATCACCTTATTCATCCACAGATTGATGTGGATGTGACGGATCTCAAGCCCAAACGCACAATTTATGATTATTTTTCTCATTTTTGTAATAAAAAGTATCAAGTTAATATGATTTATGGCATTACGCGACAATAAGTTAATGTCAATTAGACTTTTCTAGCCTTGTGGTGTTATTTTATGCACTGCTTTGTAAATGATCCTGCACAACAACTTTAAAGCGTGTTTATAGTTCTTGTACAGGATAATTTACAAATTATTGCATAAAATAATATCACTAGGCTAGAGACCCCTATCATCCATCCCTTCCGAATTAAGGCTTAAACGGTGGCAAGAAAAACACGCACCTTCGGACAACTTCATCACCCCGAATGAATCTCTTCGTGCAGGAAATAAGCTGCCGTGGCCAACCTGGAAGTCTCTCAACCGACTTCGAGCGCAGGTTGGGCGCTGTAAAGAGACCCTCAGCAGATGGGGCATGATAAGCGCATCCCACACCCAGTGAGAGTGCGGTGCTCCTTCACAGAACATGTCTCATTTGCTCTCGTGCCCAGCGTGCCCAAACACCTCTACGTGGGATGACCTATGGAAGACCTCAGCAAATGCTGTGGATGTGGCTACGTACTGGTCCAGGATCTTGTAAAGGAACCATTGACACGAAAAGAAGACTAGGCTAGAAAAGTCTAATTGACATTAAACTATTTTCACGTAATGCCACAAATCACATTAATTTAATACTTTTTATTCAACAATTAGAAAAATAATCATAAGTTGTGCGTTGGGAACGAAATCCGTCACATCCATTAGCAATGTCTACTACCAATACGGCATAGGTTTTAATTGAATGGTGCCATTTCAATTATCAAACACGTAAAAAAAGCTATGTTCACATTGAACAGGTAAACTAGAGTAATTTCGAACCTTGAACCTTCAGCTGACCGGCCGCGGCCGTCTACTGTTCGTTGTTAAGCGGAAGGCACGCACTGTTTACTGAATCGTCCAAAACCTGCGGGGCTTACAAAACTTCTTATGAAACTGTGTTAAACACAGCCTAACGCCTAGAGGCAATTTCGATGAAACTTTTGTGAAAATAACTGCCTAGCTTCATCTTTTTCTAGTCTGATATTGGTATTTTTTGTGGTGCAAAAAATTTACTGAATTCAATTTACCATTCTGTCATAAAATAAAGCAAATTTCACGTAATCCAGATAAACCAGAATAAATTTTCCGAGGCCTTGACCCCCACTTGGCCAGCGTGTGGTGAGGCGGAAGGCTAGTGCGCACTCAACTGTGGCGATCCCCTGCGCAGAAAGCGGTGTCCTTGAGTACCCAACAAAAACAATTATGTAACCTATAGCTCTAAACAAGAGGGTTTAAGTACTGGATATTTTTGTTATCAGCTAGTTGAGCCGACAATAATAATTGACTGTCATTAAAGATTTACTGAAGTATGGGTCGGTGTAAATTAGTATATGTATATTCAAGAGTGTTAAACTTCAGTTTACGTAGGTTATTTAATTTTAAACTTCACATTACAGTTTGGTTTATCGAATATTTATTAGAAAATTACATGTTTTGAAACTTATTAACGGGATTGTTGTTAAAGTTATTTAGATCTTGTCCAGTTAAAATTTCCAAGGGTGAGCTGTTGTCTTTCATGTAAATATTTTCAGAAAAGCTGCACTGACTTTAAGGATAAAGAATAAATAAACCTTTGGACTAATACTTTCTTTCCTAATGTTCTCTGTTGCTTTGATAATTAAATAATTACTTAATAAATCATAGCACTTATTTCCTTGTTTTAGCTGAAACTAAAATGACTTTTCAGAAAAAAAGTTGCAAAAGTTAATAAAGTAAAAATATAAACCTTATATAAACTCATTACCTATCTAAAAAACAGCACTTTTTTCAAAAACACTCTAGTGTGTTAAAATGGCATTATCTAATATCTTCTTTAGATTTGTTTTAAATATTTAGTTATAGCAACAGTGTGAACTTAACAGATTTTGTAGCTCCGGGTCACTTTTTTTTGATGAGACTTATCTACTAGCACAAACCACGAGTAAAATGTATGTATTACCATATAAAGAGAAGATGTTGGTGGTTCAACATGTATTTCCACATATGATCTAAGGAGTGTGGGCGTATGATTAGGATTCCAAAATGAGCATTACATTAACATTTAAAAAGTCTTTGATTTGACTTTCAACTTTAATAACTTAATTTAAAAAAAAAACAAGAATTTCGCATTTTAGGAAATATTCCAAAAAAGAAATCATTTGATAAACAACTCTATTGGGTTTGCAAATTGCATTCTTAGATTACGTTGATTCTGAATCTTATTATGCGAGAAATTCAGCCGCCTCGCCGTTAAAGGCCGAGCCGTGACTAACTCGCGCATTAAGCCTAATAATGTCGAATAAACCAACACAAACGCAGATACAAACAAACACATGCGATGTTTTCCTGCTTGAATATAAACGGTGTTTTTGTTGGACATTAGAGGCGAAACCGCCGAATACCGCTAGCAGCGGACGGTTAATGCTCTCGGATTCCGCAATGAATTAACATGTATTCGGTACGGTTACATTTTCATCTTTGCAAGTAGGTATATACAACCTTTAATGATAACAACTTTTAATGATAAGTATATATGTATCATATATATATATATATATATATATATATATATTTATGTCGCTCGTAAAATGTGTCACTGCTGGGCTTGGCCCATACATCATAGTCTGCCTGAGAAGATTTTTATAAAAAAATGTCCCAAGAATGGGACAAATTGATAAAAAAAAAACTATTTTAAATTTTCAACCTCTTTTTATACGTACATATAACCATAGAGTATATTGATTACTGGATATAACTCAAAAAAGAAAAAGGTTTCAACCCTACAACTTAATAAATAGTTGAAATTATGCACTCGTATGTGTGTCTGATACGCAAACAATTAGGCCTTTGTCAGTCACACGGAAACTGGGGCAACCGTTTGTTTTTTTTTTTCATTTATTCAGATAAATGCTAACGTCTACGTGTTACCGAAATGGCCTGAAAATGCGTCACTTGGTAAAGTAGGTGCAAAATATTTTTTTTATTTTTCTTCTGAACAGAAACTAAATAAAATGTTTTATTTTGCA
This sequence comes from Ypsolopha sequella, assembly GCA_934047225.1. Taxonomy (NCBI): domain Eukaryota; kingdom Metazoa; phylum Arthropoda; class Insecta; order Lepidoptera; family Ypsolophidae; genus Ypsolopha; species Ypsolopha sequella. The sequence continues at coordinate 16,793,360 of OW203987.1, forward strand.
ATTTGTTACTTACATAGTTTTCTGCCGAGCTTCTAACAAAACAGATAGCATATTATTTCACTCAAGTGTGTGGAAAGAACCCAAAAAAATCCAACTAGTCTCAAAATAAAATTAAGAACCAGTTTTTGTTGTTGGGATATTCGATGATAGAGTGCAAGTGAAAGTCATGATCGACGCATACACAGTTCCGGTTTGTCTTAGTTTTTATCACTGATTAGTAAGTCTTTCTTTTAACCGTGAACGAAGTAACATCAAGTGTTTGGACAAGAATAACGTTGGGGCAATGACAAGTTTAGCGAGTGTCCAAACCGCAACGAAAACAAGCTAGTGAAGGTCGCAAGTATGTTATATCAACTAGTCGATGCAACTTACGAATCGAAATATTCATCATCTTTGAAAAGAAAGCCTGCGATAATGCACACAAAATAAACAGTGTTTATTGATTGAAGTGGATAAGTAACTATACACATAAAAGAAAAAACCGGCCAAATGCGAGTCAGACTCGCGTACCTAGGGTATACGGAAATGTGGATGATAAATTGAATTTTGTCATTTTTTTTCGTGAATTTCCGAACCGCTTTATTTGTCCTGTAATATTTACGTAAACACATATTACCATGATTTTTTTCATATTTTTCGGTCCACCAGTTTTAGAGATAAGGGGGGGGACATAATTTTTTTATGGTTTTTCAAGGATTTCTCGAAATAGATGCAATTAAATATAGCCAAACTATTATATTTTTACAATCAGACTTTTAATACCTACAATTTGATACCCATACTGTATTTTTCTGAAATATCTTTTTTATTTATTTTGACTTTTTTTCATGACATAGTTTTTTTTAACACCATGATATGTGGGCAAATTAATGCTATTTTTGTGCCAAATTTCATGTCTTTATCTTTAACGGTCCTAAAGTTATGGACGGACGGCCGGACGGATGGACGAACGGACAACGGAGTCTCACCATAAAGGTTCCTTTGTACCTTTTAGGTATTACGGAGCCCTAAAAACGTAGTAAATAAGGTAGTCTCACTTTAACTTATTTTGTCTTCTGTTTCTGGTTCCAAACGTTTAAGGGCAAGATTTTTAAGCTAATATAAGTATATTTATAAGAAAGTGGAATTTGCTTGCGGCTGCGCCCAAGCACAAGGTGACCCTAACTAAATATGTTTCCTGACTTGTTTAATTAACATGCTAAACAAACTCCCTAAAAACCCCTCCGCTTAGTAATCCGTTGTTTCTAAATTATGAATTCTTCTGTTCTTTGTCTGTCTGTTGCTGGTATTTATATAGACTGGGGCAATTGAGGTGATACAAAATAGGTACAGAATTACCCTATAATTGGCTTTTTGCGACGATTTTATGACAATATAGAGGTACTTACACATATGTGCAATATCAAATCATTATAATATTTTCTTCTAATAGTATTATTGTGCAACTGTAACATAATTTGAGATATTAGGACACGAGTGCTTGTTTACAATACGAACGAAGTGAGTTTCGTAATATACTGCACGAGTGTACCAATATCTAAATTATGTTCCGTTGCACACAATACTTTATATACGATCATCAAAAATATCGTCCACGCATGACATTATTTATAATATTTTTAACTAACAATTTCACGAAAAATTAGAAAAAGAACACTCGTCATGATATTGTCGTGATACTCGTCATGATACCTGAGACCATGAGATGAGTATAATAATATGTACCATGCCTGAGACCAATCAGAAGCAAACGAGTAGAGAGGGCGTGCCTTAAGAGTATTAGCATGCCCTAGCAAAAATATGGCTATCCGTCCAACACAAAAAGGCCAATGGCAAAGACTTCATTAGCTTTTAATAGAAGCGGTTATTAGTTGGCTCAATGGTCTTCTTTTCTTTGACAGGTAATATTAATAATCACGCAGCAAAACAACAAATTGGAGGGTTTTTAGCTAATACTGGAATATTTTTTAGGCAAAAACATATTGAATTTTAGTAGATTCAGTTCATATTTCTATTACCTATATTATGAAAAAAAAATTCAAGTTGATCCCTTAACCGCGTTCTTCTAACGAACATTTGAAAGCAAAAAAAAAATACGTTGGAAATATTTTTTTTTTAGACCAAAGTAAATATGTTAATACATTTTTTTAATAGTACATTCAGTGAATAAAAAACCAATACACTTAAAAGTTGAAGATAGGAAATAAATTCTCTAAAATAGTTAATTTAAAAGTGTTTACCGAAGTCATTAAAGCCGATTCTGAAGGCTTTAATTTTAGTTTTAGTGCTGTCAAAACTATACTATATTCTTTATTGCAAAATAATCTTTAAGGTGTCAGAAACAGAAGCTGTATAATATGTATATGTAAACGTAAAAATGAAGAATACAATTCACGCAATGATGATTTAGAAAAAAATATTTTATATCGTTTAATTTATGGGTAAATTTTTCTTTTAGGCTTATTTTTAGATTTTGCTTATTTTAGTTAGATTTAATTTATTATCTGTTATATGCTTGGGATATCTTTGATGGATAAAATCCGAAACGAAGATATCCGTCAGAGATCGAAGGTGACCGACATAGCCTGCCGAATCAGTAAGTTGAAGTGGCAGTGGACCGGCCATATTTGTCGCCGACGTGATAACCGTTGGGGCCGTAAGGCATTGGAATGGACACCACGTACAGCAAAGTGCAGCGTAGAGGCCACCCTCGTGCCCGCTGAACTGACGATCTGAAGGACGTTGCAGGTGGCGGCTGGATGAGGATGACTGAGGACCGCCAAGAGTGGCGTAATATTGGGGAGCCCTATGTCCGGCAGTGGACGAATACGGGCTGATGGATGGATGGATCTGTTATTTAAGTTTTTTGTTTTTAATAAATTTTACTACATTCACGCAGTGAATTACTCACCGCGATAAATAAAAGGTCCTTCGTTGTGACGTGACGTGGCGCAGTAGATTGCGGAAATGAGAAAAGTAAATCACTTTATTTATGTATGTATGGTTGTTATTAACTTATTAACTAGTTGTTCAATAGCTACTTGATATTGTAAGATAGATAAGTAACATTTGATTGCGGTGCCGGTATATGGAAATGTACATAAATTAGTTTTATAAATACTTGAATATGTTAAAGTTGCCAAGAACGTTGATTAATCGTGTTGAGTAGTCTCTACAACTGTAGTGAAAATACTAGTGATGGCAATAATCGAGTATTTTTCATAATCGAATACTAACATCTCCAGTGCTGTTAATAATCGAACGATTCAGTTAAGCGAATAGCTCGACTAGTTGTTGGCTCAGTTGAATGAGAGATTAATTTCAAGATTTTCGGTAAAATGTAGAAAAAAGTTGTCTGATTTCATATACAGAAACCATCACTCCCGTCGCTTTGTATGAAAATTGTGTGTAAAAAATTACAGTGTTTCTGTGTTAAGTAATTTCTTAATTTCAAACTCGACATAACTCTCGAGTAAAAAGCAAATCAGGAGATCGAGCTGCCCGAGTTATGTAAATAATCGGGCAGCTCGTGTAGTTTCTCTCGATTTTTGCTATCGCTAGAAAGTAAATAAATTTTTAAATAAAATAAACTATCAAGCTAAGCACAAGTTTCCTTAACCCTCTTATCATTCTCATTATAGTTTTATTATAATTTCATCCAGATAATGTAGCCGATTCTGTAGGCTTTAATTTAAGTTTTAGTGCTGTCAAAACTAAAACTTTTTCAAAGTAATTTAGCTTCTGTTCCTAACATTTAAAGACTATTTTGTAATCAAGAAAATTAAGTTTTGACTGCACTAAAACTAAAATTAAAGCCTTCAAAATCGACTTTATTATAAATATAAATAATAGGTCTTTACCTATGAAATTGCCGAAATTTTCTTACAGATTCATGAGCTCATAATTCCTGTAAATTCAATAGCTATTTCAATTATTTGTTATTTGTTCGAAAGTTCATTTCATGGTTTTACATCTACGTATTAAATTTTGTTTTTATTTTCGGTTTGATTATAAAAATTAAATCTTCAAAAACAGTTCGTCTTAAATGCCATCTATTTCCATGATAAGATTCGAATATTACTTAATTTGGATAAACTATTCCTAAAAAAATGCAAAAATGTTAGTACTGAAAATTGAGTTTCCTTCAAATTCTCTATAGAAAGCAGCAATTTCATATGTAAAGACCTAATGTAAAGATCAATATGTGTTAATGGTGCATTTGTGATGTTTTTTTTAAACCTTCTGATCATAACAACTTAAATTATAATGAACAACTTTTCATACCCAAATTTTGGAATTACCCGAGAAATAATAACTTTCCTAAAGAAGTTATTTTCTTATTAAATTTATATATTTCTACAATTCATTTCGGGTTGTCTTTATACGTAAGAAAATCAATATGTATTTATATTGTCTATGGAGAAATGAATTGTTTGTACATACGACCCGACCGCTGACATATGCCGATGAAAGGCGTGACGACGTATGGCGCGCCATACATTTTTATCGGCAATATGTTCGCGGCCGGGTTGTAGAATTTATGTATGTGATTGTTTGACAGTTTTTTTTTTCGAATGCCATAGAGCATTGTTGTTTAATGGATTTATACGTATAAGTAGAGCGCAATTTTTTCATCACGCATCTACTACATATTATTAGTTTTTGCTACAAGGGCGAAAAGGAATAAATTACGAGGATGTTTTAAACGTAACCGAGTAATTTATTGCTTTTACGCCCGTGTATCATACTACGTTTTTCAATGCATAGTGTGAGGAATTAAAACAAATATCCTAACATAGGAAAGGTTGCAACTTAGCCAACCATTGTAAATAAAAAAAATAAAAAAATATAAAGCCCTGGGGCAAAATAATCGACTTTCTGTTCGGTTTTGATGCATAAAAAGTGGGCCTTTACGAGCACTTGCATTGAAAACATACTTATAGTAGAATAATGGAATTACTAATTGAAATAAAATACAAAAAAGTTATCGTAACAGTTGACTCTTGGAGTAATCTAAAAACTTGCGAGAATAGTTATTTCTTTGTTTATTTGCCAGAGGGTTTTTTCCCGACATAATTATAATCTTTTTGCGAGTGCTAAACACGGAAGAAAACGGCCATTAATGTCATTTGATCAGGATCTCGAGCATGGCATTACGAACTCATTTTAGGTATAAATCAGAGCTTAATTTGTCGTGTACTTTTCTAACAGCTTGTCCGACCTTCAGCTTTAATCGGTTTACGATTTGATATTTAACTACACCTAATAAAGTAACAATGTTAAATAAATACAAGTAAAGTCGCCACTGGAAATAAAACTACACTTGTGTGGGTTCATACTCGTCAGTTATATTAAGTAATGTAGGGTTTTTTAGAGTATAGAATTACATGTCAATTAATCAAAAGTCAAATTACTTATCAATTAATTACTTATCAATATAAATTTCTAATTTCTAAATCTTAATTTTTAATTCTACTTTGTGTTATCAGATGCATAAAAATATTTAAATAATGCATGTTTAGTTTTAGTTTTAGTTGTTATTATATAATGTTGTGCATGTAAATGTAAATTTCTTAACTTAAAATGTCATGTTATGATTAGGTTTATGATTGCCGATGTATCAAAATTTCAATTATATTTATTTTATGTGGACCTTTACCCTGAGAGGCGGGTTTTTTTCTCAGTTCAGGGTAAATTTAATACTTACATAATTGATGCTGCATTTTTATGAGGATAATAAATAATTTGTATTTGTATATTTGTATGTAACATAAAAAAAATTGCTCTGCTCGCGATTCCGTCGTATTTGTATGGGCATAAACGAAATTACTGATAACCGTACCGTTTTTTTTTTTTTTTTACTTATTATCGGAACAAAAAGTCCTTCGAAATCGGTGTAGCTTTTGAAAGCACTATTATATTTTAATACTTATACACCTTTACAGCAAAAAAAACCTTTTCATCCCATCTATTCGAAAAACGATTATTAGTTCTTCAACAAGTGCGAACAAAGTAGGTCTTTTCTGCAAGAAACTTTCATGGGGCAATGATGAGTTTTGAATTTGGAACATGAATGTTGTTCCTTATAGTGTTTCGTGACCAAAGAGTTCGAACGAAAATACTGTAAAAAAAAGTTACTGGCCGGTTATCTGGGCAGCGCCCTGAAAAAAAAAATGAAAGGATAAACGCGTGAACTACGTGCTCGGTACGAATTCTATTCATAGCATAATTTTAATTTTAATATAGTTAAACAAAAATGGGTTCGTCAGTTCGTCACGTTTAGTGACACATGAAAATATAAGAAAAGACGCATTTCATGTGATAGAGAACCTATTACCATGTAAATCACGAGAAAAATATTTGAAAGCGTATGATAATTTCCTCATGTGGAGAAATGCAAACGGAGCGAAGACTTTTTCGTAATCTGTTTTCTTAGCCTATTTCCAAAAATTAGCCTATTTCAAAGAAATAATTCTTTTCCGAATATCATTGTGTTAATAAATAAGTTCTAGATTTGTATCTAATAACGCCTTTTATTTCTTTTCCTCATAGATCGGATGAAAAGTAGAGTGTCTCACACGGCCACAAAATAATTTTTCCTTGGGTGACGTATTTTGAATCCCTCGCTGTGCTCAGGATTCTACTTTAGAATTCAAAATAACGCCCTCAACGTAAAAATATTATTTTGCTCCCTTGTGATACAATCTACTATTGTAGATCTGGTCAAGTAGGGTGTTATAAAAACGGTCTTTTAAAAACACGTTGAGGCTTCTCAAACGTTTTTTAATTCTAAGTAGTGTTTGAGTATAAAAGACGACAGTGGAACTAAACTGGTTTATCCGACATTGAGACATTTAATCAAATTCAAGAATTTTCTAATGTACTTTAGGGCATCTCAACAAAAAATAGAATTTAAACTTTCGTATAAGCACATAGACCGGTTTGGCATTAAGTTTAACATTTTTAAAGGCCTAAAATGCGAATAGCTGGGTTTGCAAAAAATGTCACTTAGACCAGTTTATTACCACTGTCAATCTCAAAAGTTAAAAAAAAACCTCTCTTCTCCTTTCATTTCAATATTTAAAAAATTCACGCACATACACCGTGTAACTAAAAGATTTTCAAAAAATTTAACCACACACTTTACTGGTTATACCGAACCACTTCTATAGAAAAACTTTTGGAATAAGGCAAAGAAAAACACTTCCCCATAGAAAATTACGAATAGCTAATAAAAATTTAATTTGGGGAAGTAATTTTTTTCGCGTTATTATATTTTATTTTAAATTATATTTTACTTTAGAAGTGGTTCAGTATAATCAGTAGAGGATGTGGTTTAATTTTCTGAGCACGTCATAATTACACGGTGTATAAAAAAAACTACAAAGCAAAATTATTTTGGGACAAGCTGGACGCAAATAAATTATAAATTATTCGATAACGTAATATTATATCCATATCCATATAATGGGCCATATCTAAAGGGTAGAATAGGAGAGCTTGAATTTACGTGTAAGAACCAAAGAAGTCACACGATCGTAGCCGATGGAGATTTGTTGTCTCTCTCTGCTTTTTCCTTTGGAAGACAAGCGTAATACACCTATATGTATGAGTATATTTATGAACATAATTGTATAGTATCTAAGGTAAGCAGGATCTTTTAAATGAAAATTCTGCCGTTTTCTTTTATGTCATAATTAAATATTACAAAACCCTAACTAAACTATCGCTAGTAAGACAGGCACTCGAATTATTTTCGTTACTACGCGATATTAATGGGTTAGGGATGACACAAGTCGCTATTAGGTATTTATCCATACATCAGCCTAGTTTAATTTTATTTTATTTTAATACACATAAACATATTTATATCTTGTATATTTCGTTAAAAATATGATGATCTCATGTACTCGTAAATATAGGAGATATTAGAACAAATAAATGAATATATTGTTGATGAAACGAATGCCTGTTAGAAGGGAAAGAATAAAAATCAAAGTAGATATCATAATCAAAATTAATTGCGGATCCTATAACTGTCTTCATACAAAAGACATCAACGCGGACGCGCACTTTAAAGCATATGCATGGGTTCAGTTAATTGAGGGCGCCTAATTGATACACTCAAATTCATACTGGCAGATAGGTTCATATTTTATTTATTCTGTTATTTTTCTGTCTGTATAAGATATTTAACGATTTTTGTTTTCGATTTTATGCTGGTATATTAACAATTTTATTTGAGAACGGGATTATTTTCAAAGGAATTTTTGATCCATCCTCGTTAAAAATAAGTAGAAATGTTCAACTAAGAGGTTAGGGGTTTATTTAAGGAAATATTTTCTAATTGTTAAAAAATGGTAATTGAAAGAATAAAAAATTGGTAATTTTAAAGACTAAAATAAAAAAAAAACGTGGTCGTTCCGTAATTTATTATAATTGTATGCATATTAAAATTTGACTTCCTTGCTACATACATGCAGTTTTATAATTATGGTTGCCAAATTTCTTTTGAATCTAAGCGGCGCGGCGCCGGCGGCGTTGGTTTTGAATTTATCGGGTAACTATGTTTTTCATAAGACAACAGTTTTATTAAACTTTGCTATTAGTTGGTGCAATTGAAGAAATCATCGCTGACTTTCTACACTTGTTACTATTTCGGAAAATAAAACCTTATGATTAATAAATTGTATGTAAGTACTAAGTACCATAGGGAAAATTCAACAGGTCTACTTTTTACTCTTGTTATAATTAATTATTTAATCATAATAAGAGGAAACAGTATGATTATGCAATTTCCCTGATAGTGCATACCTACACAGAGAAAATAATAAAACCCAACGTTAGTATACTAATTCTGGACGGAGATATGTGCGCGTAGGTACACCTAAAATAGGAATTTCTGGGTGTGCGATGTCATGGTGTTAAAATGGTCATAGGTCTTAAGGGTTACCCAGGTTATATCCTTTATTTCCATACTGGATTAGCACAAGTTCTGTTTGTTTTCGAGATAATGGCTCCAGGTATGGACGAACATTTATAGTTAGTTACATATTAGGTGCCCACTTGTATAAAACGATTAACACATACTGGTTCTCGTAAATGTTCATCATATCTTCACTACCATCCTGTCTGGTGAAATCAAAGTGTCAATGACACTAAAACAATCAATAGACGGAGGAGATTTAAATTTGTGTAGTCAAAAATAAGTGTTACCGTTCCAACATGCAAGACATAATAAGTTCTTCAAACGTTTAACTTTATTATCGAGTTTTTTGTTATTTTTTCACACGTTGATACACTTTAATTTGAAAATGTGGTTCAGACGAATCTGCAAAATGAATAAACCGCAACAGAGGTATCCAATTAAGTGGTCTGCTAATAAAAGTGAAATCAACGCGAGGCCAGCGGCCGCGGCGGTGTAGCGGCGGGCAGAACGGCGGGGCGGGGCGGGGAGACGAGCGGGGGCGACGACACACACCATCACAAATGGGACTATTCAAACACTATAAAGTTATTGATATCTTCAATAAAATCACGCTCGCATTTGTTTGTGAAGAATATGAAAACATCTCCAATCTAAAAAAATACTAGATCTCAGCATTTTCGTCCATTGTCTTACTTATCTACTTACGTCCTACCTAGATACAACACAATTTTTGGAATGCGAACTTGGAAATAAATGTTGTCTAAAATTTTAAATGATTTATCAACTGCAGTCTTAAATGACATAAAGAGAAGAGTAGTTTTAAAGAAATATTTTTGAAATTAAAATTGATAAGAATAACATAAAACAACGTAAAATAAAATTTTAGTGAGATATATGCTTGAGCAACATTAAAAATTCTTTTAATATCTTGTAAATAGGTTAGATGTAAATAGTTTTTATTTTTTCATTTTTTTACCTATGCATTATAATGAAATTTAAAAATACTTCTTCTGCGTACAGAGAAAAATAATAAAGCTTTGTATTTGTGTACGTGTCGTGGGCAGATCATAGAATCTAAGTAGGTATGAATTATAAAATCTTTCACCAAAAGTTAAAAATAGGTGCGACGACGAGCGAATGCGAATTATATACATGTATATAAATTTGGGGCGCTGAGCGAAGTAGAGTGGAGCGAAGCAACCCTCAGGCAGCTCATAGCATGCCCAATTCTTTGATGTGCTGACGACATATCGATCTCGATAACAGTTAGTTTGAAGACAATGAATCGTGGCACAACTTTACCCTGACACGGATATGGAAAAATTAACATTGTTCATACCCGTACCAGGGTAAAGTGGAGGCATGTTTCCCTGGCCAAACTCTTCAACTTCCACTGATCACTATCATGTGATAAATGAACCATAAACAACCGCTGATACTGCTAGCTGTCTTAAAATTATGCAGATTTCTGTATTAGGGACATTACGTATTACGTAGTTATCTATCTATTATAATAAACGAGTTACTCGCCGAACTTTGAGGAGAAGATCAATTTATCATCTTGGTCCCAATAACGATAATTTGTAGACGGAAACAAGTATTTTGTTATGTATTAGTGAAACCGCCCGCTGTTTCTTCTCAGCGAATAAATCTGTACATGATTTATCAAGTAACTCGAACGTTTTGTTTGTTCATTTTGCATTCATCTTTTGATTCACCTACCGAGTTTTGAGCTAACTTTTAGAATGCTTTGATATATTTGAGAATACCCCTAATATAGGTATTTATAGCAAATTTTTCCTTAGCTGACCTGAGTTTGTTTTAAATCTAGTGTCTATAACTTATTTTAGTGTTCTATACTATATTATAAATACCTACAAGATGGTTCATTTCCAAATCACTACTTGGATCAGTAAAGTAAAACAGACTTTGCTCATAAATACAGTTACGAAAATTCCGTGATAAATCATTACAAGCATCTTATTAAAATTAAATACTACAATATACAAATTTGTAAAATGTTATATGATTCTTAGCGGAACTATAAATATTTAAAAGTAGTGTACTACAAGATAGACAGATCAATGAAATCAAGTTTTTTGAAAATATAGACTCTGTAAGGTACACGACCGTCATACTCACGACGACGCGGTACGTGTTAAACATAAGCACTTATTGTGTTTTTACTTTTGAAAATAATGTTAAAAATTGTATTTTGACATCTCTTTATGTTGTAAGTAAAATACTATCTGTATTTTTAATTTCAATTTTATATTTTTATTGACATGTAATGACCGTTATGAAAAAATTTATAACAAGGCTCGACTTGAACCCATATTACTGTCTATCGCGGCCCTTGTCTAATGTTGTCGTTGTATGTACTTTTTGTAGTCAAGTACGTGAGTATTTCAGATCAAGAAATCCAAGTGAGTATCGATTAAATTTTGACAGATAAATTATCAACAAATCTACTGACCTCCGTATTATAACCACTGGACAGGCGGCTGTCAAATAATTTTTGTGCCTATTTGTTTTACACCATTTTGGCGCTGTAAGCAGCTACGAAGTTCCATGGAACTAAAATTTTAGCAATATGCGCAATTTGACGGTGATGTGATATCAATCAAAATGTGCTTCAAATCTCGGATTAGAAGACGATTTTTGCATTAAACGTCAAAAATGGTATGGTACGTATGAACTTCAGGTATGGTATGAACTTCAGCGGTGGGGCGCTTCAAATCGGCACAGTTTTGTTAGCTGTCATTTTGTATCTACCGGACACCCAGTGCAGTAAAAATATTATGGAGGTCAGTGACGAAATCCCTTATTACAATGAAATAAGGAGTTTAATTTTTGTTAACCGAATCGATCTACTTGTACTACATAATGTGGTGTTGTTAACTTTATACATTTTGTACAATCGGTAGGAAGGCTCAATCGGCAGAAAGCTTGACTCTCAATCTTGAGACCCGAGATCAAATCCTGCCGTTTGAACAAGCACCAACGAGTTTTTAGGAATTTATGTGCATTTTATGTATACTTACTACATGCTGACTGTAAAGGAAAACACTGTCAAAACGTTTGGGCGTTAAAATTGTCGATTAAAAGAGGATGTTGACTGTATGGAGACAGTTCACACTCGAAACATCTCTTATACCGCCACGTTGACATATTATGTATTAACAAAACGTTTTTTTTAGTTTTCTTCCTATCTATTACAATTATATCTATTACAATTTTAATAAACATTACTGGCTTCGGAAAAGTTCGACTCGTATTAATCTCGAGACAAGTTCAAATCCTTGTTTTAGAGTCCCAGAATTAACTGAGCGATCCGTTGTTTCTCTATTGTGTTAGTGATAATAAGAATTCAACAGAGTAGTATACGTTGTCTAGTATTTTATTTTGCGTCTATAAGTCTACAAAGCTCTGTCCGACCATGATTTATTTGAGACCGAGATCCGGTTAGACATGAGCCGCCACCGTCGCGCCGCCGCCGTCACACCAACTCGCCCGCACCGCACCCACGCCTTCTGCTCTTTTATTATTATTTATCAAATCAATCGCCCGACATTCTGGTCAATTGACATTAATAAATGACGATTTTAGCTTTTGTTCGCACCGAATCTTATAACAAAGCCTTTTATCTCAATTCTGCTCGTGTTTGTTGTTTTGCTCTTTGAGCAGAAAGTTATCTGTAAACTTGAACAAAAACGAGTAAGATAGGGCTAAAATAAAAACTACCAAAGTTAACCTACACCATGTTTCCGGGTTTCTGAGAAGATGCAAATGAATGATTGTAAAGTCATGTTTACGATGATCAATGACTTCCAACAAGGGTTAACCGTTGACAGAACAATAATTTATTTCTTCTTCATACATGTATTTTTAATTACTCCTTTAATAAGTATTATTTTCAGTAATTTTGGCATAAAATTAATGATTGCAAGGACATTTAATGTAGCACTAACTATTGAATCAGTGCTACAAAACTTTAATAATGTAATTTGTGTGCTCAGTGTTCGAGATTCATGTTCTGACTGCCGTAAACCTTTTTCTTGGATAAAATCATAAATATATCAACGACAAGACGTAACAAGAAAAATGTACCATACATTATTTATTAAAAAAAAATCAGAACAAGCCTGAATCAATCGTCAAAGACTACAAGGCTTAAAAAAAGGCTTACAGGCTTTACGTCAAAGGCTTACAGTGCTACAAGGATCTTATAGTCGCGTCGATTGGTTGTGTCCAAAATTGGAACTAACGCCGCTACCATACTCCTTCTTTCAACAGCTGCGCCCCCCTATCACTGCCATCTACGCGCCATCAGATCTTTCTAGGTTACAAGGATCTGATGGTTGTAGCAGCCCTCCTATTCTGTATCTTTGGTTGCCAACTGAACCGAGTGCCTATCATCAAAAACATAGACAAACACTGTAATTTCAAAATTGTCTTTAGTTGGCGTTGAACTTTTAACAAACAGTGTCGTCACTTCAAGTGCGAACATATCTTTAGACAATCGGAATTCGATAGTTTATATATGTTTTTGATGATAGGCACCCAGTCCAGTTGGCAACTAGAGATACATAATAGGCCCGCACATCAATATGTGCTTAAGGCGATATGCAAAAAGAATATGGGTGTTTCTTTTCTGTGTATTCCATGAAATACACGGAAAATTTTAATACGTTTCTGGTATATGCATTTTGACTATATAATCTAGGGTTTTGAAATTGGAAAACCTGTTTGGATAAATTTTTCTCGATAGAAATAATTGTTGAAATGTGGTCTTCAAACACACATTTTCTCCTCGTTTGACGAATAGAAACCATATACAGAACTCAAACATATTTTATTAGATGTGTTTCAACAATATCTAGAGATTTGGTATTTTAAATTTTGCTAGCTATTTTAGTTTTTTTAATAAAAATATAAAACCAACTTTTTTCCCTTTTGCCCTGAATCCGCCCCTCTCGCACTGCGCGATTTTTCGCTTGGAGTGACAGTGACAATAATAAAATTCGCATAGCCTCTTAACGAATGAATGAATGATCACTTTATTGCACAAAAATAAGAAGATAATGTACATACAAAGTACAGATAGAATGACATGAATATCATAATTATATGTGATTTCTGTACCTATTTGACAGTTCAAATGATGGATAAACACCAGAAAAAAGATAACAAACCTGTACTCGTACCCAAATGACGTTCCAAAGCCTGAATGTTGGTCAAGTGGAGACCGCGACCACTCAGACCACTTCAGAGTGCCTTGATTACGAATAACTTCACGAAACCACGTCTTAGCTTAGAATACATGAGGAGGTATTCCTCATACATAGTATAAGTACTGTAAGTCAATAAAGGTCAAGAAGTTCCGGTTTCCGTTCCTAATTCGAATATTGTTGGCTTCGTTTGAGTAGGTCCGTAATATGAGCTACGCTGATCCCGGGAAACACAACTCATGGCAACTTGACGGTATTTATTCAAATGAAATCTACGCGATCCCAGCATAAATAAATGCTGCAAAGTTAATTAAATAATTGACATTTCTTAAGGCAGCTATGCGTGCAGGAAGGGTAATTGTTACTTTACGTCACTATCGACACCAGCATCAACATCATCATACACCCAGCTCTTGAATATTCATAGTCATCAATTTGTAACTCAGCACTTTCGTTATAATCGTCATGGTCTAAGCGTCATATAAGGAAAATATACATTTATATTTGCTTAAGTAAATTAACTGAAGAAGGAGAAAGTCTGAAACGGGCGTTTAACACAATCAGCATGGTCGGTGCGAATGAACAGCGAGTGCAGCGGCGTTGGTGTGGCGGCGGTGGTTGAAGCGATTATCTACACACATCGCTCGAGCGAGGGTTTGATTGACGTGACTCGCCGCTTGGCTCAGTCAACTCACGCCATGCCAGTGGAATCTCTTTATAATGACTCACTCGAGCTGTGGTGGCGTGACAACATGGCGTGCGGCGCTGCCGTGTCTTCCACTCCGCATTACGGTTTTACTCTTGATGCCGGCCGCGACCGATGACGCTGAAAGAGACAACGAAGGAAAGTTATCTGTGACGTCGTCGCCCACCACACACGCCCCACGGTAATTACAATTAGACTTCGGCCTTCTCAGACAAGGCTAATTAACTGAGCTAGAAATTGCTTGAAGTACAAGATTATATAAATAACTATGCATACACTACATATTTTCAATCGGTTTATAATCGATTGATTAACATGCCTATAAGGAGTGTAAGCTCATATGTCCTCCTCATAAGTGGCATTTAGACTTTGTAAAAGTGTGAACGCTTATCGTGCGTGAATGGCTGTCATGTCAGCGAAGATGCACTTTCTTCAACATCGTGCATCCAATACGTGTCATAAACATCTATCCGCTTGACCTAAGTGCTCTCTACTTCTTCAAGCCCTCCCACTCATGTGTAACCTATGTTTACTTGTTGCGTGTGTATACTTAGTTGATTGATTTAGAGCCCTTACTTTTTATTTCCTGCATGTGACAGCAATATGTGCACTAGGTGGGCCTCGTATTTGTATAAAGCTTATATTTTCAGTAATTTAAATACATAATTTAAATTTAAAATCTTATTTATATAAGTAATGTTTTTCATTCTTCGAGCAAAAGATATTCGCAGCCCCAGGTCTCAAACCTTTTTCTGTAGAAACCTATAAGTTAATCGCTAATGCCAATAGTCCAATGATACATCTTCAAAATTTGATTGTTCATGTCTTTTAAATAATATTATCTTTATGATGGATCCGGGCCACGTCTATTCTTTTAGCTATAATGAGAATTAAAAGGGTTAAAGCTAACACCATCTTCTTTCATATATTAAATTGTTGTAAATATATATATATAAACAATTTTTATTTTACATATGAGTAAAGCAGGATTTACATTTTGGCTAGTTGAAAGTAGATTAGCTAGCGTACTATTTAGCTGACTACTTTACCACATGCGTTATCCACTCTACTCTCCCAGCTACTATCTTTACCATTTAGTCCTATTTTGTAACTGTTTACATTAAGCTATTAATGTTTTTATCCCTGGTACTCTACCAGTTACTGTAGCCATGTAAACTGGGCATAAGTGCTTGTATTTTTCATATTTTAGTTCGCTTAGTTTTAGAGATACTCGTATGGGGGATAGAACGTACGAACAAACCCAAAGACAAGAATTTGAAAAAATTCCCCGGGCCAGGATTCGAACCTGCGATCTCTTGTTATCAAGACAAGCGCGCCACCAACTGCGCCACCGAGGTTCCTAGCCAGACCGGTGAATTCTTCCATCATACTTGTCCACCGTATTTTTTTTTATTTTTTTTTATTGATTACTTTACACTACTGAAACAATTAAATTTATATCTCTACAAATATTACCGTGTGAATCATCTTTTATATGCATTATCAACTTCGAGCTCATTACATGCCATCCAAAACAGCTTCTCAGTGGCTTTTAATTAATTTGTTTGTTTGTAGTGCTCGAGCAAGTGTAGGCGTGAACAAGAGCGTATTGTACGAATATTGACTACTGTATACATACTATCCACGAGTGATTGACAATGTAAATAATGACTCTTAAAAACTCGAGTTCAATAACCATCAATTGCCATCAAAATGGAATGCATTTAATTTGGAAGTGAATAGAATATTTTGGTAATAACGCTTTGATTGTTGATGTGTACGTCAATTTTGTAGATTTGTGGTTTTTATTACACTTTCGTATATATTTGAATGGTATAAAATAAGTGGCTCGAACAGCGGGCTATACACGTTTTGCGATGAATAAAAATCACTGCGTTATTGGGTTTTAGGTCAAACACCCAAAGAAAAGCATTGACAGTGATAGAATAGCAAAATATCTTGTGAATTTAGATATTGAAATTTTATCAAACTGAAAAGACTGCATCTCCTTACTTGGTGAGTATAGTAGCACAGCAGCTTAACACCCAACTATGAATATTCAAACCTGCACAAACACGGGGTCCAAACTGCTCCGACCGGAAACGTACCCTTGGACAACAACAACTTCGATAGGAAAATAGAAAAATACTCATACTTACAATAACTGGTAGGCTGTAACCGACGACAGGCCGGTTAGCGCCTGCATCTCCAGTACTAAGTCTACAGGAAGCTCTATAGTGGTTGTGAAGACGACTAGACAGACTACTTTCATCGGCGCTCGCGCATCAGGTGACTTCGCACATGCGCGCGCATCTAATGCTGTCTGATTGATTGCTTTTCATTATTTATGTTACTGTAGAAACCTATCGTTCAGCTAACAAAGAGTGATTAGATATAACTGCGAAATTATTTTATAGCACGTGGAAAAGCATTATACGATTTCTAATAACGTGTTGCCTAAGAACTAAAGCAAATACAATTAAAATAAACTCAAAACAAAGCTATCACTTCAAATATGAGGCTAAAGTTCTGTGCAACACGTCAAAATCTATTTTAAATAGATGAGGTTTCTCCGTTCTCGTCATGTCCATGCAATCTCGAGTTAATTATCGCGTACCTATTTACATCTGAGATAAGAATAAGGTCCGTGATTCAGGTGACTTTTATGACTTTAAATTAAAATTAAAACCCCAACGTTCTATAATAATTGTGGCGAAAACTCTTTTCGCAATATTTGATGGCGTATAAATTATGACCATTATAGACGTTTACAGCCTACGAGCACTCACGTACATGCCCAAGTAGGTCCATAAAATACCTACAAGTGAAATACATTTTGTAATGATTCACCATAAAACGTTTTATGTCATGATAATAACTTTCCAATGGGAACTCGCCTAACACATTAACTTTACGCTAACGACATCAATTAAAACCGAAAAAGTATCATAACACATTATTTTTAATATATTTCTAATAATGATGATGACGGCGCCATCCAGAACCAACGAACATATTTCGGAATAGCTCAGAAGGAGGTCGGCAGAACGTCTATTAGCAGTGCTCGTATCTACTCTTAAATTACCTCGCCGAAAAGGAAAAGTATACCAATTGAGCTGTGTAAGAGCTGGACCGTAAATCAAATTGAAGATGCCCGATAAAGTGGATAATAATTAGTGGAAGACGAGAAAGCGTTGGGAGAAAAATTCGTGAGAGTTTGTGTTAGTGTGATTGTGCATTTGAGAGGGACATCCGGCAGCAGACCGAGGCGGTGTGGTGGTGCCCGCTCGGACCGCTGAAGTACAACCTCTATTGTATGCAGGTACTCTACATAATCTACATTCTGCCTATATAAAGTAGCATTTAGTTGTTGCACTCGAAAGCTTGGGAGACCTTCTAACTAGGAGTCCTCGCCAAAAAGTTAAAATGGAAACCTAACCGTATAAGATTTATGATCATATAATTATTTTTATCTACTCCCATACTACAATAAGGTAATTACAACATCATAACCTACATTGTTTGACCGATGATTTAATACTACAATAACACTGCAATTCTGCGCACTGATTGGTCAAATTGATTATAACACCGCTAGACAACCAATTACAAGCGACGACGAGTAAAGAAGGCGTGGGTTAAAATATTTATCTTGAGGCAATACCATCAGACGCACTTGAACTGTATGAACGAGTCTTCATTTCCCATTTTTGTGAAATTGTTAGTTGAAAATATTATAAATAATGTCATGCGAAGACGATATTTTTGAAGGTCGTAGATAAACTATTGTTGGCAACTGAACATAATTAGACATTGGGACAGTGTCACAGTTGCACAAAGTACTATTGTTAGGCTGCTTTTAAGTTATAGTCTTAATAATGGTACTTGTTTACATCCTTAAAATGCGTATATAATCACATTTATAAATATTCTATAGAACCTTACAAGTCAGCAGGAGTCTAATAAATGAGTCGCAGAAAAAACTAGTGCACCTTGTTATCTATAGGTCAATGATGTATGTGTTTGTATATCCCGGAAAGCCAGATCTTTATTTGCCGCGATTGAATGGCAAAAAACCGTTGTAAATAGATCACTCTCACTTCCATCGGAATCTAAGATCGTGATTCACTTGGATATGCAGAGAAACGGACTCACGCACGACCGGCCGAGCCCGAACTTGGGCTCTGCCCAAGTGATTCTAATGATTTTTATCAAAATTATAGTTTTAGATAAACTTATAAGACAGTTATAATTGTATACCAAATTAACTTGAATTAAAATAATTGTCATATTAGGAATTAGGAAGCAACCTTATGAAAAGGGGTTGTGCTAACAGATTTTAATAGTGCATATAATCGTAAAAAAATATTTACAACTATAAATCAACTTATCAAATACGAGTAAACTAAACGAAAAATGAGGAATATTCATGCTTATACATAACAAACGGCACAGCCAAATTGTCGGCTATTTTGTATTGGAGTGAGCAGTTTGTTTTCATCCAATATCACTACATTTCTGAAACTTTCTGCTATACTTTAGAATATAAATGCACATAAGTGTGCGTGGAGTAGTAGCTATAACAATATGTAGTGTAGGTATACGTAAGCAGCTACCGTCCGTGGAAGCACCCGGTAGCGGCCGCCTACATCGGCCGGTCGCCGCGACTGTGGGCTGAATGCTCATTTTATTACTTATCTACTCACGGATTATGCATAATATTTATAATATATTGTTTTGTTCAAACAACTTCAAGTTTACAACGATACATGGTTTCCATGAAAGCTTATATTGTGAAAGCTCTTGGAAAACTCTGGGAGAAGCAGCTGGCAGGAATAAGTTATGTTAATTGACGTCACTATTTTGCTCAGATTACTTTATTCTTTTAAAATAGAGTTATATTACACACACAAACACACACACACATTCACAAACTCGCTAAAAAAAGCTCACTAAATACCTTCTTAATGAGTTCATTATGATATTACAATGTCAATTAGAATTACCGATTTAACATTAGCCCGCTTTTTTCTCAAGTTTCGCAACCCAATTTAAAAAGCTCTTTCAAAATCAACAATGAGTCGTGATCGAGTGAGAATTATTAACAAGTACAGAGTCGTACATAAAAACCTGCTCCAGTTAAAACACGGTCGCCGGAGCAGGAAGCCATACCTCAAGTGCAACCGATTTACTTCTTTTGCATTCGACAAACAAATGAATATGCATTAAAATCAGTTATGCGTATTTAAATCCTTGATTGATTTGTTGGCAACACCATCAATCAATCAAACAGATGAGAACATCAATATTTGGTTAAAGCTAGCTAACGTCATCCAACAGCTTTTTATTCGATCTCCATAGTCGGACATACTATTAAACCAGCTGAAAGTACGACCTTCTGACTTTTATAGCATTACATACTTAATCATAAGTAGGCTAAGTAATATTCATCTGAGTGCATATTTATAACAAGTTTATTACTGGTCTTATACGTTTTGCGGTAGCGTTCGAATTTAAATAAGCATCTGCGTATGCAATTATAGAGCGGTTCAAATAGGCTGTATGACGACGACCTGCAGTCATTATTATGCAACTACTAGCCGGACGCAGAACAATGTAATAATAATGGTATGGCTAGGTCGTGGTTCCGTGACTGGCACCTAAAGGCTTTATGGCTCTATCCCTGATTGTATCCGCGCGGCTAACGTGGCGGATATCTTTGCAATGTCATGGAGTATATCAGTTTACACCATATTTTATTTGCTATAGCAAGTATTTTTAACACCATGTTAGGTAACCCAACTAATCTAAATTTGATGTGACATCTCTTATTTTATTGCTTATATTCATAGCCTGTTGCATCGTATATTGATTAGCACAACGTGTCGCGACGACGTCATTACTGCAGAAAGTAAGCGCATCCGCTTTTCTCCAAAGAAACACCTAAAACTAAAAACTCATTTAGCTGTATTATAAATGGTAAAAAATTTCCTCTTGGTAATTTGGTACAACAAAACGAAGTAATAGTCTTACATAAGAAGATTTTGTCTAGGCCAGCTATATTTAACTCATTTTATTCTTACGTTTGCCAGTAAAGAGAAGATAATTACGACTTACCAGTTAGATTTAAATTAGGTAGTTAAGTTGAACTTAAAAGTATGCCTCAAGTGAACGTAGTATGGCAAAAACGTACCAACCCACAAATTGTCCAAAACCGGCCAAGGTCGAGTCGGTCTCGCACACAAAGAGTTCCGTACGATCATCTATAAAAACAGCAAAAAAAACATGTCTGTTGTATGGGAGCCCTGTTAAATATTTATTTTATTCTGTTTTTTAGTATTTTTTGTTATAGCGGCAACAGTAATACATCATCTGTGAAAATTTCAACTGTCTAACTATCAAGGTTCATGAGATACAGCCTGGTGACAGACGGACAGACGGACAGCGGATTCTTAGTAATAGGGTCCCTTTGGGTACGGAACCCTAAAAATTAGTTAAATATACCAAAGTTATGCCTAAGATTGATATTTTATTTTGGCAAAAACATATCAATTTCTAATTATATTAAAATAGTTTTAGAGTATACCGCAACCCACTTCTATGACAGCTGAAAAAATATTTCCACTGTAACAGTTCAACTCTCTTGGTTCATTATATATAAAAATAATAAAAACACAAAATAATTTCAGATATCATTCAAAATATCATCATCTTTTTTTATTGTTCTTTGTTATTTGCATCGCCTGAAGCTATTTGCAATATGTGGTCAATTCACTTAGATTAAATTATGTTAGGGTGTGTTAATTCAAAAACCATTTCAAAATTTTGGTTTAATAAGCCGTATTTTAGAGCTTGTGGACTAAAAAACCCCATGATGATGAATATTTTACGAAAAAGCTGCAACTTCCATTTGCCTTCGTGTGACTTCACTTGAGAAATGTGTCCTTTACTATCAGATAAATTTATAATAATTTGCTTCCGACTGATTTGACAGATTGATGACAGATGAGTAGACAGACAGAGACAGACCACTTTTTTTATAAAAGATATCACACATCACAATCCGTATAATGTCTTAAATTCCAAGTGACGTCACATTGGACCATTCTTTAAAACATTATGAAAAATAATGGCTAATTTATTTACCAAAATAATGAAAAATGTGTCCTAAAAAGACGTATATTCTCTGAAAAGACATTTAAAAAAAATCTTTTAGAAATGAAGCTATGGGAATTGTTTTATTATTCATATTCACACTTTCACGGTTTTTAGTGCGATCCGTTTACGTCTGTTTATAGTACAAAATTACGAATTGTGCCAGGTATTTTATTTGTGTAAGGGCCTGTTTCACCACTTCCAGATAAGTGATATCCAGAAGATAAGTTTAAAAATGGAACACATTTTGTATGCGTTATATGTCATATATCAGGCAATTATCTGGAAGTGGTGAAACAGGCCATTAGAGTGAGGAAATCAAATCGTATAACCATGCAAAAAATAAAATCATACTACCTATGCACATAAATTTTGAAAAACTCGTTATTGCATGCTTGTCCTTATAAAGCACGGTAGATTTTTTACTTAAAAAAAAATCATCTTGCAAGAAATATTTTTGTTAGGTACCATATCATGATTAGTGAGAAAGAAATTTTATCTTTGACCTTTGCATTTTGATATTTCAAAAATACGTTAGTAGTATATCTGGCAAAATTCTCATTTTTATAATAATTACTAGCGACTTGCCCCGGCTTTGCACGGGAATGCTTTATACATATACACCTTCCTCTTAAATTACTCTATCTATTAAAAAAAACCGCATCAAAATCCGTTGCGTAGTTTTAAGGATTTAAGCATACATAGGGACAGACAGACAGCGGGAAGCGACTTTATTTTATACTATGTACAATATTTTCGTAGGTATATACGAATAAATCAGAATTCAATAAGTTTATTACATTTGAAAACAATATATTAATTTATTATAATAATCGTCTTTATATTAATGTTATTGTAAGTTGGTATATTATCATTAAAATAAATTCAATGTGCTTTCTACAAAATGTAATTTAGTAAAAACGTCTCAAACCCACATATTTTAAAATAACTTCAAAAGTAGAAAATTTTACGAAATTATAAATAATTATAAGTTATTACAAATAAAAACAAATGCCTTTTGGTACAAACTAAAACATTGAAATTGTTGTAAGAAATTTAATAAGGAATATCATCTTGATTTTTAAACCTTAATACCTCAAAAGTGATCAAGTATGGGTTGGTACATTTTTGCTCAACTGCGTCCAACATTATAAACACAATGGTAAAATTGCCGCTCAAAATGTCTTGGATTGCTCTATCAAAACACCTTTTCATCATTTACAAACGGATACCAGATATACAAGGAAAATACACTTAAATATACGGTTGGCATATAGTTATCAACAATCACACGTGAGTGTTTTAGCCGCATGTAATAATTATTTAATATACTCCTTGTAAAGGAGAGATCTCGGACTGCTAGAGCTGCCCAGAAAAATGCTCTTACCGTAAAAAAAAGTAAACTTTTGCACTCAAACGCATGTATATCTCATGTAAGAAGCTCTTGAGTGTTTAGACGTTAGCATGTGGAGACAGTAGAGTAGTGCTCCTCAACTGACTGTGTGGACAACTCAACAGGTGTAAGTGACAGCTTCTGTGGGCGTACTTTCCGAGCAAACACCGCGCATGCGCAAACTGACATTCACAGAATTCGGACCATAGATAAGTATACACGCAGTGGGCGTTACTAACGACGAGACTATTACTTGTATTATAGAGAGCAAGCATTTAGAGATATGTATGTGGCACATTTAGTAAAAGAGAATACCAAAGAACTCATTGATAAATTGCGCTAACATTAAAAAACTAATCACTATCACTGATAACTGCGTATATATTATGTCCAACTTTCTTTATGTAAATAGAAAAATTGGTGGCAGATTCGTGGCACTCCCAGTTTCAAAAGGTTTTTTTTATATAGCTTCTTAGGGCGAAGCCAGATAATTTTTGCTTTAAATTATTAAACAATAAAATAACATGCAAGTTAATGTGATATATATTATATAATACATATAATTTAATACAGATTATATATATAATATATATACATATATATATATTATGTCTTTAAATGTAGTTTATATATATATATATATATATTATATATATATATATATATATATATATATATATATATATATATATAAACTACATTTAAAGACAAACTAGTCAATTGATATAGTTTATTTACAATTATTAATTATTAAACAATGGCTTTATTGTGTGTGAAGGACTGATATATTTTATTAACTTTAATAATAAAAGCATGAAATAAACCATAGTGTTATTTAATATAATAACAAAATTTATTCTTGCGATTTTCGGTACTTAGTTAATCTGGAAACATGTATTGAATTAAATTCCTATATAATAATTAATTAAATATTTGCAGTTTGCATCAAAGTTATGTAAATGTACATTATGTTTTTGTATTAAGGAAATATCGAAAGGTCGTTGGATATAGTTTGATACATTTTTTATACAACATAAGTTTCTCCATTCGTTAAAAATGTTGTACTACACGTTGTTGCTTGGGAGGCAATTATTTGCTTAAATGCATCACTAGATGTCCAATTATAATTTTAACTGTGAAAATCCGACATAAATACACAAATAAAATCAAACACCTAACAATAACTAAGTTTTTGAATAAAGAAATTATATATATATATACGAAAACACAAAAAAAAATATAATTATAGGTGAGTAGTAAAATATATTTCGACCACTAATTGTGGTCGGCATCAGTTACACAATTATAAATAAAACTTAAAAATTAATAATTATAAATTATAGATACTTATGATACTGAATATTTTTATATTTATATTTATACTGAATATTCAGTATCATAAGTATCTATAATTTATAATTATTAATTTTTAAGTTTTATTTATAATTGTGTAACTGATGCCGACCACAATTAGTGGTCGAAATATATTTTACTACTCACCTATAATTATATATTTTTTTGTGTTTTCGTATATATATATATAATTTCTTTAATCGAAAAGACAAGATAAGTTTTTGAATGATTTAAATAGTGAATAATAAAATGAAATGGTTGCTAGGGAGAATATTTTCTTAATAAATAAATTATTATCTAAAATGAACTCTAATAATACTGCTGCTCTACAGATCTGCAGTTCAAGCTATTTACGTACGATTTCAACGTTATGACAGCGTAATAAGAACTGACGTTGAGTAGGCTACCGTTGCAGAGAACCATACAATCCATCCATCAGTCCAGTTCGTCCACTGCTGGACATCGGCGGTCATCCTGGAAGAATTGCCCATACTCACAGAAGCTGGGCAGGCGGGTTACTAAGCGCGGTGCTGGAACCCTCGCACCAGTGACGCCGCTGCCCATCACCAGTCTGTTCCATATAAGACCTGGCTAATAGGGATGGATATACCGCCATCCATCGGTCCCAGGCATGGTGGGTCTCCTGGTTTTTTGCCTGTGAGCTGTCCTCTTACTCTCCCTCGAATTACTTCGAAGGGGTCTCCAAGTAAGATGGTGGTACCTCCACAGCCGAGCCCAGCATCAGCTCTACCACCGTAAAAGCCAAGCTTGTATTACTTCCTTATTTTGTGGGTATATAATCAGCGTAAACTGTTGATCTTGTGAACTTTGGCTATTTTTTTATACTAAAATTTTGTAGTCATAAATCGAAAGTCATGCCCAGTATGCAGGTATAAAAAACTTCAAGAAGAAACGGTTTACGGCCAAACTGGAAGTCCACATGGTGTTAAATTACTGACAGCTCACCAGCCGTTAATTAACGGGTTTTTTACCTTACTTTAGACCCCAAAAAGTGCTTCGGGTAGGTTTCTCCGGTGATTGACGTGACAACTGGATCAGAGGTAGATGTAAACTGCGGCGGGGGGAGGGGACTGATAGTCTGTCGAAGATGACGATACCGCGGACTTACGTGATAAGTATTATAGCTTCAGGCAATGAGTATCTTTATTTAATGAGTTCGTAGTAATATAACTCATAAATATAATTGAACTCATTGATTCTGTATTGCCTAAGACATCGCTACGAAACGCCTACGATGACGTAGCAGTAAAATTAGTCGTTGAAACTGAAATAAGTAATATTGAGTAAATTTTTCGACATAATAAATTCGTCTCCTGTAGAGAAATCAGTATACTCGTATTTTATATGGTAACTGATTAATTAGTTATGCGCACATGTTAAGCTCACTTTGAATGCCGACTTACTTCGTAATTTTTTGGGATATCGAAAAAATAATTTTACTACTGTTTTTATATTTTTAAACGCAAAATAATTTTCATAAAAAATATCACATATGAGATTATTCATTGTTAAGAATAAGTTGAAATGTGGTTTGACATGTTTCATGCGAGAGAGCAATTCGGACAACAAAATGTTTAAATTGAATAAACTTATCGCAGTATTACCAATTTATCAACTTGCGCATGGAATTTTGCTACGCTGCGCTGTAGCTATGACGGCGTAGCATATCTACAGTTAAGTAACTCATTTCCTACATAAAAAGATGTACTAATCAAGTGTAATTAGTTTGTCTCTCACGAAATGTTTGTAAATACAAAAAAGTAAAATGAATGTGGCCCTATCACTTTCTGTATTCTTAAATTATCCTTTTAAACAAACTTCATTACAAAATTTTGTATAAAACTATGCTAGAGTATTGTATACTTAGTAAGCACTTTATACTGAGAATTGAAATTTCGTAAAAAAAAAACTCAAAATTGGTAAGCGAACCTGTGACCTTGCGGTCGTTAGTCAATGTCAAGCAAGCAATACTGGCCAGCATAGCTTTGTTCTTTACAATAAGTTACAAAACTTGTAACGTTCTTTTTATATTTATCTACCTTTTTTCTCTTTTAAGTGAAATTGCTGGTAGTTAACAACTTTTCTCAATATTTTTCTGTATGTATCTAGGTACCTAGTTAATGTATGGTTTGTTACAGTAACTTTCTAATTTGACGTTGGGCGCCGTTGATCTTGACTGAAAACAAGAAAGAAAATTTGTTTATTTCAAATTTTGCACGTAAATAATTGCAATGTGCAGAGACTAATAAAAAAAAAACGTAGTTCTTTTAATCCATTTGATAAAAATAATTTTTATAGCTGTCTTAAAAACTAAATACTTTTACTTTAATGTAAAAGTTTGAAAAATAAAAATGTGCAAAAAAATCTTCAAAATTATTCAAAGTATATGCCAAAACAAAACTTTTATTGGTTGATTTTGTACGTGGTTTCTAGGTGGCATTTCATACTGCTATAATCAAAATCTTGATGTAGCCATTAAAATAAAATTCCAAAATATAATTGGCAATCACTTATCGTCCATTTTTATTTAAAGTGCTCAAGTCCATAATAACATTTATTCGCATATTAAAAATTATGTGATAGGACTTAAAAATTGGCTTTTGTAGCTGTCCTGATTTATATATATTAAATAAACTTCAGATTAATATATATATATAATACATGTATCCGTATGTATGCCTGCAGCATGTTGTAATTGACATGTACTGCTTTAATTTCCTTTAATGAACGACAGAAATTGTCGGAGAGTGGTCCCCGCCCACCGAAACACGGAATGCAGATCGAATTCAGAATGAAAGCAGACTTGTGAATAATTTAAACTTTTTAAATACTGCAATGAACGTGTTTGCAATAAAAAGAAGTTTAGAATGAAGTTGCAGTAGATTCGTGTGTCGTAAGATTTGTTTACGCGGTTTGTCATCACGTTGTCAGTGACTTACATGATGTGTGTTTTGTATTTACTAAACATGTTCCGTATTGTCTCTACACTTTGTGTCTGTATGTGTCATAGTGTCACTGCTATACTAAATCTCAAGGTTTTTAAATATATTATATTTAAACTACCTGTGTATCATGTACGTATAAACCCTTGCAGGTTTCTGATACACCTTATTATATATTTTTTAATATATATAATATATATATATATATTTTTAAGCAAGTAAATAAAATAAGTAAACGTTACATGAGGAGATACTAGTTAAGTTTTCTTTTTGTCCATCATAAATAAATTATTATATTTGCAGATGCTTAGATGATAATTCAGAGGTATTTTTAAATATATAAATTACCGGCCTAAACCGATTTTAGGATTAACTGGGTAACGTATACAATACATTTCAGTATTTTATCTGATTAAAAATTAACTTTTTATTCTAATCATCTAAATTCTCATAATCACTATAACAATAGATCGCAATCTAGATGATGGCTCGAATTCATATTAGAGATTAATTAAAAGGAAATAATGAAAACAAGAGCACCCAGGTTCAACGATGGTAGTTGGGTGAATATGATCAGAAAGCGATTGTCGCTTGCAGTGTGGAAGCAAGTACGTATATAGGTATAAATGCCGGTGCATGTATCGGCATTGCGGTCGGTTTCACCGTGCACTTGTATCTCACGATCTCGCGGAGGCGTTTCGCGCGCCTTTTTTGGAATAACTCGAGCAAATTTCGTCGGAAACTTTTATTTCACTTCGCGTGCTCGAAAATCTGAGTTTTATTTTAATGAGCCAGTTTCGTGCTCCGTCTCGCTCGCACCCGCGGCCTCTGAGCGCTACAACGAACAAATAAATGAGTTGCTCAGTTGCTCTACTTTCTATGAGATCGTTTCTTTGGGCGGTTCGTTCGACGTACGCGCCGGTACTTCAATGACGCAGCAGTCTTTGTGCTTGTTCGCCCTCGTGCCTTGCTTTTTGTAAACTTATTGTTCTCTTTACTGCCTAAAAGTTAAAGAACTTCTTTTGTGAAGTCAGGAAATGAAGCGCCACACTACATAAGTAGCTTACATAGTAGAGGATTTCTAAAGATATACACATCTATATGAGTAAAATCGAAGAAAGTTCTGCTTATCTTATTTTTGTAGAAATCTTGTCAACGTAGAACGTTTTGGTGGGATTTAAAATCGGTTAATAATTTGTGAGTTTCAAAATAGTTAGGCTATTATATAAAAGTACAGTAATTGTGTGAAAGGTGGTTTTATTTACACAAAACATAAGAATCATTTAAAATATAAAATAAATAAAAAAAAACTTACCTGAATTAAATCTAAAGGTATAAAAGTTCCAGATTGCTGCCCGTCGGCAGGGTTCCCAAGACACTGGTAATATTACCTCGTGGTATTGCCAGCCCTCGGATCCTTTGACGTGTCAATAAGGCGCAGCGAGATTACATAAACAAATTTTATAAATTTAAAAATGAAGGACTATGCGTACGTAGCTCAGTCAGTTTCAATGATGTATGTAAAACATAATATACTCAAAAAACAAAAGTACTCAAATTAAAATTAAAATTAAATTAAAAAGATACCTACATAATTTTATTGCTAAAAGAATAAACGGGACACCACCGCATAATCTTATTTACTCGTAGAATGAAGTATTTAATTTTCTTACTGATTCATGAGTCCAAAATTCATGTAATTCAATAGCTATTTAAATTATTTGTCTTGTTTTTGAAAGTTCATTTCAAGGTTTTACATCTACGTATCAAATTTTGTTTTTATTTTCAGTTTGATTATTCAAATTAAATCTTCAAAAACAGTTCGTCCTAAATGCCATCTATTTCCATGATACGATTCGTAATAATTGTTTACAGCTGACACTTTTCAAAAATTAAATTAATGTTGCTGTTAGCTTAATGTTGTCTCATTCATGCACATAAGAAATTACATGATTTGGATTTGTCATTCCTAAAAAAATGCAAAAATGTTAGTACTTACTAACTATCTTACTACTACTAACTACTAATACTACTAACTTAGTTTGTACGCAACCTGTTTACTAACACAATTATACGAGTATATATAAATGAAATTTAGGTATCAATGGATTAGCCATATATACATAATTAGTTAAAGCTTCTCATTATAAGTGAACATTGTATTTGTTCTTTATGAGAAAATAAAAATTGAGTTTCCTTCGAATTCTGTATAGAAAAGAGCAATCTCATGTGTACCTAATAGCAAAAAGGTAAGCAGAAGCAGATATTTCTTTATCTTATGATCCAGATTATTACCTAACCAAAACAAAGAGTAAGAAAAATTAAAAGACGACTGTCTGCAGTTCAAGCTCCCGATGTGTCAATGATTTTAACGGCTATGATACCGCAATAAGAACTGCCAATAAATAGCCTGTCATGCTGGCGTCCGTACATTAGTATTTAGTACTAACTAATAATGCCAAAGTAAGCATTATTAAAATTAGTGCGTATTCACAATGAAGGATAGAGGTTGTGTTGGTCGATCAGGTGCATGAGGCCACTTCCTGTCGCCCCACTCGGGGTCGTTCGGAAATATACCGGACGTTACACTCTTTTTATTGTCCGGGATTAATTAACTAAATTTAGTTTAACTACTTCACAATTTTTTTTAATGATATAACTAGTTATCTCTTGCGGATTCTTTGCGGTAAATTTACGGGAACGAAAAATAATGTGTTACCCGAGGTCAAAATCTGTCCCAATGTCCTAACAAACAAATTGGCCATCCAAGTACATTTAGTAAATTTACTAAAAAGCACAGGCGCAATATTACAAATTGACACTACTTATTACGGATAATTTTGTTAAGATAACACTACTTATAAACCTGCTTACTTAAGGTAAACATAACAATAGAAGTATATTGTTACGTTGCACAAATTTGTACGTTTGTAACCAAACAGGCTAAGGATTATTTTGTACACACTTAAAGCTCACGAAAGTATTTCGTAAGCATTTATCACAACATGACCTACAACTAAGCGAAACTGTCACGAGTACTCAAAGTTATTTTTAAAAAGAATCCTCAAAAGTAAAAAAACTAAAAACACTAGGATCGCCTTGCCTTGGTTCTTCATCGAAGAGATATTGCTTCAAATATTAAAACGCGAAGCTATCCGGAGGTAATTTCCGATCTAACTTGAACTGGTTCTCGCGGTTTGCACCAGTTTGTTCCCGAGAGGCGGGTATTTACTCAGAGTAGACATTTGCATGCGAAAACAAGCTCAACTCTGCATTATCACTTTAAAAACTCGCTTTATATTGCGCCCCGGGCTAGCAATTTTTGATCGACGAATAAATGAGATATGCAGTGTAACAGATTGACAGAAATGGCTTATGTATTTTATGGTCCTTTACGAGTATGTAATTTTCTTTTTATTTTATTTTATTCCAATGTTTTATTACCCGGCTATGAAGTATACTTTGAAACCATTTTTTAAATTAGTTTAACGTCCTGTAAACATATCCGCGAAAATTAATTTGAAAATTAAAATATTTATTTTAAACTGACTAGTTATAAGAACTCAAGGCGCATCAAGCACGATTTATGCTAAACATTTATGCTACGGGGCCAGCAAGTGCCAGAAAAAAGCTGCGCCTCTACCCTATGGCATTCTAATGACAAGCGATATAGGCCATAAAGTTTAGGTCACAAAAATGCAATCGGATTAAACGACCTGAGATCGATTTGACCAGCCCCTCTATTATGTATCTTTGGTTACAAACTGGATTGGGTGCCTATCATTAAAAACATAGATAAAAACTGAACTTTCAAAATTGCCTTTAGAACTATTTACGAACTGTGTCGTCACTTCAAGTGCGAACATATCCTTGTGCCTCCTTGCACAGTTAAAAAAGTGAGTTCTATCCGTAACAAATCGTTTATAATATCATACCTTTGGTTTTTGGTAGGGTGTCTTTCACGGGTATGTTTATTTAGGAATGTTGCTCAAGACGATCAGTAGAATATAATTTCTGCATGGGATGTCACGATGGGAGTCAAATCAAATTTTTTGTACACTTGGTCTCACTTTACAACGAATATATCGTGATTTTCTGTTTATTGGTGCGGCTTCTCTTCGCTGAAGATTCGGTCTGTCGGACGACCACCCAAAACTTCTAGTTGGAAGTTTTTTTTTAAATTTTGTCGCCCGGCAGTGATACTGAATTTAAGTGCCCACAGTCCAAACATGGAAAAATAAATTAAATACACACAAAACTAAACGATAATTTAATGTCCTTATAGTGATGCACAATTAATTACGACAGTTAAAAAGTAAATCCGAGAGGCCATGCCTGACAATCATTATTACCACCTTCATTAAAATGCTCTGAATATCTTGTTACCTGTTTTGCACAGGAGCCTGTAATTACTGGGCTCTCTGCTGAATCTGGTGCAGGAAGTAGTATAAAACTACATTACATACAGTTATTATTCAAAAGGCTTTTACTTTTATTGTGAGCCAAATTTTATATACGGGCTGCATCAATGTACCTATCATAAAACTTAAACCATGATACAAGTCTTGTAATGTTATGGTTGTATATCGAGCAGACTTAAGTATATAGATAATATATAATGCTGATTGGAAACCAACAATAAATAATTTGATAAATAATGCATAAAGCTAATCTTTCGTCAATTGTAATTTGGTAAGTGCATGTCAAGTTTCACAAGGCATATTTTTTTAAACGTTATTTTAATCTCTGTTATTACCAGATCGAAATCCCAAGAAATTAATAATATTGCCGAGTATGTCGCATGTAGGTATGACTCAAACATAACTATTATGATATCCCTATACGAGTCCGGGTTAGTATATTGTGGTAAAAGACGGATGTCAGTTCCATAAATTATGGGTTATACCTACAGTCGCTAGTCGGTCGGCCGAACTGCGGAGTACAAAAAATAAACAAAATATCCTCGTACATGGATGTGAATCCGGAAAGTGAACCAGCTTACAACATTTCAGTCCAAGGTTGGGAATTGGGAATTCCCAGAGTAGTTTTCCTGTTTCAAGAGAAGAAAGTGCAATTTGCCATGTTCACCAAGAAAATTAAACTTGATTTGATTTTTTTTTCGTAAAGTATAGACCATTTAATGATGTTAATTCAAATCAATTTTAGTTATAAGATTGTAAAAAAAAACAGAAGTATTTATAGTCATAGTTTCTGGTAAATATAAAACTAAGGCAATCCGAATGAAATTTCGCAAACAAAGGTTTTGTTCGCCAATTAATCATGTAGAAACTAATGCTTTAGGTGTTTATGACATCCTGATAACTTTGATCTCAATGAAACTTTTCACACATCTTTATATATGTTTCCCTTCCCCCCACGCCGCACTCAAAAATATTCAAAAAGCACCGAATTTGTGAAATGGTTTCAGGTAAAAACTGTTTTCCATGAAACGGTAACTGTTCATTAATAAAAAAAAGTGTATAAACTTAGTCTTCTTTACATGAACGACGTCTGTATGTTTCTCTGTTTTTATTTCCAGTCTAGATAAAAATTATACAACTTGCTAAACTTTGAGTAAAAACGAGGCAATATTTACGATATTCTGACAGCTATTATGATGGTGTTTCATCAAATTTTGATTTTTGGGGTGTATAAAGACGTAGCTAGATGTCGCTAGATAACACAGATGAATAAAATATGAAGAAAATAAGCTGTTGACTCCACATTCAGTTCTTACCTTTTGTATGAATCTTAAGAAAAATCCAGGCGTAAAAGGACCTTTTAGCTAAAATATACCTGCGATGTTGCACGTTGGGACGTAAGTATAAACGACAGCACAAAGTGGGTCAAAGCGTTCATGTGCTCATAAAAAATCGATGATTTCAATTTCGTGCACTAATTGTTTCGTAATTAATAAAATAATGTTATCACAAAAAGCGGCCGGAAAGCAGTTTATCGTTTGCATCTAGAGGCGACGTAATCTGACCGAAAGTGTAGTAACTCGGCGAGATTTCATAGCTTTATGTTGTGTAATGCACTGTAAATTAATATTGCAATAAAAGAAGGCTTAACTGCATACGTGTGCACATAATATGACTTCAAATTCATCGTTTGTGTCCTTTTAGTGCTACTGAACCCATTTGATTACTGATTTGATAATAAAATAAGCTTTTAAGGCGCCGCCACCACAGTCAATTTGTGTGTAAGCGAGTCTTTCTGATTGTATTCCATTGTGGAATATAAAACTATTTATTGTTTATCTATTGTTTACAAGTTACGAACACTTTCTTCGAACAAAATCCTCTTAAATTATAGCTGCTTCATTGCGTGCTTAAGATTCCATGGCTGATTAATTATAATAGTGCCCATAGCAAGTTTTCTTTTTCGGGGGGGGGGGAGAAGTTTTTGTAATACTTAAAATACAAGTCGTTCGTGGTCCATCCCTGTTTTATTAAGTTGTAACAGGTGGTTGACGTATTACCAAAATATTTTTTTACGGTGATATGTCGTAAGGACAGTAAAAATTATTTAGATTTTTCGAATACCAAAGATTTTTGTGGTATACTACACCCAAATCCCCCTCCCTTGTATACCCGTTCTTATAATCATGAACTGTAAGCGAAACAAGTGCACAATTCAAGTAGAAAGCGAACTACCACCAGCATCACCTCCTGGAACTCTAATGGGCGATGATTTTCGGCAATAAAAATATCCAATTTACTTTCAATCCCGCAGTGAAACACCCAGTTTATAGCCACAATAATTCCGTCGCAACGGACCGAATCACGTCGGAATTAATGCATGTTTCTGTATCGGTCCTGTATATGGGTCGATTGTTTTACCTCATCAATTTACCGCCTCTGATTTGTATTCTCGTGATCTTATTTAATGTGCCTGAGGAGAAGCGACATTCTCATTAACGTCCCAATAGGGTTCTGGTTTTGTATAGCCCCATAGTTAATATTCAAATTTATTCATTACAGATCCGGCCCGCGTTCGAGTCCTTATCATTCGCGTTAAAGGTGTGTATTACTACATTATATATTACTATTATATTATATCGTCATGATTCTTTATGAATCTTCTTACGATATACTTACTTGTCGTATTATTTGATTTTCTATACACATACATTTTCTGTTTAACGTGCGGTAGGTCACAACTCAGTCAGGATTGACTATTCGGCCTTCAATGTGAAAATCGAAATTAATTTGTATTGTAATAACTCAAAATAGCAGTGTTTCTTAATATATAAACAACACAAAACACGCAAAAAGGCAAAATTGCTGAGATAAATCCGGCAATTACCGCCAACACGACATATGACACCACCCAGCTACGTCATTCGACTCCCCACTAGTGAGGCTTCGTGGTTTCAATTTAAAATCTTTTTAATGTCAGGACATAAAAGTACCAAGACAAGACAAGAAAAAAAAAACACCCGTTTCTGTCCTGGGGTTTATAAAAATATACCATACAACATAAAAGTTTTGTATTGTTTTCGATATTATGTTTTGTTAACAATTTTAATACTGAAATATTTTTGACTATAATTTGTTATATAATTTGTGACAATATTTGGTATAGCTTAACAAAGAGTTCACCAGAAAAACACGTGCCTTTTAATGTCCTCATGAGAAATACGTGTCCTGTTCAATATCCGCAAACTGAAGCACAGACGTGTTTATAACTCTCACGTTGTTTCACCGAAGCAATTTGCATTTCAACTCATTATTTCGGCGGCAGAAGGAACAATCTTCTCTTAGGGGCTAAAATACCAACTTCTGATATTTCAATTACCTTCGATGTTCACAAAAGTAAAATTTGTTGTATATCAATTCACAACACCCAAATATGGTCGCCATCTATTATCTGAATTTAGAGTTGACTAGAGTCAAGGACGACGGGGTCGCGATTTATTAATTAAATTTACACATTTTATTAATTTAGACGTAATTTGAAGTGCGAGTAACAACTTGCAAATCTTTGTGGTCTGCCGATGACTGATGTATCTGATAATAGAACACATATTATCTGATGCTCAGATTTATCTGAGATCTGATGCTTACTGAATTGAGTGTGTCAGTAGTGACATAAAATACCGTACAAAATTTTTCAACGACTTTTAATAGGTCGCGCTTGCATCTATCAAAAAAAAAAGAAGAAAGTCAAAATTACGACTTTCTTCTCTAATTTTGTTATTAAAAGAATAAATTTCAAACCAACAGGCGTTTCAGAGTTTTATAGATTTTAATTATTAATATTTATATATTATTAATAATTATGTACGAGTTTTTGCTCACACAATCTTAAACCTCGACAAGAAAACTTTTTGAACCATCTTTGGTTTTTTATTTCTCAATATTGGAATCAGAAGTACCTACTGTTTTTTTTTAATTCTTCAAACAACTAAGAATAAATTTTGCGGGGACAATCCTCATATATTGGGTCAACATTGTATGTTTCAAAAGGACCGAAGTCTATTTCAAGGTTTCTTAAAACTAACAACAATGATCTGATATTTCATACGATATATTTCATAGATTATATAAAAGTCAAGGGCGTCACGACCTCAAGCTGGACGTTTCCGTCTCACAAATGCACTGTATTGCACTGATAATAGCGTTTGTTTCATTACGCCTTTAAACCCAGCCAGTAAAATGTTTTAAAATACTAGAAAATTTCAATATCTAGTCACAAGCGCATGATTTTGCAAGATTCTCTATTCAAATCAAACAGTAGCGTTTCACTAACGCGCCAGACATTTATTAACTTAATGGCATGCAAAAACTGAGCCAGATCTAATGTTTAAATTAAATTATATTTTTTTATATAAAATATGTGGCGCCGTAATGTTTACGTCATCAGCAGAGACGGACTGATACGCAAGCATCATTGCTAAATGTCATACATAAATACTTCGTGCATGATCATAAATCTCGACTAGTCTTAAGTATGGGCTATAGTAGACGGCTAAAGTAAAGCAAAAGTCGTTTGTAGAACAAGTCTACCTGCTGATCTAGGTACAAATCGTAGTTCGTAGGTCATCTTATAAAGACTGGGTTAAATATATAAATACTAGGTTTTGCCCGTGTCTTTGTGTGCTTGGGATAAGTTTTTTGGTGGTTGAGACCATCTTAATAACATAATAGTATTTTGTGCAACTGTAACATAATCTGTGACATTTTTCGTTTTGTAATAGACTGCACGAACGGCTAATTATGTTCAGTTGCACACAATAGTTTATCTACGACCATCAAAAATATAGTCTTCGCGTGACATTATTTATAATATGTGCATTATTTATAATAATTTCACGAAAATTACACTCGTTCATAAAGTCCAAATGCGTCTGACGGTATTGCCGCTAGGGAACCAATCAGAAGCGAGAATGAGAAATCTTGATATCTTAAGCCACGCCCTCTTTAGTCGTCGTCGCTTGCGATTGATTCTCTAGCGGTAATATAATACATTTTGACAATCACAGCGCAAAATTGTGGTGTTATAATGTAAAATTATAAAGTTGGTCAAACAATGTAGATACTTATAACACCGTTTTTGATGTTGTAATGAGCTTATTGTATTATGGAAGTAGATACAAAATCGAACGTACATAGCGTTATAATTCGACGTAACAAAACTTTTACGTCCTGAAAGGGATGTTTTTTATTTTTCCCTTTTCCTTGATATCTCAACCTAATTAATTAATTAATGCCTTATTACAACTGATACACTTAGCGTATTGTAATACATTAAAAACCTAATGAAATCACTATAATAACTTTTTTGTTAGATACATTTTTAAACACCAAGATGTTGGTACTAAACGAAGTCAAAATAAAGAAATATTTTTGCCTTTGTATTAATTCTAAAGTAAACAACTATGTTAATTACAATGTAACAATACAAAATATTGAATGTACAGACATGACTTTTTTACCATTTTACTGTCAGTCAGCATCAAAGCACTTTATTTATTCACTCTTACACTTGACATTATGTTAGGGCACGCCTCGTCGCCATATTGAAATAGTTTAACATTTTACTTCCGTTTACTCTAATGGTGTAATTTAATATTTTCATTACAAGATGCTGATAAACATTTCATTTCATTATTCATTTCAATTTTGTTTGAAATTGCTATTCTGAGTATTGGTGTGGTGCAATCTTCCGTTCCGTGTTAGCTCTGTTACGTGGATAGCAAAGGTGTCTATAAACCTCTTCTAATACAAAATGATTTGTAATGATGTCCACTTAAAGTCATAAATTTACCATTTAAAGTTATTATTAATAACTAAATATACAGTAGTAGCGGAGGCTTTTCAGAGAAATTTAGCACGTACTACGTTGTGATCGAGTTAGGTTTGGCATATCTACCCGAGTGTGTACCTTTCAAATCGTTTCATGTTTTATGTTTTGTGTTTAAGAGGAGTCTTAAGTTAACTCTAATTTTTGTATTTTCACTCTCAATGTAGTCTTGTAATAACTAATTAATTTTTTTTTTTATATCAAAGTCCAACCGAGTTCTCATTAAATTAAAAATAGCTTTTCAAGAATACCTTTCTCATTTTTTACTTGATTATTTGATTTGGATATAGTGATGGGTCATTAAAATATGTGATTCTTAATAAATCATGGTTTAAGAAATTATAACTAAACATACCTATACCTACTGCCCTACTACTTACGTTAAAGGCTAATGGAATTTCTTCAAAACTGTGGGAAATAATAGTTTCCAAATTTAGTTTGAATCAATGTCATTTTTGAATTTAATCCAACATCACGTTTTAGTATCAATCTTTGTCATTTTCGAATTTTATCCAACACACGTATTTATAGCAGAATAAATAAAGCTCATATTGGCAAAGCATTTGCCAGGCTTTTGGTATAAAGCTATCATAATACCCCAGCAAATAATTGCACTTCTGACCTGATTCTACTGCACGTAAACCGAGAAACTTATTAGTTGTTTGCTGTAAGCTATAAAACACGCGTTGAAGTCTTTTGTATGAAGAAAACTTTTGATGCAGTTTACACATACACCCATATTCACTCGTAATTTAATGTGATAAATTTCACTCATTAAATGCACTAAGTGCTGCTAAAATATATACTATATACGAGCACTTTACCTACATTACCAACCGTTTCATACTTTTATTTTATTTTAGAGATCGTTAAGGATTTGCTGTTAGGCTTAAACTTTATGTTGTTTACTAGATGTGCCCGCGGCTCTTCCTGTGTTGAAAATATTATTATTATTATTTAAAAAAAAATGCCTTGAAACTCTTGAATCATAAAGAAGAGATGTTTGTGTGTGACATTGGATGTAGGAGATAATCTTCGGAATTAATTAATTAATTAATATAAAATAATTTATCTGAAAAAAATATTTAACATCCAATTTGCGTTTAAAGTTGCGTTGTATGATGTTACATTTTTGCAAACCCAAAACAGTATGAATGGCCGTTTAGACTTGCCATAACATCTGACGTTTCTGAAACGCGGAACATTTTGAGTTCATAATTTCATTCTATCCAAGCCCATGTTGTTTATACCGTTCATTATTGTCCTCTTATTGTCACAATCCAAGGAATCGATTTGCATAATTTTTTCGCGATTTTGGCGTTCGTGTGAGTGATACGCGCACACAAAGGTGTATAGAGCGCCGTCTCACTCTTTCCCGTGAATTTTGTCCCTTTCTAGCTTTTCAATTTTATATAATAGATATTTGTTTGCGATTTGTAAAATTTCTATAAAAAAATCTTTAACTATTTTCATCTGCTATCAATTACACCTCTAACGTGGGTAATTATGCCTAACTGTCACATCAGTCATGTCATTTATACCAACCATTTTAATATCAAGAAATAATAACAACAAGAAGGTTTCTTTCTGGTTTTATACACAACTTAATATTGACTACAAAAGGTAAGCTAGAAGCTGGAAATAATTACAATACTTTGATATACTCGTAATGTAAAGTTTTGATCTTCCTAGTACATTCTAGAACAATATAATCAATTGTAAAATAAAAAAAAAAATTTCAATTATCTTCAACTGGCCTTAGGTTGTAACTTCATTTGATATTTGACTGAAAGCCGAGTTGATATTTAAAGGTTACAACCCGCGTGAATGACTAACGTCATAAGTAGATGCAATTGCTGTGATTGTGCCTTTGTTCGAGTTTTCTCTTAGATTTGAAATGTCGCCACGAGATCTAAGTCTGGCTCAATGTAGACCGCCAGACGCCATTGAAACATCAATGGATAAATCATTTGAAAATATGTGGGTAGCAAAAGTGACCACGTATTTTTAGAAAAAGGACCACTGCCTGCCTATGTCGAACACTCCATTTGAACGATAATAATATAGTGTCAGTGGTAAAGTGGAACAAGGAACTCGCGTAGTTCGAGAATGGTACGTTGAACTGCGCTTCCGTGTGTGTGTGCGCACACAGACGCCTGGGCACGCACTCAGGCGCAAGTGATACTCGTGCGCACAAGTATTGTAGCTGTGTAAGTGTCTAACACAACCATGTATTAATCTGATTCATGGCGTTAGCTGTAGGTGCATGCCAGTTTTGGGGTGACCACTTGCTATGATTTAGAAGTACCAATGTTTCTCATTGATATCTTTGGATTAAAAACTAGGAAGTTTTCTGTCTGGATAAATATTTAATAAGAATGTTAAAAAATATGTTAAACAATTTAGGAATCTGCAAGTATGTATGTCTTTCATGCATTATAGTATAAAAAATAAAAACATAATATTGCCAGTTTAGAATTGTTCTTATTACCATTTTTAATTAAACTAATATG
The DNA here is from genome assembly GCA_934047225.1 of Ypsolopha sequella. NCBI lineage: Eukaryota > Metazoa > Arthropoda > Insecta > Lepidoptera > Ypsolophidae > Ypsolopha > Ypsolopha sequella. Next base: position 16,833,911 of record OW203987.1, read on the forward strand.
AACACTTTAAAAGTTAATGACTTGTGAATCCTTAAACAGCGATCTCAATCGTAATTTTATTATGCGATGTACGTACTTACCAATTACAGACAGATTTTTATTATATCTTTTGCAACCCGGAATACATGGTCACACCAGCATCCGCATAAAACCGCAGACATGCCAAAAATTAAAGTTTTAACGAACAAATAAACTGGACGGCCTTAAATACCTTGTTGCTCTATATTTTTCGTCTTTTTGTGTCAGAACTTGTTTTACCAGGTCGGACCATTACTGCTGCATAATACATGTGACTAAAATTTTATAACATTAAAATTTGCTTTCTTGACTTATTTTATTACAGAAAAAAGGATACTTAATTTATATTTAAACATAAAGAAAAACTTAGAACTTGACTAAGGTTGGGTATGTAAGAATCAAAAAGATGATATGATAATAATATTTTAATGTATAAAAAGGATTCATCGAAACTTTTGCTTTTTTTGTACTTTGCGAATTGTGCACCATACATTGTAAATGTAACATACGTTGTACATTTTTATGATTTTATTAGTTTTTAACTAACGCTACAAACAAAGAACTCAGGAATCTCTAAAGACTTCCTTAAAAAAGAGATACTTGCTGTAAAACTTACTTATTTTATACAATTCAGAGCAGAAGATCATAAGCTAATTAAAAGATGTTTCGATAAAATAAAATAAAAAATATATATTAAGGTATGCAGGCACATTAAAATCTTATATTGCTCTGTACTAGTTACTGGTACAGTCGTCCTTGCCAGATTGCCCAATATTCGATACATAAGTGCTCTAAATTATCCTCATCAGGTTAAAAGCTTTTGAAAACACTCGAACATGTCGAATAAGAACAAAAACATAATTATTGGTATTAATAATAACGGAGCAATAAGATCTTGAGAGCGAGTGCACGATGCGATTCTATGTACCATCGCCGAAAGATCCACTGACACAATTATCGCCGTTAAAGCAATTTTTAAAACTAAAAAGTAGGTTAAGAGGAAATATGACGCAAATAGAAAGAAAATTATGGACTTTGAATAATCAGGATACCTCTAGTTACCACAAAAATATACCATGTCATTTTAACGTTTATGAAGTAACTTTGAACAAACTACGTCAGTCGATTGATTGATGTAATATAAATAAAATAAAAAACTCTATTTTACTCTATTTTAGATTTTTTATTGGATTTCTCTCTAGTATCGATTTCAGGATTTTCCTGGGTTTTTTATATAAAATTTGATTAATTGGTATCAATCTAGATATTTTGAAAAAACTGTGTTTTTTATTCCAATTAAAAGCCCAGTTATTTAATAAAAAATCAGTTTTTCGATAGCACGTCATAATTCGATCGTCGTAACAGCCATAAAGTTTAATTCTACTTCTAGTTTTATTTGTAAATATTTAGGATTAAAGGGGAATCTATGTGATTCGTATCCGCTACGAAACGCACTACTTAAGATGGTTCTTCTTATTTTTGATTTGAATAAATAAATGTGATTCATGTCATTTTGCGAACATAATTTAATGTCAGTTAGACTTTTTCGGCAAAATTGTATTACTTTATGTATTATGTTGTAAATATACGGGCACACAAAATTAAACATGCTTTTAAGTTTGTGTTTGTTATGTGGCTATGTATTTAATAAACAAATACACGTGCTGGCATTCTGGCTTCACATTGATCATATGCAACTTTTTTGATATTAAAAGACAGTTTAATTATTATATATAAATCATTTAACTACGTGTACTTTTTCTATTATTTTATTATAGTACAACTGTTCGGAACTGTGAAATCTAAATTTATAAATTATTATTGCACTCGGCACTCACCACATAACTTGAGCGCTAATGAAGTTAAACTGATGCACTCGAGTGTAAAATAAGTTGCGAGGTGAGGTGCCACATCGTACTAGAGCCAGACGTTCTGAATAGAGCCATATCATAACCACATAGCTGTGATTACGACCTTTGTAGTTACAACTGCAATTTCGAAACTGATTCAACCACAAACAACACATAACCTTATTGTCAGGGTACAGAGATGAACATCTATACAATGTGTTACCCAAGTTATCTCGGTCAGGTCTATCTCTTATTCCGAATATCTAACACGAGAACTTACGTTATTGTTAGCGATTGACATTGCTAAGGTCACTCCGCCATTTTTTAAATACAGCGCAGATTGATTAGACTGAGTCATTGTAATTACATGTTATGACATTATAAAGTGATTTTTAAAAGGAATTTGCTAGTGTCTTGAACATAGATTAAACACAATAAACTTTTGTAATTAACAATCCCTCAGCGATTTTACTTTGAATATGCAATACCTGCCTAGTTTGTAAAGAATACGTACGAATAAAATTGTATTTTCGAATACATTTATATCTTAGCCATGGAATAATTCATAGAGTGACCTAGAAAGCTCACACCAGCTTATTCATTTCTATTTCATTAAACAACAAGACTTAAATTTTACACTATTTATTTAATACAATGTATGTATAATATCTATTGTATATTCTATATACTATGAGTGCACGTCAGTCAGACATTTCAAGCTGAGTTAGACGTTAAGGCATTTATGCTACGAATTCCGTAATATCCGTTAGGAGTACGTTGTTGAGTTTAGGACTAATTCTATGCACGCATACATAGGTATTTACGTGTGCTCGTATGCGTGGCATGTCATACGTACACGGTAAAGCAACAGTGTAAAGAAAGTAGAGTTAGATAAACTTGTCAGTAACAAATATTTCTTTGAACATCCTCGAAAATTATAGATTTTGGAAAACCGGAGGCTCACGCTTCATCCTAGGTCTCATCGACGCTTTTCACCAAGCAACATAATACACAAAAAAAAATAACAAAAGATAAAATTGTAGGGTACATATTATGTATGAAATATTGCTCTTTCAGGGGATGTATTGTAATATTTAGGAACCAGATTTAACATTCGGGGATATGTTTGTTAGTTAAATCATATTGTATCGCTACGTTGAAGCAAACTTAAATTTCAAAAACTACCTATATTGTATGATAGAACAAGTATCACACGTGTTAATATCAAAGTATATTTACGTTATTTTGGATAGTTATTTCTAAACTACATATTTTGCAAACACAAGTTATCATGATTAATTTCAAGAAAGTAAAGATTCTAGTTAGAGATAAGCAAACAATCCCCAAAATTTTCCCATACTGTACCTCCTCTCTACTCGCGTACTCACCCCCTATACTGACAGTCACGCACACATAGCCACACACGTGGCTCGCGGTGCCGCGGTTCGAACGAGTCCGGATCGACCTGCTGCCAGTAAGAAAGAACTCAGCCAAGGACGCTGGAGTAACGGTCCCGGCGGGGGGGCAGCGCGGGGCGGGCCCCGCTACGTCACGCTCAGGAGAGCCGGGACGTTGCGTCATAGAACTGGAACTATGAGGGAGTTGGAGGGTTTGTGCTCCTATTGAGATCCTGTTATGTTTATGAGGATAAGGTAAACTGAGCAACGCGTGCTAGAATGCGTGTGGAGGCTGTGGGCGGATAAGTGGCTAACACGTGGAGTTTTGATCTGGTTTTCTGACATACATTCTTGTTCACTAAGTTTGTAAAGTTTTTCGTATTTTACAAATATACACATTTTATAACTCGCACAGAACAGTATTTTACAAACTAACATCAATATGATTGACGTGTCCTAAATGATACATACCTGAGAAAAACCAATTTTGCCTTCCTCAGCCGGACGTCGACCTTAAAAGCCTCTGCATCCATCTCTTTCCCACACGTCATATTAGATATCTTCTTCTCAAAGTCACGAATACCGCTGCTCCGTCTTTATTTTGTTCAATTACGGCTAAGAACAATGACTATTCGATGATAGGAGCCGGTTGGTATACCTGTCCTTGTCTTACTTACAGGAGATTCAGACATCGAGAACGAGATGACTATCATTTGAATAGGTCTGTCTGGTAAAGGTTTCCAGTGCAAAATTTAAAGATGGCCACTCAGGGACCGTTTTGTTGTTGCGATAACCTAATTTAATTCCATTATGATCGTCGGTCGTTTTGCTTAAATTTCAATAAAGTGAGCCCATTATGTTCGAATGTCAGGAGGTAACACGATTGAGACAGTGACCTCACATGCAGACAAGGGGGCAGAAGAGGGGGAAAGGAACCTGGGAAGGGGGGAGGAGGTGATTCAACTGCGTTTTGTTCGGAAACACTGAAGGTTTTCCGGACGTCGGCTGACGCGGAAATACCTTCAGCGTACAAGCATTTCCACCTATTACTTTATTATGCACGTATTTATACATTGATCCAGTTCAATACTCTTGTTTGGATGTAGTAACCTTACAAAAAAATACAATTTATCCAACAAAAAGTTACGATTAGGAAGCTACCTAGAACTACAATTACTGAACAATCACTCTGCCTCTCATAAAATGAATTGAACATAACTTTTAATATTTTTTCATTATCATGTAGTAATAATAATAATACATTATAAGACAAAGTATAATTAATTTATTTTGCGTTTTATAGACCAATAAAATATTACTCTACAAACAAAACATTTAGAACTTGCGCAACGCGTTTATGTCTTTTGCATGGCCGGTCCGTTTCATACAAGAATAGTTCAACGCGAAGCCAAGTGCGTTCTCTAGCCCTGCGCTTTGTCAAAGATTTAAGATTAATTACTTTTTTAATTACTTTACTTAGTATTTATTATTGATGTACCCGTACTAAATTTGAGACGTTGTTAAAAGTAATTAAGGTGTATATGACTTATTTATACATTACCATCACATTCAAACAGAAACTGAAAGACTGATTTTCATGGCTTATTTGCATGTTAATAATTGTTTATTTGTTAATTAATATTTGTTGTGACTTATATAATAATAAAAAAATTGTTATTTATTTTAATATAATTGTGCAAATATGTGAATTATTATTATGTAGGTACACTTTTCAGTCACGGGCCCTTAGGGACCCGATCATTTGAAAGGAATTCATGGGGCCGAAGCCAACATTGAAGAGGCCTTTGGTACCATTTAATCTAAATGTGAGATGGCTGCATCCATGGAGGCCTCTCCCTCTACGTATCATTGAGATACACTAACGGATAGTTCCCCACAGTTGCCAAACTATTGCCAGGAAGGAAGCGACTTGGAGTGAGCTATGAGGATGGGATGCTAAATAGGCCGGGTAACAGGGCTATGGAGTGAGATAACGGACATCTGCCTCGAAAATCTCTCACAAATTTAAGTATGGCAGATGGTGACTTGCTGCTTGATAACTATCCAGCAGGATAACAAGATAGCCGTTGCAGGCCCCCTATCTAGCCACCATGGGGCGGCCAGGCGGCAACACTATGTAAGCAGCTAAGGTTGTCGTGAGGTGACTCTGCGGGGCGCAAGATCCTTATACAGTCAAGTGCCCTCGGCGTTATGAAATTTTACACTTTCAACCTGGAGCATAGGTTCCGCTCTTGCATCTCCACTCTGGCCGGCTGGTTAAGGCAAGCGCAGAGGCGGGGGGTGTGTTGCTTTATGTATGTGTGTGTAAGCGCATGTGTGATAGTGTCCCCTGGAGGTAGGGTCCGTGGTGTCGCCACTCACCATCATCGGCTCGCCACAAGCCACCCTGCGGTGACTGATTTCACTGGACGTACTGGAAATACCAGAGGGCGATGGGGTCGTCACGTCCCTATGCCTTATTATTATTATTTATGTAAATTATTTAAAATAATACATATATGTCTTAATCAGAAGTAATGCAAATGTTGTGGGCCGCTTTGTGGTAACTGTCACTCTCGAGACGGCCTTTAAGGTCAGTGTAGATATGTAGGTGATAGGGACTGTTTACAGCGAATCCTATGTCTATGCTGTTTACAGGTACAATTAAGCACATTCTTATATTTTTGTTTAACAAGTTGCATGCTATTGTTTTTATTGGATAAGTGCTTATATATGTTTTTGATTCAATAATTAATTTTGTATTTTGTATTTGTATTGTAAATAAGAATAAATATAATTTTAGCTATATTAGCTTTTTATTTGTAGTTTTAAGCAATTATATGATAATAATAAAAAAAATAATAAACTTTATATTTTTTCGATATATTTCGGCCTCATCAGTGAGGCCGTCATCAGTCGAGTGATGACTGATGACGGCCTCACTGATGAGGCCGAAATATATCGAAAAAATATAAAGTTTATTATTTTTTTTATTATTATCATATTATTGTAAATAAGGGGTTTTCAGAAACAACATTTTGTTTGGAACCCTACGCTGCTTTCATCAGATTACAATATTTCCAGTTGTGATTCTTAGCTGGTTTACTATCTATATAATAGCTATATTATCTAAAAAGTTCATGTATTCAAAGTAAAACGATCCTAAATTGGACATTTGCCATTTTTGTAGTACCAACACTCTGTGACAGATCGTACCTCATCTGTTCACGTCTCAATTCACAAATAAATGTTATGATAATGGGCAGGAAGATTGTTGTATGTAATCAAATAAATCACGTTGAAATAAATAAAGCAAATTGAAATCGATCGCGTAGAATAACTGATTTTAAATGATAAATACAGTAAACTCAACCACCGGCCCAAACAATCGGTCCAATATGGAAGGAATTAAGAATAAACTTTCAATTTCAAACATTATGGTTTCCAATTATGCGTGAACCCTAAATTAGCTGTTGTTGTCACGCAACTGCCAAGTTGTTGCCACGTAGACTAGATGACGCCTTAGGCTTGTCACCATGTGTCTATCTCTTTCACTCTTACTTGTATATTTTTGTCCTGTCCTGCTTACGCCGAGTATATGCTGTTGCCATGTTTTGTTGTTATGTTGCCATCTCTATTACTCTTGTTTGGTTGTCTCACTTTTGTTCGTTCTGCACGAAAGCGCACATAACACCGTTAGCACCGTTGACGCCGATAGCACTGATAACGCTAATATCACACTTAGTATATAAATGGGTGGAAATGTAGGGTGGGGGCTCATTCATTTTTACACCGTCGTCAGTGGAAGTGCTGCAAGAAGTTTTAAAGGTGTAGTTCATTTTTGAGTTTATTTGGGGAAGTTTTTGTTTGTTTTAATAGTGATTTTGTTTTCGGAATTTGCGATTAAAATACGGAATGTGTCAATCTATCTGTTCGTTAGGTCTCGGGACCATTTCGCGTCGCGTTAGCTTTTAGGTGGCGGAATGCCCTTTTTTCGTAAATAGATTCGGTTATGGTCAATAGTTTTTGACTTTTCCGACTCGGCGATTGACACACGCGTTTGAATTCGTGTAGGGTGAACGAGCGAACGAGCTAGATTCCGCGTTATGTAAAGGGTTCGATAATCGTCTTTTCAAGTTCCGAAATTAAAGTACGTACCTAAATAATGTAATAGTGCATAGGTCGATTCAGGGGTTGATGGGGAGGGAAGGGAGTATGGTCTCTTCTTAGTAATGCCGGACGTGGAAACGGGAAGATGTACCAGGGTAGTGGCATAGGGCTAGTCGCTGGGAAATCTTGAAGAGTCAGGCAGGGATCTTACAGAGCGGAAGTCGCACTGGATTAAGGCTCGGGTCACCTACTGGTGTGAACGACAGAGTCTAGTTTTAACCTCCTCTGGAGGGAAGCAAGCGTCTGGGATGGCCTTGCGCCAGTTTTACATACTGGAAACACATCCTCCATGAAAGGCGATGTTTATGGCAAAGCGTCCGAGCCGTGAAGAGGCTGCGATTTGTTCTGTCCTTTGTCATCTGACTGAGCTGGTCATGGTCTCATATCTATATATACACATGATCATATAGGCTATCCCAGCCAGCGGGGTGACGTCCTTTTTACCTACTGTATCACCCCCTGTCTGAGTAGGGCAAAGTTTTAGGGTGTTAGGCACACAGAGAGGTTTCAACTTGCCTCACTTCTTTCTGTCGATTAGTTGAGGGGTTGTATGGTGTTTGCTAGCACAATATACAACCACACACACGTTTAATTGTAAATGTGAGGTGACGGACCTCTAGCTTTGAAAATTCACACATTTAAAAGCCTAGGAACATTTGATTTTAGGGCCAAATGTTAGGTAGGTAAATTCCAAAAATTCAAGTCTATTGTTAGGACATTAATAGGTTTTTTTAGAAATTATGCATAGTGGGAGGTTTCAGGTAACTTTCTTCATTGTTCAGGGAAAATAGGTCAATAAATTCAATTATGATAGGTTACAAGTTTTCAAGTAGATAGGGACCTCTGAAAATTAGAGTTAGTGGTTCAGGAATAGGTTGTTGTTGACTAGTTTGTTTGACAAATAGTTTCATTGTTTACTTATCTGAGAGGGCTTTATAAGTCCAATTTTGAATGTAAGGACATAGGGCTTTGATATTGAAATAGTTTCATTGTTTATTTGAGAGGGCTTTATAAGTCCAATTTTGAATGTAAGGGCATAGGGCTTTGATACTGAAATAGTTTCATTGTTTATCTAAGAGGGTTTTATATGCCCACAGAACACTAGTTTTGAATGCTAGGGCATAGGGCTTTAATATTGGCAATAAATATGAAATGATAGGAAACATAAGTTTCATCACTTAATTATCTCTTAAAATATTGTATTTACTTAGGTATTTCTTTCAAGAAATAAAGAGACTTGAGTTTGGCACAAAATATGCCTAATAAATAGTTTGGTATATAAGAATCCAAAATAGAGTATAGCAGACTGACGAACCTTTTAGTCAGTATTTACTTACTTACTCCCTTGTCGAAATGACTGCATTGATACAGAGTAGAACCTAGATGAAATATAGAATGTTTCGGATTTTCTTTTATTACTCAATTGAGTAAGTAACTAATAAACTAATTACCGTGAAAATAGTTCGGGAAATCTTTATTCAAGAGAATAATTTCAATTCTTATAAATGTTCAATAAACTTGAAGTACATAACATGATGTATTTGTTTGCATAAATGCTTTCCCTTGTCTGGCAAAATAAAAGCCTTAACTGATACTATACACCAAATATGGGGTAGTAAAAGTTGTTCTTCGTCAATGGAATTAAATGAATACATCTTTAGAACAAAAACAAAGTTCTATTAGTATTTTTAATACTACATTACCTAGAGCAGATTTCTCTTTCAAAATATATTGAAATTATTCTACTGAGTGTAGTTATAAAATTGACTACATAAATAACTGCAATACTGTTAAGGATGAAAGTCACAGTAGTTTCATATTACTAGAAAATCAATGATTTTTAAAGTAAACTTTCCTACATGAAATGAGGATTGAAAGCCTAATTTATTGTATTCAAAAGTTTTAATATATTTGAGACTTATTATGTAAGAACCTTACTGAAACTTGGAGATTTTTAGAAAATGGATAAAATTTCAACCTGGTAGTAATTTGTACTTATCTGACTTGCATTAAATACAACAAAAACGATTGTATTAGAGAAGTTTATTACTGAAACAACTTACAATTTTGACTTGATAGAAATTCTCTATTGAATAGTAAACAGAATGACTGTACGCTGAATATGAAAGTCTAAGTTTTTTTTACTAGATAGTTTTGTCAAATTGACATAGCAACTTTAAGTTGAGTATTACCAGCAGTATCTAAGAAATTTATTTTAACTGTCAGTCACTATTTGAGTAGATCTGTTAAGATACTGAATCTTTGAATGGGACATGGTGCAGCACGAGTGATTTCAATATTTGTTACTCAAGTATATAATTAGTAACATTTGGTGTATTTGTATAGATGTACTTGTTCTTTTGTCAGGCAAAATTCAGCCACGAGCTAACTATACACTGAAATGGGGTAGTTTAGCTTACCAATGACATAAGAACAAATAAAATATATTTGGTACAGAAACACAAGATTGCCATAAGTTAGAAATATGAAATCATTCTGTTGGATTAGTTGTGTCATTTGTAGTTTTGGTTACTATGATGGTAGGGACGCTCTGGATTTCTTGTTGGTTCTTTACCAGAGCTGTGTAGTCAGGGAACCAACATAGGCGCGTAAAATTAAAAATAAATAAATAAATCTTAAATTTAGAATTAAAAAAAAGTATACACTAAAAAAAGTCAAGGGGGTATTCCACATCCAAGGGAAGGTACTTCTGAGAAGTTGCCAATATGGCTTTCTTTGAGTCTCTATTTTATTGACCAGATAATCACAGATGTGAGAATTTTACTCACTGTCCTATGGACTTATTCGAAGATTACCAGCTAAATAAGTAATTTTCGTATAGAAGTATCTATCGAGTAATAAGTTCTACAACATACATAAAGGTCAGCTGTTAGAATACTATTCAGCTTTGATCATCAATAAATTATTAAATTTCAAACTCAGAAATACCTCACCTCATCCATCCCCAATTACTGGTAGTGGTTATTAAAAAAAAATAATAATAATGCATTTTATTCATAACATAAACAAACAAAATATGAATGTGATGTATCATCTTAAGTAACGGGTATAGTCTAACATAGTAAATTCACATAGCCTCTTAAGAGGCTGACTGGCGCAGAATTGCTACAGGGATTTTATTCACCTTTTTATTATTTGAAACATTAATGAATTTTACATCTAGAATTGTTTACAAAGTGCTATTTATCTCTATGACTTTCATATATTGGCTTAACTGACAAACAGTGAAATTTCTAATCTGAACATTTTACCAATACTTTATATTCTCTGATTTTACTATCTAAATCTACGAATTTGGTTTTAATTATTTTATGTCCAATTTACTTAGCACGTGAAAGATAAGTTATATTTTAGAACAGGACTATTAATAAGGGTTTGTTAGCTATCTTCATCTCTGAATCGCTTCTAAAGAATTTGGGTTACTACTTAAGGCGCAACGTAAGGTTCTAATCTGACGATCACACTCTGGCCATATATCTGTTAAAATCATTTCTATTAAGCACCAAACGTTAAACTATGTAGGTTGTAAGTGGGTTGTTATTCGGGTCGATGGAGTTCAGTGTGAGCAGTAATTAGTGTTACAGGATTTAGTACAATATGGGTAACCGTGACCAGTATAGGTATTTTGGGCTTATTTTAAGTAATTTGGTGCTTTTAGAAATGGTTTGATACAGAAATGTCACCCAGTTTTGGGTACAATTTGCTGTTCGTGTAAATAGGAGAAGTGATTTAGAGTGTTACGATAGATAAATATTTATATTTATAAGAGGTAAACAGTATATTGTAAATTTGGTCCCGTGGACGAAGACAATGTAAATTTGTCAACAATGATCAAGGTAAACATTAGCTTCTTTGATAGGAAAGTTAACTTCTGACGGTTCCATTGACTGCGTCACTTGTCTTAGGTGTCAGGGGAAGTACTCCAGTACTGACGTACAGTCTCCGTCTTGGTTGAAGATTTAGGGACATCAATAACGGATCCAAAATCTGGAAAATAAAATGAGTCAATTATTATAATACTTTATCTCTAGCTTTTGCTTAGTACAGCGGGCTAAATTCTTAATTCAGGGTCTTTCAATGAACGTACCAGTATTAAGGGCCAACAATATTTTGACAAAGGTTATGTATTGTATTTTGCTTAGTTTATGGAGTCAAGTATTCAAATACAAAGATTGACACAAGTTAGTAGGGGTGAAGTAGGTTCATTAACAGATGTGATATAATCTATGAGGCTATAAAATTAAAGAGAAAGTTATTCTGCCAACACAGTAGTGTTAGTAAAAATTACATATCTACCGATTTGGTGCTTTGCAACATGGTTTTTCAAGTAAGACCTACGGCCAACTGTTTTATTGACCTTGAAGAGAATTACAATGGTCATTAATTAACAACTAATGTATGAAAGGCCTACCCCTCTGGGAGACAGGCATGAGTATATGTATGTACTGTATGGAACTACAGAGGTTATCACATGTATTGCGGGGCTATGGGACTTTAGTATAATTAAACGGGAACCTAATGATTGATGAATTGGATTTAACTTTGAAAGTAAGTCGAAGTATATAGGTACCTTGTATGCGTGAAGCCTGTTAGACGTACGGTAGATGGTAACATATCACTTTTACACGGAACTATGGGAAGATTCTGTCCATCCAGGTTATAGGTAGTGCTCCAACTTTGTACAATTCTTCAGAAGTTAAGTATGTTGTAGAGAACTCCGTAAGGCAAGTCCGGTGTCTTGCCCTTTTATCGACAGTGTGACCGACATCTGTAAGTAAATGAAAAGGTTTATGAAATGTTTGTTTATGGTGATGAAAGTTTATATTTGTACGAAGATAATTCAAGAATTTTAATGCTTGTTGGCTCTTAGAAACAACGACTATCGCATGAAAAGCTTCGTTTTCGTGTAATAATTAAGTGTAAATCTAATAATTTCGAAGTAGAATCCAACTGGAAATGTTTACGTTTGTAAAAGCGGTACATACCTTTCTTGTGAAATAATTTTGCGTCCGAGTTACAGTAGATATGCTCATGGATCATTTTCGATTTTGTTTTCGGTATCTTCTAAGTGAAGCTTCTTTTGCGGTAGGTCCGTCATGGAATTTAATTTTAAATTAAAGAAAGCGTCCGTCACTGAGCAAATGGCGTCTGTCAGCTTCAGTTTGAATTTGTTTTGTTTGGTATGTAGAGTTTGTCACAGGTTAGCGAGATTTTTAAAGCGCTAGATATATTAAAGCTGTTCATATATAGCAAACATTTTCTACATAATTTGATTTTACTTTAGGAGACATTTTAGTTTTATAAGTAAATTTGTAAGGTTTTATTTTAGTTGTATTTCATGTTATTTTAGTTTTTATGTTTCTGTATAAAGAGCTAAACCGAAATGTAGAATATAACCATAGAGTATATTGATGAATGTAACCACAGGGTCTGTTCCGTTTTGGAGACAATGATCATTGTACGCTGGGTTTGCGTTTGGACGTGGGTAGAAATTATTTAAAAGCTGGATTTATTAAAAGGTTTATGGTATAAATAACAAAACCAAATCAATAAATTAATTCAATTTGCACTTATGTCAGTTAAATTTAAATTATGAGAGAGTTAATGATTGTGTACCCCAACTTTATATTAATTTCGAATGTTTGATTGTTTAGACAGATAGCGTTTAAAGTAGTGGCTAGTGAGCGTACAAGAGGATCGTAATGCTTAAAAGGAATGGGGAAAGTAGAAAATTACCGAAGTAAGTTGAATCAGTGTGTAGGTTAAACTTTGTAACATTGTTCGATGTGTTGATGTGTCACATGGGTTTCTGTAAAATTGTTTGTCATATTCCTAGTTCTTAGATAGAAACACAAAATGAGAAGATATAGTACTTACCCGTTCATGTGTGTGATCCTGCAAAACCTAGTTCATACAACCGTCCTGCTTTATACGTTTGTCTCGTTTGCGCTACCGTCGAAACTCGTCGCTTTATCTCTGTCTTTCGCCGCCGGTGTTTTGATCAAGCAACAAGCTCGATATTCAGTTGACGATATAAGAATGACAAGTGTAGTATATTTCTTCTTTATGTCGATGGTTGTAGTATGGAGTTGAGTTATTATTAAATACTTAGGTATCTACAGTTGTTTATTTTCCATTAAAATACTAGCAGTTCCATCTAGTGCATGAACTAGGAACTTTTTGGGTCGTCAAAATTGGGACACTTATTGACGAACAAGCGTAACAAGAAGTTAGGTAGTTGGTACCGGAATAAATTTATAGATGGCGTTAATACATTATGTTTCATGACGAGTTAAAAATGTTCCAAATTCCTTTTATCAAATGATTATATTAATTGTTCTTATTACTACAGATTTATGTTAGCTTTGCAAGTAAAGTCATTTCGAGATTTGCTACTTGCCAAACAGTTTGTAGTCTAAACTACTGGCTTTATTTATGGTTTCATTTGTGTTGAAATTAATTACATAACATTCAAGGATATTTACTTTATTTAATGTTTAGAAAAATGTTATGACGGGAGATAGTAAGGGGGGTGACCGTCAAATGTCGAATTTCAATATAACAAGAGAATTTTATTAATGTTGGAGTTTGTTTATTTACACTAAATATATTATCTTATATTGATTTAGAATTCTGGATAAATCATGGCGAGAACCACATGGAATTTCGTTCAGTAGGTACCTAGTACAAATGTTGATGAGTGAGTTACAAATATTTAGACGTGTAAAATATAGACGACGGTTATCTAAAAATAATTGGAAATTTATTGTATGTAATAAACATATTAGTGTGTGATATGTCTATTTATTGTATTTTTATTTTTTATGGTTAATTATCGATTCGCATAGGCAGGGATCTGTGCGCGAGGTTTAGATGTATTGTCTTGCTTTGTAAGCATAGACCACCTTCTTCATTAGGCAGTTTTGGGGATCCTTTGTGAAAACATAAGTAGATGCATGGGTTCCGACGATTGGTTTTCAAACTTAAGGTTGACAGTTACATAGGTAAATAAACTAAAGCTGTTTTATTTAAATAATTGTTTTCTTTTTGGTTATTTTCAAAGTAAATATGGGGGTGTTGTCTAAGGCGGTATTTGTAGTATGTACTGTATGAGTGTATTGTATATATTAGAGATTGAGCAGGTGTAAGTTGCGTAGGTTTTCATGCCAAATTTTGAGAAGGAGTTACAATTAATATTATGTCAGTACCAAAGAAACAATTATGGAAAATAGTATTTATTTTAGTTAGTTGAGAATGGGGAAAGGTTAAATATAGTATAGTAGTTAAAAAAATATTTAAATTTAATTAATGTACTATTGTCATCATACACAAAGTAAATACCTACCTATAATGTGTGGACTTTGTATTTTACAAATAATTGATATGGGATGAAGAATGAATTGGTAATGGGTAATAGAATCAGGGTTCTGTATGTAAAGTTTCACTTTCTATTAGAGGGTCCAGTATGAAAAGTAACAGTGTTGATAAATCAAATAAGAATTTGTAAGTGTAAATTTAAAATGGGAATAAGCTATTAGTAGAAAATCGGGTGCCTACCGAAGTGAGGATTTAGTACAAAAAGAGTAATATAAAATTAAGAGGTTTTGCTGATTTATTGATGGTCCAAAATAATGATTTCTGATAAAAATTGAGGGAAAAAGTTTATTGTTAGGTGAGATATGTAAGTACGTTGTTTCAAATAGAAAATAAATAATACCGTCAAAACTTTATTTTATTAAGGGGAAGTAAACTTTTCATACTTACAAGAGAAAGAAGTAAATTAGTAGTACGACAAGGGATCGACGTGTTAATAGTACTGTAGAAAAGGTTATAGATTGCGTGTTGGTTTGGTTATAGTCTTGGACGATAACTTCGGGGTATTTCAGGGTTGCGTAATTAGTATCTTTAATATATGTAGACAGTGAAGAAAAATTTATATTAATTGAAGATCTGGATGGCGAACTCACGAGGATCGCAACTTATGTGTTGAAGGGTTAGATCGAGAACTGAGTTGTACTATAAATTATCTTTGTTGTACTTTGATAAATGCAAAAATCTATTGATCTAGAAGTTTTTCTTAAAGTGAAAGTAGATAAATATATCTTATAAATATTGGCTAGCTTAACTTTTAATTTTTAGAGAACAAAAAGAAATAAAAGTAAATTAGGTAGTGTTTTAATCTGACTGGTGGATATTGTATGTTATTTTCACACCAATAATCAAATGTCTCTGTGGCCGAGTGGTTGAATGGTCACCTAGGAAGTAGGAAACCGGAAGTTCGAATCTCTAGTGACGCTAACGTATTCCGAATTCATTTTTTGTGTTTTTATACTATCTTCTTATTCGTATAGGTTGTTTTATTTATGTAGATGTTGTATTAAAAATATAATATTTATGTTTGGTATGATAGCCTTTATTTTACATTTGATTTCGCATAGGACGCGTGCGTGACGTCAGCATTTATTTACTAGATTTGGGCTGTACATGCAACTAGTGCCTATGTGCTAGTATGCTTTTATGAAGCAGAGGGCCCAATTAAATTATATATATCTTGTGAACGAAGTATAACTGAACAACCTACACTTTAGTTTATATAGCTTGAAGTAATCGGTTGCGAAATTTAAAGGTTTAGTCTATGAAAGTCAGGTTCCCTGACGATACCTACTGAATTCATTAGAATGATATTTTAAAGCAATCATTGCTACTGTTAGTAAAAACTAGAATAACTTAAAAATATTTTAAATAATTTAGCATCTTTCTGGTTATAATTTGTAGGGTTGTCAATATTAATTATAGTATTTACTATTTTTGTTTACTTGCAGGGAAATAATACCTTCGGTCATTAAAAATTAGACAGTTTTTGATAATTAAATGGAAAAAAAAAACTGTTAATGACTTTCAGTGGTAGTTAGAATTTTACTTTAAGGAATTAAATAAAATCTATTTAATTACAAAAAAGTCTTGTTTTATTTAATGAAATATTTAAGGACAAATGGAAAAGGAAGTAGACAGTACGCCACTGATGAAGTTTTATATTTTACAGGTAGATGAGGAAGAACTTACTTATTAAGTACAAAGGGAAGTAAGATTGGGGGAAAGTAGAGAAGAGAAAATTTAAGATTGGGGGGAAGTAGAGAAGAAAATTAAAAATTTATGAAATTTTAATATGTTGACTGTGTAAATGCTTTGTCAATTGATAGTAAATTAAATAAAAATAAAAAAGTACAAGATCGTATTTTAATAAATTAATTTATTAAGAAATGAAATGTAAAAATATTCGGAAGTTTATTAAAAGCAGTTTATTCCAATTTCTCGTTGTCTTATTGAAATAAAAAAAAAATATATTAAATTATAGAAATTAATTTGGGTTTTATTTTAATTAGTGGTAGTTAGTTATGTTATAAGTAAGTTTATAAGTTAGCTCAAAAGGTATTAGCTTAAGAGGTATTAAAAGATAATATTTTAAATAAGAGGTACTTAAATCATTTAGATTTGTCCATATTTGTTGAGCTGGTGCTTCGTTAGAGAAAGTGTTAGAGAGAATGAGGAAGGAAGTATGTTGTTGGTGGAAGAGATAGAAAGATACAACCATGACAATTAACTTTGTCTTTGGCAAAGAAAAGGGCTCTAGCGAGACAACAGTTTCAGGAATGTGGACTCATGTTTATTGTCGTGTTATCCTGGAGACATTACACTACACAACAAACTATTTAGTTGAAAAGGAGTTAGGTTAGAGTCATCTTGACTAATCAGCAGTATAAACTGCGATTCTAAATAGTTTCACTACACACGCAGCTGATGCATATTTTCTCGGCAACTATACATTCTCCGAATGGTTGATTAGAATTTAACATTGGAAGAGATTCTAGACTGGGGAATTAGTTATTTGGGTACTTATCTTGAGAGCTATTAAAGTGATCTCGATTCAAGAAAGAGACACAAAGGCACATCTATTGTTCAAATTGAAAAAATAGAATTTGGCTAGAAGGTTGTTGTGTTACCACTAGGGTAGAGTTAATTCACAACTAACTTCTTTGAAGGATTGAGTTCTCCTTGTTTGATGGATATTTATCTGTAGTTAATAAACCTATAGATTAGAATTTCAACTGATTTAATTTTTGATTAACCGTTTGGTATAAAAATTACACCACACATATTCATTCTGGGAGGAACATGATAATAAATACCGAATTTATTTAGATATGGTTATTTTTTATGCAATTGTGAATGGGCATATTTGCCAATGTTGACAATTGTCGTATATGACACTTTATGTGTCTAGCACTCTGCGTAATTAACTTTGTGTAGATATGCACTCATGAATATAAGCGTAGTTGAAAATCAGCGAATGCTTGCATTTTGGCGTTTAAAAGGACTTTGCGTACATTTAAAATAAGTTATATTTTATTTTTTATTGTTTATGTAATTGTGAATGGGCATATTTGCCAATGTTGACAATTGGCGTATATGACACTTTACGTGTCTAGCACTCTGCGTAATTAACTTTGTGTAGATATGCACTCATGAGTGTAAACGTAGTTGAAAATCAGCGAATGCTTGCATTTTGGCGTTTAAAACGACTTTGCGTACATTTAAAATAAGTTATATTTTATTTTTTATTCTTTATGTAATTGTGAATGGGCATATTTGCCAATGTTGACAATTGGCGTATATGACACTTTACGTGTCTAGCACTCTGCGTAATTAGCTTTGTGTAGATATGCACTCATGAGTGTAAGCGTAGTTGACAATCAGCGAATGCTTGCATTTTGGCGTTTAAAAGGGCTTTGAGTAAATTTAAAATAAGTTATATTTTAAGTTAGTTTTAAAAGGTATATAAAGGTGTTGTTAAAAAGGTAAAGGTGGTATTAAAAAGGTTAAGGAGGTATTAAAAGGTAATGGTGGTATTCAAAAGATAGTCATGTTAAATGGAGGTAATTAAAATTAAATAGGTTCATATTTGTAGGGCTGGTGGCTTGTTAGGGAAATTGTAAGAGCGGATGAGGAAGTCAGAGTGTGTCGGTGGAAGGAATGGAATGAAACGACTTTGACATATGACTATGACGTTGACAACAAAAAGGGCCCTAACAAGACAACAGTTCGAAGGTGTGGACTTAAATTTATTGTCATCATATCCTGGAGACTCTATACTACACATAAACTTTTAAGTTGAATTGGTGTTAGGTTAGAGTCTTAAAGACTAAAGGACAGTATATACTGTGATACCTAAAGGTTTAACTCTACACGCAGCTAATGCTATCTTCGGCAACAATATACATTCTCCGAATAGTTGGTTAGAATTTAATGCTGGGAGAGATTCCGAGCAGAACAATTGCTCATTTGGGTATCTGGATGGATAGCTATTAAAGTGATCTTGGTTTATGAAAGAGGCGCAAAGCGTGTCTACTTAAATTGAAAAAATAGAATTTGTCTAGAAAATCTTTGCGGTGTCACTAGGACAAGGTCGTCTCACAAACGATCTCTCTGGGAATTTCAGATCTCCTTGTTTGACGGACAGATTATTCGTGAACAATTAAGCAATGGTTTGGAGTCTCAATCGGTTAAGTTTTGATTAACTACTAGGTATAAACACACACCACACATGAACGGTCTGGGAGAAAGGTGATAATAAATTAATATCAGAGTGAACATTGTTATCGTGTATTTGTGAATGATGGGAGAGAAAATTTCCTTCGTTTAAGGCTTGCTAATCTGCGTAAATTTTGGGGAAAGCGCTGTGACAGATCGTACCTCATCTGTTCACGTCTCAATTCACAAATAAATGTTATGATAATGGGCAGGAAGATTGTTGTATGTAATCAAATAAATCACGTTGAAATAAATAAAGCAAATTGAAATCGATCGCGTAGAATAACTGATTTTAAATGATAAATACAGTAAACTCAACCACCGGCCCAAACAATCGGTCCAATATGGAAGGAATTAAGAATAAACTTTCAATTTCAAACATTATGGTTTCCAATTATGCGTGAACCCTAAATTAGCTGTTGTTGTCACGCAACTGCCAAGTTGTTGCCACGTAGACTAGATGACGCCTTAGGCTTGTCACCATGTGTCTATCTCTTTCACTCTTACTTGTATATTTTTGTCCTGTCCTGCTTACGCCGAGTATATGCTGTTGCCATGTTTTGTTGTTATGTTGCCATCTCTATTACTCTTGTTTGGTTGTCTCACTTTTGTTCGTTCTGCACGAAAGCGCACATAACACCGTTAGCACCGTTGACGCCGATAGCACTGATAACGCTAATATCACACTTAGTATATAAATGGGTGGAAATGTAGGGTGGGGGCTCATTCATTTTTACACCGTCGTCAGTGGAAGTGCTGCAAGAAGTTTTAAAGGTGTAGTTCATTTTTGAGTTTATTTGGGGAAGTTTTTGTTTGTTTTAATAGTGATTTTGTTTTCGGAATTTGCGATTAAAATACGGAATGTGTCAATCTATCTGTTCGTTAGGTCTCGGGACCATTTCGCGTCGCGTTAGCTTTTAGGTGGCGGAATGCCCTTTTTTCGTAAATAGATTCGGTTATGGTCAATAGTTTTTGACTTTTCCGACTCGGCGATTGACACACGCGTTTGAATTCGTGTAGGGTGAACGAGCGAACGAGCTAGATTCCGCGTTATGTAAAGGGTTCGATAATCGTCTTTTCAAGTTCCGAAATTAAAGTACGTACCTAAATAATGTAATAGTGCATAGGTCGATTCAGGGGTTGATGGGGAGGGAAGGGAGTATGGTCTCTTCTTAGTAATGCCGGACGTGGAAACGGGAAGATGTACCAGGGTAGTGGCATAGGGCTAGTCGCTGGGAAATCTTGAAGAGTCAGGCAGGGATCTTACAGAGCGGAAGTCGCACTGGATTAAGGCTCGGGTCACCTACTGGTGTGAACGACAGAGTCTAGTTTTAACCTCCTCTGGAGGGAAGCAAGCGTCTGGGATGGCCTTGCGCCAGTTTTACATACTGGAAACACATCCTCCATGAAAGGCGATGTTTATGGCAAAGCGTCCGAGCCGTGAAGAGGCTGCGATTTGTTCTGTCCTTTGTCATCTGACTGAGCTGGTCATGGTCTCATATCTATATATACACATGATCATATAGGCTATCCCAGCCAGCGGGGTGACGTCCTTTTTACCTACTGTATCACCCCCTGTCTGAGTAGGGCAAAGTTTTAGGGTGTTAGGCACACAGAGAGGTTTCAACTTGCCTCACTTCTTTCTGTCGATTAGTTGAGGGGTTGTATGGTGTTTGCTAGCACAATATACAACCACACACACGTTTAATTGTAAATGTGAGGTGACGGACCTCTAGCTTTGAAAATTCACACATTTAAAAGCCTAGGAACATTTGATTTTAGGGCCAAATGTTAGGTAGGTAAATTCCAAAAATTCAAGTCTATTGTTAGGACATTAATAGGTTTTTTTAGAAATTATGCATAGTGGGAGGTTTCAGGTAACTTTCTTCATTGTTCAGGGAAAATAGGTCAATAAATTCAATTATGATAGGTTACAAGTTTTCAAGTAGATAGGGACCTCTGAAAATTAGAGTTAGTGGTTCAGGAATAGGTTGTTGTTGACTAGTTTGTTTGACAAATAGTTTCATTGTTTACTTATCTGAGAGGGCTTTATAAGTCCAATTTTGAATGTAAGGACATAGGGCTTTGATATTGAAATAGTTTCATTGTTTATTTGAGAGGGCTTTATAAGTCCAATTTTGAATGTAAGGGCATAGGGCTTTGATACTGAAATAGTTTCATTGTTTATCTAAGAGGGTTTTATATGCCCACAGAACACTAGTTTTGAATGCTAGGGCATAGGGCTTTAATATTGGCAATAAATATGAAATGATAGGAAACATAAGTTTCATCACTTAATTATCTCTTAAAATATTGTATTTACTTAGGTATTTCTTTCAAGAAATAAAGAGACTTGAGTTTGGCACAAAATATGCCTAATAAATAGTTTGGTATATAAGAATCCAAAATAGAGTATAGCAGACTGACGAACCTTTTAGTCAGTATTTACTTACTTACTCCCTTGTCGAAATGACTGCATTGATACAGAGTAGAACCTAGATGAAATATAGAATGTTTCGGATTTTCTTTTATTACTCAATTGAGTAAGTAACTAATAAACTAATTACCGTGAAAATAGTTCGGGAAATCTTTATTCAAGAGAATAATTTCAATTCTTATAAATGTTCAATAAACTTGAAGTACATAACATGATGTATTTGTTTGCATAAATGCTTTCCCTTGTCTGGCAAAATAAAAGCCTTAACTGATACTATACACCAAATATGGGGTAGTAAAAGTTGTTCTTCGTCAATGGAATTAAATGAATACATCTTTAGAACAAAAACAAAGTTCTATTAGTATTTTTAATACTACATTACCTAGAGCAGATTTCTCTTTCAAAATATATTGAAATTATTCTACTGAGTGTAGTTATAAAATTGACTACATAAATAACTGCAATACTGTTAAGGATGAAAGTCACAGTAGTTTCATATTACTAGAAAATCAATGATTTTTAAAGTAAACTTTCCTACATGAAATGAGGATTGAAAGCCTAATTTATTGTATTCAAAAGTTTTAATATATTTGAGACTTATTATGTAAGAACCTTACTGAAACTTGGAGATTTTTAGAAAATGGATAAAATTTCAACCTGGTAGTAATTTGTACTTATCTGACTTGCATTAAATACAACAAAAACGATTGTATTAGAGAAGTTTATTACTGAAACAACTTACAATTTTGACTTGATAGAAATTCTCTATTGAATAGTAAACAGAATGACTGTACGCTGAATATGAAAGTCTAAGTTTTTTTTACTAGATAGTTTTGTCAAATTGACATAGCAACTTTAAGTTGAGTATTACCAGCAGTATCTAAGAAATTTATTTTAACTGTCAGTCACTATTTGAGTAGATCTGTTAAGATACTGAATCTTTGAATGGGACATGGTGCAGCACGAGTGATTTCAATATTTGTTACTCAAGTATATAATTAGTAACATTTGGTGTATTTGTATAGATGTACTTGTTCTTTTGTCAGGCAAAATTCAGCCACGAGCTAACTATACACTGAAATGGGGTAGTTTAGCTTACCAATGACATAAGAACAAATAAAATATATTTGGTACAGAAACACAAGATTGCCATAAGTTAGAAATATGAAATCATTCTGTTGGATTAGTTGTGTCATTTGTAGTTTTGGTTACTATGATGGTAGGGACGCTCTGGATTTCTTGTTGGTTCTTTACCAGAGCTGTGTAGTCAGGGAACCAACATAGGCGCGTAAAATTAAAAATAAATAAATAAATCTTAAATTTAGAATTAAAAAAAAGTATACACTAAAAAAAGTCAAGGGGGTATTCCACATCCAAGGGAAGGTACTTCTGAGAAGTTGCCAATATGGCTTTCTTTGAGTCTCTATTTTATTGACCAGATAATCACAGATGTGAGAATTTTACTCACTGTCCTATGGACTTATTCGAAGATTACCAGCTAAATAAGTAATTTTCGTATAGAAGTATCTATCGAGTAATAAGTTCTACAACATACATAAAGGTCAGCTGTTAGAATACTATTCAGCTTTGATCATCAATAAATTATTAAATTTCAAACTCAGAAATACCTCACCTCATCCATCCCCAATTACTGGTAGTGGTTATTAAAAAAAAATAATAATAATGCATTTTATTCATAACATAAACAAACAAAATATGAATGTGATGTATCATCTTAAGTAACGGGTATAGTCTAACATAGTAAATTCACATAGCCTCTTAAGAGGCTGACTGGCGCAGAATTGCTACAGGGATTTTATTCACCTTTTTATTATTTGAAACATTAATGAATTTTACATCTAGAATTGTTTACAAAGTGCTATTTATCTCTATGACTTTCATATATTGGCTTAACTGACAAACAGTGAAATTTCTAATCTGAACATTTTACCAATACTTTATATTCTCTGATTTTACTATCTAAATCTACGAATTTGGTTTTAATTATTTTATGTCCAATTTACTTAGCACGTGAAAGATAAGTTATATTTTAGAACAGGACTATTAATAAGGGTTTGTTAGCTATCTTCATCTCTGAATCGCTTCTAAAGAATTTGGGTTACTACTTAAGGCGCAACGTAAGGTTCTAATCTGACGATCACACTCTGGCCATATATCTGTTAAAATCATTTCTATTAAGCACCAAACGTTAAACTATGTAGGTTGTAAGTGGGTTGTTATTCGGGTCGATGGAGTTCAGTGTGAGCAGTAATTAGTGTTACAGGATTTAGTACAACTCGCATTTTTATACCCTATATACACATACTTTTGGAGTTCTTGCCAAGATTTTGTCAATGAAAACAAATGAATTAGTAAAAATCAATGCACGAGTATCAAACCAGATACAATATCAAATCTAAAAATGAAAAACCCATGATGTTTGTCGTCCTATTTGCTTCAAAATTCGTATGCCGGACAACACGACGTCAGCGTCAGCAATGACACCACATTTTGCCCACTTCTTGTGAACTTGACCTTGAGGGCATGTCTCCTATTGTCAGGCCACTTTCCGCATCGATTATACCACGCGGATTACACGAGTACCTCCCGGATACTCCGCCATACTCGCTGTAGACTTGTCAGTTGTGAGGTTATCCATTAACACTTAGTATTCATTTGATCAATATTTTATTACATAATTTAATTACACGCAAATTATATATTTATATACGAGAATGTACAATAATATAAAAAAATACAACCTACCTAAAATGTAACTATTAAATCTAAAAGAATACCTACTCTAAATTAAGGTAAAAAAAATAACATTATATCATTGCAGTATAGAAACGCAGAAAGAAAAGTAAATCTGGATGTGATGAGCTCTGAACCGGGATTCGAACCCGTACGGATATCACCGTAAAAAAAATTGTCTAAATGCTGTTGGGCGGAGTGCCAAGAAAGCTGACGGCATTACCTGGTAAATGTTTGCTTTGATACAAAATAGAATAATCAACCATCGAACTATCATTGTGGTTGGTCGACGCTTCTGGAGACCTAAGGGCTAGGGCCTATTTTGGTCATGAGGCAACGCTGCCAACCTATTGGATACTCTTTCCGCAGATAATAGTGATGTGGCTCACATATTTAATTTAACTTAGAGCCTATTATGAGACAGACACGACAGGTTAATACTTGCTTTCCTTTTTATAATTTAGTTTATTGTAATTAATTTTGAAGGTTTTAGTTAAGATAGTTTTGAAATATTATTGTAGTTTCATATATACAAAATTAATAATATTTGAAATATGTTTATTAGCGTCTCTACTTAATCTAAAAATAGTTCATAATTACGAAGGATTTCTTAAAAACTGTTTTATATTTGATGTGATATCCACAACAGTTTGGGAAACTAAAAATAAGATCAAGTCTCCTGTACAAAAACTGTACAGACCATGCACATACTATTTGCTACAACAAAATTTTTCTCGTATCAGTATCGTACAAACTTTTTCATTATCACACTTTAATAACTTGACAAATCTTAACAGTAATTATCCTTAACCACAATCTTACCGGAAATCGATTACAATCTAATTGTTATCAGTTTAAAAAAAAACGAAAATCTAAATTATTTAGTAACTCGATATATTTCGGCCCTCGGTATGGGGCCGTCATCAGTCGAATGTAAAAAAAATTTTTGTGACATATAATTTAGGTATCATAGTAAAAAATAAAAAGTAAAAAGTAAAGGTGACACTTGTAAACAATTTTAGTTTTAAACTATTTTCTAAAAAATAATAATAAAGTAGGTTTCTCTAAAAATGATGTTGGTTATTTTTGATATTATTTAATCACTGCTCTTCTTGGATGATTTTTAAATTGTTTTAATAACACTACTAATGAAAAGCTAGTAAAAGTTAAATATAATATATTTATAAATTATTTAGTAGTAGTCAAATACTTATATACCTAATTGCTTTTATTGTTTAAGTATATGTATTTGACCAGACTGACACAAGCTTATAGCAATTTTAACAACCTATTGTCCGGTTTTAGTCCATAATTTCCTGTTTTTATTTTGTCTCGTTGTTCTTTCGTTGTTGTTTCTTATCATGAAAGGGATTTTTCTTTACAGTACATTAAAATATCTATTAAGTACACATACATCACGGTAGAATAGCCTCCATTGCAAATCCTGTTTAATTTTTTGTTCATTTACGAGTTTGTGTGACAAAACCATTTAATAGGAAACTTTTTGCAGTTTCATTTACAAACCACGTCATTTTCTAATGGGTACCGTTTAAGACTTCATTTCTTATTGAAACAATATTTTCGTGACATATACATATTGTATTAGTTATAATGTCTTCTAGTTTTAAAGAGATTCGTTTTCCTTCTGATTCGTTTTTCTTCAGATAAAGAATTCTGAAAAAACCAAGTGTTATTGATTTTCTAGTCAACTGGTTTTTAAAAAGATTTCTTCTCGTTAAGTGATCATGCGCACGCGTTGTCAAAAACCGTTTCTTATGAGTTTATTGCAGTTTTTGCTTTATTTTGACTCATGAAAGTTCGCTTATTGACCCATAACAATAGATTTTTGTAGATGTTGTAGAAAAGGAAAAACAATCAACTTTCTTGCTCAAATAATTCTTTTCTAGCACGAATACATATATTTTAACTTAATTTTTTGGACATATTAATTTTATAATTTTCATTAACTTAGTTATTTATTTAATTATTGGATGATTCTTAGATAAGTACAGTAAAAAATAAAGAATAAATTGCTAAATACCGATTTTAAATTTTAACCTATATATGTATACAATACAGTTTTTACTTTAGTTGCTACTAAGTTTTTTTTAACTACTAATGAATTTATGTCATTAATTTAAGATTACTTAATATGTTATTTGGAGGAAATCAATCCTTATAATTGACCCTTTCGAACAGCTAAGATCATTGCTTATGCACTATATACATACCTATATATTATATATATATTTACTACATGCCTACAGTTGTAACTTATCGAGATGCTGATAGATATCACCGTAATTGCATTTAATTAAAACCCTGTGCAATAAATTTATATGGAAGAAGCTCATCCCACGGTAGGTATTACTGGGGATAAATAAGTTTTGTTAGTACTGGCTTAACTATTCAACTGAATGGTGGTAAATTAAGGCGATATGCGAAAAAAATACGGGTGTTTCTTCTCTGTGTATTTCATGAAATACACGGAAAATTATAATCAGTTTCTGGTGTATGCATCTTGACTATATAATCTAGGGATTTGAAATTGGAAAACATGTTTGAATAAATTTTCCTCGATAAAAATAATTGTTGAAATGAGGTCTTCAAACACACTTTTTCTCCTCGTTTGACGAATAGGAACCATATACAGAACTCAAACATATTTTATTAGGTGTGTTTCAACAATATCTAGAGATTTGATATTTGAAATTTTGCTAGCTATTTTAGTTTTTTTATAAAAAATATAAAACTAACATTTTTTGCTTTCGTCCTGAATCCGCCCCTCTCGCACTGCGCGATTTTTCGCTTGTAGTGACAGTGACAAAAATAAAATTCGCATAGCCTCTTAAGCGTGATAAAAATACTTTTGATTCGCAGATAATTTATTCAAAAAACAGTTCTTAAGCTGAACTATTAAATACCACCGTTTGTTTTTAAATATTTCTTTACATAACCATATTTTATTTTCACTCTGTCTGTCTTTTAGTTGTACAACGCTCCGAGATAACAAACTCTCCATCAGTGATCGTCAATCTTTGTCAATGTAAGACAAAATTAATCATAAGTGAAATTTTGGAGCACTACAACATTGTTCCTGATAAATAGATACGATACAACTTATCTGTCACGTAATCTAACATCTACTACAAGCAACAGACTCTTGGATTTCCATCAAAAGAAAGTGAATTCCTGCAAAATTCATCGAGAGCCTAGTCCAAGATTATTAAAATTTATGTTAAGGGGCAAAATTGCAATCTGAAATGAAACGTTTAATAGGCCGCTTTATCATTTTACATAACGTGTGATTTTAAATGTTTCCCATATCTTTGCGCTTGGGCATCCACAAGTTTGACTTTAGTGCAAACATACGGCGTGTAATGGACAAAACGATTTACGTGCAAACGAGGCACGTTTCGCAAAGCCTATTACTGGCCGAGATTGGATGCAGGCTGTATCTAATTTATCACGGGCTCACATCTTGCTGCATTAATATACGGGTACTATCTTCAGGTTACAGATGTCACTTCTCCTGCGTATATTAGACGCTTGAGACAGAGATCGAAGTGGTTTGTGCCCATCAGACTCACTTAAACAAGGTACCCACTATTATTTATTTTTTATTTAACATGTACAAAAGCAAACTTATCTTGAAGAAAAGATTTCTTCCAGTTTACCTCTGGTGATAGGAAAAATAGTTAAATGTGTACATTTATTGATAATATGATTTAATACCTATGTATTAATTGAAAGTGAAAGTGAAAGTGAAAAAGTATTTAATTGAATAATTTAGGTAGCTACTCTATAAAACAATACATAATAATATATATATCGAGCTAATATTTACAATTCACATATTACAATATATACATTATATTATAATACTGTACAGTAATATAAATACATAAAATACTTATGAGAATGATAAAAAGTGCTCTTTCAGTCATCTTTTAGAGGGACAATCACGAATGCTTGCGGGAAACGAATTCCAAAATCTGGCATACTCAACATTAATAAAAGACTTTCCGAAAGACTTTCAAAACATTATTTTTGTAAAAACACCTTTTTATCGTGGCTAAGCACGTACCTAGTAATTTTTTTTTCTGCCAAGCAAAACCACGAGATAAATACCTTCACTTTAAAGTAGGCTTAGGACGGTAAGTTATAAAGGCTTTTTTTGGGAAGTATCCAAAGCGTGCTTCTAGGAGGGTGTGAGCGAGCGTGTAGCGAACTGAAACATGAAAACTACAGCCGACAGCCGTGTCTTTCTATTCTTTATCGTACACACATAAATATATTAACAATTGCACTTAGAAATTATATGTACGCAGACGAGCTTATCTCCTAGCAGAATTGTCTTCCAGCAAAGCGCTTTGATAAACAAAAATCATAATAAATAGGTAGATATACATACGTCTACACTAACCTAAATATCTTACTACTAAATTAAATTTAAAAAATATATATACATACCCAAGTATACTTAAACAAACATACAAAGCATAACTACATATTATGAAATTCTTACATAAATTAAATTTTTTCATTTATTTGTCCGAACCAGCGAACTCACAACGTACTGATAGAGAACAAGTATGGGTCGAACGTTGTTTTGCGACGAGTCCCTCGCAGCAACAGCCCG
Organism: Ypsolopha sequella; assembly: GCA_934047225.1. Taxonomy (NCBI): domain Eukaryota; kingdom Metazoa; phylum Arthropoda; class Insecta; order Lepidoptera; family Ypsolophidae; genus Ypsolopha; species Ypsolopha sequella. The sequence goes on from OW203987.1 coordinate 16,862,789, forward strand.
ACATGGCCGCTTATGGGATTGCATGCGATTACCATTTACCGAACCACGTACATTATACACCGACGGACCCCTGTAATAATGCACGAACAAGACACTTCTCGATATTTAACCGATATTGCGTCCGTAAGTTTTGCGTAAATGTTTTACAGTTTGATTATACTCACACCATTGGCCGATTTTAATAAAGATGAGGGCGATTAAGCTACAATGTTGGTATTAATTACCAAAGATTTATGTCCTAATAAAGACTTCTTTAGAGCGTGCAACCTCTTCTTGGGAAACAAAACTTTTACGTCCTTTTCGTAATAAGCATTTTACATGTTTAATTAAACATTCCTGTTATATGAATAACACGTAAAATTTATTTTAGCCACGATCCCAAGTATTGTTTTAGTGATAATGAGAACTCGGCAGATTAGAGAAAGTGATTGAAAAAACTTTAAATGGTAAGATAACGGAATAACTGTTGAGTTTTTTCGTAAATTTTTAGTGTACAGTATCAAAGCAAATACTTAACGTATATATAATATGTTAAATAAAATAATAGTAGTTTATGCTACAAGGGCGAAAAGGAATAAATTACGAGGACGATTTAAAACACGACCGTAGCGAGTAACCGAGTAATTTATTGCTCTTGCGCCCGTGTATCATACTACGTTTTTAAATGCATAGTGTGAGGAAATAAAACAAATATAATCAAAGAAAACAATTTACTTATTAAAGTTGAAAGTTACATTGTTACAATTTTGCAAGTTAATAATTGGCTTAAAAGGACTGTATCCAGAGCCGTAAAACAGTGGAAAAAAAAGTATAACTCTTATGGTACACAGGAAAGGTTGCAGGTTAGCAAACAACTTCTCGTAAATAAATTAAAAAATATAAACAATAAAGCCCTAGGGCAAAATAATCGACCTTCTATTCGGTTTTGATGCATAAAAAGTGGGCCTTTACGAGCACTTGCATTGAAAATAAAATTAAATATATGTACTTAGGTACCAATACTTTCGGCGTACCTTTTAACTTGTGCTCAACTCATATCTAAAAGCAGTTTGTAACATAAATGCAATTCGCCATTAACATAATTAAGCTGGTCATACAACCTGTATGTAAATAAATTGTATAGGTATATTAAAGGTACATAATTGACTGTAAATGTCAATATCCGGATCAGTTAAAGAAATGATATAAAACACTACAGTGGTTTCTCTTGAAACGTGACATATTTACAAAAAAGTGTACCTACAGTTCATTTGAGGTTTATATCCGGTTTTATTCTTATTGGGCTTAAAATTCACTTCAATTATAGATACTTGCCTTTTTTCGAAAGTTTTCCTTCGATGTACAACGTGAAATTTAAGTCATTTTGTTAACGAAAACTGGTGATAGTACTCGTCCATATCATGTTAAGCAATCAGTCACAAAATATCTCTTATCCCTTAACTACGAAGAAACCGAAAATCTCCTCCATATTCCAGTATAGTTATTTAATAAATTTATTTACAATTGTATGTAACATAATTAAATATACAAAATTAGAATATATGTAAGTATCCTTATATGCAAATAGTGTTTATTAGTTTGTATTTTGTACATATTTTGTATTTTGACTTGTGAAACGTGTATTTTATATACCTACTTTGTAAAATAAACTATTTGAATTTGAATTTGAACATATAAGAAAATTAAATGTTTATTTCAAATTTAATCATAAACCACTTTAAAAATAAGTACATGATATCTACGGTATTACATATTAATAAAAAAATATAAATATACATATGTTTACAATGTGTTTACATGTATATTTATGTTAATCTTTCTTAGGATGTAATTTTTATGTATCAAAATCTTGTTTCTTATTGTTTTCACATTTCACAAGTAATGATATTTGTCGACGTCTCTTTTTTACTAGTTAACAAGTGTGCACACTAATAAAGGTACTCACGAATCAAGCTCGTCTTAGTTTGAGGACCGCCAGATAATCTTTTGAATTAAATAAGTTTTCAGCGTACCCACTAACATGTAAAAAATATTATTTGTGATTTATTAAAAAAAAAAATAGATTTTTATTCAACAGAACACAACACAAAACACATAACTTTAAGACTGTCTAAGATTAGACAGCTTCTGTTGAAAAGGTCGGTGACTCAGCTTTACTATGAAGCCAACCCTAAAATCATGAAAAAAAATCAGCTGTTTCATACATTTGGGTCGAGTAGGTATGGAACAGCTGATATTTTTTTTCACGATTTCAGGGTTGGCTCCATAATAAAAGTTGTTTATATGGACAAGTACTATCACCAGTTTTCGTTAACAGAATGACTTAAATTTCACGTTGTATAGCAGCGGTAGCTCAGGGGTAGAAAGCTGGCCTCTCAATCTTGAGATGCAGGTTCGAACCCCAGTCGGGTATGCACCAATGAGTTTTTCGGAACTTATGTCCACAGTATTTGTTTTTACTTACCACTTGCTGTGCGGTGAGGAAAGCCTCGTAAGGAAACCTGCATGCCCTAAAAAGTAAGTATGTATTTGTGCCCAAAGTACGGCGATAGAGCTCACCACCCATCACGTTGGGACGTAATAATCACCGGTGAAACGCGGGTGTACCGAGTGTTGACTGCGACTTGCATTTCACAGTTCACACTCGGAACACCTCTGACACCTCCTCGGGGATTCATGTCGTGACGACATATACATATATTGACCTTCTCATTGCATTTCCGGAAAAATGTTCTATGTTCGCTACTGCCATATACTGTATTTAGATAACAAATAATAAAAAACCGATTCATACTGTAGTTTTAGGGTTACGTACTTGAATACTTGACCAACTTGATTAACTTATTAACTTATTTGAATGGTGCGGAACCCTTAGGGCACGAGTTCTACCCGCACTTGACCGGTTTTATACCGTTAATTTTAATATTTTGCACTTTGGTCTATTGTCTGCAGTGACGACCACATTCATAACTCATTCATATTTTTAGAGAGCAAATTAATTATATATACAGTAATGTAACTTGAAAAACTAGCTGTGCAGGAAGTGAAGCGTACATAATGTATCTACCTATACATATCAAAAATAACGAAAGAATCTCATACTCGCTAGGTATAAACCATCAGCTAGGTAGGTAGTTATAGACCAAAATAAAGATCTGGTTGGTTATTTTGTATAAATTTAAATTGCAAACTAAGATATGTGTCGTTCTGTTATCTACCACGGGTGTCACGTTGCCCCCGGCTACAAATAGAAAGCACGTAAATATCAAAGCGATGATAATAACTCTCATTTGTATAATCCGTTATTTATCATAGCTTACTGCGTATAGTTTATCTACTCGCTATTTACATCGTAAAATGTGTAAATATCGTATCTCGGTAACGATCGAAGTGAAGGCTCTAAAGGACATTAAGATCGTCGTCGTTAATGGTCAGTCGATGTCCTGGACAACAGTGGACCGAAGGCCGTGTTCAGTGAAAGGATTCGACCTGAATCTGGATCATCCCAGCATCCGCGGCTGACGGCGGCCGGCGCAGGCACAAGCGCGTAGGCTGCAAGCGCACGACTCTGGGGCAGCCTAGCCGCTTTATGCCGTCGCAGCACGAAATATGCAAATACCCCGACCACGTTACAACACTTAACGATCTATATATAAATCAGAACATACCCGACACGAACAGGTAGGTACCCGATGTCTTGCGTTTGTAGCGAAATATAAAATATCTGCCTAAGCGTCAGCCTGGAGTTCTCCAGCGTGCGGCGGCCACAAATTATGACGGTTTATGGAACGGATAACCATTTGCCTTACATACTAATGTGTGTAGTTTATACATGTTTTCGTTTAGGATCAAATCTTCAGTTTAGTGAAGAAGTCGTTTATAGTTATTTAAGATACACGTGCGGAAAGTAAGGTTTTATACGAATAAGTTCCAAATTGAAAACACGAGCGCAGCGAGTGTTTTCATTGGCACGCATTCGGATAAAAACCTTTTACGCTCAAGTATCTTACAACATTTTTCAATGCATTTTGCGAGGAAATACAACAAAAAAATAAGTATAATAATAGTTTTTTGTTTGCGGAAACAAAACACGTATTTTTAAATGAGATAATCAAGAATCTTATGTGTTATGGTGTTTATCATCATTCAATTATTGCTAGAGCGCGCATACTTATAAATAATTGTTTTTTTTTGGACAGCAAAACCTCCGTGCATCTTTGTAATTTTTTAAATTTTATGACTTGCACCGTGCACCACAGAGTCAAAAACTTAAAAAAATTACTTTATTTCACGCGTGAAATAAAGGATTTCAGTACTGTTTTATTTCACGCGTGAAATAAAGAGTCGGTTTTCGCATAATTTTGTTACACAAAAAAGAAAACTTTACGAGCAACTACATTGAAAAAATAATTATGAAACCCAAAGCACAACTCGAAGCTTAAAAAACGATACAATAATGTATTGTATGCGATAACATATTTTTAATAATAATATTGTAAGTAGCTTCATAATAATTCAACTTTCCATTTTTTTTACACCTGAACTTACGGCTGTAGAAAACAATTATTTTGAAGCTACTTTATCATGAAAAAATAATGTTTTAACTTATAGTACTTAGATTGTAGATATAACAAGGTACAATAGCAAAATAATATTTTTCCGGCGAGGGAGCTATTTTGAATCCAGAGCAAAGCGAAGGATGAGGGATTCATCAATATTTCGCCGGAGGAAAAATAAATTTGCGGCCGCGTGAGACACTCTTCTTTTCATCTAATCTATGAGAAAAAGAAATTAGAGGCACCTTGAGATACAACTCTTGAATTTCGTTTTCTCGGGATTTAGAGGATAATAGATTCTGTATCACATTTGATGCGTGTGTTCTTATACTTTCGAGTGTTAATATCATACTTTCGCTACTTGACGAACTCATTTTTCAAAATTATTTGCAATTTAAATTACACTGTAAAGCCAAACAAGTGGTTCGCGCGTTTTTCATTTGGTTTTTATTATTTAATACAGCCGGGCGCGCTACATAGATAACTGGCCAGTAATATTTTTTTTCTCAAAAATATATTGTAATGTTATTATTTCATACCGTAAAGACAAGCCAGTAAGTACTTCATCCTGGAGAGCTATTTCAAGTCTCTAGTAAGTGTCTCAATAAGTGTTCAGTAAATTCGTATGAAAATCCATTTAATACCATATGTTCATTTTTTAAATCTATAATCCGTGTCTATGTTATTAGGAGACTAAGGATTTTGGTGATCATAAGGTTTTAAGCGGCTAGTTTAAAAAGAAAAAATAAAATGAATTGCAATTTTGAGTTCAAATTTATTTTATAATTAGCTTTATATTAATAACGAAAATAGATTAATTTTGTTGATTTTATATATTTAAACCATAAACACTTCTAATTTAATTATATGCTATCCTGCTGTCAGTGTAAGACGGGCGTTGTCCGACGATTTAACTGAACGCAACCTATTGATAGTTACCGGTTTTACAATACTAACGTCCAAGTTTGAGAAACATGGCGCTTATTTGTTGTGAAAAAAATATTTGTAGTTTAGATCGTGAATAGAATTTACTGCCTGCAAGTGCTCGACTCGAAACGAATCTTTTTTTATTTAACATTTTGAGTTAAGTTTAAATAGGGATTTCTCGTACCCCTTCACGAAATTTTGCCCCAATATGTGCAACGTGACTTTCAGTTATTTTACTCCTTATCCTATAGACCTCCTACAAGTCGTCTCGTTTTATTTTTGAGAAAAGTAATATACATGTGTCAACCGTAATTAGCCCTCTCTGGCCTCGTATATAAAAGTCCTCACCCTGCGGACTCGGACTTTTAACTTACTCGTCCAGGGAGAGGTCACTTACTTGGTCTCAGCAGTAATGTACTAATGCAATATTTTCTTTTGCACTCTTTGGTCACGGAACATTAAGGAACAACATTCATGTTCCTAATTCAAAACTCATTACTGCCCTATGATGAACGAAAATAGTCCCTGCTACCCTCTATGAAAGTGTTTTGAAGAAAAGACCTACTTTGTTCGCGTCATAATTTTTCGTGTATCATATTTTTCCTATCGAGCGCCAAAGTTATAACATTGATGCCTTTTTTATACAGTTAATGAAAACTGATATTTAATTACGAGTGTGTATAATCAAAATGTGTAATATTTGTTAAATCTTAATTGTGAATAAGTGATTAGCAAGAAAGTGTTAATTCAAGTGGGAGATCTAACACTTACATATAAGATTACACGACGCACTTGTTACTCGTAATACATCCATAAAATATTATAGTTTAACAGAACGTATAATTAATCGCACAAAAACTTGTTTCCTGAATCGCAACCTAGCAAATGAGTAGTAACATTTATTTATGACAAGCTAAATACGTGAGCGAATAATTACTGTAGCTTTCGCAGATTATAACAGAGATAAGATACCTACAGTATACTAATAATATAAACCACCGTTTTGTTTTCATAAAGCTTTGTGACATAAATAACTATTAAACATGTTTACGTAGAAGTTTATGTACAAATGTTAAAGATAACTATGAACAATTATAAGTTACCACTAACCAATTATATATATGTGGATACCTGTTTTGTCTACAAACATAAAGAAATATGAAAGCCGGTGCGTGAAGAATTAATTAAACTAACCAATGACAGCGTGCTTTGGCAACTTTCATTTTCAAATTGCAGGGTTAAAATTAGTGTTGTATCCACACATACTCCATCTTCACCTGTCAAAACGTTTGACGCCAATTTCAATCTCACATCCAGCTTGTGGCGACCTAGCAAAGCGCACTCTCCACACTGATTGCTAACTCATGTGCTAAAATGCTAATTAATAAAGTCAGCTTTATATAGTGTCAGTTTGACGTGTCCATACAATGTGTGTAAATCTTATTGATTCTTTTGTGTTTGAAGTCGAGGCATTCATCGGCAAAATTGATTATAGGTATGTATTAATTTGTTTTTAGACATGTTTGCTACCGCGATTATGTTCGATGGCTAACAATACCTCTGTTGATTTTGAGTACCGTACTTAGTTGCTTTTGAGTAATTTCAGAAAGATATTTTATTTATTAAGTAAATTTTGCGGTATCACGCTACCGCGCCGCAAGAAACCTTACCCAGAGGCTACTTTTTGAGACTTTTATGAAATTCGATAGCTTCTGTCACCCGAGAGTATCAGAGCTAGTTTCGGATTCAGTCCACTTGAACCTTATATCCATAAAAATATAAATTTAATTCTAAATATTGGTGCTTTAAACATGTAAAATTTAGCATGTTTATATTTTTTTATTTAAGTTTTTTGTTTGTTTGTTAACATTGTAAAATTATGCGAGGGTGCTCCTATAATTTGTATAACTCTGCAGGACTAATGTATAGTCAATAAGTAGATGTTTGTAATTGGAGTATGCAGTTGGTTAATAAATAAATAAATGTCACGCGTCGATCTGGTTGAAGATAAAATTATGCGTATGATTCGAATGTCAAATTAAGTCCATTGAGGAATTTCAGCCAAAAGTAAAAGTGGTCGACACATCTCGGTCCACTGCATGAGGGGCGGTCCGCGGCTGTACAAACGTGACACGATGTCAATTTATTTACTTAACTACGTCGATTTTGATCTCGATAATGTAGCGAGAGGAACACTTCTTAAATAACTGTGATTAAAGTCCCATAAGAGAGCGAAGGTAGAGTTCGCATGAAACCAGACCGAACCGGATCAGAACTCGCGACGAGCGCTTTACTGAAACTGGAGCACCTGGGCTCGAATATCGCCCTTCGCTACGATAATAACATTTTCTTTCGTTCACCGTAATGCCGCAGTTTCTCTTTTTTGTGGGTACACCTGTGATGTCAGGCGATCTCTCCTTATTTCCAAATGGAACCTTGTTTGACGTTGATCGAACAAATTCTTATTCTAGTTAAAATAATAATAGTATAAAAATAGACGGCGGTAGCTTAGGGGTAGAACGCTGGCCTCTCAATCTTGAGATCCAGGTTCAATTCCCGGTCGGGCATACACCAATGAGTTTTTCGGAATTAATGTGCATAGTATTTGACTTAATACTTGCTGAACGGTGAAGGAAAACATCGTAAGGAAACCTGCATGCCCTTAAAAGCGTGTATTTGTGCCCGAAGTACGGCGATAGGGCTCACCACCCATCTCGTTGGGACGTAATAATCGTCAGTAAAACGCGGGTGTACCGAGTGTGGACAGTAACCTGCACAGTTCACAATTGGAACACCTCTGACACCCCTTCACTCGTTCGTCGTGACGCAATATATTATAAAAATAGATCACAGTACAGATCGTGACCGCATCCTCCTTTCAGATTAATAAATAATTCTTTATTAATTATTATTTATCTTCATTTACTTTAGCTATCTACAAAATCCGTACTGGAAACTCGGTTGAGAATCTGCAAAATCAATAGCAGTTTCATGTTTTGAAATATAAAGTTTAATTGCGAACCAACTGAGACCCATGAGTACTGGACGAGTACAAAAAATCACGACTTTGCAATAAAAATTTGATGATTCGAAGCATTAGTTTGTAGAGCGATAGATACTTCCAATTAATACAGACCATCTTGATATTCGAATTGGGTCAAAGCGGTCATTTCGGCATGAATAATCTAATTAAACCTGCGTATTGGTCCGACACCGGCCGGTTCTAGGATGCCTCGACACTTGCGCAACACACTCGGTCAGATAGCATTCCTAAAATAAAGCGATCTAGTAAATAAAATGATAGAAGTGCATTTACCGCATCAAGTTTTGTACATTATGTGTGCCATGTTTACATGTCTCTATCTGTGAACGGCAGCATCTTGGTGACACTAGGCGTGGGAACCTCGTGCGATGCGATCCAACGCTGCTCGATACTTTGGCCATATTTTATGTCAGAATTCGACGCACTCTAGTTTGGAGCGAGGCTACACGACTCGATTGCGAATCCTTGCAATTGCCGATCTCCCAACGACGTGCAATAACTTTTAGAGGCACTAACCACCGATCGACCCCGTATTGGCATTTAGTTTATCGGCTGCATGTTAGACTACATGTTTATTAATCGAAATCCCAACGAGAGGTCTAATTAAATTATGTCTAATCGCAGCCAACAATGCAAATAACTATGTTATAGTTAACATTTCATGTTAATTAGATACATATCTAAAACTAGCATGCATTAGTGAAACGAAGCCTCTATTGAGATAACCATTCAAATTAAAGTAAGCAGAGCTTTTACTAGTATTGAAATAAATGATCAGGAATTATGTTTAATCGCAGCCAACAATGCAAATAATTATGTAAGAAGTAAACATATGTAAGAAGTAGACAAATATGTAAAACTAGCATGCATTAGTGAAACGACGCGTCTATTGGGACAACCATTACTAGTATGGAAATAAATGATCAGGAACGATTTGATTACCAATTTCCTTAATATTGTTTTTTCAATCAATACCAATTCTCTCATATTTCAGTAAAATTTCTGAAGGCCCACTTTTTGAACCTTTTAAAACGTATATAAGTGTTAAAGTGGGTTTGCGCTATTTTCCCTGATAGTACATGTATTGCAGGTATTACATTGTCGAGACATACCTTATCGCCTGGGGTATTACGGCCGCGATGATAATTGCACTTTTATCTACTGGTACAAGCGTGTACGCAGTATAATCTCATAAAATTGCAACAGTCGCAATGCGAGAGATCAAAGCCTCAGCAAGGCTGGCGGCGGCGGAGGCGGCCATCTTCGCAAAAATGTCAGGGGTCGCGTGCGGCTGGCAGATTCTATGGTCTGGTATGCGAGCATGCTCCCATTTACGGTCAACAGCGTCTTCAGTGAATTAAAAAGGCATTAGAGCGCCAATTATCCGATAAACAACTTCCCTTTCATGTCAACATAATATTTTAGTACGAGTTAGAGCTATATTACACGCGTAGTTATGGTAAACTAAGCAGCGAAGAAAGTTTTAATCATGCAAATGTAGAGATGATAAATGTTTTTGGTTTATATTCATATTGTAACTGGTTTTTGGAAAATACACTTGAACAATTTCAATTGGATATTTATTCTAGGTGTTTATTTAATCTTATACTACACCTGCTCGGAAAGTAAGATCTAATGTTTTGAAAACGATACCGAGTATTTGTCATTACTAGAGACAGAATTATATGCATTTGCCCCTTTTCACCGGTTTTTGCATATTTTAACTAAAAAACGATTGATGATGCATTTTTTCGCGCTATTTTTTATATTTTGCCAGAAACAATAGGTGCTAAGATAGCATTAAAATTAAAATTCTGCCCAGTTACAGTGGACGTATGTAGAACGGTTTTTTTCGTTAAGAGCGATCGAAGACAATCTTACCACCAAAGATTTGGTACAGTACCTGATCGTTTCTGATGATGTAAAACAATACTTTTGTCCGATAATACTTATTATTATTTTAAAAAATTAGTGTTGTTTTTGTAATAAAATAACTAAAATGTTGCATATTTTGACACTTTTCATGGGTATTTTAAGCATTTTCATGCATATTTGCTTCTATATTTCGGGCTTTTTATGTTGCATATAATCCGGTCTCTAGTCATTACTGTTGTAATATTGTATATATGCGGGCAGAAAAAGTACATAAATTTTATTTTTTTAATAAGTAGTTTTAATAATTAAAAAATGACAAATAAAAAGCTTATATAGCTGAAATTATATTTATTCATATTTTTTTTAATAATATATAATGAAAGAGCGTGTATCATTGCCTTATATCAATTGCAAGTGTACCCTATATGTTATTTTGCGGACAAGGACATAAAAACTTTTATAAGAAATTAAAAAGTGAAAATCGCGGGCGAACCGCTTTCTATTCTTTTATTTGAATTTTCAATTTGTAAACTATCTAGACAAAATGTCGTCTAACAGTGATAGCGATAGTAAGGATTTGATGACGTTGCCGGAATTTAAAGAATAGTCTTTTATTTTCCTCGTAGGTTTCGTCTCGGACCTCAAACTAGACCCCCGTTGGTAATCGGCCCCTTGCTTCCTTCGATGTACAATGTACTCATATCTTCAATGTATTTCATGTGAATATGTGAGTATTGTGAAAATGCACATTAATTTCCATTAACCATTCACGTGTCCTAGAAAAGCACCTGCACACTGTACGAGTAGGTACTGCGTCAACGATCTATTTTCAAACTGAGCTATAGCAGCGGCTTCTCAATTCAAGTCAGCCAATTAAAACCGTCGCATTGTCGTTCAGAGGCTATCGGCTCCCGCATCGGCGGAGCGGGCGCAGCGCCCGCCGCGATACGATCGTGAGGATTGGGCCTTTAGCGTTAATTGTCCGATGATTTTTACAGTAAATAAATACAATGCAATTTGTAGAGATCAGAGGTTTCACTTGAAGATTATATCTCTTCAGTCAAAGATGGTCGAAATATTAAGCGGAGAGAAACGCGAAATATCTAAAATGTTTTCTGATCAAACAATAGATACTGTATGAAGAGTATTTTATTGTTATAGCTGGAGTCTGTTAAGGTTTCAAAACTGTTTTACACTTTCTACGTTACTGTTCGTTATTGTTACCTTTTTACAAACCGAAAAAAAAATGTTTGTAATGTGTAACAGAGTTTTAATCAAGTTCAAATTCTTAAAGTTTAATTTGTTGCTACTGCTAATTGTTACAATGTCTGACTCTTTCATCGACATTTATTTCTCTTTACAGTAATTTACATTTTTTCCTTCAGTTTAAGTACGTAAATTTGTTCGTAAACAAAGGAATCATCCTTACCATGATGTATGCTCCTTTGTTATGTGTTGGGCATTGCAAATCTTGTACAGAATAGCAATAAAATAACAAAATTTTGCCCGGCAAAGGCTAATTGATATTAAACTATGTTCGCAAAATGCCATAATTCACATTATTATGTGAATTATTCTTTTGTTCAAAAATAAGAAGAACAATCTTAAGTTGTACTTTTTATACTAGACACGAAACGTTCCCTCTTAAGTTAGATGGTAAGAAAAAACGATTATATTAAGTACAAGGTTTTAAAGTTAGCTAGTAAAGTTTGTAATATAATAACAATTGCTAAAACCTTTCGCAGTGCACATAAGAGCGGATTTATTCTAGAAACGTTATAACTGACGGTACAACATTAACAATAATTGCTGACGAATGTTTGAGTCCACAAGTAGATACTAAAAGATTCAAATACAAACATTGTTGCAAGAATCAATTAATTTAGCTAACCATTACAATACATGCTCAATTCAAAGTAAGGGACTTTATGACAATCGTAACCTGTGTCGTGGTATAAAGTATGATGAGCATGGACCCACTTGACTTATTGGCTATGGACTAGACAAGATTCTATTGGTTACAAGATTCTACCTGCTTCAAGTCGACTCTATACCTTAACAACTGCAAATAGTTCTAGCCGGCTAGACAAGGACTCACTTACTCGTATATTATGTTATTCAATACTATATTTACAGAAATATAAGATGACTTTTTACAAAAAGGGTCACTGAACCTTGGTTTTGACAACTTACCGATTCTCCAATATGAATTTGACTGTATTAACAAAAGTACCTTATTACTAACAATATTTCACGCTTCACGAATTAGAAAACTTTATTGTGATAGAATCGGACCTGCCTGCAGATAGGTTTGTTTTAAATACTCATGCGAGCTAATTATTAAGAGTATGGCCTACCCTAGCAACTTTTTTTATTGCCCATCCTGCACAATAAGTCCAATGGCGAAGACCTTATTTGCTTTTGACAGAGACCATTATATATTGGCTTACTGGCCTCTTTTTATTGGACGCGTAATACTAATGATCACGCAGCAAAACAACAAATTGGTGTGTTTTTAGCTAATACTGAAATATTTTGTAGGGAAAAAAATATTGGATTTAAGTAGAATCCATTCATATTCCTATTACCTTTGTTATGCAAAAAAAAAAACAAGTTGATCTCTTAACTGCGTTCTTGAAACGAACGTTTGAAAACCAAAAAAAAGAGGGTGGAAAACATTTTTTTTTGACAAAGCTATAAATCTTAATACTTTGTTTATAAGTAGAAGCCCTAGAAAAAAGATCAATAAATATTTTTTGTTTTTCAATACTAGGTGAGTCCGAATTTCTGTAAACGAATCCTGGAAAGTCTGGCGTTGTTCATGCTCTAGGCTAGGCTCATGTACAGTAATATTTGTTTGTAAGAACTCGTTATCCGACCTCATGCATAAAAAATTAAAACAAAATTAATAATTTGATCTAAAATCAGATTTGGTATTTTTCACAACCGGCTATTGAACAAGCCACCATTAAGAAGATTATAAAATAAGGTTGTTTCATTCCAAATACAAGTGTCAGGATGTATATGTAGAATCAATAGGAACTCTAAAAGTGTTGACTCATAAATTTAATATATTAGGAACCGTGAAGTGGGTGGGTTCAAAATTAGAGGTCCAGTGGATAACCCAGCAGAATGGTTCATAAAGTGTAACGCGGATTCGTGGCGCAAACGCATCGTCGCTCGTTAACCCACATTGCACTAGCTATATAATATGGATGGATTTGGCATCAACTAGCTTTTTTGTTCTATGTATTTGAGAAGGAGACGTGACGAAACAAACCGATCATGAGTTCGCAAAGACATACCTATTGAAAGACATACCTATTGAACAACTCTATTGATCAACTCTATCAATCAAAGATTATAAAACTATAGACGTAAGCTCACAAGGACGTAGCTATAGGTTTTATCGTCGAACCTTTATTTGGTATTACAAATATTTCTGAGTTTAAAAAATTGATATCGTGTGGTTGTGACTGTGTATCACATATAATATTATCTATCAGATATTTTATCTATTCGGTGGATCCAAGTGTCTAGTTTCCTTTCATAGTCGGACATCACATATAGGTTTGATTTGAACCCCGTGATCTCCCCCCCCCCCCCTTATATACGTCCTTGACTGGTCATGCGGGGAAGAGGCAAGTCATGTTTAGTGACGATGTATTTTGCGAGAAATATTATACATTATAGCGTTGCTTCCTCCGCCGCGCTTTCCCTAATTTCGATGAACTAGCCGCATAAAGCCGCAACAATTTATGTGCCCAACCTAATAAACGTCGGTAAAAAAAGAGTAACCTAAGTCTGGAATATGACTTGCATTTCGCAGTTCACACTTGGGAACACCTCTGAACCCCCTCGGGGATTCATGTCGTGACTATCATTATGTTTATCTCTTCAGGTTATTAATTTGAATACATACTCAAACTGCAATGTCTTTGAAGGCCTACTCCTCGTGTACGGATGGTGCAAACACTTGAAAAAAAGCTCTAAAAACATGGTAGTCAAAAATAAATTTGAAATAAAAAAAAAACTGACGTTACTTGTGTCAGAAAATAATCTAAAATTATCGAAGGTTTCCTATGATTTACGAAAGAATTCTTTTACTCCTTCCGAACGCCTGAAGCGATTTTAATGATTCTTTCACCATATTATAGACAATTTGATTGATTGATTTTAGTCAATTTTAGATCTATTGAATAATTGATTTAAAAGTTTTTCGTCCGTCGCATCCATGTGAAAAGTATTATTTTCTCCTATTTTGCGTTATCCGGAGACGTAGCGATTGTCGTAACAGCCATTTTGCAATATGGTCTGACATGAACATTATTTCATTGTCGTTTTCATCTTATCTCATTCTTATCTCATCTCATTACGAAATGCAGACTGGTCAAGAATTACTAATTTATTTGTAGTTTCTGATGCTGTCACAGCTTTTGAGTCAACCCTTAACCAAGCCATCTCTAAGCATAGCTCTTTTATACGGTTGAGTCGACGCGAGTATGCCATGAAACCATGGATTAACCCTGGACTAATCCGTTGCATGAAGCACAGGGATAAATTACACTCTGAAACTCGTAAAAGGCCAAATGATTCATTACTCAAATTGACATACAATAGGTACCGTAATTTTTGCACAGACATATTACATCGCTTAAAAAAGACGTATGAAAGCAATCAAATCGAATCAAATCTAAATAATCCTAGAAAACTCTGGCAATGCATAAATAATATTACGCACTCCACGCCTAAACCTAACTCTGCTGAAGCACTCCTTGAATCTTCAAGTAATATCTCCCATAGTCTTAACGCTACTAACAAATTTTTCGCAACTAATGGTGAGAGGTTCGCTTCAAAAATACTTGAACGACTAGGTCTAACGGAGGAGAAATTGGCTTCTAAGGTAAATGCTTCTGCAGAATGTTTAAACTCGTTCTTTTTGTTTCCCACTGATCAACACGAGGTAAGCACCATTATTAAACAGCTGAAGATAAATTGCGCGCCTGGACCCGACGATATTACGAATTCTTTAGTCAAGCATCTTCAATCTGTTCTGGTCGAACCTCTTACACATATATTTAATTTGAGCCTCTCCAGTGGTATTTTTCCAAATTCTTGGAAAATTTCTTCAGTCATACCTATTCATAAAACTGGCCCTAAACACATACCAGGGAATTTCAGACCCATTTCATTGCTAGGTGTGTTCTCCAAACTTTTAGAAAGACTCGTCAACAATCGTTTGATGAATTACATGGAATCAAACGGTTTAATTTCCAACAAACAATTTGGCTTTAGACAAAATAAGTCTACAGAAGATGCTGCAATACACTTAGTAGATTTTGTGTCTTCTCAGTTAGATAAAGGAAATAGATGTTTGGGTGTATTCTTGGATTTAGCAAAGGCGTTTGACACTGTCTCCGTTTCTATTTTAATTAGAAAGCTTGAAGTCTTAGGCATCAGAGGTATTGCACTCGATTGGTTTAGAAGCTATCTCTCTGAACGGAGACAGTATGTCAAAATAGCCTCGTACAAAAGCGAACCATCTCCTATTAGGTTTGGAGTTCCACAGGGGAGCATATTGGGTCCAACTCTTTTTGTTATTTATCTTAACGACCTACTTAGTCTGCCTTTGAGCGGTGCGGAGGTTATTTGTTATGCTGACGACACAGCGTTGCTTTTTCACGGTACATCTTGGGAAGATGTTTTTTCAGTGGCTAACAACGGTATGTCAGCGGTTGCTCACTGGCTTGATCATAATCTGCTGACACTCAACGTAGACAAGACTAAATATTTAAGTTTTTATATCAGCAAAGCAACTGAACCCAATATTAACACGCCTATCAAATTACATCGCAGTGATTGCAAGCTCATTTCCAGTTGTGACTGTAGTTGTACATCTTTACAAAGAGTAAATAAAATAAAGTACCTGGGTCTATTGCTTGATGAGCGGCTTTCATTCTCTGCGCATATCTCACAACTATCCGGACGGGTACGAAAAACTGCACATATAATGAGACTTCTTAGAAATTCAATGTCAGTAACGTTACTTACAAATGTGTATCGAGCTCTTAGTGAATCTCTTATGACTTACTGCAGCTTGGTATGGGGAAGCGCTGCTAAAACGCATTTCATTGAAGTAGAAATAGCACAGCGCTCAGTCCTTAAGGTAATGCACAGAAAACAATATCGCTATCCCACCGATAAACTTTATGAAGAAAGTGGGGTTTTGCGTGTGCGTCAGCTGTACGTCTTGAAAGCTGTCCTTACTGGACATAGAAGTGCTTCCACAGAGCTAGTACCTTCACGAAGAGGCCCAAGATTTACGACCCCCTTATGTCGGACCAAATTTGCCCAGCGTTTTCCCTCGTTCCTTTTTCCCTTTCTATATAATGAAATAAATTCATTTTGCAAAATAACTAGTTTAACTCAATTTAATGTTAAAAAGGTGGTTACCAAATATTTATTTAATCTGAATTATGATGATACTGAAAAATTATTCCATATTGTACAATAGCTTTTGTTAATATATATATATAAATATTTATTTATTTAATCATTTAGTTAAAACTTACATTTATTTATTATACTACTATATAATATATTATATATGTACCATGCTGTTAACGTGGTTTATTTACTTTAGTTAAATTTATATTGTTACTTTTCTACAATTACTAAAGGCACAGCTTTGTTTAACTGAAAAGCTATTCATATTTACATTCACAAATAGTATATATGACATCAATTCAAAATTTTAAACTGTCGACGAAAGTTCTATTAACTGTGCACACGTTAATAAAGGCCCTCATGAATCAGGCTCGGCCTAGTCTGAGGACCGCTAGTAATGTTTATTAGTAAGGTATATTTTAGTGTTAGATATTGTTTTGGAAAATTATGTTAAGCTAAATAACATGTACCTAAACTATATTCTTCCTGTGTTTTTGAGAAAAATAAACTCTATTCTATTCTATTCTATCTATATTTGTAAGTTGCTATTTTGGGTATGTATGCACATATTGCTTAACTCATTATGACGTACGTTGCCAAATAACTAAGGGTAGCCTCGCTACCCGCCCGTACCCCCAATAACATCTAATTTTGAATGGCGATATTGAATTTGATATTCTTTAATTTGAAATAAATATTTGTTTTTGGCTAATTTAATTTTATACTTGTAAACACAAGAAAAATCACATTTAAATCACAAGTCGAACTGATGTCGGCCCCAAAGTGGGCCGAAATATATATCGAAAATACCTTAATTGTGATTTTTCTTGTGTTTAAATTCTTTATATAATTATGTAAGTTATTTGGTACTGCAATATAAACTCTATATGTAGAGTAAAAATCCTCTAAAGCGTTCATCGTCCTTAACTCTTGACCACTGATCTTCCTTTGATTTCAACTTAAAAAGATAAACATGTGATTTCTTATAGGTCTACCAGAATCCGATGGCAACTGTGAAAATACAAAAAATTGTAAACGTTTACAAGTTCAAGCAGCGTATTATGAAAAAAGTACCTACTGTACCAGTATTGCCAGCAACAAATTAAAACTTCCACATTTGCGATCAGATTCTGGTAGACCTGCACCTTGTTATTTTTGTATTGTCTGATGTATACTTTCTAAAATGAACATTCACCGCACATTTTATTATTTTTACCAACTGATTTGTTTTCATCAAACTAATATTTTATGAAATAAGAACAAGAAACAAATGTGCAGTACATTGTATCAGCTGACGGACGAAACACTACACCGACTGTTTCGGTTCGCAGAGTACTTCTCCTATGACGCCGTATCATGTTATATGCCATTTTGACAGCCATTTCTCATTTTACACTTGAGGGACATAACGTGAAAATGTAAATGTAGCTTGAAATAACAATTGATATGTTTCCGTAGCGTTTGTATGGCACATTAGTGTTTATATCTGTTTATTATACCTAAACGGAGACACACTGGGTTCTAAACTGATATTAAGTTTATGTCCAATTCAGTAAATATTATTAGGTGACGTTATTTTCATATACCTGCTACTAGTACAAGCTGAACTCGCTTATAAAATTAAATTGCTACAGTAATCAATGACATTTCAAAATAAAACTAAGGTTTTTCTTTGTGTGCGTACAAAAATGATACGATTTCCGTGTTATTACTATTAGGCTCAAAACTTTTGTACGAGCAAGTAGTTTGCTTACAATAATGTAGATAAGTAATCCGAACGCCCCCGCAGGCCTGCTCCTCCCCGCGCTGCCCGCGGCCGCCCGCCCGCTCGTGACTAGCCCGCCCTGGTTTCATGCAGGATCTACATTGGCACGAACCAACGACGCCGGAGCGTTAAGCTCTACATTTTCATAAAGTTAGATCTTGATGCAACCTTGTTTCCCCCCATTAAAATACCAAAGCGTTCTTATTAAAATGTTTCTTTTTATTTCTTTTCAGGTGTGACGCCGCCTTCAAACTGCTTCAGAGAAAATCATGGCTGTTTCGAACGAATACATAATTTCCTCCGTGGGCTTCGCTGCTAACTAAGACTTCGACTAGAAGCAAAGTTTGGGGTGAATAATGGGAAAAAGGAACGTACGGATCAAGACCGCACACTCCATTGGTCCGCCGCCCGAGCAGCGCTCGTCTCGGCCCGAGTAGCCCGACATCGAACCCCAAACCTTCAGTTACCGACGCCTAGCGACACCCAATACAGTACAAGTCAAACCGGGTCATAATCCACTTATTTATTATCTAGATATTATACACATATAGCAGTACAAAGATATTTTATACAAACGAGAGTTCGCTTCATGTAGCAAAGTTGCGAGGAAACGAACCGAGTTGTCGTCCTCGGTTAAATCTGAACCGGTAAGCATGACGGCCACTGCCCCAGAACTGTCAAAATCTGATTTTTTCGACTTCGTTACGTCAAACGAGGTTACTGATGCTCAGTACAAGCAACAGATGCGATCGGTTAATGTATTTATGGAATCTCCAGATTCAAGATCTAACCCGTTGCTTTCCGAGGAGCCGAAGGAGCAGAATAACAACAGTCCCCTGAGCGGGGTGGGCTCGCAGTTGAGCAGCTGTAGTATGGCGGCAACCACCTCCACCACGCTGCAGAGCTTCGACTCCATCTGGAACCCGGAGCGGGAGCGCGACCGACTCGATAGCGTCAGCATGCTCGAGGACCTTAACAAGTTCTATTGGAGCCCGGAGAGCGAGCTCAGCGGGACGCACCACGCGGATACCGCTATTTCCAACAAGCTGATCAGCAACAACACCGATGGACAGATCTACACGCTGACTGTACTTAACCAGGACATCAACGAGCCTGTCACTAACGGATACTGGGGCAAGGAGGAGGACGTCTCTATCTCCAGCCCGGCAGAGCTTGAACCGCCCCCACACGCACTAGATCTCGAAACTATTTTAGCTTTGAACCCATTTCCAAATGACTTCAATCAGGATTCTACATTGTTACCAAAACCAGAAAATTTCAGCTACGATGAAACGGAAACGGATAATCCTAGCAATGAATTAACCACAAGTAGTTTAATTAAAGCAGAACCTTTCTCTTATGACGACAACGAATTCCAATCTAGTGAAAAACAAGATGATTCCCGAGGCTCTATTATCGGTACACCTGGCTTAGACACTCAAGAATATAACAATAATAATAATGATTGGAAATTAACCGATCAAAACTCATCAGAAACTACAGAGTCTTTACTAAGGAGTGCATTACAGGGAAAAGCTTTCATTAGATATAGTACGATACAAAAGAATGCGATCACTAAACTCGATCCTAACGCAGAGGTAAAAAGAGTCATCATAAACAATAATAACAAAGCCGATGTGCCTTCGATGTACCAAGACAATAAAGATACAGCAGCGGAACTTATCATGTCACTTTCACCCTCAAATGGGAACGTAAATATATCGATATTGTTAGACGATCCCAATACAACAGTTATATCGAATGGTGATCCATCTTCAACTCAAAGCGTAGACGATATTTTTTCACAACTGGACACCAATTACCCGGATGACTACGAGAAACTAAAAAGAATAGCGTCAGAACTCGGTGAATCTGTTTCTGTACCACCGTACTGCACTGTCGAGCCTATAGACCCCAGCCGGAGCGTGTACAACATCCACCACGTGAACGGAGAGCTTGTGACGATGATACCTGCCGGAGATGTGCAGCTACCTCAGCACTTACAAATAATAGCGGCGTCGCCAACGGTCACAAGTACGAAGCCAGTGAGTAAAAAATACAAAAGGGTTCAGAACAAAAACTCTCCGCCGACGGTTCAGGCGCAGACCGGGACGGCGATCCAGCCAGCGACGTCCACGTCAAACGGAGTGCGCAAGGAGCGGTCGCTGCACTACTGCTCGATCTGTTCGAAGGGCTTCAAGGACAAGTACTCTGTGAACGTTCATGTGCGGACGCACACGGGGGAGAAGCCCTTCGCATGCTCGCTGTGCGGCAAGAGTTTCAGACAGAAGGCGCACCTCGCCAAGCACTACCAGACACACATCGCACAGAAGACCGCCGCCGCTAATGGCGCGCTCAAGAACAACAAACAGAGGTAGTCCCGTTCGATTGTTCTAATAAACGATTCTACGGTAATTGCTTAGTCAATACGGCAATCTTACACCGTGATAATGAAATGAATTTTAATGTACTGAAAGGCTGAAAAAATCACAGATTAATTTGGTAAGGTGCTAAATAACGTAGTGTTCATTGAGGTGGCAATTGTTTTAACAGTGACAGACATATACTATGAGGACTTGAAGTGTTTGTTAATTCGTATGTAATTATTCCGTCCGTTACCGAATACTCTAGCTTTAGCTTACTTAGCGCTGATATTGTTAAATATTTTTACTTTCAAAGTTATCACAAAAGTAACGACTATATTTATTAGTCATACTTCTATTGTAAATGACGAAGCCTTTTTCTTCCAATATTAAGAGTGTTTTTGTAAAGTTTGGTTCTTGATTAGTTTCGCCCTACCATTTTGTTATTAATCAAATACTATCATAACCTGAAAACTTTTAATGCCGTAGAGTTTTATTCTAAAGCTTTCGTTAGCTTTTTTATGAAATAATCTATCAGATAATGGGTGTAGCAATGATGAGCAACGTGTTAGATTATTTATGCCCCGCCGCCGCCCCGCCGTAATTTCTCCTGCGGCGCGACCGACTAAACTTTCTAAAAAATAAAAAAAACGGAGCAAAAGAACCACTACTCAGTACCATCTTTCACCGCTTGCCTCTATCAAGTCTACATCGCCATCTCAAGTTGTTATTTTTTACCTTCTTGGTGTGTACTGGGCTCTATTATTAGACTTATTTGGTCTAGGGTTTTTCCGGTGCTAACCTAGCAAGGATTTTGGAATACAACTTACAAAAAACAGTTAAAACAACTTTGACACTTTTTACTTGTTGTTTCTTTCCATTATTTTAGTGTTGTGACTACGGCGATGTAGAACTACAAACCTAGCAAGTACAAAAATGCAAAAAAAGATGTAAAATGAGCCTTGCTACGCTTTGAAATTGCACAGCCGACATGACAAATGAAAATATGCCATTTTATTTTTCATCTACCTACTTTAACTTGCAAAACATGAATGTAAATTTAATCAAACATGGAATAGATATGTTCTATTTCATTACGTAGAATGGTTATTGTACTATCTTGTCATTATAAATTGCTGCTGATTGTTATAGTCGACATTCACCGTTTAAGGAGGACGGAGGCGCACCCGGCTATGTTATTAGTATTTGTTTCTCTAGGAACTATCTTTATAATAGCCGGCCGATTATTTGGCTCTCCATATTGGACAATGAACGGTGAACGGTTTTTCATTGCCAATATTACATCTTTCGCCTCATACTGGGAGAGGCCTGATTACGAAGAGATTGCTATAAATTTCAAAGACAAGTGGTGTTCAATCGCCGCGCCCGGTCTTTAAACTGGTGCTCCCTTTCTCGTCGTTAGATTTAGCCTTTCTTTGTTCTTTGTACTTAATTTAATAACACTGGACAATGTCTGTCTACAGTAACTAGGTTTCATCTGACCATTACAGCTAACTAAAGTTATTACCAGTATGGATCAAGTATTTAAAAAATCCAAACTTCTACCCCATTATTAGCAATCTTTTTAATTCGCCTATACCCAGCAATTTCACAAAAATAAAATCTCCGCTAACATGTCTAACGGCTTTCACAAAATTACCTATAACTAACTATTTTTAAAACGAATGGTAGACCAACTTTATTGTGTGGAACTTTTTCATTCATTAAAGATTACTCGACAGATTTATTTGTAAAAAGAGTTTCATTCTAGTGCGACCTCCTTATCAGGAAATGCCATTATAAATTCTTATATGACTCAGCAGCACGGATCTGTGCTCAACAGTATTGTGCTACTCGCGTGAAAAAGCCACAAAACATATCGTTAATGATGTCGGGTTTACAACGACGTTTTGACCTTCAGTTATTTTGATATCAACAACATTCACGTCTTTCAGGTGCTACAGAGACACTATACAAGCTCGAGTTGTAAAAGACACCATTTCAAAAACAGAAAATTCGAAGACTAAATATTTCTATTACTGAAAGATTCACACTTAATATAAACATATATTAGTCAGATATCGTCCGACTAGTTTCACTGTAATCGTACAGTTTCTTCAGAGGCAAACAGGGTTACGCGACGGTAATTAACATAATGTTTCTGACGTTTATTATAATTTTGTAGATCTTCCAAGACTTGTTTAGCATGGTATTTCAAGTCGTTTCTGGGAAAAAGTGTCTGACTACCAAGGTAACCTATAACTATAAGAGTTCCATTTGTTTTCGTTCAACTTTCCAATACTTCCTAACTATAGGTAGTTTTGCTTCATATCATCGTATTGTGCCCTTAAAATATGTTTATGTTTTATGCTGTTAAATGTAGAAAAAGTTTATGTAAAATTCTTTATAGTTACAGTCTCCAATATTCGACATTAAACCGTGGCTGTTCTTACCACTATGTATTCGTACAAATAAGTATACCATGCGGCCGACAGTACAAGCCCTCTAAGACTTCGGCATGCACCTTTAAACAACAAAACATTGTTTACGTCGACAAGGAAGTAAATCTCAGATAAAAAGTTAATTCGTAAATAATTGAAACACTAAAATCTAATCTAGAGTAGGAGTTGTTATCCGTGTAGCTGCAACGCACTCGCTAAAATAAACCAATCAGGCATTTAAGGTCACCGGGACGCGGTCCGATATCAATTCGGCCTCCGCACGTCAAGCATTTTCGATCGCACTGTGTTGCAATGTCAATTCCTCAGAATTACTTCTATTATTTCATTGTTGTATATCTGTATCGGGCAGTAACATTTTAATTGGCTATAAATAAATTGTATTCATAGCTCAACGAGTCGAATTAATTAAGTTAGATTGGTTGAACTAAAGTAGATAGGCTGATCTTTAGTTATATCTTACCGACTTATTTAAGAACCAAACTTTTGTAAAACTGTTCGTTCATGAGATTGCTTCGATCACAGTTGAACCTCATTCGATTATTATCTTGCCAACATTATCAATAGAAAAAACAATTAGCTGATAGATAATACCACTGCCTTATAATGCTCCTTTACTGTATCTACCTATATATAAGACTTCAATGAGTAAGTCATATATGTACGGTAAGTAGCATTTTTACAATGTATTCTATTTTTACAAATTGGATCTATTTTTGGAGGATAATTTAAGTTTTGAGATTAATACTCATTATGTTGTAAATAACGGTATTGAGACGAAACTTTATACTCTGCCCCTTGTATCTCATTAGATGGTATTTTTAAAAGTTAGCGAATTTATAGTTTAGTATTGTAAGAGACTTCTGAGAGATTTACCATTTACATTAAGATACTATGGCTACCTTATCATATAAGATTGTGAGCGTTACATACAATGGTTGTTAATATATTCAATGTAATATATTATGTTGGTTTACAAGTGGTACTTATTTGGAAAAGTTGGTTTTATTAAATACTGATTGATTTTATTGCATTTGTTCCTGAGTTGATTATTAGATTTTATTGATACGTCATTATTGTTTATAAGAATTCTACGTGTAATTTTTGAGTGTAATTTAATGTACTTAATTTTAATTTGCTGTGGCTTTAAGGGCGACGTGGATGACGTAGAAAAGTAGTAGGAAATGTCACTTTAAACAAAACTAGGACGAATGTAAATATAAATAAATTATTTAATTTAACATAATCTGCGAAGATAACTGAAAATAGAAATGATGTAAAATTTCATGAAAACGTTAAATTATATTCTCGTCCACTTCATCCTTAAACTAACAACACACTGTACAATAAATTGTTTATTTATTTATAAAATTATCTTTAAGTGACATAAAAGAAACAAACAATGTATTTGATTAACCGAAGCTGTGATTTTTGCTATCTGTACTCAGTACTGACTACAGAGACGGTGTGCCTTGGCTCGCTGCGGCGCACCGTCTACTGTACGATGTTACATTTGTACCTACTTACCTAAATAGGTACACATACTTATATAGTCGTGGTATCTATGATCGCGATTATGTCCTGATTCCTGATAATGATTGCCGATCTCTTCCGAAAAGATAGTAACCCGACTTCGTCCGATCCGGTCATAGAGGAGATGTTTCTCTATGGATCCGTTTCACTCGAGATATCAATGTACGAACTATGACCCAATGAGATATGTGAATACTTTTAGAACTTTTAACAGTTTTGTATCGGATTTCATATATTTTTACTTTCCTACATTAGTTTTCTAATAAAATGTTTTTATATAACGACGGTGGTATCATTTTAAGTCCCGTTAGATATACGTATTTTTATTAGTATAGATGCCATTGTTGTAAAACGATATAAAAACAGCTTTCTATGCATAATGACCGTTGTGAAAACAAACAAACGGACGTATTCGTTGTGTCATCATCACCTAATAAATATTTAAAAATGTTTTCTTACCGCATTGTTTGAGGCCCTATAGTATACCCTCTATCTAGACAAGACGGATCGCCCTCTGATACGTATTTCCATAGACAATTTTCCCAGCCTTTCTTTTTTCTTTTCATTTAATTACGTAAAGCTTACAGAATATGTATGCACGATCGTTTTGTTTACTTTCTAGCAAAGTTACTTACAACAATAATAACTCATCAAGGTTTAGGATGATTAAACGAGACGCAATTAAAGAGCAGCATTAAACGTAAAAAGGGTTTTCACTTAGTAATAACTGATTTTCTTACCTTAACTATTACAGCTCGTTAAAGTGGAAGTAAGTATATAAAAAAACTTACCGCAAACAATGTCGTCAAGTACTATTGAATATACTGACGGTAATCGGTAACGTGTACCTACAAATATAAAAAAAAAAATTTGGGCCGTTGCGACGAAGAGTCTCGTTCTCAATCGCAACACTTAGATAATTATTTGTTGCAGTCATAGAGGATTTATCTATGGTGTCAGTGTACCTCGATACTGTTAATATTGGATGGTTTGCGTGCCGATATTAACAATTTTAACAAAGACTAAGCGTTAAACACTTCGGCTTAAGGCCTTGTGAAACCTTGATTCTCTCTCTCTTCTCATGAATAATAACTAAATAACAAATGATGAACGATTAAAAAACGTAATAATCAATAATCAGAAATCAAATTATCCTTCGTTAAAAAAGACGTTCCGGAACATGTGCGGAACATACCCCCCTATATAAAATGCGAACAACGAAGTATCCA
This sequence comes from Ypsolopha sequella, assembly GCA_934047225.1. Classification (NCBI taxonomy): domain Eukaryota; kingdom Metazoa; phylum Arthropoda; class Insecta; order Lepidoptera; family Ypsolophidae; genus Ypsolopha; species Ypsolopha sequella. Next base: position 16,888,986 of record OW203987.1, read on the forward strand.
CTTCAAAAAATAATACGGTAAGATTTTATATTGTAGGTAATGAACACTTTTTTATTGATTTTTTGATTTGCAATTTTTTTATATATTCCAGGCATAATGAACATTTTTTGATAGATTTTTTTATTTTTGCAATTTTTTTATATATTACAGGCTATTGTAAATTCTACTCAGGTATTGTATGTATTTTTAAATGATCAGGATTTTATTCTAAAAATTCAAATTAGATGAGAAAAAAATGCATTTGTGTGAGAGTTGGCGGCTCACATTTTGTTGCTACGTCTCTCGAGCTTTATTTAAGCTCCAGCCAGTCTGCTTGAGATGAAGATTTGTGAAAGAACCATAGAAACGTCAATAATATCTTTATCTACCTCCCATACTGCAATAGCAGTTTTATAAGTAACTAGATTGTTTATCCGATTTTATAATATTACATTATAGGTAAAACCGCGATGCAAACGAAAACACCGCGGGCCAAGCTGCGGGCAAAAGCTAGTTTATAATAAAACCGCTAGAAACCCTATCAGCAACAGATACGAGAAATAAGTCCTGACCTTATTTCTTAAGGTACGCCCCCTTTATCCTGATTGCCCTTCAAGGCAGCATTATTAGGATGACACGCACCCGAGATTCATGAACGAGTATTCTTCTAATTTTTAGTGAAAATGTTAGTTGAAAATATTATAAATAAAGACGATATTTCTGATGGTCGTAGATAAAGTATTGTGTGCAACTGAACATAATTAGATTAATTAGACATTGGGTTGGGACACTCTTGCAAAAGCACTCGTGTCCCAATGTCTCAAATTATGTTACAGTTGCACAAAATACTATTAAGGGTTTGTTATATGTACTGTACCGGTGGTCTTACGTACTTATAGAGATTCATAGTTGCTTTTCACATGACTCGCTGACTGATTAAATTGATGGGCATTATTTTCTGACAAAATTTCATTTTTGATAAAATTAATTATTAATAAATAATAGTAGAGTAACAAACTATTTTCAAGTTTTCACAGCTTGTACATTTTATTGTTTATAATTAAGAAGATGGCATACCCTAGCAACTTTTTTTATTACCCGTCCAGCACAATAAGTCCTACGGCAAAGACTTTATTTGCTTGTCATAGAGGCGATTATATGTTGGCTCTTTGGCCTCTTTTTCTTGAACGCGTAATACTAGTGATCACGCAGCGAAACAACAAATTGGTGTGTTTTTAGCTAATACTGAAAAATTTTGTAGGGAAAAAAATATTGAATTTAGGTGATATACCTTCATATTTCTATTACCTATTTTATGAAAAAAAAATCAAGTTGATCTCTTAACCGCGTTCTTGAAGCGAACGTTTGATAACCAAAAAAAGAGAGGGTGCAAAACATTTTTTTTGACAAAAGTATAAATCTTAGTACATTGTTTATACGTAACATCCCTAGAGAAAAGATTAATAAACCAAATATATTTTTTTCAATACAAGGAGAGTCCGAATTTCTTTAAACGAATCCTAGATAGACTGGAGTTGGTCATGCTCTAGGCTCAGGTACAGGCTTAACTATTTAATTGAAATGCTCTTAACTAAATCTTTACAACAATAGTTAGCTACAAAACATGTTATTCATATCATTTTCAAAGAGGTTTTTTTTTAATTTGTGTTATATTATTTTAGAATGCTTAACTTGTGCACAAGGAAATATCGATTTTAAAAATTGCTTACTTCTTCTTTGATCCCCTAAGCGGAATATGTATCAAATTACCAGTGATGACTTTTATATCCCAAAAAGCTCTAAATTATAACCAAATTTCTCTACAACAACGGTGCCCAGTATATTGAAAGTGAGTTTTCTTTATCTCACATTATTTTATACACTTTACGATGTGTCGAGAACAAACGGCCGAACGGCCTATCGAAACCAGGTTAACTGAGGCTTTGACCGCCAAAGCAGCCTGTGATTTGTAAAAAGCAAGATTATGGCAACAAAAGAAGCACGTAAATACAAATATCCTCCAGAGGCATTGTTTCCCGACCGCTACAAGCCAGTAATTAGTTCTATTGTGGATTGAGAGATCTTATCAACGGTTCCGATGGATTTACGTAGCAGGCTTTCCACTCATTGTTTACTTGTTCCTACAAAACATTATTATTTGATTGTATTTTATAAGACGTGCTATGAATCGATTTGAACCCCGTTCAAGACTTATTAGGGTTCCGTACATTCAGTAAGGGCGAAACGGAGTCATAGAATGTTGACCCAAAACCGAAAATTTAGATCTTGTCAGCCCCTGACTCTCGCTCTAAAAAATGCAATTATTGGACATCTTGTTTGATATGCCAGAATAAAATCCTGATCCTTAAAAAATTAAAAGAGAAATTAAAAAAGGGGTTATAAATATGCGCACAAAAAATTGCAAGTTATACCATTTTTTCGTACGCGAGAACTCAAAATTTAGATCGACAACTGCCACTTTTTATTTTAAAATTAAATAACTATAATATGGCAATAAAGACTTACCGGATTACTTTATATGGATTTTATTTATGGATTAGTTTTAAAATAATAAAAATATAACCTATAATAAATACATTTTCACGCGTGGCCCCGCGACTTGAGAAATTGTGCAATACGAAGTTCAACCTAATTGAAGCGAGAGCAAGAATCAGGGGTTGGCAGAGCCTTAAATAAGAACGGGGTCAGAGATCGACCGTAAAAACCCGTTTTATCTTATTTGTCGAACTCCATACATTTTTATTTTCAAAAATCTCGCTTCGGTTGTTTTTCCGGTAAGTATAGTCCCCTGGACATGAAATGGACTGGTAATTAGAGCTTCTGCTACTAAATTTTGCAGATTACAAACAAAGTGGAGTGCACGCAGCAAGCATTCATCAACACAGCATGGGAATGTTCAAATCAGACGTTTTGTGCGCTGACCGGTTACAACCGAGAACCGAACAAGATCTAATGTCTGTCAAGGGTACTTCGTAGACAATATACGGGTCCCGTCAGTGTATGTTTGACAAATCACTTGATTTTGAACGTTCTGTCAATCATTATGCCTCGAAGCAAATCCTCGGTGTCTCTACGTCCATCCGAGGCAAAATATAAAATAACATCTAACATAAAATAACAAAAATCTGGACCGTTTAAGCTGATATTTTGGATGTAGGCGCAGTATTACTCTAGGACCCCTAAAAATGCTTTAATTTTGAAAATTCAATATTCAGTCACATAAAACGCATTTACGAGCAGCTTAATTATGTATTGAATTGGTTGCCAACGGGGTACCTTTCATCAAAAATAGATATTCTATTAAATTTAGATTGTCTAAGAATATGTTCGCAATTGAAGTGACGTCACAGTTCGTAATTAGTTCAATACCTACTGAAGGCCATTCTGAAAGTTCAGTTTTTATCTATGTTGTTGATGATAGGCACCCAGTTGGTAACCTATTTAAGATACATAATAGGCCCGCAGATCCCACCTTCAGTCATCAGAATGTATTTTCTGCCAATACAACATTGCAACAGTTTTAACATTTGCAAATTATGTCAATTTTTGTAAATATTTATTATAAAAATAAAGTTATTGAATACGATATTTTTAAATCAGAGTCATTGAAGTTTTAATTCTTTCTCCGGAGTCTTAATGTGTGCGTATGATTCTTCACTTTTTGGATGCCAAATTTCAGCTCAATCTGTCCAGCATATTTCTAGGCCAATCGGTCCAGCAATTTTAGGTCCATCGTTCAGAAATATTCAGCTCAATTAATCTAGCAATTTTCAACTCAATTGATCTAGCAATTTTTAACTCAATCGGTCCAGCTATTTTATTTTTATGCCGTGGAAAGACAGAAAGGCAGCAAGCGTTTTCTAAAAGGGTTTTATTTTTTAAAGGGACCCTAAAAACGCATGTTACTTTGTATTACACTTACCTACGACTTGTGTCTGAGTTCAAAGCGCTCGGTGCTGTAACTTTCTCCTCTGATGAGCCGTCAATCATCATAAATTTAGGAGGAGCATTTCCAATTAGCTGTCCGTGAGGCATTAGTGCTACATTTTTTAGCATTTGTGAATATATTAGATTATCAAGGTCACATTAACCGGACACAGGATATAATTAACGCTCTGCTTATTTATGATATTCAAAATTGCTTACTCTTTAATTTCGTGTACTCTTTGTTGACTATATTTTGTAGTGTATCTAGGTAGTGTAGGGTACTCTACGTTGGATCAGACTCTATATAAATTAGACTAGGCTAACAAATTACTACACGTGCATTTGAGAAGTACTTCTCACGTAGGTACTTCTCATGGTGAGATTGTGTAAGCCAATTGCCAATAGACACTATAGGCCTATGTAGATATAACAGACTTGTTTTCCACTTTGTTCAAAGTTCTCAAATAAGAGCGTGCCCGCTAAAATCAATTCCTCCAAATCTGAGTCCAGTTCAATGAGTCCAGCACATTTTAGTACAACACTTGTCGTGTATGCTGACGAAATTATTCAGTCCCACCCCAGATCGCTTGGTATTTTATTGACAGCCCATAAAGTCCACTGCTGGACATAAATCTCTCCGATGGGAGGAATTTGCCGATCGCAGTGATCTGCTGTGTTCATTCTCTGGTCTACGGAGGATGTAGGTGTCCTGCCTCAGACATTAGTACTACTTTGCTAAACACCACGACAGATATTAGATTTATAGTTTTTACTAGAGATGGGCCAGATCCTTTTTTTGCCGGGTAACGGGTACCCGGCATAATATTTGCCGGATATCCGGCAAAATTATGGGACATTTAAAAATCCACCTCGAAAGGGAAGCGTTGCGGGTTGAGGCAGAGAGGGGAGACATAGCCCAAATTGGTTTCGTTTCATCCATTGCATAAACAACAAAAAATATTTACATACATTCACACACACAGAACCATTCGGTGCGGCGGGACCTAAATTAAAATTACGTTTTACTTTTATGATTCTTTGATTTGATACTAGATTGTTTATTAAAATTAAAAACCAATTTAATTGCAAAGTAATTAATTTAATAAACATTTGCCTATGAATAAAACTAGTTTTCTTATTTTTTTTGTATGACACGGCATTATTCGGTACCCAGCATCAGAATATATCCAGCCGGATTCTGAAAAAATGCCGAAACCACCGGTACATCTCTAGTTTTAACCCGACTACGGCGAAGCAAAAAGGAGCGTTATGATTTTGACCGGTATGTATGTATGTGTGATTGTTCATCTGTTCCCTCATAACTTCTAAACTTCTAATATAACCCATAACTTCTTATATTATAATTTGACAAATGAGGTATCGTTGGAAGCGTCTTGATTATAGGATACGTGACGCTGGCTATAGGATACATGACGTTATATTAAATTGAAGGGCATAAAGTCATGAACTAAAAAAAGTCTTAATTATGCCGTATTGAGTATCAAATGAAAGGGCTTAATTTGCACATTTCAAAAATATATATATTGTTAGCTGTTGCTTGCGACTTTGCTTGCCTGCACCCGATAATTGGGAATAATTTCTATAAAATCAAGCTTTGCTCCAATCCTCCCCAAAATATATATATAATAAATACGTATGTAAATGTAAAGCGGCTCTGCATATACTTTATCATGAAATTATATCCCCAAAATAATTTAAATAAAAAATGAGTTCAAAAACTAAAACCCGACTACTGTAATATCACGCTCTAAAAAGTATGAAAAAAGAAAATATACTCATCTTCATTATGTACAAACTATTCATAACTTATCGTCTATTAAATAAACAACTTAGACGTAATACATTTTAATGTATTTAATAAATATTCATAGTGATGTTCAGAGGATAGCCGTGGTCGTATGCCCCCCACCCTAAAAAAAAACAATACATTCGTCAGCGATCATAAGCTTTAGGGCAAAGTGGCATATGAGTTGGAACAGAACAATTGGAGATGAGTATGTTTTCTTGTTTCATACTTTTTAGAGCGTGATATTACAGTAGTCGGGTTTTAGTTTTTGAACTCATTTTTTTACCTAAATAATTTTAAATTATTATCTATGAGTTGATAACTACTGTACTAGCACGCTTGTCAATATGCAATTAAACCGGGTAATTTCGTACACATACATAAATCACACTATCACACATATAAATTCGTTTCACATATAAATAACAATATTTAATAAAACAAGTATTTCCGAGATATATATTTCGGTCCATAAAAATATACATACCTCCTCATAAATATACGAATTTCACACAAACATGTTGGCTTCACTAATTCTTTAATGAATGCAACAAAAATCATCAATTATTATGAAATGATGGTTTAACACTCACGTTATTGTCTCACAGATACAATTTACGTGAGTGTTAAAGCCGTATTTAATAATAATTTAGTATGTTTACGCGCGTTTTAATAATATAAAAAAATCATCAATTTTAAATACACAAATTGACAATATAATTAAAGTTTGATGATTATTTACAGGTACAAGCAAAAAACGGCCCCATTGGCTCCCTTGAAACCGGTCTACGAAATATCTAATCTTCTATTTGATTTATTCAGATGATAACATAAGCAATAAAATAACATAACTATAACATATTAAATATTTACAAGCTGCAAGTAAACACATTTAACGGGACCAGTGATAAAAACTTGACAACTGCTTATAAACAGAAAAAAATTATAACATTATAGTCCGTATAATATAGCTTGAGTCCTGTGACAGCAGGACAGCGCTACACAATTTGTATTTCTAACTCTCTTTCTCATGCTCAAATGTGTATTTCGATGACAGCTGTCACAGAGCTCAAGCTATAATGTAAGAAGTATAGCAGCTAGCTTTTTGTTACGTTGTATTGGACGAATTTGTCCGTTGATGCGTGTTCATAGAAATCACATTCCACACTCACAAAGAAGCGTTGCAAAACAATGTATTGCAACAATGTATTGAAAATTTAACCACATGCTCTACTGATTATATTGAACCACTTCCAAAACAAAATATTTTTCAACGAAAAAAAAATCACTGCCCGTATACATTTTTAATACCTACGTATTCGTGAAAAAACAATTGTACTTCGGTGGATTCCATCCCACGAAGGTATTTGGGAAAACGAAGAGGTGGATACCTTAGCAAAATTTGTTACTACTTAAAGTATTCCTGTGATATGTACTCCACTCTTTTCAGATACGTTACCAACCTTGAGAGACCAATGCTTTTACCTGTGGAGGGAGTACTTAATTGATCAGCGATCCTTAGAAAAGGGAATTTGATATAAGACAATCCTTCGCTTCCTTTCGATAGTAAAAAAATAAACAGAAATAATTTAGTCCTTACCTTTAGACTACGTTTTGGACACATCCCATTAAATAAGTTTTCTTACTTAATGCGTAAATCAGACACACCAAACTGCAGTAAGTGCAGGGTAATCGAAGACATCTATCATATTTTAATCGAATGTGTATGAATTTATAATTCTATTTTTGAATCAATTATCTTTAATTTATATAATTAGAGTGACATGATCACATCGTGAACAAACCCTCCATTAAATATTTTAAAAAAAGTATTCGTTATTTTCTATGGGGAAGTGAATTATTTTTTCGCGTTGTTTCAAATGTTTTTCTATGGAAGTGGTTCAGTATACTCAGTAGAGCGTGTGGTTAAATTGCCTGAGCACGTCATAGTTACACGGTGTTGTATATTTTAACGTTATCCTTCAGAGGTGTAAAGTCATATCGATTAGCAAAACATGCTTTATCGGCCATAATTACATTTGGATTCTGAATTACGCTGGAATTTTAATCGTTTTAAGGCGTAGTGTAGTAAGACACTGACATTCAGGTATAAAATATTTAACACTAACTGAACTTTTCGCTTCTCACTGTCTTATCTTTTCCCTATACAAAATTTCAAACACTCTAAAGTTTTGATATTTTTTATTACCAAAAAAAATTATCCGCACCGCCTGCTCAGATAATTTTAGGTCAAACTATCAGGTTAGAAAAAAAAACTGTTCAATATAAATATATACCAATAACATAAAGTTTTTATTGCTTGTTAAAGTTACACAAAAGCTACTTAATTTGGTAATACCTACTTATTCGAATATGATGTATGAGCTTGCATGGTTTTTACAAAAAATTGTTTGTGTGTATGGTTTGTACGAGGTTTCCGATTCTCAGCTTAACCACATCGCACAGCGCAAATCACTACCAATGTCAAGTTTATTTCTGTACTTGGTTTTTATCGCTACAACAGCAGAACAGTCCCTTTCGTTGGTAGAAAATACTAATTAGTATTAAGCTCGCCTTTATACGATAATTTTATTCCGTGCAATAAAGAATTTTATTATTATTATTATTTTGCTCAAGTATATATAATTGTGTAGTAGTGTAGCGCTTGCAGTAGGTGTACATACACTATGCCTACCACCACACGTTGTTTCTTGTAAATCTATAAATAAGGTCTTCAACTACACAGGTGGCCAGCGCCCTCATTTGCAGGTCTGTGCGCCCCCTGGGTGGCGCAACCCCCACTTTGGAAATTCCTGCTATATGGAATCCCCACTCTCGAGTGTTAAGTAATGAGACCAAAATTTATAGTTAATAACACCGATTCGGCGCAACACAACTTGACTTAATTGCCAGGACTAAACTTAATTTAAGTGTTCTGTCCTTTTCTTTCTGTATCGAAAAGACAAAGACGGGACGCTCAAAATAAGGTTAGTCTAGTCAGTTGTGTTGCGCCGAATCGGTACCATTATATCGCCATTCTAATTAAAATCTAATGAAAAGCTAATCTAATCTTCAGAATTTGTGGAATAGAAGGACAATGTCAAAAGTAACCAGAATAGAAGAGCTTGTTATATTGATGGATGTGGAAGAGGCGAAGGAGGTATCGTATCAAATGGAAATTTGTAGTCTCTGCCTACCCCTCTAAGAGACATGTAAATTTAAAGCTATATCTAATTTTTCCAGTTCTTCCCATTATAAAACACGTAATTGCAGCTAAATATGAATTATCAAGTCTTCTATAATCAATGCTATCCATAACTACAAACGAGCAGATTCTAAAACCTATTTTGGGAATTTTTATTAAATTAATTATTGTTATTGTTAAAATGTCTTCCTCTTAACATCAACGTGGTAGGTAATCGAGGAATCCCAGTTATAAACATTTATTACTAATTATTTCTTGACAAAATGGTGAAGACATACAACTGCCGGTCTCAGGCTGTGATGTTGGTTACTTAAGTGCAATTTATCGCATAGTTGAAAGATTGAAAGTTAACGCTTCTGCCAGTTTCCCTTAATTGTAATACTTTCTCCTTATATGATTATGGCCTGTAGCAAATATATAATAAACTTGTTATTATGGACGTTAACTGTGTGTATACTCGTACGAATGAACCATTAAACAGTTCGTTACTACTTCCTGTGGGCCTATTATGTATCTCTAGTTGCCTTCTGGACTGGGTGTCTATCATCAAAAACATAGATATACTATCGAATTCCGATTGTCTAAGTGTATGTTAGCACTTGAAGTGACGACACAGTTCGTAAATAGTTCAATACCCACTAAAAGCAATTTTGAAAGTTTAGGTTTTATCTATGTTTTTGACGATAGGCACCCTGCCCAGTTGGCAACCTACGATACAGAATAGGGGGGCTGTGCTACTTATATTAGTCAGTACTTGGAGCAAGCGCGATTTAGAAAATAATTGTTTGTCAAAGCGGATGCTTGCAATTAAGTATTTTATCTTTTCGAGTATGCAGTAGCATAGATAACACCAGCTGCTATTGACAGGGTGGCAGTGCTGGATACATATGCGCCCCCCCTTGGAGCGATTTACACGATGAATCTGGGGGCACGGCGCAGTGCCCCCGCCAAGTAGGCTGGCCAACTGTAATGTATTTTTCAATGCATGTGCTCGTAAAGGCCCACTTTTTATGCATCAAAACCGAACAGAAAGTCGATTATTTTGCCCTAGGGCTTTATTATTATTATTTTTTAATTTGTTTGCAATGATTGGCTAACCTGCAGCCTTTCCTGTGTACCATAGATGTTAGACTTTTTTTTCCACTGTTTAACGGCTCTGGATACAATCCTTTTGAGCCAATCATAATTTAAAGTTCACAAGATTATATTTGTTTTCATTTCCTCACACTATGCATTGAAAAACGTAGTATGATACACGGGCGTAAAAGCAATAAATTACTCGGTTACGTTTAAAACACTCGCTACGCTCGTGTTTTAAATCGTCCTCGTAATTTATTCCTTTGCGCCCTTGTAGCATACACTACTATTACAGGACGTCCCGTTTTTCAGCTTCCATTTTGGCCGTGTCCTGTTTTTTAATACATGACTATACATGGTCCCGTATTTGATTGATCATTCAGAAAGTCTCTACTCAAAACCTGGTTGGAAATCCTAAAATCTAAAAATAACAAAAACTTGACGAAGATGTATTTTATATATATATTTATTTTAATATGTATTTTATATTCCTCCATCCAACGCTCACGTTGAAAGAATATTAAAATTTTCTTTGTGTAGTAATGCTTGGACATAAAACTGAAATAGGTTGGTTATAGGGAGTGTGAAGGAAGAGCTGCAAATTAAAGTAATAGTATATTACGATACGAGAGCGATGAAACGTTTTCTGACGAGTGTGAGTTTGCGGCACGAGCCGAAGGCGAGTGCTGCAATCACACGAGTCGATAAAAAGTTTCTCGCACGAGTTTCGTATAATTTTTTATAGCAGAAGTGCGGAAAATGCCGACTTGCGCGTGCGTAAAGCGGTCATTTTACGCACAGTATGCTATAAACTATGATATGACATGCACAGACTTTTACAAGTTCATCATGCAGAATAAACAGGCTTTGACGGTTGCAAATTCCCAAGCAAATTAAAAGTTTAAAAATTAAAAACTCAACCTTTTTGACACTATTTTGTTCCTACCAGTTTTTAATTTTTACGTTTGTTAATTTTGTTATGTAACATAACAGCGATTTATTGAGAATTGAAAAATTGTTTATTCAATAACCACAAATTACATTAATTTACAGTGCTGGGGCCTTTTTTTAAGCATAGAGACGCCTGTGCCAGAAGACCTCGCTACTTCAAATCCATAGCTTTATACTTTTAATTTTTTTAAAGATATTAAACAAATTTAATAATAAACGCGTTGTCTCGTATTTTTTCCTAAAATACTGTAATTTAAGACAACATGTCCTGTAAAATGAGCACACAGGGTTGGTTACACTACCGCCAAGATGAGCGGTACCTTTTCTCAAAGAGTTTCGTCGTATTTTTTAACCCTCCTAGCTCCAGCCTGGATAATACAAGAGATTCCTTTGACTACCACGACGATTTGTTTAGTTTATTGTTTGATTTGAGATTAGTTTATGAATTCTGTAGAACATTTTTAAAAAAGGTAAATAACTAATAAATAAATAGTGTTTACGTAAAGATACAGGAAAAATAAAGCAGTCGAGAAATTCACGCAAAAAAATGACAAAATTAAATTTATCATTCACAATACGGAACCCTAAGTACGCGAGTCTGAATCGCACTTGGCCGGTTTTTTTATACCTATACAGATTCTAATGCAACGTGGGCACCATAACTACGATTGCTACTTGGAGCTAACAAAGTAGAAATTCTGACTTCTATCAATTAATAATTATGTTATTAAGAGGGCACTCTAACTACGATTGCTACCCAGAGCAAACTAAGTAGAAATTCTGACTTCTATCAATTAATAATTATGTTATTAAGAGGGCACTCTAACTACGATTGCTACCCAGAGCAAACTAAGTAGAAATTCTGACTTCTATCAATTAATAATTATGTTATTAAGAGGGCACTCTGACTACGATTGCTACCCAGAGCAAACTAAGTAGAAATTCTGACTTCTATCAATTAATAATTATGTTATTAAGAGGGCACTCTAACTACGATTGCTACCCAGAGCAAACTAAGTAGAAATTCTGACTTCTATCAATTAATAATTATGTTATTAAGAGGGCACTCTGACTACGATTGCTACCCAGAGCAAACTAAGTAGAAATTCTGACTTCTATCAATTAATAATTATGTTATTAAGAGGGCACTCTGACTACGATTGCTACCCAGAGCAAACTAAGTAGAAATTCTGACTTCTATCAATTAATAATTATGTTATTAAGAGGGCACTCTAACTACGATTGCTACCCAGAGCAAACTAAGTAGAAATTCTGACTTCTATCAATTAATAATTATGTTATTAAGAGGGCACTCTGACTACGATTGCTACCCAGAGCAAACTAAGTAGAAATTCTGACTTCTATCAATTAATAATTATGTTATTAAGAGGGCACTCTAACTACGATTGCTACCCAGAGCAAACTAAGTAGAAATTCTGACTTCTATCAATTAATAATTATGTTATTAAGAGGGCACTCTGACTACGATTGCTACCCAGAGCAAACTAAGTAGAAATTCTGACTTCTATCAATTAATAATTATGTTATTAAGAGGGCACTCTGACTACGATTGCTACCCAGAGCAAACTAAGTAGAAATTCTGACTTCTATCAATTAATAATTATGTTATTAAGAGGGCACTCTAACTACGATTGCTACCCAGAGCAAACTAAGTAGAAATTCTGACTTCTATCAATTAATAATTATGTTATTAAGAGGGCACTCTGACTACGATTGCTACCCAGAGCAAACTAAGTAGAAATTCTGACTTCTATCAATTAATAATTATGTTATTAAGAGGGCACTCTAACTACGATTGCTACCCAGAGCAAACTAAGTAGAAATTCTGACTTCTATCAATTAATAATTATGTTATTAAGAGGGCACTCTGACTACGATTGCTACCCAGAGCAAACTAAGTAGAAATTCTGACTTCTATCAATTAATAATTATGTTATTAAGAGGGCACTCTAACTACGATTGCTACCCAGAGCAAACTAAGTAGAAATTCTGACTTCTATCAATTAATAATTATGTTATTAAGAGGGCACTCTGACTACGATTGCTACCCAGAGCAAACTAAGTAGAAATTCTGACTTCTATCAATTAATAATTATGTTATTAAGAGGGCACTCTAACTACGATTGCTACCCAGAGCAAACTAAGTAGAAATTCTGACTTCTATCAATTAATAATTATGTTATTAAGAGGGCACTCTAACTACGATTGCTACCCAGAGCAAACTAAGTAGAAATTCTGACTTCTATCAATTAATAATTATGTTATTAAGAGGGCACTCTAACTACGATTGCTACCCAGAGCAAACTAAGTAGAAATTCTGACTTCTATCAATTAATAATTATGTTATTAAGAGAGATTCTAACTACGATTGCTACCCAGAGCAAACTAAGTAGAAATTCTGACTTCTATCAATTAATAATTATGTTATTAAGAGGGCACTCTGACTACGATTGCTACTCAGAGCAAACTAAGTAGAAATTCTGACTTCTATCAATTAATAATTATGTTATTAAGAGGGTACTCTAACTACGATTGCTACCCAGAGCAAACTAAATAGAAATTCTGACTTCTATCAATTAATAATTATGTTATTAAGAGGGCACTCTAACTACGATTGCTACCCAGAGCAAACTAAGTAGAAATTCTGACTTCTATCAATTAATAATTATGTTATTAAGAGGGCACTCTAACTACGATTGCTACCCAGAGCAAACTAAGTAGAAATTCTGACTTCTATCAATTAATAATTATGTTATTAAGAGAGATTCTAACTACGATTGCTACCCAGAGCAAACTAAGTAGAAATTCTGACTTCTATCAATTAATAATTATGTTATTAAGAGGGCACTCTAACTACGATTGCTACCCAGAGCAAACTAAGTAGAAATTCTGACTTCTATCAATTAATAATTATGTTATTAAGAGGGCAGTCTAACTACGATTACTACCCAGAGCAAACTAAGTAGAAATTCTGACTTCTATCAATTAATAATTATGTTATTAAGGGGCAGTCTAACTACGATTGCTACCCAGAGCAAACTAAGTAGAAATTCTGACTTCTATCAATTAATAATTATGTTATTAAGAGGGCAGTCTAACTACGATTGCTACCCAGAGCAAACTAAGTAGAAATTCTGACTTCTATCAATTAATAATTATGTTATTAAGAGGGCACTCTAACTACGATTGCTACCCAGAGCAAACTAAGTAGAAATTCTGACTTCTATCAATTAATAATTATGTTATTAAGAGGGCACTCTGACTACGATTGCTACCCAGAGCAAACTAAGTAGAAATTCTGACTTCTATCAATTAATAATTATGTTATTAAGAGGGCACTCTAACTACGATTGCTACCCAGAGCAAACTAAGTAGAAATTCTGACTTCTATCAATTAATAATTATGTTATTAAGAGGGCAGTCTAACTACGATTACTACCCAGAGCAAACTAAGTAGAAATTCTGACTTCTATCAATTAATAATTATGTTATTAAGGGGCAGTCTAACTACGATTGCTACCCAGAGCAAACTAAGTAGAAATTCTGACTTCTATCAATTAATAATTATGTTATTAAGGGGCAGTCTAACTACGATTGCTACCCAGAGCAAACTAAGTAGAAATTCTGACTTCTATCAATTAATAATTATGTTATTAAGAGGGCAGTCTAACTACGATTGCTACCCAGAGCAAACTAAGTAGAAATTCTGATTAGTACCAATTAACAATAATTAACATGTTATAGACCCTTACAACGATTGCTGCGTGGAGGCAACTAATTTGCGATGATGGAATTTGGCCAGGAATATTGACCATAAATATATATTTAGTTCACGAAATTAAAAAAAAAATATTCGTCGTTCCTGACTTTCGAAGTTTTCCCAACTTGTAATGAGTTTAATAACTTTAGCATGGCAAACAAAGTCGGTTTCTTGGTTAATCTGTTCGGAGAACTAATTAAGAGCATATATATTTCTTCGAATTGAAGTCGACATGAGAACTTAAATACACGGCACTGACAAAAAAACAGGGTAAAGGGCGCAATTATAGCCGGAATTGCTAAGAACTCGTTAAAAAAAATTACAAAACAATCAATATAAATAACTTGCGCATTACTACAACTAGTATCAATAGCGCAAAGGTAGCAAATATTTTATTATAGGTAGTAAATAGTAACCAATGGGTCGTTAATAATGCAAATAGCGTAATTTTCATATCTGGTTTTAGTCCGTCAGTCTCAGAACGTTTGTATGGAGTACGTTGAATTAAATGGACACTAAGCGAAAAATGAGAATATATCAGTTGACAAACTGAAAATTTTTAATTCGTAAGAATCTCTGATAAATATTTAATAAAATATTGCCAACTTAATGAGACCATGGCCAAGAACAATATTAGTGGGATCTGGAGTATAATTATTGTGGTATTCATTTTTTTTTTTAAATACGTTCTTCCGGGTTGGGGTAGTGGCAATAATATGACCAGACTATTATTTACAAACTATTTTACTAGTGTATCTTTAATTCCACCTCAAACCTTTACTAGACTATTGTGGGCTAGCCATCCTGACGGTCACATTACCCTCCCCCAAAAAATATGGCTTGTAGCTTGTAAAAACATAGAATAAGTCAAATATTAGTTTTTCACGTGCTTATTCGACGAATCCAACGCGTTTTGAAGGAACAGTAGAATAACAACAACGGACTAGAATTTATAGCAAAATCTTTTATTTATCACAACATACTCGTAGAAACAACATAAATTAAACACTAACTAGCTAGTAACTTAAACGAATCTAAAACATATGTACTTAGTTAGCTAATATAAATAACGGAAAAACATACCTAAATAAATCTTAAATCAAATAAATGAAAACTGATATTATGATACAAGTGACAAGTTCTTGGTGAGTTTATATTTACAGTTTATTCGGAGCATTTTCATTCTAGCGTTATAGTTTAGATCTAAATGATAAAATTACAGTTTATTTTTATTTTTTATTATTACAATTAAATCGAATAACAAAATGTGTAAGTTTATAAAAAAGTTAACATTTAGGTACTTTAAAGAATGAGAGGTTAAGTTGTTTTGTGTAAATTCCTTCTTTAGCCAGAACAACTTATTTTTAACATCTCTATTTGTTCATACTAGTTCAGATAGCAAAAAGTATTTATTTTACAGAGCAGCAAGGCGCGATTGCACTACACCTCGATAGTTCTTCAATTGTTATCATGGGCATTATAATAAAGGTGGAGTTTGGGGGAAATCAATCCCCTCCCCTTTTAGGTCTGATTTTTAGTAGAAAAAAGCGTAAATATTAGTCCATAATAATAGTACATTACGACACGAGTCGAGAAAAAGTTTCTCGCACGAGTTTCGTATATTTTTTTATAGCACAAGTGCGGAAAATGCCGACTTTACGCACGCGTGCGTAAAGCGGTCATTTTACGCACAGTGTGCTATAAATAAATTTAAAATAAAGCCCTCAAATATATTGAGAAAGGCTCTAATAGCTCCCTCTAAGTCCCTCTGCTGCCAAAATAGTGTGTTGATATTAAAATTGTCTCACTGAAACTCCCCTATGTGATTGTTATCAAAACTCAATAAGTGATCGGGTTAAAACATACATTTTTGCAACTCCCTCCCCTCGCTTCATTCTGTAGGATTTCTACTTTATGCTGTACGTTAACTTGACAAAACCTAGCGGAGTAAAACGTTGCTAAAACTACTGTATCCAAATAAAATGTAGATAATTTACTTCTTGGGGTCGCGGTAGACCCCCATGAACAGTATGGAGGCGGTGGGTCGGTCGTAGATGACGTAGACGAAGGGGAAGTTGGCGACGAAGCGGGCCGGCTCCACGGGCCGCGATGACCTGAACCCGAAGATCGCTGTGGACGCTGCTGCCACCGTGCCTGTAATAAAATGGACCAAAGTATAAAATTATTTCTTCAAACGAAAACGTGGGGTGCATGCAATAGATAATGATGCATGAATAGTTAGGTCACAAACAATTTAATCCATTATGTTTCCATCCCAGCTTAGCTCTACTTTTTCATTAATGAGCATTACGGTAGAAGACGGTCATTCAATAGAAATCAAAAAGAAAAATGTTCATGATATAACCCGTCGGTTATTATAGGTATAAACTGTTGCAGATGATTTAACTTCCGTTGCAATTATTGTTTTAAAATAAGTCAATGTTTTGATTAGACACAATAGATGGCTTCTAACAATTGATGGAGAAAGACTTCTCATATGATATATACGTAATATTAATTCCCCGCATACCTTGCTCGTCCAACTGTATCTTGGCTTTGTGGATGGCATCATCGAATAGGATGCCGCGCTCTTCAGACAGCGTCGTGAAGTCGGCAGTCGCGTTGAACAAGTCACCGACACCGAGGGTTTCCAGGATCTGAAACACAATGATTTCAGCATTTAAGGTTTCTACCAACGCCAACGACCTTGAACTAAGTTACTTTGTAACCATTTTATACAATAACTATAGCATTTTTTAATAGAAGAAAAATATATAGTAATCTACATGATACAAATAGTGATGTGGTTTTTTCTGAATTTCATTTTAAAATACAGAAGTGAAGCAAGAAAATTCTAAGTTTACCCTTATTTCTCGATTTTTTGTTCACTTGTAACAACATAACTGCTGCAGTTTTTATCGAAACAGTATGAAAATTTATAAAATTCTAGACAAAATAATATAAAATGATTTGGTTTTTTCAGTTCTAGGAAATTAATTTTATTTTGGATAAAATAAATTAAAAACACACTATTTTCGCACTTGTCAGCCGCAGCGACTAACGTAACAGCCATGCTGCAGTGCGAGCTGATAAGGACTTTATTTTAATATGGTTTTGTTCGAAATTTCAACCATCACGAATCGAGTTGCTTATAATTCCGACGGAGCCACCTTAAAGTTAACGCCAGGGTAAATGGAAGTATCAAATCGTGTATTAAACGACGAAATATTAAGATAATGACATATGATATACCAACTTTTTCTTTTTCAAAATAAAATTATCTTGTAGACCGCGAATACCCTCGCCTTAAAGAAGATTTGCGTGAAGATGGCGTCGCAGCGTTCTTAGATTGGAGCGTTATTTTTTCTGGATTTTTCCCAAACAGGCAATTAATTCCCAAGGTACAAAGCAAAAACGTCCTTCCACATATGTGTAAGAGCGATTGAAACACTTCGTTTTGAGCCATTAGCTACTTTGGTCTCGTACAATTTTCTACGATATTTGGACGATAATCAAGCATGGTGTTAGAATAATAGTGATCACTGTCATAATAGCAGTTTTATCATTGATTTCTTTAAAGACTTGACGTTCATTAGTGGATAAACTGACAAAAAACATAAGTATTGTTTTCTTAACAATATAATGTTTTAAAATATATTTTTCTGCTATTAAAGTCAAATTAAATTGTTCTAAGTCCGTGGTTGTAAAGTAACTAAGTAGGAAGGCAAAAGTAACTAAGTAGGAAGGCCAAACTAACTAAGTAAGAAGGCAAAAGGGAATTTATCTCATACAGTAATGTCTAAGGTTTACTGCAAAAGCAATAACAGTTACACCGTAAACAACTCACATTTCTAAGCGGCAAACTCCTCTCGATGGTGAACTTGGGTATCTCAACCAAGACCTCTCGGCCCATGTAGCTCTCCTCCACGACCGCAGCCAGCCGCTCAGGAGTCAAGTTGGCGATTATGTTCGTTACACCTAGAAAGTGACCATTATTTATGACAATGATAAAACTTAAAACTTACGGGAATAAAGGGAATTTTAGGGTAAGTGAATCAACTCATTCTACGAGTGCGATGCTATGTCATTTATCCACCCACCAACTTGTCTTCACCCACAGCTGGACATAGGCCTTTCCAAGATTTCGCCACTCTTGGCAGTTCTCTTAGAAGTGATGCCCATGTACACACAAGTTGGGCAGGCGGGTTGATGTGCACGGTGCCGAAACTCTCATACCAGTGACGCCGTTGCCCGTCACCAGTCTATTTTGCTTTAGACCTGGCAATTGGGAATTGATATACCGACCTCAATCGATCCCAGGCAGGGTGGGCTACCTCGTTATGCCTATTTGAGAGCTGATGTCCTCTCTCCCCCGAATAACTTTGGGGGGGTTTGCGAGGTATATGGTGGTACCTCCACAGTCGAGCCCAGCGATGTAATGTCTGCAGTGTTTCTGGACTATCATACAATAGTACTCTCGTTTGGCCGACGAATTTTTGAATTTTATAAAAATCAAACACTTATGTATAAACAATCTGCCATGCTATACTGGGTGTTAAGATGAAGTTGAGGGAGCCGAAAACTGGCGATAGTACATACTCACTCATAGGAACAACTTTGAATTAAAAAAGCAAAAAAAGAATCTGCAGTTCCAGAAAAGTTACATAGTTACCCGACCAAAATGTATGAAACAACTGTTTTTTTTTCTCGATTACTCATTTTTTTTTTACTTCAAGTTATTCGTTTGTACAAGTATTATCGCCAGTTTTCGGCTTCTTGAACTTCATCTAACATCGTGTATAGCCTGGCAGATTGTTTATGCATAAATGTTTGATTTTTATAAAAATCAAAAAACTTGCAGCTAAAAACAATGTAGGTATACGATAAGAATAATGTATATACAGAAATAGACTTTTAGGTTTTGTAGCCCAAGCGTAGCCAAGGTTTAGAAACCTTTAACATTTCATTGTTACTGACAAGTATCTGAACTTGACGATAGCTGCATCGCAGTAACAAATCAGCGGGAAAATACACTTAAAAGGGATATGTAGTGTGGTGTGTACGATTAAAATCAGTTAACGATTCGACTTTTCTCGGATATCATCGCCTAAATCCCGAGACGGAAATGACACGAAATACAGCGAAATACATTACCGCGATTTCTTTTAGGTAGCATTCAATTTGAAGTATCATAAACGCAATGTATAGCACCTGCCAAGATGACATTACTAACCGGTAGACCTAAGAAATTTATTATGCAGAAGCGACATGAATTTGAACATTCATTGTTTACTGAAGCTATACTTGTATACAATATATAAAAAAAATACATGTATAAGTCAATATTTTCCTGTTTGATGTAAGTAACAGTACGATATTACGTCGGATTAATAATTAATCACAAAATTGAAAATTTGAAATCCGACTTCAACCGATTTTTGTTAATATTTCATAAACTGCTTGATCGATTTTGATAAAATTTGATAGAATCGAATATTTTCACGAATGAAATTAGCAAAAAGTTATATCGATCCATGATACTGATCATTTACCAGGCCACTAGTATCAATTTGACTGTATAAATTAATGTTTCCTTATATACCTACTTACTAGCTTTTGCCCGCGCGCCCGCGTTTATTCAGTTTTTGTGTAGTCCTATATAATCTGGGCATTTTTTCGGGATAAAAATTAGCCTATGTCATTGTCCAATCCATAAGTTATCCCTATGAAAAAAAATCACGTCGATCCGTTGCTCCGTTGTTGCGTGAAAGAAGGACAAAGAAGGAACAACAAACAAACCAACCAAACGCACTTTCGCATTTATAATAAGAGTGGCGATACTCTAATGACCTTAAACTTTATATTTATGTATGTAATATGTATATATATATTATATATATGTATATATAGTATAGCAAATTTTGTTAATCTTTAGGGTTCCTATATAAACGGCAATTATTATTGAAACTATGACAGAAATAAATTTCTATGTTTGAACACTTGGCGATTTATCCAACGCAAGGAGATATAAATTATTATTATTGCAATTATTATTGAACATTTTCATTTCATTTATATTTTTTTCCAACAAATCGTTATTTTGAAATTTGTCTACACCAAATACAAAATATAAATCAAGTGGAAGTAATAATATTATGAACTCATGAATATAGTTAGATATCGTTTACAGCAAAGACTATCATAATAACCAATGAATAACCTATTAAAATAAAAATTATTTTACAATTGTGTATATAATATACTGCTCATACATAGGATGCTATTTTGAAAATAATAAAAAAAACGGTCAAGTGCAAGTCAGACTCGGGTACCTAAGGTTCCGTATCGTGGATGAAAAATTGAATTTTTTCATTTTGGTTTCGTAAATTTCACAACCGAAAATATTCTACATATTTCCTATAATGTACTTAAACACATATTACCATGATTTTTTTCTCATTTTTGGGTCCACCAGTTTTGGAGATAAGGGTGGGGGGTACATACATTTTTTTTTCTGGTTTTTCGAGGATTTCTCGAAATAGATGCAAGTGAATAATAGCCAAACTGTATATTTTTACAATCAACTATTTCATACCTACAACTTGATATTGTATTTTTATTGTATTTTTATAAAATATTTTTTCATTTATTTTACGTTTTTTTATATTTTTCGTTTGTGTTCAACTTTTTGGTAGACCGGAAAATATGAAAAAAATGACAATTATAGGTTATAACTGGTCAATTACAGGAAAACTATAGAGATTAAAATGTCCCCACATACATTAAATATTTCGAAATTAGTGCCAGTAAATATAGTTAATGTACCTAAATATTTTTATATTCAGCTATTTTATATTTACAATGATACCCATATTGTATTTTTCGGATTTTTTTCTTCTCTCTTTTGTATCGGAAATATTTTAATCAATTTCAAATTTTGCATATTTTTTGCACTTTGTTATATGGGCAAACTAATGCCATTTTGCCAATGTGCCAAGTTTCAAGTCTTTATCTTTAACGGTGCTAAAGTTATGACTTTATGAGGCTGTGGCATACGGACGGACAGACGGACAACGGTGTTCCTTTTGTACTTTTTAGGTACTTACTACGGAACCCTAATAACCACCGTTTTCATTTGCTTCTTGTTTAAACGCTATGAAATTCTATACTCATGCGTGTAATACACGCACTTGGCCAATTATTTAATAATATTATAATAGCTTTAAAACAATTTTGCTTTAGTTGTGAACAGTGGCGTGCATAGAACCTTATTTAATAATTAATATAATTACTTAATTAATATAAGCTTATTTAATTGTCAAAGAGTCTAAATGTGATTAGTTGTGTTCTGTGAAACTTATAATTGAAAATTTTACTTATTCCTTTATTTTTAATATAGGTATACTTATGACATATATATAGGCATCCACTGAAAATCAGCGTCATGGCGCTAGCCATGCTCATGACACATGCTGAGTGGATACATATTTGGTATTATTATTAGTCTCTAGTTGTTAGTTTTAAGTAATAATGTTGAAATACCAAATAAAACTATTCTATTCTATTCTTTAACTTTTTTCCGGAAAAGCAATCAGATGGTCAATCAAAATGTTCAATCTAGGGTAGGCAGTGCCTACCCTGGCATCAAACAAACTTTCATTTTTCAAAGTATTATTTAATTTTTTTTCAATTTTTTTATATTATTAATAACTACACCGAATCGACACCATTTTCGAACGCTCAAATTCCTTATTGTGATGTAATATGTTTATAATTATTTGGTCTATGCTGACAGCACAGTAAGAGAGCGGGTAGTCATTTCTTTTTCCTAGGTCTATTGATTTAGGTAATGTGATGATGTTGCGGAAACTGGAAACTGGCGATAACAGTAGTCAAAAATAAGACCAATATTTCGTGAAAAAAAATCAAGACGTCGCGTCGTCATGAAAAAAAAAACAGTTCTTTCATAGTAATATTTTGTTTGAGTATTTTTCCATAAAACAGCTGATTTTTTTTCGCGTTTCGATGTTAAGGTCCATAGTAGAAGTTGTTCGCATGAATGAGTACTATCGCCGGTTTCCGGCTTCCGCAACTTCATCTTAAGGCATAAGTTGGTCGAAATAAATGTAATTCTATTCTATTATCACCCTGTAAAGGTGACATTTATTTATGCAGCCAAATTCATACTGGAGGATTGGTAAGTAATCAGAATCACGGATCGATAAATTTTTTTTGCAAATTTCGCAAAATAAAATGTTAACCTCTCATAGTAATTGACTCTGGGCTGGGCTTAAGGTCCATGAAAAACAAAAAAAAATTACGAATTTCACAACAAAAAGGATCATCGAACCTTGGTACTGAGCACTTACAGTCTTTAGTATGAATTTGACTGCATAAAAAAAGTCACCTTGTACTCGTATAAATACTATTTTAGAATGCTTAAGTTTCTTATTATACTCGTATATACTAAAATAAAGAGAAGTAGTTTGTAAGTGAGATATAAAATATGCATACTGAATTTATGTATGACTATATAATGTTGTAAGTAATAGTGCAGGCAAGGCAACCACGCGTTTATGTCTTTTACATATAAAACTTTGCAATATCTTACAAAGGCGTGTCAATTATTTTCATCAAGAATGTAAACACAAAGTACGTCACAGATAATACATAGGTACCTACATAGGTACATACATTGTTCAGGTTCACTCGCTATGTTATGTTATGACTTCATATGAGGAATTTAATGGTCAGAACGAAAAACAATTCTTTTGTTTCATGTACGAGTGCATTATAGATAATTAGAACATTATAGTTAGTACTATAATCACAAGTTGCTAATGCGTTGGGACTTTGTCTAAATAATTCGTTTTAGAACGGTCAGAAAAAAACCGGCCAAGTGCGAGTCGGACTCGCGCACGACAAGTTCCGTATCTATAAAAACGACAAAACAGCATGTCTGTTGTATGGGAGCCCCTTTAAATATTTATTTTATTCTGCTTTTTACTATTTGTTATTATAGCTGCAACAGAAATACATCATCTGTGAAAATTTCAACTGTCTAACTACCACGGTTCATGAGATACAGCTTGGTGACAGACGGACAGACAGACGGACAGCGTCCCGTTGGTTACCCTTTGGGTACGGAACCCTAAAAATGACACTAACTTGTGAGCAGATGACACTAACTTGTGAGCATAGACACTATGAGAAACATTATAAATATACTTGATGTACCCGCGGCTTCGCCCGCGTTGAAAATATAATAAATATTCAATCTGCGTTTAAAGTTGCGTTGCATGATGTTATCTTATTGCAAACCCAAAACAGTATGAACGGCCATTTCGACATGCCATTTGCCATACAGATCTGATGTTTTTAAAACACGGAACATTTTGATTCCATAATTTCATTCTTTAATTATTAAGCGATCACTTATCTAAAACAATATTTTTTATGCCTTTCATCATTGTCACAATCCAAGGAATCGAATTGCATAATTTTTTTCGCGATTTTGGCGTTCGTGTGAATAATACGCGCACACAAAGGTGTGTAGAGCGCCATCTCACCCTTTCCCATGAATTTTGTACCTTTCTAGCTTTTCGATTTTAAATAATACTAAGAACAAAGAACAAAACTCTAATTCTGTGTATAGCCTAAACTCTGATTTTTCATTCCGTAGAATTATGAAAGTTCAAGGAAAGAGATGGAACTGTGCAAGTAAGCGAGATGAACTGTATCGTTTCTCCTTTACTAGCACAGCGCCATCCCTTTCCCTGAAATATCAGAATTCTACGAAATGAAAAATCAGAGTTTAGCAGCGTGTATAGAACTCAGTTCTTATTCTGAGGCTCAGAATATTCTGACGTATGGAATCTGTACCATAGACTATGGACTCCATATAGTATAAACCATAGACTAAGGATATTTATATCCTAAGCCTATGGTTTATACTATATGGAGTCCATAGTATACCATATCCTTAGTCTATGGTATATACCAATGAACTTTACCGGAAACGGATAGAGTAAAACTCCCGCGTGATGATTTGACGGCTTTTGGAATTTAATTAGCATTCTTTAAATTTTTTTTCATATGTAATATTCATTTTTTTATATTGGTTTATATGGTGTTTTATTTAAATAAAAAAAACATTGAATTCTTATAAGTCCGTTCGAAAATATAGTGTCTTTACATCGTATGTTTTCTCGCCAGTGAGGTGAAAAGTTGTATGTGTTACACGAGAGCAAACTTATTTTGTTTCTTGTGCCTTTGAATCCAATTTGAATCCACCACGCTCAGGATTCAAACTCGGCAGTCGCAACAAAAAAAAAAAGTTGCTACAAGTGCACAAATAACTATTTATTGTGTTTTATAATTATTACTATCCCAAATAGTTAAATAAGTAAAGTTAAAAAAGAGTACATAATATAAGATATAATAACATTAAAAAAAAAGTATTTATTTTCCAACACAAAATCACAATTGGTTTAAAGCAACTAGCTCCCAAAAAGTTAAAACTGAGATTTAGGAGCCAGTTTCTCCTCTTATTTATAAATTATACAAATCAAAGTATAATTTATAAATAAGAGGATAAACTGGCTACTATTGGTATTTAGACCGGAAATATAAACAAAGGCGCACAATTATAATAATCGTTTTTCAAACGTTTAATGACTGCATTTTGTGCAGTTATACGAAAATAGTCTTTTAAAGTTTAAACCTACACTTATCCTTCACAAACTTCCTGCCTGCTAAGCGTATAATTACCCGTATATGTTTTCTATCACACCGCCTTTTAATGTTTCCTCTCTCTGGTGACAAATAATATGAGGTAAGCTCTCAAAGTGCACTTGGATCTAGTGTTATATTGAGGAAAAGCAAGTAATATACTTGTTTCCCTATGGCTGGACCTGACCCTAGAACATGAAAAATGCCAGACTTTCGAGGGTTCTTTGGAAGAAATTAGGTCTCTCCTTACATTGAAAAAAATACATTCGTTTTGTTGGTATTTTATTAAGTCAACAATGTTAACAATAAGCAATGTCTTAAGATATATAATATATACTTTTGTCAAAAAAAATGTGTTTCCAACTTATTTTTTTTGTTGTTTTTATTCGTTCCGCAGAAGAAACCCGGTTAAGGGATATTTTTTTCTTTTTGATCTTTTTTTCGTAAAATAGAAATGTGAATTCAATTTACACAAATTCAATATTTTTTGCCTACAAAATATTTCAGTATCAGCTAAATATACTCCAATTTGTTGTTTCGCTGCGTGATTATTAGTATTACGCGTCCAAGAAAAAGAGGTATTTGCCATTGGACTTATTGTGCTGGACGAGTAATAAAAAAGTTGTTAGGGTAGGCCATACTCTTAATGAGGTTGTAATCAAAGTGAAAAATGAATCAGTAAGCGGAAGGTTCTCCGATGGAAAAACGAAACGTTGTATCTTATCGCTAAAATGCGCCAAACATAAAGACGAGAAAAAAACAACCAGTATAATGTTGTAATAATGTTTTTAGGGTTCCGTAGTACCTAAAATATACAAAAGGAACCTTTATAGTGAGACTCAGTTGTCCGTCCGTATACCACAGCCTCATAACTTTAACACCGTTATAATATATATAATAGCAATAATTTGCCCACATAACAAGGTGTAAAAAAAAATCCTAAAAATATAATATCGGTATCAAATTGTAGATATTAAAGAACTGATTGTAAAATTATACCTTAACTATATTTACTGGCAATGATTTCGAGAAATCTTTGAAAAACGACATAAAAATGTCCGATAATGGTGGACAGAAAAAAAATAAAAAAGAAATCGATTATACGTCATGACTGGTCAATTACAAGAAAACTATAGCGATTTAAAAAAAAAGTTGAACACAAATGAGAAATATGAAAAAAAAGCTAAAAACCTAAAAAAAAATTTTTTATACAAATACAAATGTAATATCAAATTGTATTAAAGAGTTGTTTGTAAAAATATACAGTTTGGCTATATTTACTTGCACCTATTTCGAGAAATCTTCGAAAAACCACAAAAAATTTACGTCTCCCCTTTTATCTCTAAAACCGGTGGACCAAAAATATAGCGGTTGAGAAGTTCACGAAAACAAAATGACAAATTTCCCAAAATTGTCGAATTACGAAACCCTAGGTACGCGAGTCTGACCCGCACATGACCGGTTTTTTTATAATGTACCCCTTTTCTCCTTACATTAGTGATCTATCGGAACTATTCGGAACTAAGATAGAAAATCTTACCTTCCTTCATGGAGTACGGAGGCAGTAATATGTACATGCTGATGTCGTTGCCTTTGTACGGCAACTCCAGGATCTGAGCACCCAAGTCTTCGTTCACCACTGAAAAATTACATATTTATTTTAGCTAACAATTAATACTGATGGACGCACGGAAATGGCTGACAAGTTACTAAATTAAATATGCAGGTTTTAATTGGACGCGCATAAAATGGCACTCGTAATTATTTGATATGTTAAGAGTAGGTAGGTAGTTTATAGTTCACTGCGCCAGAGTATGAAGAATGTATTTACAATTAGAACATAGATACTCGTAACTAACATGAAAAATAGTCAACGTTATAGAAATTTGTTAAAAACAAAAGAACTCACTATAATGAAATGTGCCCTTCTGCTTCATAAATGGCGTCAAAGTCTGTCTGGTCTCCGACACAAAAAAGGGTTCCTTCTTGGTCCGTTCAGACACGAACTGGGAAGCCCAGACACCCTTGAAGTAGGCGGCGTTGGCGAGGACGACCTTGGTGGCTTCAGTGACGCCGCCCTCGGGGATAAGGTCTTTGATGTTGCCTTTGGTGACTCGCTCCACCCAGCTGTTGATCAGGTCTCGGGATTCCATGGGTGTGTCACGGAAGTTCTGTGGATGATTCGGGCTTAATTTTCATCTTGCATTGATTTTCATTTATATAAGGTGACTTTTGTTTATATAGCCAAATAGATACTGGAGTCTCGGTAAGTGGTCAGGACTCAAGGTTTAATAACCTTTTTTGTGAAAAATGTAAAATAGAATTTAGGCTTCCTATACTAATTGACTCGGAGTTGTTTGTAAATTAGTATAGGGGCACAAACACTTTTTTTGTATTCTGCAAAAAAGATCAAGTCTCAGTATAAATTTGACTAAACAACGTGTACCAGAAAGGTGTAAACATATTTGAAGAGCTTATTCAGTCAATGGAATAGAACAACTTTTACTATTGGGTCAACCCTGATATCTCAAAAAAAAAATCTGCCCTTCCATGCATTTCGTCCGAGCGGCATTTCATTTCCCTATGAAGCGAGTATTTTTTTTTTCGATACACAGGCTTTGTTCCAGAGTAAAAGTTGTTCTAAACCATTGACTGAATAAGCTCTTCAAATATGGTTACACCTATCCTGTTACACATTGTATAAGAAAAAGTCACCTTATATACCTTCTATATACCTATTTATTTGTCGTGGCCATATTGTAAAATTGGCCATATGAAATTTGAGACAGTCTTTTAAAAAAATTTAGAAAGTGCTGCGACGAGGAACGAAGCAAGGAGTAGCGTATTAGGTTGCTGTTGGTCATGAATTCGGGGGCCGAGCGAAGCGGGGCGGAGCGATTTGTTGTAATTTTACCAAACAAACCTGGTTAAGTTGGTATTATTACAGTTTATTATACACTGGGCCGCAAAGAAAGCGGGTCGGTAACAAAAACCTCAATAACTTCCAAAGCATTGGAATTAGCTTTATAAAATAAAGACTGTATTATAGACAATTTTATATTGCTTAAATAGAAGTCAAAGAAGTTCAAGTTTATGAAGTTTATTTTAAATAAAAGTAGGTCAAGTAAAAACATAAAAAATTACAATTTTTAGAAAAATGTACTACGGTATCAAAAATACAATTTTGTATTGCCACCACGAGCTGTTAATACAGCTGTTATACGGTTTGGCATGCTTTCCACTAGATTTCTGAGCCGAAGAGTATAAGCCAACTTAATCTGATATTTTTTTCTCAAATTCAAGTTCAAATGTCTTTATTTGTACATAATTATATAAAGATAACAAATTAATATGTATACCTATAGATTTATAATCTCAGCTGTTTATTGTAAGCAAAGTGCCTAATTATTATTTGTTCTCGTAGCTCGTATAACGTGACTCAGGAATGGGTTTTAGCTGCTATTATTATTTTTTTGTTATAATTTTTTGTAAATGGTAAATAAACCAAAAAAAAGGTGGGAACTATTCGGTCCAGCTCTGTTCAGGCTAAAAAAACTTTTAAAAAAGCATACAAATAGTACAAGATCATTGTGTAAAACTAAATTAAACTAAACGTAACAATCAGTAACTAAAAGTAACATCCTACCGTCTTTCTTCAAAAATGAAAACCGGTCAAGTGCGAGTCAGACTCGCGTACCTAAGGTTCCGTAATTCGACAGTTTTGGGAACAGAAAATTTAATTTTGTCATTTTGTTTTCATGAATTTTCCAACCGGTATATTGTTCCTGTAATCTTTACGTAAGCACATATTGCCATGATTTTTTTTTTATATATTTCGGTCTACTAGTTTTTGGTGATAGGGGGGGACATGTGTTTATTTGTCGTTTTTCGAAGATTTCTCGAAATAAATATTGCCAAACTATATATTTTTACAATCAGCTTTAATACCTAAAATTTGACTTTCTTTATTTTTATTTTTGTTTTTATATTTTTCATTTGTGTTTAACTTTTTTGAAATCGCTATAGTTTTCCTGTAACTGACCAGTCTATAATCTTTAATGGACATTTGTTTCATATTTTTCGGTGCACCGGTTTTGGAGATACTTTGTGTGGTTTTTCAAAGATTTCTCGAAATCAGTGACAGTAAATACAGTTACAGTGTACATTTTTACAATCAACTCTTTAGTATCTACAATTTGATACACATATTATATTTTTAGGATATTTTATATATTTTTTTCTTTCTTTTATATTGAAAATGTTTTGAACTATTTCAATTTTTTTTTTATTTCTTGTTATGTGGGCAAATTAATGATATTTTAGTGCTGAATTTAAAGTCTTTATCTTTAACAATACTAAAGTTATCATGAGTGCCCAGTACAAAAGTTGAATAAAATATTATATAAGTAAATAGCCACACGTATTAGATACCTAGGTCTATTATTAATTACTAAATTACGAGACGCGTGTTAGTAGAGTTTGCCACACAATTAGTTAAAAAAGTTTGCAATCTTATCCGCGAAGTCGTAAATAGCAGCTAAAGGTTAGTATAAACAGATATAAAATATACATATTATTAAAATGATATCATTGATAATTTAAACCACATTTATTTATTACACATATTGATTTTAAAATGCAGTTATTCGATCAATCAATAAAAAAACTCCGTAGTAGCAGCTATAAATAACAACACGGTCTTCACGAATTTACCACTCAAAACCTCTGGCCCAATTTTTATAAGACTTTCACTGAATACGATCCTGATCTCTTTCGCTTCTTACATATTCATGAGTTGAGTCATATCGCTCTCCTGTTCTGGATGCTTTTGATTTGGCACGGGTTTACATTTTGGCTAGTTCAAACTAGACTATGACCAAACGGAGAACTTACTATCGGCAGATTAAAGTCTGCTTTCTCTAAATCCACACTAAACATTAACTAAGCAAACATCAGACAAACATACAATCACTACATTCAACACTTACACATACATCTCTTACACCCTCACTCTCACATCATCAACATACTTTTCTCAATCTATTTATTTATTTGCTCAGTAGTTAATTAATTAATTAACTAGTAATTTTATTATTTTCTTTTTTTTTTCTTATTTTATTTGTATCTACCCTAATGTAACTTAAATTGTTACACATAGGTACAGAACACCTAATGTAAACAATTATTGTATATTACCTATAGAACAAATGTTTTACGCTTTTAGCTTAGGCATCAATGTTCAATAAATTTGTGGTACTTGTTCTATTTATGTATTCCTTAGATTAAGACTAAAATAATTGTACCTTTCCTTTCTTCTAGGCAAATAAATGCTTTTTTAATTTTTCAGTTTCTTACAATTGTATTATCTGTGCTAATAGTATACATTATGTACTATTTCTTTTGTGGCCATGTAAACTAGGCTGAGTATGTCGCCAGGGTGGCTCGGTTGAAATCTACCACAGTTCTGTGAAATCTACCCTCCACTTGCGCACCATATATTCTTTTCGTCACTTTTTTCCGTGCCAAATGCCCAAATAACACATAATCGTAGCAGATGGAGATATGTGGTCCTGCTTACCCCTCTGGGAGATCGACGTGAATATATGAATGCTGTGAGACCTATTTTTGGTCTTATGCGTTTGCAAGCGCCACACCCCCTTACCACATCTCCTGACATTTATGGTCAGGTTATACAAATGCCGCAGTTTTCTCTGATAGTATGAGTAATATCTGTGTATATCTCACCAAGGCCTGCAGGTCCTCTCCGAACAGGTCCTGGATGCAATGCCGCACCGGCATCGTCTGCTCCACAAACATCTTGTTGGCGCTGATGAACTCGTAGCTGTCACTGTTGTTGTTCATCTGTCTCGCTCGCTTGTCCACCTTGTACGCTGTCATTAGGTTTATTTTATCCTGGAAATTGGAGAAACGTTAACAGAAGCCACCAAAAATACAGTATTGATACCAATTTTAATCAGTAATTATAACATTACGTCTTTCCGTATTAAAAAAAAAATAAAAGCGAACATCATACATAAATAGATGGGTTCTGTCTATTATATGTATAAAAAATTAGTTCAAAAACTAAAACCCGACTACGTAATATCACGCTCTAAAAGATATGAAACAAGAAAATATTCTCATCTGAAATTGTTATGTACAAACGAATCAATATTTATCGTTTATTAAATAAACTACTTACACGTAATATATTTCAATGTATTTAATAAATATTCATAGTGATGTTCAGAGGATCGCCGTGGCCATATGCCACTTTGATCTAAAGCTTATGATCGCTTACTACTGTTATTGTTTTTAGGGTAGGTGGCGTAAGACCACGGCGATCCTCTGATCATCACTATGAATATTTATTAAATACATTGAAATGTATTACGTGTAAGTTGTTTATTTAATAGACGATAAAAATTAATTCGTTTGTACATAACAATTTCAGATGAGAATCAAGCTTCAATCAAGCAGAATCAAGCTTCATTTTCTTGTTTCATACTTTTTAGAGCGTGATTAGAGTAGTCGAGTTTTAGTTTTTGAACTCATTTTTATTTAAATTATTTTGGGGATATAATTTCGTGATAAAGTATATGCAGAGCCGCTTTACATATGCATACGTATTTATTATATATATATTTTGGGAAGGATTTGAGTGAAGCTTGATTTTATATAAATTATTCCCAATTATCGGGCGCAGGCAAGCAAATCCGCAAGCAACAGCTAACAATATATATATTTTTGAAAACTAGCGGACCAGCTTTTATGGGACGATTTTTGAAGAGAATGTTTCTTTTTTCACGCCTCGTATAGGGGATCCAATTCAGAACTTGTACGTCACTTCCGTGATTGACTTCAGGAAAGAATTTCGCAGATTAAGGCATTTTCGTATTTAGTACTTGACAATAAGAGCATTTTGACAGGGAACTTCTTTCGTGAAAAATAATTTAGGATAATCTTTTATTTTTGACGAAGGGTTAATTATTTTTCTATTAGAGATTAGTACGTTTTTTAATCGTTCATTATTTGTTATTAGTTAATTATAAATTAATGTTTATTTGATCGCAATAATAAAAAACAACGACTCCGTAAGATTAATGCGCGCGCTGCCATCAGGAAGTTTATATAATTATTTATGCTTTTATCTGTGATTGACACCTAATGCCACAACATCATGGGTAAGAGTAGTTATATCTCAGAATAAGGATTATTCTAAGAGTTATATAAAGCCTGACCAAGAAAATAAAAAACCTCGCCATATTGCGGAATTAATTTTTCAACTAATTTTTTTCTACTGGCAACCTCATATTTAAAACGTCATTATGTCGATTGCTGTCAAAGTGTGGTGTTCTTTTTTCGTGTGTGCTGTCAGAGTTTTGCAATCATAAAATAAAAATCATAAAAGCAAATGAGCAGGTTTTTTATTTTTCTGGTCAGGCTTTAACATGAAATAGTACATTTAATATTGTTCCAAGCATGTTCCAAGCAAGCAAGATCCCTATAACAGCGAAATGAGATTGTGTCGTATCATCGTATGTGGTGCAACGGACCTAGATGTTAATGAAATTTTGCAAAAGTTACTGGTCCAAAACGGTACAATAAAACAACAATGCTTTCCCAAAGCTGAACATGATGGGAAAAGGTGCCACATTGCAAGAAGTATTCTCTTAAATAATATACGGTTCTATCTCCGACACAACCTGCTGCTTTTTTGTATATATTTTTTTATATACTCCCATTTTATGATTTAGTAGATGTCTACAATAAACAAGGACCCGACTCTATCATCTAAATTTCATGTTCCTAGGTCCAGATGTTTGGTCTAGGCGTTGTTAGATCAGTCAATCAGTCAGTCAGTCAGCCAGTCATTCTTTTATTTATAATATTTAGATCATCGAAATAAATTTCGATGATTTAGATAATCTGCATTAAAAAAGGATTCATTTAACACCCGACATGAATTTTTAATATATGACATCATCGAGTATTTTTTTCGGGGTTACTGTGCACATGCTGTGCACATACGGCATGTATGTGATTTTAGCTCAATCGGGCACGCCCGCCATTCAACGTAAGGACATAGACGTAGGTCTCACCATTTTTTCATCAATCATCAACGACTTCTTTAAAGCCATCTCAGTGATCCCACCAGCACCCAAGTAGCCGAGCAGCAACGTGTGGTACACCGAGAACGGAGAGAAGAATATGTTGTCGTCAGGCACCGCCTTGTTGATGACATTGAAGAGATTCAGCGTAAACTTTAGCTGGCCTTCGTAGAGGGAGGCTCTGGCTTCTGGGACCAGTTTCTTGGATGAGTCATCTTTGTAGAGACACTGGCTGTTGACCGCTGATGATATCATCAACACTGCTATCACCGTTGATATCAACATGTTGGCTCTGGGAAAAGGACATAATATTGTTTATTAATAATGGGTTGTTGCAATACCAAAACTTAGGCTTTCATTTCGATGTTTTTAGGGTTCCGTAGGCAACAAGAAACCCTTATAGTTTCCACATGTCCATTTGTCTGTCTGTCTGTCTGTTCGCGGCTTAGCTCACAGACTCTTAGTACTAAAAAGCTGTAATTTGGCATGAGTAGACGTATTAATCATGCCAACAGAGGTAAAATAAATACCGAAGAATAAAAGTTTAGTACCTACCCCACATGTAAAGTGGGGATGATTTTTTTTCTTGTCTATCACATGGCGTGGGTTGTCGTTGGATAGGTCGTTCAAAATATTTTGTGAGTATGTGAGAACTATTTTTTGATTCAGAGATCCGTTTGCAAAATATAAAGCTTTAAAGTGCTAATTTTTGTTAGAGTCAAGCCAGCTAAACGGTTGGTTTTTCACGTCATCCTATGTGGGCCCGTTTTTAGACGTTATTAGCGCTAAACCGTGAACTCAATTAATATGTTCATAGTATCAAACAAAAAGCCCCCTTCTAAGTCCGCATATTGTGACGGGCAACTACGGAATCCTCCGTTGCGCGTAGCCCAACACGCACTTGGCCGATTGTTTTTTTAGATAGATATAAAAAAATTTAATAGATAACGTACCGCAGTGTCTTTCTGTATTTGCTTTTAAACATATTAATTCATTAACTGTAATTAAAGCATTTAAATCGCTTAACTTGAAAAAAACCGAGGACTTATGGGGCCTATCTGTGAAAGTTATAAGTTCTGTTATTGATTTAATAGCTCCTTATTTGGCATTAATTTTTAATAAATGTGTAGATGATGGTGTCTTTCCGGACTTAATGAAGTTTAGTAAATTGATCCCCCTTTTTAAATCAGGCGACAACGGTGACCCATCAAACTATAGACCTGTGTCAGTTTTACCGGTTTTGAGTAAGGTTTTTGAAAAAATAGTTTTTAATCAATTGTTATTTCATTTTAATTTAAATAAGTTGCTTCACTGTGAACAATATGGATTCACTAGAGGGAGGTCAACCACAGATGCAGGAGTTGCTTTAGTTAAGCACATTTTTGATGCTTGGGAAGAAAAGCAGGATGCATTTGGTGTATTTTGTGACCTCTCGAAAGCCTTCGATTGCGTTAATCATGAAACACTCTTATGTAAATTAGATTACTACGGAGTGAGGGGCAAATCTTTGGCGTTAATGAAGTCGTATCTTAGTGATCGTATTCAAAAGGTAGACATTAATGGGGTAAAATCATGTGGAGCATTAGTTAAAATGGGTGTCCCGCAGGGTTCCATATTGGGGCCCTTTCTGTTTTTAATTTACATAAATGACCTTCCCTATTTAATTAAAGACTTAACTAAGATAGTACTATTCGCAGACGACACGTCACTTATTTTTAAAGTTAATAGACGTAAAGATATCCTTGACGACGCGAATACAACTTTATCACTGGTGCTTGATTGGTTTACTGTAAATAATTTAGTTTTAAACGCAAAAAAGACGAAATGTATAAAATTCACGTTACCAAATGTAATTCAAGTGGATTGTAATTTGCTTTTGCAAGGGTCCAAGCTGGAGTTAGTTAACGAAACTAAGTTTTTGGGCATTACGGTAGACTCTCGTCTTCAGTGGGGTCCCCACATAGAAGCCCTATGTGGTAGACTTAGTTCGGCCGCATACGCTGTTAGACGCATAAGGCAAATTACTGATGTAGATACTGCTAGACTAGTCTATTTTAGTTACTTTCACAGCATTTTGTCATACGGCATGCTGTTATGGGGTAGAGCCGCGGATACAGACGCAGTCTTTGTTTTGCAGAAGAGAGCAATTCGGGCTATTTATAATATGAAGCACCGGGATTCATTAAGAGAAAAGTTCAAAGAAATTAATATATTAACTGTTCCTTGTGAATATATTTACCAAGTCCTTAGATATGTCAGAAAAAATGTTGAGTCTCTCCCAAGGCTTGGTGAGCAACATTGTAAGGAAACCAGAAATAAGTATAAACTAGCTTTTCCAAAAATCAGACTCGCCAAAGTGAGTACCTCTTTCGTAGGACTTTTATAAGATTTTACAATAAACTTCCAAAGGAGGTCCTTACTTTGTCAGAGAATAAGTTTAAACAGTATATTAAGCAGGGCCTACTGAAAAAGGCATATTATAAAATAAATGAATATTTGGATGATGGTGAAGCATGGTGTTATAGTGATACTGATTTTGATGATAGTAGATAATAATTTAATTAATTAATATAATTTCCTAACTTTTGATTCCTCTTAAGAGTTAACATTAATTAATTACAGACTGTAAAAGGAAATAGACTATATGAGACAGGTAGGCAAAGATATATATTTGTAGATATATTAATAATTTGCAATATTAATATATCTACAAATTTATGATGGACTTCCGCAAAGTAACGCCTTTTTCAATAAATTTTAAAGATATATATGTTTTTCTTTTTTCATTAACCTGAATTCCTGCTGTTATTTATCCTTGGTTAAAGTAGATATAAGTAATTTGATGTATAGTATAAGTTTATGTTAAAAAAAAAAAGACATGATCTTGCCAAGTTTCTTGCCCGTTCTTCTTAGCAAGACTAATCGAATGGGCGGAGGTAGGCATGTATTTATATATGTAACCTATTACTATGTAGTATATAGGATGGGATTTGGTCGGCTGCCTGGATTCGTGCTGGGGGCTCGGTTGGTGATCATTGAACCTGTTCCTGGTCCCTGGCCGGGTCTCCGGTATGGGTTCGGGCGGTTGATTGGATTTCACCTTGTATAATAATATTTTACCTATAATTTTAATCGTATATATATTGCTACATAAATTAAAAAAACATTTAATCTAAGTAATTCATGTACATTTATTATTTTATTACATATATTTTTATAAGATTAAAATTTGACTTGTGAAACGTGTATTATATATACCTACTTTGCAAAACAAACTTTTTGAATTTTGAATTTGAATTGAATTGAAAATATAATAACATGGCCGTAAAAAGTGGTAGCCGAGATAGGACAGGAGGTCAAAGAGATAATCTGGTAATTTTATTACACTGATTGTCCCAATTCCTTTTATTTCCAAACTAAAACATTGTAATCATTATTGGGAAAAATACTTAACAGAAAAACAACAATATACGAAACTGTAACAGGTTTTTGTCGGAGAATCCAAAGTTCGCTGAACTTCTTAGAACCACGAGTACACGGAATTAAGTTATAATTCATGTTACATGATACTTAAACTTGTAAACGTATACTTAGACCACAGAACTAACTTAAACAGTTCGTTACAGAAAATTTTTAACCAAAAAGAAGCGAGACATTGGTCGAGCTGTCTGTACAGCTCTCTAGTCTAAACGGTAGATGCATCAGCAGCGCTTTCTCTCGGCGACGATGACCGCTAAACGTCGAGATCGTGAGCATCGTGATCGATCATACTTCGTTATTGAAGGCTCTTGTCTCGGCCAGCTGACCTCGCGGGAACCCCAAAATGTCATACCATTGATACTGTAGCCGGATCATCCCGAAATGACCTCTGCGTTGACACAGTTTCGACTTATTTGGGAACCGTCGAAAGCCAGCTATTTGAATGGAAATTTATATTCATTGTAACTAAAACTAGCAAAGAGGTCGTCGGAATTTTTAAATTTCAAATATTCCACATTTCTATGAAATATGTTATATTTTTAATAAATTGAATGTAAACTTAATTATGTACTTTATTTTAAGGACTCATCAAGTGACCTTTTTTTCTAGTTTTATAATAACGCTGTACTAAAAGGTTTATTTGTTACTACATAATAGGGTTTCGTTAAAAATGTCTTTCCCAAGGATTTTAATTACTTCGAGGTCTTTGAAGATTAATACATGAGAAAAAAAACGTGAAGTAACAAATTAAGTTAACATATAAGCGAGCCAGATGAGTCACGTCACAAGGGAATTCCGTCAATTGCGAGATGTCATGCATGCATGATCGTTAGCACACATATTGTGTAGTGGGCGAGTGCGCGCGCGCGGATTTCCCTTCGAACATGGAGATTATCGGGCTGTGGAGAAAGCGCCGCCGGCACTTCGTCATTGCAGCATTGTGTAACACCCGGACTGACTGTTTGTGACAGTGATCCGATTCATAGTCAGGTCAACTATGAATTGTTTGTCATCAAAATTTACAATTTTCTGCCAAAAAAGAGAAATTTAACGCGTTTTGTAGGTCGATCTGTCCTGCTGCAGCTTTTGAAACGGATACTTGGTAGTTAGTTTTATTATTAGCCTGCGAGGTCTGCGATAACGCTGCCAGTCACAATGGAAATTCTATTGTATTTCGTTAATTCGACATTCAATGTAAGTACATATTAGATATTATAAAGTATAAAGCTGAAAATCTCATAAGACAATGGGACTTAACGCATATTGCATTGTTAGGAAATTCCAGCAATATTCATTCTAGTGTGGCCTTTTTGTGGCCTCGTGCTTAGCCGGATGCCGAGAAATTATGAGTGAGTCAAATGATCAACAGTCTTGGATTTATTTACTAACAGAATTCTTCACAACTTCAACTAACAAAAACGGTTACAAGAAAGACCACAATGACGTCTGAAGAAGCTTTTGTCCGCTGGCCGTGAATTTAGTTTCTTGTTTTATCTAGACTTGGACTCTCTCCATTGAATATTTGCTAATAGGCTATTGAATATCGTTTTATGGCATGTCAGTATGAAACACACTTTCATAGAAAAAGTAAACAGCACGCTTTTGTAACGGAATAAGGCAAAGCCGAAGAATATTTACATATTTTTACAAGGATAGGTACTTTCTTTATATTCTCTGCTTTGGGTCTCTCCTCGAAGCTGCAGAATATAAGTATAAGTTATATTATGAGCTTTGCCTGGAACTTTTTATACAGGATAAAACAAGTTGTTGTAAATCTCAATGCTGAGATCGGGACAGTTCGGAAAGTTCATTTTATTTAACTATCTCTAAATTATATTAAATTTATATTAAATATATAAAAAAAAAAATTATAAACAACTACTTAAGACGAGACAATAAGAACTCCTTCATTACTAGGATATAAAGGTCATTACTACTACTTAAACATCAGTTACATGCTGGGCATGAACATAATTTACACGCAGTTAGGTTTTTCCGTGTCAGTGTAAGTTAATAAGTTAAACGAGAAAAATCGACACTTAAAAGGGGGTCCAATTTCCACCCAGTGAATATCTTTTTAAGGGACCACGAGCTACAAATCCTCACCTAAAATAAATATTTTTGGGCAACACGGCTCTTACGGAGCACGAATATTCCCCAAACCCACTCACGTGTGTAGTAAGACACCAAAATACCTTTATTTACGCACCGACTTGAATTCAGGTTATTCACCCGTATACTTTTTTGTAGATATAAGTATAACTTATATTGTTAGTATCCATCCATCAGCTTTTTTTCGTCCGCTGCTGAACATAGGCCTTTCCAAGATTTCACCACTGTTGGCTGTCCTCCTGGAAGAAATGCCCATACTAGGCAGGCGTGTTGGTGAGCGCAGTACCGAAACCCTCGCACCAGTGACTAGTCTGTTTTATAAAAAGGGCGGCCATTGGGGATAGATATACCGCCAATGATATTCCAGCTGGAATATCATTGTATACCGCTATCAATCGGTTCCAGGCATGTTTGGGCCACCTGGTTGCGCCTGAGAGCCGTCCCCTTACTCTCTCCCGAATAACTTCGGAGGGGTTTTTGAGTAAGATGGTGGTACCTCCACAGTCGAGCTCGGCATCAGCTCTACCACCTATTGTTAGTAATTCACACCTTATTTTTTTACGTCCTACATAAGTATATGATATGATATCGTCTTCAACTTTATTTTGTGCTATTCTCAGAGAGATTCTTAAGAAATAATTATAACGGCTACAATACAACATTTAGATAAGAGCTATAGTTTACTAATATGCATAAACGTATTTTTAATGATATGGGTAACTTCAAATTAAATGGATTTTCCATAAGCGTGATATCAGATTATTTTAGGAATTTACGGCAGGTATCACGACTATGGTAAAGCCATGCAATTGTTTTATAGCTATTGTAATATCATTAAAAATATGTTTATGTATATATATAGCAAACTATTGGTAAACATTTCTCTGACCTAAAAGTTGTAAAATCCGTTGGAATTATTTCTTAACAAGGGTCGTTTCTCTAGTAAGAATAGAATAGAAGAGAAAAACGTTTATTCATAAATGCAGTGCACACACAACAAAAAGTTCTGAAAACATATCGTAAGAAAGAATTAGAACGCCCAAAAAATTACTTTCAGCTTTAAACAATTGATAGATTTTAAACGATTGATTTTAAATAATTAATTGGCAGGTACTGGTTCATTTTAGTAAGAGGTCGTTTAGATTTTAGGAAGTTCTTTAATCTGCTTTTGGGATATTTTGCCTTTGGGCTAATAACTTTTATGATATTAAAGTAAATTCATAATAATGGGATGTACCAATATCTTGAAATTAGCTGGAAATTCCCTAAAGTCGTAGAAAGTTACAACTATATTTAATCTTTATTTTGAATTGTGTACATACATATCTTTATTCACGGAGTGAAACAAATAACTTAAATAACATTAAAATAAAAATAAAAAGGACTAAAATAAATACATCTAAACTAAACTAAAACACCTTAAAAGATAAACTATATTATAAATAAAAAATTGAGTTTACTTTAATGTCATGAAAAAATAACTATTTCGCATTCTTTCGTTTATATATAAACATAGAATATACCCAACTACATTGGTTTTCTGGGCTTTATAAATTATTTATTAAGATTTTGTTCCGAATGTACGAAATACATTACTTTTAAACATTAGCTGAAAGGATTTTCAATTACAAGACCTAATGTAGCCGCAAATATAAAATAACTGAAGTTTTGCGTGTGCGGCAGTTGATTTGAGCAGGATAGACAATTCAAAAACAAAAGCGTTGGTGCAGGACGGAAGTTTAGCTTGATATTAGGCCTTAAGTAGAAGTGGCCTTGTTTGTAACGTAACGCTTGCATCACAACTGGTAGCCGAACGATGCGTTGCCGGAATATCAATTGCCAGTGCCAAAGGTCCTCTTTGTTAAAAACGGTTACTCTCAAGAATTTCAAGAACAGCAGAATAAGATATTGAATCTGAATGGTACAGCATTTGCTGTGGTGCGTTAGCATACGTTAGTTACACTTCAATGGTCAGCCTTACAACTTTTTAAAATTATAATATTCTAACGGTACTGCTTCAGAAAATGGTATGGTCTGTCAGCTAAAGTTAGTTTTGTGGATTCTGGTTGCAAAGTGCAAAATTTGGTATTTTTGGAAGACTCGACTTTTGTCTACTTTGACGTCTGATCTCTTGTTCTGGCTGGAAGTATTGGATATTTTTTTTTATTTTCTTTGTAGAATCGTATTACCTGGGCCTGTGTATGTATAAGTAGTTTGAATTTCGAAACTACGTTCTCAGAAAATTCTAAGCTCAAGTACAGATTCGATTTTTTTATAATAAAATCGTAAGTGAGGTTTTGTGCTTAAAATAGAATTTGAAACCGCCTTACGTCAGTAAAAAACATACTTTTTTTCTGTATCTATGATCGTGATTCACGTAAAAACTGCTGGACAGATTTGGGTGGGATTTTCACTGCTCTTCTTTTCTCTCGCGAGGCGAAATAGTTCTGCTGCACTCGTGATACCCATCCATTCTGGGATATTTCGAAGCAATGACTTTTTTGTTCAACCCAGTAGCGTTCACAGAGTTTTTACACAGGATAGACAATCAATATCATGGATTTTTTAAAGACGCTTTCAAATGTTTCTCAGATTGATTACATTTTCTTGCAGCTGTAGGAAAATTGTGCACATCCGAGTAACCGGCATCGTTCCAAACAGTTTTGTTATTTGAAAATAACAAGCAGAAGAAACAAAACAGTCGATTAGTATGTTTACAATCCGTTAGCCAGTTAAGGTGATATACCGTGCTAGCAAAGGTCCCCGTTACTCCAGGCAGAAAGACCCGCAGTGCGAAAGGGACGGAATCGGGGAAAATTGTCAAAATGTCGGTTTTAAATTAATGCACAATTAACTAAAATTGCTACAAAAAATTCCATAACCAGTAATTTAGGTGTAGTTAAAACCCATCTAAATAAATATTTTTCAAGTCTGTATGCTATCCTAATTTGTCAGAATATCAAAAAAAGTGTAAATTTAGACCTGATTTCAATAATTATTTCTATCGAATGAAATTCCTCCTATCGCGTTTCTGATAGACCAAAATCTAGTAAAAGGTCCCAAAATTGTTATACTAATTTATTTTACTTGGAACTTCATTAAAAGAGCAGATAAATAACTTCAAAAAGTGTCAATTTTCACGGTATAGCCCCTTAAATGTTTCATATTGTTTTTGATTGAATTTTCTACTAATTTTACTTTTCATTTGAATTAATTCCAATTCCGTACTAATTTGTAGTACAACCAAACACTCCTCTTGCCAGCCACTTTGCCCGTCATAATGAGTTGCAGGAGTTAGTACTCGTATCTGCCGTGTCTCGGTACATGACCCAGATATCAAATTTTCTCTTTTTGACGATCTGCAGTAAATGGCGTTTATGACCCACGCGTCGTAGAACCTCCTCTTTGGTGACTTTTTGCGTCCAGCTCATGACTAGCATGCATCTATAGGGCAACACTTCGAATGCTTCTGTTCGTTTCTTGAATTGTCCACGTACCTGACATCCATATTGAAGTATTCGCCATATTGTATAGCACTTCAGCAGATGGGTAAGATATCATTAGTTTGTGACTGCAAAGTATTCACTATACCCTTACCTGCCCTTTCCTTTCCTGTATGCTACGTTTTGTTTGGCCAATGTAGGAACTTCCACAGCTGCATTGCATCTTATTATAGACACCTGGATTTTGAAAAGGAAT
The DNA here is from genome assembly GCA_934047225.1 of Ypsolopha sequella. NCBI lineage: Eukaryota > Metazoa > Arthropoda > Insecta > Lepidoptera > Ypsolophidae > Ypsolopha > Ypsolopha sequella. The sequence goes on from OW203987.1 coordinate 16,931,867, forward strand.
CACATCCTTTGTTGTGCATCAATGGCTCGCCACTTTGGATAACGGAGTATATACAGTTAATGAAGTAATTATTTCATGCCAATACTTGCCAGTTTCTCGTAGACCACGAGACATGGAACTACATCGAAACGTCGGGTGTCCTTTTCGTAAAAAAAGGTAAAAAATTGATCGCGGTAGACCCGTTTATAAATATTATAATGTGTACGAAACGCGAGAGTTTAGTAAAGTTATATATTGCAAAGTACTTTCTTCATAGTACCAAAGTAAAATCACTTCGGGTGAATTCAATGCGGGCTTTAATTTCGAGATGGCTGTCCCTGTCTTCAGTCAGCCAAGTACCTAGGTACAATACATATGTATTACAATATAATATGTAGTATACATGTACTTATACTGCGCACTCCTTCCAGTTTCCGACCCACCACTGTTATAGTTAGATTAAGATGAGTGTTCTCTGTGACAACCATGACTTTGTCTTCTTGGTGACATTCAGTCTTAGGCCAGCTCTCATACCGCGCCCATTCACACGGTCAACAATTTCCTGTAGTTCGGCTTCTGCAGACGCTATCAATACTGTATCGTCGGCATATTAGGTTATTGATAATGCGTCCGCTAATTTTAAGGGAATTTTCAGTGCCTCGGCAGTCATTGCTTCCAAGTAAAGTTGAACACCTCTCCCAAATATATCTCGGGTCTCTTCGCCATCTACTCGGACACATGCCTGGTGATTCCAGTACAAGTTTTGCATTGTGCGTATGTATTTTCCGTCAAGTACAATAAAACTTTTACTGCAAAAAGAGCCTCTCTCGTCTACGCCCAGCTCTAAATCCAAATTGGTTAGTTGTTTTTTATGGTGTATTAGATACACGTTGCATCTTCTAGAACAATATCGGTGTCTTTTTTTTTCTTCAAAAATATACCAAAACTTCTACTGCAAAAAGTGCCTATAAATCCAAATTGGTCATGGGAGTAAGTATCTAAGGATATACAAGATAGCCCGATAGACTTGAGATCACGAACTAATGTTGCTTGAGATGGGGTAGTATTGAAAAAAATTAAACTACAAGAATATTTTGCTAAAAGGACTCTTGTTATCGATTTTGGAGAAAATAAAGACTGCAATCAAAGTTTCTTGAAAAATCACTTAAGCCGAGAATCGAAACTGCTCGCTCATTGTGCACAAAAAAATGTTACCCTACTTATGTTTACGATTTTCCCCATGCTGCCCCATCTGAGCACGCTATCCTGTATATCCCAAGACACTCCCATGTGGCAGAGTGTGACGAACAACTAGGAGATAGCCAATTTGTATTTAGAGGCTCTTTTTGCCGCACAAGTTTTACCAAAAAATATATAATATTCAATTAATTTTGAAGAAACTAAAAAGACACTGACATAGTTCTAGTCTAGACGGCGCAACGTGTATCTAATACATCAACACGATACATACATTGTATTCATTGGTTTATTGATGCGTGTGCATCGAGATGGCGTAATACACCAAGTCATCGCAGACGAAGTCGCAGGCATAAGATAGTTATTGAAAAAACCGGCCAAGTGCGAGTCGGACTCGAGTACGAAGGGTTTCGTACCATTATCTACTAAAAATATGTCTATTGTATGGGAGCCCCCTTAAATATTTATTTTATTAGCGGCAACAGGAATACATCATCTGTGAAAATTTCGTTCAGTGAAAAGTTCATGAGATACAGCCTGGTGACAGACGGACAGACAGACGGACAGCGGAGTCTTAGTAAAAGGGTCCCGTTGGTTACCCTTTGGGTACGGAACCCTAAAAAATGTCATGATAACGATCATTTTACAATGTACACCCACCCTACATGTACGTTGGATCCAGGATTTGGTTTTCAGGGGGGTCCAAAATATATTTTTCTTTTTTTGACTTTATGATGGATTTGGAAATTTTATATAAAAGTAAATTATTTAGCGATTTTATTATTTTTGGGGTTGGCAAACAAACTTGGAGAATAACGTACATTACCGTAATATCGTATAGTTATCTAACTAAGTAATTAAACGAGTGAGAGAAGCGAACGAAGTTCTCAGAGTCTACTTGAACAATCCGGCGTTTGTATGTATGAATGTTTGTCCGACGATAACTCGACTATTGTTCATCGGAACGTCATGAACATTATTAGGCGGGTAAATGTAGGGTTACCAGATCCACTAACGTAAATTCCTGACAAAATACCTGATAAATCAATAATTTTCCTGACATTTATGTAAAGATTTCATGTGAATGAGCAAGCAGCGTGATTTTCAACAAGTTTCGTTACAAATATATTGAAACTCTATAAATATAATAATTTTAAGCAATTATTCATCAGTTTTAAAAATTCCTGACAAATCCCTTTTTTTCCTGTTTTCCTGACAGAGGGCCAAAATTTCTGACATGTCAGGGAAATTCCTGTAATCTGGTAACCCTAAGTAAATGAGACAAAAATATTTTTTTAAGTTCGAACATGAGCCAAAGCGGTCAAGGGGTTGCCGAGATATGGGGTTGAGGGTCCACGAGTTCACAGTTCGGGATGAACTACTAGTCATAACATACTCGTAAGTAACATAACACACGTATATTTATACGGTTGCAAAATTCGTCATAGTAAATTAGAAAGCGTGCATGATTCTCCGGGTCGGTCGGTCGCTTGATTGACGTCAAACTGGCTTCTGTCCGATATATAACGTTAACAATATAAGTTTGTTAAAAAACTAGGTACTTACATAAAAATAACAAATAATTTAAAAAAATACAAGTCGCACCACTCCGAGGAGTATAAAGATCAAGTTCTAACAAAACTAACAAGCACTTCACAGAATTACATCAAAACTCTTAATTAATTTTTTCATTACGGGAGAAATCAAATCGATTATCGCACAGGAATCCCACAGCTGGTGTTAATTAACACGAAATACACCCAAGCACTAAATCACTTGTACTCACCGCTTTGAAGACTGAGCACGTTACTTCAAACAGGACGATGAACTTTGATTACATAAATTCTGAAGTACCGAAACCGAGTAAAAAGTTCTAAGTATCGAAATTATTGTATTCTCTGGTGTTAGAACGCAGCTGTTGTGCAACAAAAGACCGTAACGTGCAGCCAAGTCGAGGCACAGGGACAGACTGAGTTAAGTAAGGACCGGTCGGTCTTCTTTTATGAGTAGCTTTGTTAAACTGGTACAGACAATTGTACACACCTGGCGGCTCCATACCTGGTGACTCTTAGCACTTCGCAATAGATGCTGTTTTAGGTCACACACGCTGGACCCCGCGCAATGTCAACCTCCAGGTTAAAAACACTTTTATTCGCCCACAGCCCCACACCACAGTATATATTACACAGGTTGTTGATTTGGTCAGCAACTTCCGTCACAGCCTCACAGGGTTGGCTGCTTGTTCCGAAAAACAGCAAACAAAAAAAATACCGCATAAGAAAGAAGATATGCCATTTTTTTATTTGTTCTAAAATTCTCTTGATAAATTGTCAGTGCGGCACGAATAGTACCGACTTACTCGAGTGGCCCACTCCACCCCACACTGGTTCCATATCAAGAAATTGTGGACTTAGGGTTAAGTCAAGTTGAAGGTCAAGGAATCGAACTGTTTTTTTTTTGGTAGACTGGTGACGCCTTTACAAATACCTTTTAAACTTGTAATTTTTCTGAAATATGCATTACTTTCTGAGAAAAAAAATATTGAATTATTTTTGTATGGCGAAAACAATTTTTCTCTCAATTACTTGAAAACTTTATTACTTTATTAACATTTTATTTCCGTACACTTAGCTGCAAAAATCTGCGCTTTGGGAACTACAGGCACTTGAAAAAATTCAATTTAAAGGTTAAGAAATCAAACATATTTTTTTTGTGATAGACTGTTGATGCTATTACAAACACCTGTTACTGATGTAGTTTTTTTGAAATATGCATTACTTTCTGAGAATAATTGACAAAAACATTCTTTTCTCCAAACAAAAAATAGTTGCTTAAAAGCTCTGGAGCGTATCTAATTGTAGACTGTGGTTGCTACAGGCAAGGTCTATATCCTACTGTAGAACCTAAAGCAACAGCTCTGGCACTAAAAGCACATCACATAACAGATCTAGAGTGTATTCGATTGTGCTTGAAGGTGCAGCCCTTGTTTGGCACCTTGACCAGTGAACGATTTAGTGAACGAAATCATCGTATAATTCATTCATTTGGGACTTTGTATATTTTATTATTATTTTCTTTCTAGTGCGTCGTCAGTTGTTTTTATGATATTATGAAACCATTTTGGAAATTAAATAATTTTAAGGTGAGTAACTTTTTTTCTTCTAGCTTTATATGTAAGTGCATAGACAAATATGTATAAACATAATTTTACTGACAGTAATAGATATGTTTTCTTCCAATATTTTCACGCGCCTTCAATTTAATGAGTATTTCGATTAAAATTTACGTAAATCATAGACAACAAATATATATTATTGTTAAAAATAAAAAATAAACAAGTCCTACAAGTCTCTTTATTTATGATTCACTAAAGAAACTTGTAAAATTTGTTAGTAAGTCGTCAAATAATGTATAATTATCCAAAATATGTGAATAAACATTAAATCTTATCAGATACCATATTTCAAACATGGCGACGGTGAGATGCGCTCATTGGTTCCAATTTTCACCCGTTTGCTTCCTCTTTGCAGGCCATAGTGCTAAAAATCACAATTTTGCTATAGTACGTTTTAAACAGGGACTCTGTTCTAGATACAAAGAGCAAAATGGTGTCGGCACGGTGAATCAAGGCTTTTGAGCAGGTTCAATTTCGTATATTCAAGAACTACGAGTCATAAAAGAGTACTTTTTAGCAACAAAAGCTCCGTTATATCTTCATAGCAGAATTGACGAAAAATCTTATAGCACCCATCTTCAGAGCATCAGAGTTACTAATGTGCTTAATAATATTATATTCATAAAGAAAGATGTAATAACTTTATTTTAATAAAGTTGATATATTTAATGAAAAAGAATATGTTTTAATTTTTATTCTTAATTGGCTTTTAATTATAAATGGATTATTATTTAGAAAAATCGGAAAACACAAACAAATACGAAATATGAAATCTACAAGGTGCTTGGAATCTAAAAGATCTAATGTGTTGGTTGGGGCTGCTCCCCCAGTGTTGAGTCAATTTCATCTCGTGTGTTGTACACTTGGCATTTTAAGCCGCGCCCAAAATATCGTTTATAAATTTATGAAAAAAAAAAGATTTTTTTTACATGTTTATTTCGTCATCAGTATCGTAAACATCTGTGACGGAAGTTGCTGACCAAATCAACAACCTGTATATACTGTGCCCACACACAATAAATACACTTGCCGCAAAAAGCTGGGTAACTGAGATACGATCACTAGTAATTAATTAATTGTTTAACCGTTACCCAAAAATTCACAATGCTGCACATTCAGTGTTACTAACTGTTTACCATTCGGGTCAGTAGTTTCATGTTATCTCCTAGATAACATCAAATGGCGCAGAGACAATTCATTATTACAATAGAGAAATTATCCTGTTGTGGTGAATTTGGGGCTATTAATTTCATTACAAACAAACATTTTTGTGGTTTCATTATGTTATGTGTATTTAGTTGGTATCTCTTTTGTAACTTAGCTAAGTATCGCATTAGTTAATAACAAATAATTATACTAGTAAGTGGAAACAAATGAATCTTTCTTGTCCACAACTAGTTCAAGAATCTCAAAAAACTTTCTGGTGAGGAAAAATATTTTTTACTTTGAGACAGCAAAATTCGCGAGCGAGGCGATCACTTGCGCTATAGATAATTTGCACTGGCCGCCGCACCCGCGACTTGCCCGCGACATGTTCGCTACGCCTTGCATGATCGATCGTCTCGCTATCACCCCGCTAGCAAATCGCCAGTATGATAAAACCCTTAGTAAAGCCCTTAGTGATTAGAAACTTATTATCCTCTTTGAAATTCAAAACATCAAGTTTCGGCTTCCAATACCAATGACTTGGGGTTGGGGCTGTGAGACGAAGAGGTGTACCTACATATATTAAGTACATACATGTAAGTTACGAATCCAGCAAATGCATAGCAAATGCAATTTCTGTTGAAGAAAAATGTGGCCTTTCTCAAACAATGTGAAGAAATTGCAAAAAAATACGAGTGTTCACCTGAAGCCTGAACTCACGTTCACACACACGCCACACTTTGCCAGGCTCATTTTCAGAGAATGCCTTTGCGTTTTGGGTATTATATTATCAGGTCCTCTAAAAAGGCCGCTTTGGATGAATCATATTATGAATCTGTTGTAATGCCGTCTTTTTTGCACGCATGAAAATACTCTGACTCTATCCTACTTTCAAATCATTTCATGATTCATCCAAGTTGGCCTTTTTAGGTCCCCTGTACTCGTAGCAATATCTCTAGTATGTAGGTACCTAGGCTTTTAGGTGAAAGCAGGTTTTACAGTGAGTTTGATAAATACGCAATTTACAAAGATTAACCTTACGATACTTTCGGTCCGTTACTTTCCTGCTTTTTGTATTTTTGGTGTACACACTCAAAGGTTGAACGGTAAACAGCCAAAAAAAACGAACAGTTGTACACATATAAAGATTTTCACACTGCATGGTACTATGTAAGACTCAATATTTGTAACATCGCCTTGTAAAGTCAACAATAAAATTTAACCCCAGAAACTAACCATACCACAGGTAGATAAGTGTACCTAATTCTAGTAAATATTTTTCCATGTTACATATTTATATAAGTATTCGTAATGACACGTACAATAATATCGACAACTTTTCTATATAAAAATATAAAAACTACGGGGAAGGTATCAAAGAATAATCAAATACCCATTAAAAATTAGGGATGAATTACCAAGATCTTTCTTTTACTATTATTATTGGCACCTCAATCAAGCCCTAACCTTAGCAAAACCAAACACCGATTTGTCTAGCTAGCCCTACGACATGTCAATGCTTACGACCTATTAAGTGCTCGTATTCAGGGTTTTGTAACATTTTAAAACCATACAAATACTAATTTAAGCTCAAATTTCCTAACCTGAATTAATCTGAACGACAAGATATGTTATCCCGAAGACCTAAAACTCGCGTTATCCTCTAGCTTTTAGAACCGAAATGGCTCTACATCCTTTTAATTCGGCTTCCCTAGCTTCATATATAGATTTCTAACATCTTATCTATATACCTTACATACATACTCCATAAAGGATCCTAGGAGACAGAAAAAGCTCAAGGGGGGAGGCTAAAAGAAATCTCGAGCTATGGGTGATTTAACTAATAACGGACTAATAACAAAATAATCAAGTCACATGCAAATTTTATGAAAATTTTACTAAAAGAGTTTAAGCTCACGATAAGTTAAAACTCCCGCATGAGTAGCGCCCCCGCATGTATCCGCCATTGGAGGATCCTAGCAAAGTAACCTTAACTCCCTAGCACTCTGCAAGTATATCCGTTGATTTATTTATGTAGTTTAGGGATGGGCAAAATACGGCCCACGGGCTATCTCCGGCCTGCGAAACGTAGCAATAATCGGTTTAATAAAGAATTTTATTATGATTTAAAATTCAAAAACCTGCCCCCCCCCCCCATTAAATACTGTTTGTAAATATTGGCCCACGCAGGAAAAAGTTTACCCACCCCTGACCTAATCCCTACGCTCTGCCCAGCTTGTCGCTAAATTCAGATTTTCTGTTCGAGCTTCTCGATCTTCCCTAATAACTAGAGATTAGAAATCATTTCACATTTACATTTAACGTTAATCGTGTGGTGTGTCGTGTGTGGTAACTTCCCGGTTTAAGGGAATTACCCACTCGGGGTAAAGTTACTTCCTCTAGGTGTACCTACTGCTCCCTATATACGTGTAATTGGATATCTCTCGGCAATTGGACTGGGTTCACATGGGAGAATTCGGATCTACATAAGTTGTGAATATTTTATAAATATATAGATGAGACCAAAACCAGTATTTCTGATGGTCCGGGACGGGTTGCATTACACTCAACCGGCACGAGAGGCCACGTAACAAACCGCCAGAGATACCAGAATTGTGGAGCTGGACCAGCTGTCGTTAAAAAGCTGGTGAGATATTCATTTCAACTATCAGCCCTCCCGAAGTTGTATAAGATTAAGTAGATCTTTTTGCAATAATGCCGCCCAAACGTATCGCATCTGTTATCCGTAGAACTAGTGGCAGCAACAGTGGCATCCTGAGGACTTGGGCGAAACTTGAGGACGATAGCTGGTTTGATTTGACTGTCCAATACTTAAGCACTGGATGGCTCAACTGGTATCTATATAGTGCCAGATAAACAATAGCATTGCTTTAAATTTTTGTTTTTTTATTTTTATTCTTGATTCTATTTAATGTAATAATAATGATAATGAATTTTATTTATCTTTGTTTGGTATTAATAATTTGAATTTATTGAAAAAGGCGTTACTTTGCCATCATGAATTTTTTGGACATATTAATAATTTGCAATATTCTGCTGAACACTCTTACCATGCTATTTAAAATGCAGACTCAAGCACCGCCCGCCTTCCCGCATAAAACATGCAAAAGCAAAGCAAGCAGTACGAGCACAAAATAAAGCAATCTTAAATAACAAGCAAGAAAACTTATCGACACGTGTTTCGCTTCTAAACGAGGCGTCCTCGGGATGTGTAGTCCACCCGACCGCTCGACAGCGAAATTTTCGAAATTGCTTTATTTTGTGCTCGTACTGCTTGCTTTGCTTTTGCATGTTTTATGCGGGAGGGCGGGCGGTGCTTGAGTCTGCATTTTGAATAGCATGGTAAGAGCGTTCAGCGGAATATTGAAAATTATTAATATATCCACAAAGTCTTTAATAATTTGTATGATTTTTAGAATAAGTAGTTAAGTAATTTTAGGGTTGTTGTCAGAAATGAAAATATTTTATTTTATTTATAAGTAAGTCAGGTCCCACCTTTTAGAAAGGGAGGTGGTGGGATGTTGATTCAGAATACTTAATTCCGTATAACCCTATCTACTCATCTCGTATTATCCCATATCCCAGCTACTAATTCCTACACATTCCCGAATCACCTTTCTTCAAAATTTCATCAAAATCAATCAAAAGTAATAACATGCAGTACCTGATTGATTAACAAATAATCTGTGACTTAGGACATCAAGTCTGGAGCGAACGAAGCTACCAACCCAAAGTGTGCGCTTTCACTCAAGAAATGCTTCATGAAAAATTCATGAAATTAAAAACTATTAAGTAATAATAAACTATTAATTATATTCATAATAAAATCAAGTACTAAGACAATAAAAACAATCTTTAAAATAAATACAACAACTTTATTATGCAATTTTTTGTAGAAAAAGTAAATTAGTATATATACCATCGGTGCCCTTAGATAACGTACACGGGAGCGTATCATACCACTTTCAGATTCAAATGAATTGTATGCGTTATCTAGGGCACCGACTTTACAATGTAAAATTGAGCATTTGTTGGAATCAACTCAATTACCAAAAGATCTCTCTTTTAAGTGCAAAGTAATACTTATTTTATTATAGTTATTTTTAACAACAATGTGTTTTGTGTAAGTATAACGTACCATCGAAGAAATTGCCGCAGACCCACTTTTCGCTCTTATCACCATGCAATACGGGCTAAAAGTGGGCCAGCGTATTTTTCCCTGATAGTACATGCACACTTTAAAATTGTACACAGATATAATTTAAGGCACCATTAAGATACCAATAACATTGTCAAAAACAATCTAGATACTTCTTACTACTACATACTATAAACTCATAATAATATATTTCAAAATACATGAAAAATAATAATATTCTAATACAGCGTCCATACAAAATGAATTAAAATTGTACGCTTATTATGCGAAATATCAAAACAATATAAAACCATGATTTGTAATTATTACAAACACAAGAATGTCGTTGATTTGGTGGAGGGAGGCCATTCTAATTTATTGTGTGAGATTTTAAAAGAAATAGAAAATAAAACTTCGTCAAAAGTTTAATTGAAGACGTTTGCGTAAATCTGGAATGACCTCGTTTACAAGTTTGAGTATTATTCCTCAATTTGAATTTATTATGCTTAATTTAGAATCTTTTCAAGTCGCTTCTAATTGAACAGTTTAATGTTTCGGCAAATTACCGACCTCATAGAGGTATGCAGCGAATAGTTTTATCTGAAACGAAAAAAAAAACATAAATGGAAATACAAAAAGATATAAGTAAGTTACCGACAGAAATTACGTAGAGAGAAAAAAAAACTTTTATGCGGTAGACGTGAAGGTGGAAGGTGTCTCTAAGGTTTTACCAGTAGAGTCGTTTGTCAGCCCTTCTCTTTACTAGTACATTCGACTTCACATCACTTCACAAGGTACTCGTAGAAGATCACATGAATTTACGATCGCAATATTGCACCTGATTGGTGTAGAATTTTTCATATTTAAACCCTTGGATAACCATATATATCCTCTATACCTATCTATCCATCAGCCTAGTTCGTCCACTGCTGGACATATTCATTTTCAAGATTTCGCCATTAATGGCGGTCCTCCTGGAAGAAATGCCCACACTCACACACTCTGGGCAGACGTGCCGTCACCGGTCTGTTTTATATAAGGGCCGGTAATTGGCGAGGGATGTACCGCCATCAATCGGTCCTAGGCATAGTTGCGCCTGTTTGGAAGCAGCTCTTCCCCAAATAAAATAGTCTGGACTGCGTGTACGTTAAATGAGATACCGTGTACGTTCCGGTGTTGTGGTAAGGAATTTTGAGTAGGAAAATAGTACGGGACCGTCCATACCCGGGCAGCAAATAATCGAAACGCTCACAAAGATAAGCCGTCGAAAGGATAAAAATCAATTATATTAAAAACATGAACATTTAGGCGAAGACAAATTGGTAACCATTTAAACTAATTGCGAAAAAGCGATCAAATCTGCGAAAATCATAGATAAATCGGATAGTTAAATTTCGAAAACATTCAAGTAATTTAAGTAACTCCTCGGTGACATCGATGCGATGAGACAAACATCATTATAGTCAATGATTTGAAGAAGGTCGTAGGACATTCTGCAGTTGCTTTAATATCGAAATATCATCCCTATTTTAGCTTTATCGGAAGATGCGATTGGGGTCCCGTTATACATGACTAAGGGGATCATTAGAGGCTGAGAATGCTTAGCCAGTACTTGCTACCGACCGAATAATATCGCTTACAACTTCATGGGAAACCATGATTTAGCCCAGCTATAAATACTATCAAGATTGTGATTTATTTCTTGAATGGCAGTTTCTCATTTAGAAAAACTGCGATAAAGCTGTAAATCCTTTGCAAAGAGATAGTAGAGAGACGTTACTTAGATGATGGAAGTTTACCATCTCGGTTTCTTTCTGATGCTTTCTTGTTTAACATTTACACATTGAAGCTACTTCCAGAAGCTGACGACAGTACATCATCACATGATACCTATATATCTCCGCCTCTAGATACTGATGGAATGTGGCCAGAACAATATTCTTGTCTAAATAACTACTGAACTGAGTTGCTGAACCGCCAAAACCAACTCGGGAGTCATAAAAAGACTTACTACTAAAGAACCCGAACTCGAATAAATTTTGGAATGTGGTCTGACAAAGCAACAGATACTCACGCCCTCGATATAGTTGCGCACATTGATCTTCTCGTTCTGCGAGTGCGCCATGTCGTCGCCGGCGCCCATCGGCAGCAGCAGCACGTTGCGTCCCGACGCTTCCTGCAGCGTGATGGTCACAGGGATCGAGCCGCCCTCGCGGGTCATGTCCGGATCCGTCTGGGAAATATCAATACATCAATAAATGAATGAATGAATGAATAAACACTTTATTGCACAGAAAATTAAAATAAAACACAGAATACAGTCCCTGCGGTCCGAAATAGAATTACATCGTTAAAATCGATTACGAAAGTATTAAGAGAATGGTTTATGATTCATTGTAATTCTATTTCGGACCGCAGGGAGTATAATAAAAGGCAAGGGCGGACTTGTTCTTTAAAGACATTTCTTCCAGTCAACCGATGGTGTGGAGAAAGAAAATTTTTTACAAGTGAAGTTATATTTGTGCAAAAAGAAAAATGATCTTCAAGCCTAATATTTTAATAAAATACACTATGTACTAATACATACACAAATACATAAATACATACATACAAATAAAGTAGCATAGTCAGTCTAGTCAGAGAGATGAAAGGTAATAATTTTTCAGATTAAATCTAAAAGAGGACACAGAAGAACAATACATATAATAAAAGAGTAGAACACGATGTGTCTGTACATTGAAGATAAGTAATAAAAGTAGAAAGGGGGTGACTAAAGAAGAGTCTAGAACACAAATCAGCTATTTTTAGAATTCTTTTCTGTCTGAAACCACTGAACGGATTTGGATGCGGTTGTTTTATTATCATCGTAGTGACCCTGTTCAACATATATTATAAGCTATAAGGTGTGTTAATAAAATAAAATAATCGCGGGTGGAGCCGCGGGCAAAAGGCTATATAATATATGTAACATGTATTTGTCCTGTCCGTCTGTCTGTCCTAAGGCTTATTATAAAACATGAAGATTAGGGTCTGATGATGGGACTGGAAGGTGAAATAAGGGATCTCCTCAACGGACAACAGCAGACCCTTTGAGTTTGGACCTATTTGATTGGTCTTTATTAGTACTTTGGTAAAACTGTTTTACTAAAACATGGTAACTAGACTCTGATGATGGGATTAGAAGATGGATACGGTAACTCCTCAACGGACAACAGCAGAACTCTCGAGTTGGGGCTTATTTGGTCGGTCTTGATAAGTGTGTTTGCAAATTATGGTGATAAGGATCTGATGATGGGACTGGAAGGTGAAGGTAGACACGGGATCTCCTCAACGGACAACAGCAGACCCTTGGAGTTTGGGCTTATTTGAATGGTCTTGATTAGGTAAAACATGGGGACCAGGGTCTGATTATGGGACTGGAAGGTAGATACGAGATCAAATCAACGGGATCACTTTAAATACTTACACTAACCATTCTTTATTACATATTGAACTTTAAAAGTAAAAAATAATTGGACACATACCTACTGTAATACGTGCTTTGATTCTGTTGCTAAAGAATACGACAGTGCCATCTAGGAATCTTATTTAACACTAAATTTGACATAAGGAAAAACGCTCAATGGCACTGTCGTATTCCAAATTGCACGGATTCCAAACAAACTTTGACATTGATTGCCACGAAACACATTTTATCTATGGTGACATGGACAGCGCCATCTGGAGGAAACCTAAGAACTAAGAAAAAAAACAACGAGAAAAACGCTCAGAGTTGCCTGGGACAAAAACACGTTTTGCCAACCCTTACGTTACAGGTAACAAAACTCTTTGCTGAGGAAAATTTGGTTTTAACTAAATTAACCTAAGTATGCGTTTTCGACTTGTTCGTCGTTAGTAAAAACGAGTATTAATCCTAATATGAAAAAAAAAGTCAATGAGATCCTTTTAGCATAAACAGCATTAACTGTACAACAGAACTACTGGGAACAAAGGTAATCAATGCCAATTTTATTTTATTTTCAAGGCTTCTAAGGATCTTTTTCTATACAGTACCTGATAGATGAGCCTGGTGGCCCTGGCAGCAGCCTGGTAGTGCGGATGTTCGGGATCCGAGGTCCAAGCGCGTCCGCTGTGCCCCGTGATGTTCATCTTGTTGGGCGAGCCGCGCTCCGACCACTGTAATGAAAAGGCATGTCTTACATATGCATGTTTCTTTTATTGTATGTATAGTGTGATCTGTTTTGCAAATACCCTACGTTTCATTTTTTTAATTAATGTGACTTCATCAAACATTTTCCGTATTTTTCCAATGTCCCGAAGTAATTCTTCCATCCATCAGCCTAGTTCGTCCACTGTTGGACATAAGCCTTTCCAGGACTTCGCCACTCCCGGCGGTCATCCTGGAAGAATTGCCTATACTCACCCACGCTGGGCAAGCGGGTTGGTGAGCGCGGTGCCGGAACCCTCGCACCAGTGCCACCGCTGCCCATCACCAGTCTGTTCCATATAAGACCCGGCTATTAGGGATGGGTGTACTGCCATCCATCGGTCCCAGGCATGGTGCGCCTTCTGGTTTTTTGCCTGTGAGCTGTCCTCTTACTCTACCTCAAATTACTTCAAGGGGGTCTTCAAGAAAGATGGTAGTACCTCTACAGTCGAGCCCGGCATCAGCTCTACCACCTTATTTATTAATTCTTCAGCATACTATTATTTACAAACTTATGCTACGCTAAATGAGTATGTTTTTAGTTTGAACATGTCAAACTGCAGCTAAATTGGCCCAATTGTTTATCAGCTATGCTGTATGCCATGAACGGACGGACAAACCGCAAGCCAACAAAGCTTTGCTTAAAGGTATTCCGCTCATTGACGGACAAGGGCGGATCCAGGATTTGATTTTGGGGGTGGCCATTCTGACAAGGTTTATCATAAAGTAAAACAAAGCAAGTTTTTAGGCGCCTTATTCTTTGAGGTACTTTTGGCAAAACTTAGATGTCCCTACGTCTACCTTATACACCTATGCTGTGTAAAAGGCACCCGAATCGAAACGAAACGTCTAGCCAAATTTATGGAATTCCTGGGTGTTTTGAGGGGGGGAGGAGATGCTGCTCCCCTGGATCTGCCAATGATGTAACGGTTTACATGCTTCACTACTCCAATCTTGTGAACCGTACTCTAACGCTTCGGAACAAATCAATTAACCCCCATTAACTGTCGTTTTCATCAAGGACAAACTGCGTCAGCCGTGCCGAAATAGAAAAATATTGTTATTTGGATGAAATGTTACATACAAGGTGAAACCTAGATTGAAATAAATATGTATCTATAAAAAATTTGACGTGCACAGAACTTTTTGCTGGAAAACAATGAGAAGATCAAGTTTATAAAAAATATATACAAGGTGACTTATATACTCAGGACTGTGAGTGAATCACTATGGGGAGTCGAAATTTAGTTCTATGAATTTTACAAAAATCTTTATTGGTTCATGATGCTGATGAGTTACCAAGGCTCAAGTATGAATTTGGACGATGTTCACAAATTCACCTTGTATATGAAAAATTATTACTTTGGAACGCAACAGTAAAAATGGTCAAGTATAAAATAACACGTAATTTTTTTTGAAAATTAAAATTTGCAATCATATGACGTAAGTACATTTTGTAAGTGCACATTGCACAACATGATAAAGCACATTGATATCAGTTTAATGATATAAGCCAGATGGCAGTAAATAGATACTGCGAGTACATAAACGCTGATAACTCCATGTAAACATAGAGAGAATCAACGCGTCTCCCCGTACCTTTTTGTTGACATAATCGAAGACGAGTTTCTCAACTTCTTCGGGTTCTTGGTTGGGTACGATGCGAATAGAGAATTTTCCTATCACTTTCCCAGGAATCACAGTCTTTGCACCAGGCTGGAACGCAGCACCTGAAATTTTCATACATTAAAATGCTTCTTCAAAATTTAAATTTTTGATTTTACCCGGTCATCCCCTGAATGTGATTTTTAGCCAAAAATTACTAGGTACACTTTTGTTTTCTTCTGTCATGGAATTCATAGGCTTGCACAGTGCTTTTATTTTCTTAATGTCTCTCGGCAAACTTCATGTTTCGTCAGTCGTCGGTGCACTTGGTGCACGCCGGACGCTCTCAATCGACTTGGAAGTATATAAAGTTGTTATACTCTTTTTACTTATTATGTAATTTATTTTAAGAATGGGAGGAAAGCTGCTAAAGTCGCAGGCTTGGATAATTGGCCCGGAATATAGAAAATTCTAACCAATGTTTGATTCGCAAATGGAAAATTTTATAACAAATACCTGTTCGAGCAGTGAAGTAAGTGATCATTCTATCGCTAGTGGACATACTGACACAGCTACATCAGATGAAGAAATTTTCTAACTGGATTGAAAAGATTAATAACCGGATAAATATTCATTTTAGTTGCATACCTACATGTCCAACATAAGAATCTCATCTTTTTTGGAAGACGGTGGAAGTAGTAATTTATTTTGTTTATACTTTTATTAATATCCGTGGTATACTATACACATTGAAAAGGATTAAATGTTATTATAAAAAGGAAAATTATTTTACAGCTCTATATAGCTCACGCGGAAATCAAAAGAAAATAAGAATAAAGTACTTAGTTCTGAATTCAAATTATTATACAAGATAAATCTAATACTTGATGGACATGGAAATTAGCATTCGTTTGTATTCGAAAATGTGATAATTGCCGGGAGACATTAAGAAAATAACGAGACTGTAATGTCTTATACAAGCACGAAAAATCGATGTTTATGTTTATACGAGACGGACCACTCAACCAATCTTAGCAAACCAGGTGATCGAGTCACTCGGCGGCCTTCAACCGTACTGGGAATTTTGACAACTGACTTCAGCCGCCTCTAGGCTTTGTCTGCCTGACGGTATTTTTGTGCCGAAAACTTCTCATTTGCTCCACTAAAACTTAAATATCTCGGGAACTACAAGTCTGATTGGGAAAATACTAAGTTCGTCGAGATCCTCAGAACTAAATCTCTTTTTTGAAAACCAGAAGCTACTCATAGAAAATAATAATAACTGAAAAATTTGAAATGCCTCGACCCAAAACTCGGGATAAAACTCGAATCAAAAACTTCAAACTGTAAACCGGCATATCCTATGTAGAACGTCAACAGGCCTATCGTTTGCGGCTAAAATCAAAGAAATCGGCCGAGAACTTGGAAAAAGGCAACCATTTGAAGATTAACTTAACCCCGTCAGCGACCAAGCGGCCCGCATCTTCGATACCAGAGTCATTGAAACAAAACCAAACTATTGTCAAAAGTGACAGATGTGTCGAAAGTGACAGATGTCAAAAGTGACAGATGTGTCAAAGGTGACAGATATGTCAAAATGTAAAAAGTAACAGTTGTCAAAACTGACAAATGTCAAAAGTGACATATGTGTCAAAAGTGACAAGATATGTCAAAAGTGACATATGTGTCAAAAGTGACAAGATGTGTCAAAAGTGACAGATGTATCAAAACTCAAAAGTGACAAATGTTAGAAGTGACAGATGTCAAAAGTGACAGATGTAATAAGTGACAGATGTAATAAGTGACAGATGTGTAAAAAGTGACACATTTGACGACCGAGTTCACGAAAAAACGAGGAATAGTAGCTTGACTTCTACCCACCCCTGGGTTATTGAAACAACCCTTCATTCCTTCCCAAAGCACAAGTCTGTCCATGATTCCATGTCTACTGGTAGTCCCACGACTACATGCTTTGACAAAGTCTCAATCTACTGATATGTAGTCTAGTTCATTATTTGTATATGGCCTAGATTTATTAAATTGAAATATGAATGATGAAGTAGGCATTGTGTATGATAGATGAGTCACAAGCTGACCATACGCATTGCATTCGACTCGTCAGGTCAAAGTCTCTATTAGTCATTGGCTTAGAGTTTAAGTCGGTAATAAAGTAGGAACTGAGTTAAGTTTACAATAGAAGAGACAAATAGGAGACAATACTCTTTACTGGATGTTAAGATGAAGTTGCGGAAGTCAGAAACTGGCGACAGTACTCATCCATACGAATAACTACGGAATTAAACATCGAACCGCGGAAAAAATAATTTGCTGTTCCCTAGAAAAAACAAAATTAGCGTAGGTACGTTTGCGCACGTACACATTTGCGGACGTAATTGCTTATATAGCCGGATTTTATGAATAAACATACCTAGATTACCTACTGATATTTTATTGAGTAAATGGAATTGGCAAGTTGTTTGTGTATAGTTAAGACATAATCCTGATGGATAATGAATATGCAAAATATGAGATAGTGTTATGTATGACTCAATTTATTAATATGAGTAAAAGGTAATGAAAACAGGCTATAGTTTAACTGCTTACCAAACGGTATACTAAAACTTTACCTATAAGTATAAGGTGACTTTTATTTATATAGCCAAATGCATACCGTAGACTGGGTAAATGGTCAGGAGCAAGGTTCAATGACCGTTTATTTACAAACAACTCTGAGTCAATTAGTATAGGAAGTCTAAATTTAATATTGCATTTTTCACATAAGTAACACGATTTACTCAAAATGTTTGTTTCCGTAACTGTACTCAAGCGCCCGGCGACATACGGTGACAACGCTACAAACAGAGAGTGACTAACAAACCAATCACAGCCGCGCGGCGCCTGCTTTCCCGTCGCGCCCCCCTTCTGTCCTCTAAACAGTCCCTATAAATGACTTCTGCGCATTCTCCCGCCTGAAGGATGGCTTTGGCTACTCGAACAAAATGTATGAAACAACTGTTTTCTTTTTCTCGATATCTCGATTTTTTTTCACGAAAGTTGTTCGTTTAGACGAATACTATCACCAGTTTCCAGCTTCCGCAACTTCATCTTAACAACCTGTATACGAAAAAAAGGAACCAACAATATACCTCGTGCGTGTTTCTCCGAGACGTTTAAAGCTATCGACTTCAAATTTAGAATAGTTTTATCAAGCTTATTTGGCCGCACCTAGTTAAGAGCAACCTGTATGTACGCGCCACTGCACTCATCCATCAGTTATCGCTCCATACAAAATACCTAGGGTGTTTATGAAGCCCGCTTGAGGATGAGCTTTGTACCATTTATTTTGACCCTAGCAAATGGGGAATTAATTTAAAGGGCGTTACTTAAAGATAAGTTATAATAATAAGTTATAAGTTTTTAGATAAGAGTGATCTCATGGATTATGGATAAACCCTAAGGGGTTTTTGTGATCCATTTAATACTTAATAACTTGTACTATTTTGTTGTGAATAAATAAACTTAAAAAAAAACAAGGATTCTAAAAGTGAATTTTTTTGCGTATTTTTGAGTGGTACATGTACGTAAAAGCCATGTTTCCTTCACCTTTATTTCTGAAAGAATACGACAAAAAATTCTCCAAATGCTTTCTAACATATAGAGGGGCTTGTGAATAAAACAGGACAACTGTAGCGAAATTTGTAACATTAATAGTATTTAGAGAAATACGATTCAAGTACGGAATCCTCAGCGCATGGATCAAATTCCCACTTGCCCGGTTTTTTAAGAAGTTGCAAATATGTAGTTACGATGGCTCTCTCTAAATCCCTTTATCTGACCACCCAATTCTGACCTTCGATGCCGTGTAGAGAGAGACTCGGGTACCTCCAACGATGCATCAACAACTGCTCCTTGTCTCCATTGTGTGCCAACTGCTGAGCACCGACCGCGTTCCTGAAAGTATTTAAAAGCCTATAGTAACTGACATTAAATACATCATTTTGTATCAATTAGAACTGAACTCTGACGATTCATTAATGTTTAAAATAGCGCGCACTGAGCCGTTGCTGTTACTACAACCGAAGGATTGCGCGCGCTCAAAAAGTATATGTTTCACTTGAAAAGCAGTATTTTCGGGGAAAATAATAGTTATTTTTAAAATGGAAAACATCGTGGGCGTGCTTTATATTGAGATCAGTTATTATGCAAAGTTTAAAATACAAATTATTTATTTTCCTCGTAAAAAATACGGCTTCAATAATATAAGTATTAAATTTACCCTAAACTGAGAAAAACAAAACCCCGCCTCTCAGTAAAGGTCCACATAAAATAAATAGAATTGAAATTTTGATACATCGGCAATCATAAACCTAATCATAACATGACATTTTTAGTTAAGAAATTTATACAAAATTATATAATTATAATTAAAACTAAACATGCATTATTTAAATATTTTTAGACATCTGATAACAGAAAGTAGAATACTAGAATACTAGCAGTTCATAAGTCAATAATTATTTTACTTAAGGGGCTGCACAATGCTAAAATTCAATCCTGCTCTAACGCTTTTGTTTTTTAACTGTCTATCCTGCTCTAATCACAGTAATCACAGACCGCGCACGCAAAACTTCAGTTATTTTGAAATCACGACTATTTATAGGGCATAGATTATAATTTATTTATGTAATAAGGATGTTTTTTTTCTAGTTAGTATCTGCGTGTGTTGATTTCGTTTCAATCGGTTTTAAAATATGAAAACTGAATCGGTTTTTTTGTGAAATTCATGCTTTTTTCAAAGTAATATAATTAAAAGAAGATTGACAGTATGTTCATTTATAAAGTGTAATTAATAATTATCTTGAGCCAAAAAACACGCCATATTAATTTTTTATTTTTACCGTCTACATTGACGAAACTGAATTCAATGCAAAACTGATGTTTAGCATTGTGGAACCCCTTAAGACTGTAGCTAGAGCATGAACAACGCCAGACTTTCGAGGATTCGTTTGAAGAAATTCGGACTCTCCTTGTATTGAAAAAATATATTTGATTTATGGATATTTTATCTAGGGATTCTACTTATAAGCAATGTACCAAGATTTATAGTTTTCTAAGAAAAAAATGTTTTTCACCCTCTTTTATTGGTGTTCAAACATTTGTTTCAAGAGCGCGGTTAAGAGATTAACTTTTTTTCATAAAATAGGTAATAGAAATATAAAGGGATACTTAAATCAATAATTTTTTCCCTACAAAATATTTCAGTGTTAGCTAAAAACACACCAATTTGTTGTTTCGCTGAGTGATCATTGGTATTTCGCGTCCAAGAAAAAGAGGCCAATGAGCTAACATATAATCGCCTCTATCAAAAGCAAATAAGGTCTTTGCCATTGTACTTATTATTGTACTGGGCGGGTAATAAATAAAAGTTGCTAGGGTAGGCCATCCTCTTTAATAAGTTTGATTGGTTGAAGGTAACTTGATTTTTTTTCTGTTAAATAAAGTAATGGAATCAAGGTTTCGTCACATTCCACATTCCTCAACTTTACCATATATTTATTTCAGAGTGATTGGTGCATTATTGTTGCAAGTTGATGCTTGTAATTGTTGGAACTTGGTGGAACTTGGTGGAACTTACGAAACATTGTGATTTAAACTACTATATTTAAGGGGAACGAAAATACAAACAGAAATAAAATGTCAGCTTTCGGATGATTTTGTTGCAATAATTAGGTTACGTATAGCCATAAAAAAAATACATGTTTTTGGTTGAACTTTAAGGTATTCATTTTCCACAAACCACGTTAATCGATTCATATTTGTACTGTCAATGAATTTTTTTGTAACCCTCTATTGCACACTTCTTATCGATTTTGTTTCAGGTATCGCTTTCGCGATTTTGTTGGTTTTTTTTTAATAAAATTAGTTTGAATGATATCTATTCATTTTCCAAATACCACGTTATTCGGGTCAAAAAAAGCACCCCCTTTTTCCAAAAATACGTAAATCCACTGATGCAGTCAGCGGCAGCAAGATATTGTCAGTCTACGCCTAGCCATAGATAATACACCCAGAACGCCTAGCGTTGGCGCCCGTAAGACGTGGAACCTGTGCCCTTTTTTGCAAGCTATAAATATCTCCCAAAACTACTTCAAAACACATCGAAATTAATTTTATAAAGTAATATTTCGAGGAGCGTCATATTCCTGCCGTTAAAAACTCAACAAAATATGCGTATGAGTGATTTAGCTACATCGTGCCATAGTCATAACAACAAAACTGAATGAATTTGGATTGAATTCATACTTTTATGCGGGAAAATAATATATGTTACTCTAAAAGAATAATTTTGTGATCGTTATTGAAACCCAAATTAATTTACTTATACTTACTGAGATCTGTAACAAAGGTCAATAACCTTTTCGTGAAATTACCCTCTAGTATTGGCTCACCATTTCAGGTCCAATAAGTGAAGTTTTTTGCAAATTATATAACTTGGGATAATCGCCAAACATTTAAAATATAGAAATTTATTTTGAAATATTTACAGTGCATGGCAAAATTATTAGATCGTAGATAATCCCGTCGGTACATGTTCAGGTTCTGTTACGCAAAATGAAAACAATGGAACTCTTTTAGGATTAATTTGTTATCCCTATGTTTGTCTGTCTGTCCGTTTGTCTAGACAATTTTTTCTGGGTAAAATTAATAAATACCAATATTAACGGCCCTCTATAGAGCTGTAAAAACATACTTTTGACGTTTTTATTTATATTATGTTTTAGGTTTTTACGTTTTTTTTTTACGTTTTTCATACAAATTTTCTCACTATGAAAATGTAGGGATGAACACTTGAGATAATATTTTGCATTTAAAAGTCAACACAGAAAGGAATTGTTGAACAAATAATGTAAAAAATATGAAAACCATGTTGTTCTATTCTAAAGGGATTAATTATCTACTGTTCAATGTGGCGATAGCTTTGTTTATTTTTTTCCTTGAATTATTTTTTACTAAGGTAACAAATAGTTTAATACAAGGTTTTCCTTAAGAGGTCCCTTTACCCCTGTATTTTTCTTAAAATTCATACAATAGCTATAAACCGAATGTGAAGTCTACAGCTTATTTTCTTCATATCTTTTTTCATGAGTTTATTCTAGTGACATCTAACTACGTCTCTATACAGCCCATAAAGCAAAATTTGATAAAACACCATCATAATAGCTGTCAGGATATCGTCAATATTGCCTCGTTTTTACGCAAAGTTTAACAAGTTTGTATATTTTTATCTATACTGGAAATAAAAAAGAGAGAAATACAGGCGTCGTTCATGTTAAGATGACTAAGTTTACACACTTTGCTAAGTATAAACAATTACCGTTTCATGGAAAACTGTTTTGACCTGAAACCATTTCACAAATTCAATTAACTTATTTTGAATATCTTGTCATCTTGCACTTCTTGATGAGAAATACAATTTCAATAAGTAAAAATTCAACTTTTAGTTAAGAAAACTTATAGTTAAAAGTCTGCTGTATGCATTAACATATTTTTAATTATATTACAATAGTAATAAAATAATTGGCTTATCCGTCGTCGTGATACCAGCCGTAAATTTCTTAAATAATCTGATATCACGCTTATGGAAAACCCAATTATTTTGAAGATACCATAATATCATTAAAATATGTTTATGCATATAGCAAACTTTTAACAATAAATTGTCTTAGCTAAAAGTTGTACTTTACCATTATAATTATTTCTTAATATTTTGTTACAAATTCGGAGAAATAGCCCTTAAGGAAAACCTTGTATGAAAATATTTGTTATCTTTGTAACAAAGAAAAAAAAAATAATAAACAAAGCTATCGCCACATTGAACAAACAGTAAATTATTAATCCCTTTAGAATAGAAAGATATGGTTTTATATTTTTTACATTATTTGTTCTACAGTTCCTTTCTGTGCTTTCTTTCAAATGCAAAATATTATGTCAAGTGTTGATCTCTATATTTTCATAAGGAGAAAATTTGTATGAAATAGTTAAACAAAAGGACATAAAAACGTCATAATATGTATATTTTACAGGGCTGTAAATATTAGCATTTATTGATTTTACCCAGAAAAATTGCCTAGACAAACGGAAAAAAAGACAAAGTTTTTTCATTTTGCGTAAAGGGACCTGAACATTTCAAACTATGATACAAATAAATTTCTATATTTTAAACACTTGGCGATTTATCCCAAGGGTAAACAGGTGTCCCAAAAGTCAACGCTTTCCCTTGGAAGGCTGGTAGGCCAGCTCATGACTGACCAGAATATCAAATTATGACCTCAGCAAAAAGTAGATAGTCTTCGAGTTTATTTATTATTTATTTATTTACTTTAATCAAAACGGACAAACCAATTACAATAATTAAAGATAGTAACACAAACACAAAATGGTACAATCAACTAAAATAAATAAGAGTAACACATAAAGTCAGAAACAGGCCTTCTTACAAAAACACAAACACTCTGACAATATTTTCTGCCATCCATCAGCAAACAGATCACAGTCCTGATTGGCGTTTAGAAGAGCGTTGAGGGAGAGAAGAGTACGCGGTATGGGTGAGTTAGATCGCGCCTTTGTGCGACACTACGGCACAGCGAAAAACCTGTGCTTACGGTTGATGGTACTTTTATAAATTCGAATAGATTTTTGAGAGTCAAAGCTAACCAGTTCTAAATTCTAAGAATAAAATTTTTGTTGCGCAACTCTGATTAGTCATGCTATTGATAAAGTCAAAAATAAACCTTGAAATGCTGTTACATCAGCAAGAAAAATAAAAACCCAATTTATGAGCAATTTTTTGTAATTAGGTTAGTTTGATACCACACCCTGAAAAAAAATGTCCTTTGTTAGTTTTGCAAATTGTCTTAAATAATGGCTCATCAAATATTGTTTTTCAAATGATCTGGCAATTTCTGTGTATTACTTTTGAAAAAAAAGTTATTGCTATTTTACTACCAAAGGAGCTGCGTATTTTTTTAAATAATTAGAATTTAGAATGAAAGAGTGGCGGGCAGTAAAAATATTTGACGTTCATTAGAAATGCCATTTAACACGCGTTAGAGTGAGATAAATAGTGATGCTATTTAAAATGAGTTGGAATGAGATAGTAACGCAGTTAAACGTGGTTGAATGAGAGAGGCATAATTGATATAGGCTACAGTGAGATAGATAGTGACGTGGTGCATTCCTTCTGTGAATATTTGTTAGTTTCCACTTTTTGTTAAACAACTTTAGTAAACATTTTTTGTAAAGAAATTTTTGGTCCAATTTATTTTCCCGGAAGTGTAAAACCAGCTCAACGGGCGAAAAATATTTAAAGAATTGGTAATGGTGACAATTAACCGTCACGATATTATTATGTATCTCTAAAGGAGTGTCTGAAATGTTCCGAGGGTCAATTGATAAATCAAACACTCAAAAAACCACTTTTAGCCGACCATAATAAATTTACGTCCCGACGTGATAGCAAGTAGGATCAATGCCGTGTGACGATGATCGAAATACACTAATAAATTAGATAAAATAAAATACGTATTACTTTTGACCCTGCCTCGTCCACTCTATTCGTATTTTTGCTATGGTGACGCGAGCTTAGAGACCGGGACGAATTTCCCCCCGCGCGCTATCGTAAAATAGAATAAGCCACGCCCGGAACTGGTTTTTGTTTTGGCTATGTCATACTCTTAAACTAATACTTCTGCTACTAATATTTATTTAATTTTGGTTTACGTATTATATTATTTATTTTTGTTATATATTAGTGTATATATTTATCGTATTCTAAGTATTTGTATGTACAATGTTATACTTGTGTATTTATTTTAAGTATTTGCTATCCATTTAATAATTATTATTTATTTTGTGCACCACCTTCACGTTATTTTTTCGAACAATTAATTTCCACCCCAAAAGGTTGTCTGGAAGAAATCGCTATAAATGATAAGGCCGCCAATTGTTACCTTCTTTCATAAGTTTGTTCTTTTACCTGATTTATTTATTTTGGTGTACAATAAAGAGTATTTGTCTTGTCTTGTCTTGTCTTGTTTATAAGTACAATTGTACTTGTCCACTGTTATTTTTTTTATTTACCTAAGTTTCGCTATAAATGTAAGTGTTTGTTTACTTGCAATATAGTAGGTTGATTAATATATATTTGTAAAAGTAATGAAACTTCAGGAAAAGCAATATAAATTGTATTTATTTTTCAACGTAATCAAATCAATCAAATCAAATTGCTCAATTCCCTTTGAAAAAAAATGCTTGATCCTGAGTATCGAAAAATGACCCTACAGCACATACGGCCCCAACTTCTTATTTATACTTATGAATACATATGAAGAAAACGAGCTGTTGACTTCACGATTCACAATTACCTTTTGTATGAATCTTAAGAAAAATCCAGGCGTAAAAGGGCCTCTTAAGTAATGTATGTAGCAAATTTTGAGATTTATAGCTTTTAAAATACATGTCATTAGATCTACATTTATACCATATATATATTTTTTTTCTATTTAAAATATGATAATTAACTGCCAATAGTATAAAAATAAAATGCGCATTTAGCTTTGTATATACCTTGATGTGAAGTTTTTTGTATACTTGACTTATTTCTTGGTAGTATTTCTACGATAAAACTTCTTTTACGTAAACTATACTTTGAGTAATGTTTTTCTTACGTAAGTTAACTACTTTTTTTCTATTGTTTTATTTTATTATCTGTAACCATTTTTAATGACCAGCTCAGGTTATTCAAATGACGTACTATATTTTATATTGTATAATTGCTAGTTCTCCTAAACATCTGATAAATAAATGAATATTTTTTCTTGATAATATATATATCGTCAAGACATGAATCCGCGAGGCGGTGTCAGAAGTGTTCCGAGTGTGAACTGTGAAATGCAAATCACAGTCCACACTCGGTACAACCGCGTTTTACCGACGATTATTACGTCCTAACGTGATTGGTGGTGAACCCTATCGCACATCAGGCACAAATAGACGCTTTTTAGGGCACGCAGGTTTCCTTACATTGTTTTCCTTCACCATTCAGCAAGTGGTAAGTAAGAACAAATACTATGCACATTAAGTTCATGACTATGCACATAAATTCCGAAAAACTCATTGGTGCATGACCGACCGGGGATCGAAGCTGGATCTCAAGATTGAGAAGCCAGCGTTTTACCCCTGAGCTACTGCCGCTGTATTCTCGACTAGCTGTTGCTCGCGACTTCGTTCACTTGGAAGAAGATAATGCAGGCACAGTGGTATCACAATCCCTTGGTAATTCCGCAGTAAAAAGTATCCCAGTTTTTAAGTTGGATAATAATTAAGTTGTCGCCCAGTGATCTCGATTCCTTCTTTCATTGTAATCCATGTCTCACTGCTGAGGATCGTATAGTGGTAACCGCATCAAAACCCGTTCGGTAGCTTTTGCGTGATGTATGAAATACTGTTGTTCAAAAATCCGTTATTTTTTTAATAATTATCCTACACCGCTATTTTTTTGGAGTACCATCAATGCACAGAAAGACACAGCTCTTTTCTTTAACAGCTTTAATAGTATTTTGTAAGCTAAGCTTTACAATTTTCAGTTACTATTGTACTGTAACATATAGCTAGGCAATATGTTAGGTTTAGGTAAGGCTAGATTTTATAGGTAGATTAAAGGACTATTTGTTCGTGTTTAGTTGGCAATCGATAACATTTATGGATCGACATACGTCGCATTGACTGAATTATTTCGTGTTTTCCAAAAATAAATACAGATCCAGTATAAAAGATCTTTCAGACAAAACACGAGCAAGATTCCTTAGAGAGTCCCATCGATGTGAAGGTGGCTCTCCATAAAGAAGATTCCTTAAAGAGTCCTATCGGTGCGAAGGTGGTTCTCCATCTATAATTAATATTCCTTCTAGAGTTTTGAAGAAATACGACAAGCGAGTGCTCTACGAGATTCAGAGCTCCCCTCCCTTAATGTATACGTGATAATTAGGAAATAATGAAAAAAAAGAAATAGTACAAGAAGTTAAAGTAAAAACAAAGTGGTATAATTCAGCAAAATCCCTACGAGATCCTGAGTAGACTGTGTGCATATTACAGTACGTAGCCCGTTTCATCAAAGAAACTATCACCATCTGTTATGCAATTGCTTCAACTAATTTCGCATTAAAACTTTTTATTTACCAAAATAGATGACGCTATTTAAACGATATATTTAAATATTTATTAATAATAATGAACAGCGCCACCTTTTGATTTTTTGATGTACTAAGAGTTTTCTTGTATTTTTCTTTTAAACAATCGTTCGTGACGCATCACTGTCAGGAATTATTATTTGTTATGTAGCTTCTAACAGCAGAAAAGTAAATTCCAAAAATCTTTAAATGACGATATTTTTTCCCGACATCTGATTTAAATGAAACAAAGCCTATACTCTAATTCTAATTCAAATTTTCATTTTTCATTTTTCATTTTCAAATTAAGCTCTGCCCACATGTTAAAACAACATGAAAATCATTTTTGAATGAAAAAAAAAAAGTTTCGGCGATGTGCGCGAAAAAACAAACAGACAGAAAAGAATTCTAAAAATCGCCGATTTGTGTTCGATTACTCTTTTTTAGTCACCCCCTTTCTATTTTTGTTACTTTTCTTCAATGTACAGACACACCGGGTTCTAATGCATATTTTCTTAACTTTCAACGCGCAGATTAGATATATGAATATTAAAAAAAAAAACAAGATTTCATAGAAATTAAGAGACTTCAAAATATTTCGAAACGACTTTATCGGCCCAGGCACTTTCGGAATTATGCCGCGAACCAACAAGCAGATGCTTTTTCTCATCATATCATTTTTTCTTTCGTTTTCTTAAAGCTGTGATTGAAAATTAACAGTAAAATTTTTGTACTATTAATTTTCACTTACAGCTTTAAGAAAAATAAGAAATGAAACAATACGAAAAGTAAAATGTTTTTTCGGTGGGCCCCTCGGCTAAAGTCTATCCTACTACGGTAGTATACCAAATTTGGTGCTGTTGTTCGCCCGGTAACGGTAACTTTAAAATACAGCTCTAAGCCAATTGACTACAAATGGAACCGTCAAATTATACTTATCTATGCGTCAAATGCTATGCTATTGAAATAGTGCATTGTTAACCAAGGTTGCAAACCAAATATTTCACACGAGATGTTCAGCCGCACAAGTATAAATAGGTAGAAAAGATTATCAAATTCGTAACGAGAAAGACAATGCTTCTGTTTTCTTTTGTTTTTATTATTTCTTCGCGAATGGGCGACGCATATGTCTTTTTGCATCAACGGTCCTTGCCTTGGAGCAGGAGCTGTATTTTTGAATCATCCGAATTTCAATTCGCACATGACTCCGCATGATTCGCATACGAAAACTTGAAATCAGTATTTTTTTAAATTCTCTTCGTGAATTCTGCAACGAGTGTTCTGACCCACTCGTTTTCCGGTTTCCATTCTACTAGTAGAAACCACTATGCAAGAATGACGAAGAGAATGTCGATGTCGATGCATCGATGAGGCTGACATGACATTATTACTTTTTAATTTACGTTCCGTTCACCTCCATTCATTACCGATTTTTAAAATCAATGAAATATTGCTTTTCTATTTAATTTTTTCTGCGTGAAACGAAAACCGTTTGATTTCTACTGATTCAAAAATACGTAAAATCGTGACCAATCGAATTGAATTTCGCACGTGATTTTTTTTCGTGCGTGAATATATGATTCACGGCGAGTGATTCAAAAATACAGCTCCAGGTCCTTGCTGAACAGAAAGACTTAATGTTTATGCGCTTTAACTGCTGCCTATAGTTTCAGAACGTGATATGTTTTTTATAAAACCGAGTCCGATTATTACAGCCTCTGTGTAGCTAAATCAGTAAGGGAGGTCAAAAGCTTAATTCGATCTTTTATACATATTTTCTATGTTATATATATTTTCTATATTCTCATTTTTTCTTTAAGACTCGTCCCCCAGTAAAATGCTGTGCTAAGCCGTTTCTTGCTTCAAATAAAATAAAAATACGGCACTTATCTCTAATATCTCACAGTCAAGTTCCACAATCAATATTATTTTTACCTTACCTTTTGACCTCTCTTAAGACATCTCTTTTAAAAGAATGACTGAAGTTAGAAATAATTACTGATTTCTTGCATCTACACTATTCTACACCTCAAATTGACGGTACTTATTTTTGAGCAATACACTATAGGTTAGACAATTTAATACCCAAGATACGAGGGGCATGCCAAAAGAAATTAGATACTCAAAAATTATAAAATTTATTCTTTATTACAAGTATCGATCTTTTCGAAGTATTCACCCTGAGCACGTATACACTTTTTCATACGTCTGAACTAATTGGAAAATACCAATGACCACTCTTCTTTAGACACCTCAGAAACCTCGAAAATATAGGCAGCCAGTGCATCTTCTTTGCTTTCAAACTTCTTCCCCTTTATTTTTTCTTTGATTTTTGGAAACAGGTAAAATCACAAGGTGCTAGGTCAGGGGAATATGGTGAGTGAGGGAGGGTTGACGCATTTTTTGAGCCGAAAAAGTCAAGTGTTTTGGCAGACGTGTGCAACGCCGCATTGTCGTGGTGCCTGAGAAGGCGTCGGATTCCTGACTTCGGTCGCTTGTCACACCAAGCTGATATTACTGTTGGAGCACAAACTGTCACATACCATTCGGAGTTCATCGTTCTTTAATTCTCTAGCACTACAGTAGCAATATGATCCGTTTTGCTGAAAAACGAGTCGACCATTTGTTTCTGTGTGCTTCGTGCACGGTGACATTTCGTTGGAGTTGGCTCATCTTCAAAGCACCATACAGTCGAATGTCACTTTGTTTCGGGATCATAGTTATAAAGCCATGTTTCATCACCAGTCAGTATATCATACACATTTTTTTTCTCGCCACCGTCGAATTTATCTATCATGAATAGGCACCAATCCAACCGACGGTCTTTGTGCTCATCGGTAAGTTTGTGCGATACCCATCGCAAACAACATTTACGGAGAGAAAGGTGGTCGTGAATTATGGTTTGCATTGCTGCTGATCCAATTCCCTGTTCTCGCTCCAGCTCTACATACATAATTCGTTGGTTTTCGCGAATAAGTTTTTCGACTGCACGAACGTTTTCTTCCGTGACCGCGGTTGGCAGCCGGCCTGTCTTCGCTTCATCTTTGAGACATCCCCGTCTTCTTTTAAATTCAGCAAACCAATTAAATACTGTTGTTCGTGAGCAACCAGACTCACCAAAAGTAGTAGCCAAAAGTTCAAAACATTCTTGAGGCTTAAAACTTTTTTATAGCCATAATAAATCATAGCGCGACAATCACTTCGACTGAGCTCCATTGCTGCAAGCGAATTCCCGCCAGATTCTCGGAAAAATGATGCTCATTCAAATAAAAAAAAAAGAAATGATGTGCGTTCTATATTCAGATATATCAACAAACAACCAGCCTATAAGATGATGTATAACTTGCCAGTGTCAATCAAAGGAGTAAGGAGTATCTAACTTCTTTTGGCATGCCCCTCGTATTACACAAAGTGAAAATTTCGAAAGGCACGACGTCCATGTGAAAAGTATTAATTGCTACTATTTTCCAGAGACGCAGCCATCTTCGCAACAGTTGTTTTATTTGCTCAATAGCAACAGTCACTTTGCGCAGTAATTGTGCCGATTAGGCGTAACACAACTTAACTTATTTAAAAGGACTAACCTTATTTTAAGTACCCTGTCTTTATCGAAAAGACAAGTACAGAACGCTTAAGGGAATCATTGAGTTAGCGCCCACAGCCGCGATAGGTACAGATCGTTCACAGTTATTTGACCTCTAGGCTGATCGAAAATGTATCTTAAATATTGGACATAGAACAGCTGTCAGAGGTAAAATAAGTGTGAACAGTCTGTATTTGAAAAAAACTATGACCGTCTTATTCCCGCTGCGCGGCGCACTTGCAAGCGAGTCGCCCCGCGCGCTTCCCGCAACCTTATTCTGTGAGGCGTCCGTATTCTGGTAATGTAAATGTAACATATCAGATTTTCATGTTTAGTTTATGAGTTTAGCGAAAGAATCACAAATTAGAGTAAAATAGCACATGTTATATATGTAAATAAATCCAAAATTTGGGTTGATTAGTTGTTTAGTAAGACTAATTGAACGGGCAAAGTTAGGCAGATATTTAATTTTATTTATAGCGTATTTGGATATTTATTTGTAGCTCTACTGGAAGGATAGGTTTTTTGTGCGAAACGTCCTGACAAAATCAATCTGTTGTCCTGCTGGCAGTACGTATTTTGTATGAAAAATTGACTTGTCCTTCTGGCAGTACAATGACCTTGATCCTGAACGGCACAACGTCGAAACACGTCGCCCCGTGTGCCATGATAAAGGCAGGTGGTGCTTACTATTACTCTTTCTTGATTTAGATTATCTTGTCCACTCTGTACGACATTTATGTTTTATTTGTCAGGATGGTCGTTACTGACACTCAATTTTCTTTGAAAGCTAAAAAACAAACAAGTTATCCTAAATAATCATTAAAGCCTCTAACGTTTCAATAGTTCTGTTATCAAGCATTGATTTATGTTTTACTGAATGAAAATTCAGCAGCTAGGTACCTAGGTACTTCCTCATTACCCTTTCTGGATTTAAATTATCTTGTCCTCTCAGTAGGACATTTATATTTTCTTTGTCAGAATGGTCATTGATTGCTGACACCCAAATTTCTATGAAAACTATATTTTAATAATATACATTCATATATATTAATATAAAACTTAACAATTTGTATTTATTTTACCTAGAATTCATATACAATTTTATCATTGACGTAAAGATTATATTTTATGCTCTGTGCCTACTAACTTGAGACCGAGAAGTCGTCTACCTTTATTTTGGTAAACTCGCTTGGCTTTACCAGAACCGTAGTACTTTATTATTCTTTTATTACCCATTATTTACCATTTATTATTATCTTCTACTGTTACAGTGTTAATTTATTAAATAAATGATACAGCAAACTAAACTAACCTATACATTACTCTTGCACTTATTGCACAAAAACAAAACAAAAGGGAATATTTACATTATTATACACAACACACCACTAGTTCACAATATTACACAAAATCGGAATCGTCAAATGCACTATACTACCACGAAAACACCTGATATTAGCCAAAATTTTCTTTTCACTTTCTATTGTTTTTCATTGCCAGAAATAAAGACATTTTATTTTTTTATTTTTGCGTGACGGCGGCGTGTTGTTTGACTCTAAGCGCCTGATTAATTTTAAAAGCAATAATCAAAGTCGTTAGATCTTGTTTTGGTATTTTTTTTGCAGGCGCTTTTAAATATTTTCAAGCTTTTTCCTTCTAAAACAAATTGAATAAAAAAGAAGTCCCATAGGTATCTTTACTTCTTTGAACCATACCTGAATATGTGATGTCTTCTGCATTTTAGCCCGTATTTGGTGAGAAACTGATGATAAACAGTTTCCTATTTTTATGACTTTGTAGTAACGCGTGAAGCTTACTATAGCTTTAAATGATAAATTATGTAAAAACTAATGCCAAGGGGTCTTAGAATAAGGATCAACGTATGTTTATGCAGAGCTGCAAATTCCTAAAGCGACAGGATGCAGAGTCTTCTAAAATGTCGAATTTCACATTTTGTCCGGGATAATCGCCTTAAATTTAGTTTAATCCTGTCAAATAAGTTAAGATGTGCTACACCGAATCGACACCATATTGAACGTTATTTCAATGTTGTTTTCGTCTGTGTGTAGATAGTCTGAAAGAGTTAACCTACCTGTATGATTCTGGGTCAAAATCAATACTGGTGTATAATTTCTTCTCATATTCTGTGAGAGGAGCTACTGATTTGTAGAGATCTGGTATTAAAATCTTGCCGTCCTTGTCAACCAGACTATTCATCAGGAAAATGAGGTCCGACATAGCTGTTAAAAAAAAACAATAAGTTGTAATCAGAAACAATAACCATGTATAATGTGTGATTTTATTTATTTATGTACATGATTATATTTTACAGCTATTACCACAAAAACCAACGACTTTGTTTAGATAAGATTATGTTTTGTGTGAACGTGATAATGTTTTTTAGGGTTCCGTACCCGAAGGGTACCAAATGGGACCCTATTACTAAGCCTCCGCTATTAAGTAATTATATCTAACATCCAGTATACGTTTAATCGATTATTATGTTCAGTGAAATGTAATGTAATAAAAATGTACCTTCATGGACTGTGCCACCATAGACCCCACTGTGCAGGTCCATTTTGGCGCATTCCACTTCCAGGAAGTAATAGCTGATTCCTCTGAGCCCATATGTGATGCAAGGCTTCGTGGTCCCGATCCAGTAGTTGTCGGAGATGCATACATAGTCAACATTGTTGAAGAAGCCTTCAGGTTTCAGATTTTCCATAAGAAGCTCATCAAGACCTAACGAACCGGACTCTTCCATACACTCCAATATAAACTTTAGGTTCACTGGCAGCTGTGAAATTGTAATATGTAAGTGCGAATAATTTACTTCCAAAATACATGTCTTTTGTCCCATACATATGGGTGCGAAAGCCGGAAACTGGTGATAATACTCGTTCACATGAACAACACTCCATGAAAAAAAATTGAGATATACAGAAAAACAAAAAACCTGTTGTTTCATACAATTTGGTCAGGTAGCTATTCTATGGAACAGCTGATTTTTTTTTCGCGATTCGATGGTTGGCTCCATAGTATAAGTTGTTCCTATGGACGAATACTATCAACAGTTAGTTAAGAGGCTCCACAATGCTAAACATCAGTTTATGTAGATATAGATAAAGATGGTAAAAATAAAAAAAAATACAATTATTAATTACCTACACTTCATAAATAAACATATTTTCAATCTTCTTTTAATTATAGTACTTTTTTAAAAAGTATGAATTTCACGAAAAAAGCGATTCAGTTTCCATATTTCAAAACCGATTGAAACGAAACTTACACACGCAGATACTTATTAGAAAAAAACATTTTTATTACATAAAGAAATTATAGTTTATTTCCTAATGTGGCCACGATTTCAAAATAACTGAAGTTTTGCGTGCGCGGCATCTAATTAGAGAGGGATAGACAGTTAAAACACAAAAGTGTTACAGCAGGACTGAATTTTAGCATTGTGCAGCCCCTTAACACCAGACAATTGGCGCGATCGGCGAGGGGAGAGTTGAGCGGCAAGAAGGTAGAAGAGGTAAGAGTCGAGCGGGGGAGGGGTGTTGCGAGCGAGGCACCCGGCCGCTTCTAACTCCGCGTCGCCCGACGCCCCACTCATACCGCGCCCGATCGGTCAATTGTATGATTTATCTTTAGTGTGTAACATACCTCCTCTCCAACAGATTTATAAGCATTGATAGCATGCAGCCATCCCAAGACAGGCCCTTTATCATCAGTAGATCCTCTGCCGTACAGTTTCTCATCCTTTTCCACTAAATCAAAAGGCTCTGTGACCCAGCCATCTGACTTGAGGGCTGGTTGAACATCTAAGTGACCATAAATGCAGATTGTATTCTTTTTTGGATCCTGTTGATAAAAATAATTTAAATAAATATATCTTTTTATTTTTACCTTTAGATGGCTTTTTATTTATGAATTATATAATATACATAATATAAAGAACAAAAAATAAATAATACGATATATTTCGACTCCTTCTATGGAGTCTTCAAGTTTACATAGATTAGGGAACAGGCTACTCTAAGGGTACACCTTAGATTATATGTAGAAATAAGTAAAGTAAATAAGTTATTAAATAAGTAAGTTGTTAAAGATTAAAGATAAATATAAAGATAAAAAAAAGGAGTCGAAATATATTGTATTATTTGTTTTTTTGTTGTTTATATATATATTATATAATCTGTTAATGAAAATAACTACGCATCTTAATAAATTCATACACTACATACATACAGTAAATTCATACAGTACACTATGTTACCATCCATCAGTCAACCTGTGTTCGTCCATTGCTAGACTTAGGCCTTTCCAAGATTTCACCACTCTTGGCTGTCCTCCGTCCTCCTCATCTAGCCGCCACCCAAGTTGTCGCCCTACGCTACGCCTTGCTGTATGTAGTCTCCATTCTAACGCCTTTCGGCCAATAGAACCAATATTACCAATAGAACTTATTCTGTAGTTTAGGACTCAGGTAATAGATTTACTTATGTATCCTGTACGAGTAATGTTGCTTGAGCCTTGATTCTTTTTGGAAAGCAAGGTAATAAAGGGAGAGGTCAGTTTAATAAAAGGGCTTTCAATTTCAAACCAGTGAACGCCTCTGCATTGCAGGGGGGTCACATTCCTACCCAAGTTCTACACTACGTAAATTTTTGCAAAATTATTGAGGTGTATCAAAATAATTAGACATGTTAATTTTTGCATTATGCTTTCCAAAAGTACTTAATATTTTTTTAACTATATGAAAGTTTTGGACTTATAAATTACTTACAATTATTCGAGTAGTAATAAATTTAAATTTTGTTTTGCAAAATTTTGTAAATTAATTATGGGTCAGAATAAGTGCCTGAAATAAATGAATTTTATTTATTTTATTTTATTTATTTAATGGGTAACATTTCTTCAATATTTTCTGAAGTTTCAATTCAGACCATTGTCTATGCTATCTAGGAGTAATTCTGGTGCAGTAAGTCCTGAGTGACAACTTAAGACAATAATATTGTTAACAAAGTACAATTTTAATTGACTCAACTAAAACTCTCCTATAAAAAATTTAAACTTCAGAAGGTATTGAAGAAATGTTACCCATTACTACTCAAATAATAAAATTCCAAGTAATTTATGAGTCCAAAACCTTCATATAATTGGAAAAAATATTAATGTACTTTTGGAAAGCTTAATGCAAAAATGAACATAGGTACCTATATAAAAAAAAGGAGCCATGAAAAATTCTGGTAACTTACCATTTTTTTTTACATTCCTCCAATTTTTTCCCTTTGTGTGTATAATATTATAGACAAATATTATTTTGGTACACTTCAAAAATTTTGCAATAACGTAGTGTAGAGCTTGGGTAGGAATGCAGAGGTGTTCACTGGTTTGAAATTGAAAGCCCTTTTATTGAACTGACCTCTCCCTTTGTTAGCTTACTTCCCAAAAAGAATGAAGGCTCAAGCAACATTACTCGTACAGAAGTAAATCTATTACCTGAGTAATTATAGAATAAGTTCTATTGGTAATATCAGTAGCGTGCATTGAACTTTTTTCCAGAAAAGCAACCAGAAGGTCAAGTTTGACAATAAGAAAAATATGAAAAAATTAAAATAACACAAGTTTGAAAAAAAAAAGTTTGTATGAAAATATTCACTCTAGGGTAGGGTCATACCTTTTTTTGTTTTTCAAATTGTTATTTAATTTTTTTCATTTTTTTTTTTATTGTCAAACTTGATTTTCTAATTGCTTTTCCGGAAAAAGATCAATGCACGCCACTGGTTAATATTGGTTTTATTGATTCCATGTATTCCATACATTTGACTCGACTCTTTGATTCAATTCAAGTGCACTTTAACACAGCACAGGTATACAAGGTATAGATGGGTTTGCCAAAAGCACCTCAAGGCTTAAGACATCTAAAAAGTTTTTTTACATTGTGATAAATCTTTTCAGAATGCCCCCCCAAAATCAAATCCTGTTCTGACCTGTTTGCCATACACAGAAAGCATAGAAAAAAGATAACACGAAAATTGTACTTACATTTCCTAGTACACTGACTAAGACAGGAGGTAATTTAACCTCATTGCCATCAATATTCTCGAACCCGACTTCTCTTAACTCTGTCGTGGCTCCTATTTCCTTAAGCTTGGCCTCCGTCCAGTGCACCATTCGGACACAATCATCTCGATATTTAACATCACTGGATACAGAAGGAATAGCCACAGCCTCTCTCAAAAGATTCTTATATGTCGCCACATTCAAGTCTACATGCTTGAAGATTTTGGGCAGTAATTTTTTTGTTGACATTCTTGTACGAACTTCTTTGTATTTAGAAGAAAAAGAACTAATAAGACACATTTACTTATTACCGGCGCGACGAATCCACTCCGACCGGAAGAAAAATTTGGAATGAAATTAATTTTGATTTTGACAAGAAGATATCTATCTATCTCAAAACAAACAACTGTCAGTGTCAAGTACCGCCAATATAGGTCCATACACTATCAGACCATGATACCATGTATCAGACAAAATATCCGTCCATCCATCCAACGCTGCGTTCCGAGTCATAATCGATTATATTTGTATAACTAATTCCAGCCTGAAAACGATAGCCCTAAAATTATATAACATTAATTAAGGTGATTACCGTCGCAAAATTAGCAGCTCGATATTTGTCGGTACTAATATCGACGGAAACAACATTGAAGTAACGTTCATATCAGCGCGCAATGGATAGTGGCTCTTACGATGCTCGCTGCGTCCTTGATATGGCGAAATAAGTGAAAACATAGAGAACATTAAATTAGCGTTGCGCGACTTTGAATGATACTAATCATATCATTCGAATAAAGTGATCACTCGAATGACTACCGATCATTAGTATCTAACAATATAATTTCTATTTGACGAATGAATTAGTCACCATTCTTAGCCGAGTCAGCACGGAGAGAGCCGAGTCGTCCCGAAGTAACTTTACTCACTACTTATTTATAGAGCAATGTTAAAGCGCTGGCAGCGCTTACTCCTTTGAGTACTGTTATTTTTAATTGAACAATCCTAACAAGCAGGTAATAATATTACCGTAATATCAACAGCGCTGCAGTTGCTGAGTGTCGGCTGCTGGAGCATTTAATATGGCCGAAATTTTTGGTGTGCCCAGTTGTGTTGAAGGAAGCATGTGAAAAATTTGTCTGAAGTGGGTGACAATGCCCCTGCATTTATTTAATAATGCTGCAAACTCATTATTTGCGGTTATTGCATCCATAACTGTCAAGTTCAAGGTGGAGGTCACGCACTTGTCTTAAATTAGAGTCTAAGCACCTGACGACAAGACTTTCTCACTATTTTTATTAGTTACTAATATAATTCGTCGTTATTCGTTTTATACCATTAGTGAATTACTAATTTCTTAGTCGAATTGACAGATTAGTAGTCGGTTTGTATTCGAATTACCAAATAATTCGCAGTCGCGCATCGCTACATTAAATATAGGGGCATAGAGTCATCAGTCGCTCTCATTTTTGTGCCATCTATTAAGCAACGTTGTAATTACAAGATGCTATATTTATATATATACTTATACACCTTAGGTACAGAGTAGAACCATAGTATGGTAGAACTACCGTTCATACATAATATGATGTGACCGTTCGTTCGTATAGTACACTCTCAGTTATAAGTTCTCTTTATTTCTGGGGTTTAATTTGATTAAAACACAATTATGGAATAACAATTATTTATTTCTTTTCCTTTTATTACAATCAATGAAGGCTTCTTATCCAGGGTCGAATATAGAACAGAGTTGTCGGAGTCCAAAGCTAAACACGGGTCAGTGAAATATAGCAGGGCTACTACAATCCATAAAACCAAGCCAAGTCGTCGGAAGAATTCACAATAAACAGGGAAAAACACCATCAGCACTTCAAAATCTCTTAAAAATTTTAAACGGAATAAAAATGACTGAGAGACAAGAATGACTGCCATAGAATGTAACGTTCCGTTTCAATAAACCCACGTTAACTTAATCTATTTAAAATAATTTAGTTTTATCCTGACGATTTCGTGATATTTTAAATATAAAACAGATTAAGATCATAAAATAGCCAAATTACTAGACATTATGAAATAACCATCTGAAATAAGAACGAAACGT
The DNA here is from genome assembly GCA_934047225.1 of Ypsolopha sequella. Classification (NCBI taxonomy): domain Eukaryota; kingdom Metazoa; phylum Arthropoda; class Insecta; order Lepidoptera; family Ypsolophidae; genus Ypsolopha; species Ypsolopha sequella. The sequence continues at coordinate 16,971,315 of OW203987.1, forward strand.
TTTAAGTTTAATAGCGCCATCTGATGAGCAAAGTTCGACCATTTTTGAGGTCATGATTTTGTACTGGAGCTAAAATGGCTTAAATTAGGTACATTATTTTGTATTTTAAAAACATTTACATTTACACAATGTATTTTGTTTGCCCAGCCTTGAGTGTATGTGTATAAAACGTTAGCAAATCCAGGAATGCTTCTTCCGGTTTCAGTCTATTATCAGGACAAGGGCGGAGTTCAGTTTGATCTCAGACCAAGAAATCCAAAGTTTGATCGCCCGGCAAGGCGATCATGATATCTCTTTTGCACGAGTTGTTTTATATTATGCTATCCTGCTGTTAGTGATGAGCGGGTGATCAAATTGAACGCAGCTCAGGAGGTTTTATTGCTACTTCCGGAAATGTAAACTCGCGCCGTAACTATGAATTTGAATAATACATTCCCAACAATGAAGTATTAATGAAACATGGTTTGTAAGTTGATTTTGTTATTCTTGTAGTAAATATCAGGCCCAGGGACCAAGAATAAAATATACTTGCCATTATTACAGGAAAAATAAATAAATAGTACTTAACCTCAACTACACCACATAGCAACCTTCACCTTGATGACCAGCTTTCCACATATTGTATCCCTCACAATGTCCTGGACCTCAGCATGGCGAGTAGTTACAAGTTAAAAGCCATAAATATGAAATTATTTGACATGCCCCGATGCACGAAGTAACTATAAACAGACACTGAACAAATTCCTTTACAAATACAAAATGAAAAGTAATCCAAAACTTTTGCGTAGCAAACGCAATAGAAACAAAGAAACTAAGGACATTATTAAACTAATCGCATTGATTATACCAACTTTACATGAATATTTCATTATAGACTATCATAGCAACACTGTTACGTTTGAGGAAGCGAGGAATGAGCGAATATGTTACGAAACTGAAAATACGCCAGCAGAATATTGCAAAGAAATACTGTTGGGCACAGTAGCAGCAATAAATAGTTCTAGTATTTTAGATGTAACTAAAATACCACTATCAAAATTTAGCACACTTTCTGAAGTAGAGGCCATTCGCAAATTCATTGGACTGGAGAACATTTGGTTTGGTACAGACGAATCTCAAATTTCAACTGCTGTAAATATAAATCTCTATTTGAATAAATGTAGAGATGAAGCTAATTTAAATTATTTTGCTACAGATATGCTTGATTACACTCCTAATTTAGATAGATTAATTGAAAATACGCCAGCAGAATATTGCAAAGAAATATTGGTAAGCACAGATGCAGCAATAAATAGTAACGATATTTTGGATATTAACTATCCACCGCTATCAAAATATACCACACTTTCTGAAATAGAGGCCATTAACAAATTCGTTGGACTGGAGAACATTTGGATTGGTACAAACGAATCTCAACTTTCAACTGCTGTAAATATAAATCTCCCTTTGAATAATTGTAGAGATGATGCTATTTTAAATTATTCTGGTACAGATGTTGTGGATTACACTCTTAATTTAGGTAGATTAATTGAAAATACGCCAGCAGAATATTGCAAAAAAATATTGGTAAGCACAGATGCAGCAATAAATAGTAACAATATTTTGGATGTTAACTATCCACCGCTATCAAAATATACCACACTTTCTGAAATAGAGGCCATTAACAAATTCATTGGACTGGAGAACATTTGGATTGGTACAAACGAATCTCAACTTTCAACTGCTGTAAATAGAAATCTCCCTTTGAATAAATGTAGAGATGAAGCTAATTTAAATTATTCTGGCACAGATCTTCTGGATTACAATCCAAATTTAAATATATTAACACTTAGGCTCGTCAAATATCTGGAGTGTTTTGTTAAATCTGATACCTGTGTTGATATTGGTACACATAGTACTTCATTTCATGAGATACTTAATCATGTCCCATCAACCCAACATTTCAATTGGTACTTCGTAGATATTGCCCAAGGCTTCTACATGATGTTCATCATAAATCATACTACCAGTGCGTACGCATTACATGCTAAGCAAAGTAAGTATTTTCTAGTGATAATGCCACACAAAAAAAGAGTAATTACAATGAATCTTCAACTAAAAAGCCTGATTGTCCAGTACACAACTGATATAGATTATAATAGGAAAATATCCACTGAAGTGCTTGATTGGCGTGGCCAGCATAGCACTGTGTTAAAGATGATGTCGGTCCCACATAAAGTACCGGAAATGGATGGAAACCTGTCTAAAGATAATAAAAACCTGAAAGAAATCCTGTTTCAAAAATCAACATCTTTCATAGAGGTTCGGATAAGACCATCTTACTATGATTGTGGTCCCTCATCTTCACAATACAGTGCAGAAATAAACCATGACTATGTGCCCTCTTGTTCACAATACAGTGCAGAAGTAAACTATGCAAGTAACAACAATAATACCATTCAAAAGCATCGCAATAATTATAGTGTAAACCTGCTATCCAGTTGCCTTTGTTTAGTAAAATTATTTGGTAAGCCGATGGAAGATAAAATGCAACAATCTATAAAAAAAGTTCTCAATAGACAAGCTGAATTGTTGACAAAAATATTCCCGTATTATTTAATGAAATCTTTATTAGAAACTTTCTGCAGTTCTTTATTTTGCAGCATCGCGACATAAACAATAAATCAACATGTATGATAATGACAACTATGGTATTTTCTTTTATTTTTATTAATTTATTAAATATTGGTTAAAACAAACATACCTACCAATTTGCGTAATAATTGATCTAGCTAGTCTATACAACTATAAAAATGTAGTTATAACTCTAAGTTAATAAATAAAACTCATAGTCTTTTTTTAATTATTTGAGACAGCGTTACTTATACATTGGAATGCTTAGAACTAGTAAATAATAACTTAATTTCATTACTAGTGTCAGTTCATAATTCACACAACGCAGAGCATGATCAAACTCTATCTCTTAGTTAATTAGTTTAATTTTTGACTTAGCAGTTGACTGTTCTGAGGATTCTGAAACAAAGCAAATTTTTGTTAGAAAATATTTACCCAATAATGTGTCTATACGGTATTTAGGGAGATGATGCAAGCGGTCCACACACCCCTCAGTATTATAATACTTAATTTTTGAAAACGATACTCCCTATATGAAGGGTAAGCGGGAAGAAAGATCATTGTCAGTTTTTTTCAAAAATTGAGTTAATATTGCCATCTTCTAAAATATCTGGATAACAATAATAGAGCGAAAACAAAAACTTGCAAAAAATAACACAGTCTGCAGAATATCGCTTTTAAAAATAAACCGGACTCAAGAAGCTTAAAAACTTAACTTAAAAAAAGGTCACAATTAGTACAAAAAGTAAAAACAAATTGTCTTTGAACTGTGAATATGGGGGGCTATGGAATGATAGTAAAGTTTGCTTTTGAGAAAAAAAAACTGTGATTACAACAAGCCCACTAAGCATAGTACTAAAGAAATAACCTAAGCAAGTTTTTTCAACTTATTTCAAATTTACTTTCTGTTGACTATGATCCCTCTTCCCGCTTACCCTTCATATGTGTGACTACTGTTATAAAATGCTACACTACACATGATTAGGGTCAGATCTCGAGCGGTCAGAGCCCCGGCGGCCCCTTTTGTGTCGAGAGACAAAACGGCGGCATTTCCTTAAACGCGGCGGCAGGTGTCAGTCGGGGGAATGACCCACTTTGCATCGTCTCGCTAAACGAGGTTTAGAAGGAATTCTAAAACAAATAATTCTTACCCAGAAGTAGCGTCACTGTTCCCGATCGAAGAAGCAGGCGAGTTGAGGAACACAATGCGCGAGTGCCTTTGCAGCCAGAACGTGAGTATAGCAGCTAAGATGGTGGCCACACCACCCGTGATGGCCGCCGCGCGCGCCCCGCCCCCTCCCGCCGTCACAAACACGCGCGCCGACATCGCCTGCCACACCGATTCCGTCCACGTCGAGTACAGCCCGGAACTGTAGTCGTAGTCTGAAAATTATATACACACCGGCGAATGAAAAAACATAGAAGACTCATTTCTAACAAAGTATCAATCGAAAATTGCATCAGAGACTGAAAAGGGCAAAAGGCTCATGATTGGTTTGTACTGTTGACGTGTGACACTTGGTCAACCGTGATTGGCCGACTCAAAGACACAATGAACGCTATTGGAGCCGTCGCTATACGAAATTGTGTTCTACACTCTTTATCGTGGGGTAATTTTTCAGCTCTAATCAAACTTCTATGTATTTTTCGTTCACTGATACAGACCAGCTTTCTTCTGTACAAGATTAGAATCGATAGCTTTAAATGGACAAGGTATCTTTAAATGATACCGCATAATCTACTTATAATACAGAAAAAGTATTTGCGGCGGAAATGAAAAATAAATTGGACCTGCCCGAACAAACTAGCCTCTAAGATAAGCAAGCTGAAGTGGCAGTGGGCTGGCCACATCAGCCGAAGAACCGATAACCGATGGGGGAGAAAGGTTCTCGAATGGAGACCACGAACCGGCAGACGCAGTGTAGGACGCCCGCCAGCTTGCTAGACTGACGATCTAAATAAGATTGCCGGTAGTGGCTGGATGAGGATGGCCGAGGATAGAAAAATGTGGCGTGCCCTTGGAGAGACCTATGTCCAGCAGTGGACCGATATTGGCTGATGGATTGGATGGATTGGAACAAACTAACCTTGTACTATAAACGCGGGACTAACAGCTTGCGTAAAATTCATTGTCGTCTGGATGCATACTCCAGTGTGATTCCATCCTCTCAGCCAGTAATGGGAGAAGTCCTGAAATAAAATAAATATTAAATATTTACTTTTTTGTCTTTTTCAATTATTAAAACTAGATAAAAACACAATCATTGACTGATGCCGGGCCCGAATGGCCCGAATTATATCTCACTAAAAATTCATTTTAATGTGTTTTCTCTAATTTTAATCATCTAAAAATAATAAAATAAAGTTATTTAATTAATAATATAATAAAGCCGATTCTGAAGCAAAATATTGCAAAATTATTGCAAAATAGTCCTTAAATGCTAGGAACAGAAGCTAAATTACGTTGGAATAATTTTAGTTATGACAGCATTAAAACTAAAATGAAAGCCTTCAGAATTTGCTTTATTATAAATGTTATAAGATAAACGAAGGGTAGCCGAACGTAATCACTAAGATAATCCGTTTGGTAGGAAAGGAGCGTTGTCGGACACTGCACCGTATTTACAAAAACTTCTTCCTGTTGAATATAACTATATTGTTATATATGATTTATATAAAAACGGCTCACCTCAATACGTGTTATGATCGGGAAAGCCGACCAGTTTCAGCAGATTTAGACTGCCTTTTTTTATATAAATCATGAATTATCCTCAAGTGTCATTTAATTCTATAATATATTGTTATATAGTTCAGGAAATATAATTTGCACCAATTCGGATTGTCGGATTAACTTTAGATAACAATTGAACAATAGAGGCACGTGCTCGGTAAGTCACGACTCACGGTCACGACTATCCATAAACTGTGTACAGCCAATGTTGACACTTCTTATCCTCTTGTAAGTGACTAAGAGAATTCACTTAGATTAAATTATGTTAAGGTGTGTTAATTCGAAAACCATTTCGAGATGTAGGTGAAATAAGCCGTATTTTAGAACTTGTGGTCTAAAAAACCTCATGATGTTGACTATTTTTACGAAAAACCTGCAACTTCCATTTGCCTTCGTGTGATGTCCTTTGCTATAAAGATAAATCTATAATAAATTTCTTCCGACACGTCCACGACAGATGAGTGGACAGGCAGAGACAGGCCGTTTTTTTATAAGCAATCACAAATCCCAATCAGTACCTATATAATGTCTAAAATTCTCAAGTGACGTTATATCGGACAAATTTTTAAAAATCATAGAAACATAATGGTTAATTTATATACCAAAATAATGAAAACTGCGTCCTCCAAAAATTACGTATAACCTCTAAAAAAATGAAATAAAATGGGAATTGTAAAAAGAGTTACTTATATACCCAACATTTTTATTTATAACTACTCACACAGGGTTATGTAGTAAAAGAATATTAAATTTTGAAAACATTCACTAATGGGTTTAGGTATGATGAACTACTATGATGATGAAGTACTATCAAGACCTTTTACATCATTTACATTATTAGAGAAAACAGGTGTTCTGATTTTAATGAACTTAATATAACACAACAGATTCACCAATGCAAATTATATTTCCTCAACTATACCTATTGTTCCCGAGATCCGTATGTAATTGTGCAACATACTAAATCTCCTTGTAGATTTTAATATAACCTGACGTAATATTATTCCTTTTATAGACTCACACCTTATTGTTAGTTGTAGTATAAATTTGTACATATTTTTGTTTAACTTAATGTAATGTATGTGTTCCATTTTTGTCATTTTTCATTTATTTTTTTTTCTATTTTTAGTAACTGTATATGTGGGTATTTGCACAATAAAATTGTAATTGTAAATTAGTATTTTTTTTTTTTCTTAGAAAGAATGAAAGTATGAGTGGATGAATGAATGAATGAATGAATGAATGTATTACTTGCATGCATGTACTTGAATTTTAAATTTTACTGTAAGCAATGTATAATTTTGTGTATTAATAACAATTATCTGGTACCCCGCATTGCTGGCTTAGCCGAGTTTGGGGACCCCTGGTAAATTAGTTAATTTGTTTCTCAGCATGTACACGTCTCTAGTAATAAGTATAGTTGAATAACAATTTTTGTAAAAACTCATGCAATAAAATCATTTTTGTCTTTTTTTTGTCTTTTTGACCTATCTCCCAGGCGAGTAAGCGATCCTGACACGCCTCTGTAGCTTCTTTCATATTCATCAATCGAGTTATACAAGCTCTTTTGTTCCGGATTATTTTGACTTGGCTCTTTAAAATTAACAAAACTATAGGGGATTTTATCATTAGGCGGAACTCTAAAAATAGGTGTGGCGTTCGGGCAGTACCGCGTTCCATTCGTACCTAGAGCGATGATTGAAAAAAAATACTCGATACTTACAGGGTCTTTCATTTGGTCACAGTCAGTCTTATTCCCAGGTAGATGGGAACCAGCTAACAGCGCTATCAGATGTCCGGCGAACACCGCGGGGCTACCGGGCCACGTCGCCACACTCACGTACAGCGGCGGCGGTTTCGACGGCACCTCGTCGTTGCCGCTGTTAGCGTAATCGGCAGCGGCTAGCAAACGGCACGCCTGGCTTTTTAGGAAACAGTATAGCATTTCATCTACCTGGAAAAGAAAGGAACGCTAAAGAGCTAATTTCAAAGATTCTGCTGTATATAAGGTGAAATTAATACAACCGCCCAAATTTTTATGTGAAGGTCAGTAGATGAGAGAGGCTACCTATGTAAAGAGAAACACCGATTGATCAATCACACACGTCCACCCGCATAACTAAATCGAAATTTTAATCAAACATTCATACGATTCTCGATGTCACGTGACCTGACATTACCTTATTTGATCCACTTGAAACCTCATATTTGTAGTCTCAATCAACTTCTGAACCTCTCGTAGAAATTGGGGCGGTTGGATTAAATTCAGCTTATACTGAGTGTTAATACGATGTTGCGGAAGCCGCCCATACGAGCAACTTTTACTATGGAGCCAACCCTTGAATTGTGAAAAAAAAAGCAGCTGTTCCATAGAAAAGTGACATAGCTACCCGACCAAAACGCATGAAACAAGTGTTCTTTTTTCTCGATTTCTCAATTTTTTTTACGAAAGGTTGTTCGTATAGACTAGTCCTTTTGCCAGTTTCCAGCTTCCGCAACTTCATATTGGGGAAACCGGAAACTGTATAGACAGACGGACTAACAAATTAAGTTTTTTTTTTTGTAGGCAATATTTGCTGGAAGAATGAATGAATGAAATGCACCGATCCCAGCGTGGCTTCACCAGCTTATATTAGCGAGTTAACCCAAAGATTTACACTAGCCCTTGACTGGGCCTCGTGGGAGTACAGAAACCATTGCATATCAGAGTAGACAGAGGGCGCTGTAACGGTAAGGAAGGCGTGCCCTAAGGATAATGGAAAAGGAGATACTTGCTCATTGTACTCTCTATTGCCAGGATTGTACTTTATTTGCTTAGTTGCTGTTACTAAATCTTCCGATTGTCTTCTAAGGGAGCCTTTTTTTATTGTGAGAGTAATAGTAGGTAAGATGAATATTGATTAATTCTTCACCTTCACAAAAGAATGTACAGTTTTACCCAAAATATAAGTTCTCCGGATGTACGTGCGCTGTAGCCTAATTTTAGTGCGCGGGAAGTTTTGTTTGATCTACCAATGGCAAAGTAGAGTAAATGGCACATTCAGATCGTTCACAGCTTGACGTATTTTACCTCTGACAGCTGTTCAATGTCCAATCATAGATATCATAATAATTATTTAGTGTGTCCAGTTCATTTTCAATTTTCAATCAGCCGAGAGGTAAATAAACTGTGAACAATCTGTGCTAGTCATGTACATGTCTGTAAGTGGGACAGAGCTATGAATATATAGCAAGCAATACTCTGCCATTTCATCTTGAAAATAGAGTTTTAGCTACTGTCGAAAACTGATCCGCGCCTTTTTGCTCAAACTAAATGTGCCGACCAGACTTATATTTTGCGTAAAACAGCCGGGATCTGTATTTGGAAACTTCTTGAAGAGAAAATAAGAGAACTTGATACTTGTCGTTGTTGGTTCTTGATGGAACATTTGAAACATCTTGTAAATAAAACATATTCTTGGTAACTATAATGTTTGTCATCACATCACAAATGTAAACAAAGACGAAATATTCCATCTCATGATTCGTAGCCATATCTAAAAGCCTGACGATGTTATTATAACGAAACCGGTCGCTAGTGTAATATACATATAAAAGTGGAACAGTTACCAAGAATGTGTTTTATTTACAAGAAAAAAGAGTCCCAGTCGTGGATCACGTGCAAAAAATCGGAATGAATTTTGGCTGCCTATAGGCGAGCAAAGGTGAACAATCTGTCATGGATTGTACAGAATGCGGAATCACGAATACGGGAATTGCCGAAGAGTGGCGAAGATTCGCGCATTATTTAAATGGTACTACTGTACTGGTACTACTGTACTACTGTACCATTTACGGCATTTACCTTTCTTAAGCTGAATATATCGACAGTATACTGTGAGAACCGACTAAATGACAAAATGGCCGAAATTGAGTTAAAACAGTTATACTCAGTTTTTGTGCTCTTTTTTCTGGTAAAACCCTTAGAGAGTGTTATCTTGTCTAAGGGTAAAACCAGTTAAATGCAAGTCAAAATTAAATACAGATTTTTCAAAACTATAAAACTAGCGTTTAGCTGTTTCTTGCAGTATACCCTCGAAATATTAACTTTCATATACCAAAAAGAAAGGCAAAACAAACAAAGCCATAAATTTTATACATGTAAAAACAATATGATATAATGTAAGACCCATACTCGTAACTTACCAAATGCGCAGACGCTAATTCAGTTCCGGTGTAAGCGGTTCCAACGACTCTCTGGTACAAGGTCTTCGAGAATGCAGTAACGAAGCGAGCTATCTTCACTTGAACATCTGTCTCCTTCATTGTACCGTTTGCAATGAGCGCATTCGTGTCTACGACTGAAATAATGAAAAGATGTCGAGCGTAACTTGTGACAGTTGTCGCGTTTAACGCACCACATCGCCGCGCCGCAGCGATGAAGTGTGCAATGGGTTGCAAAGAGTTATAAACGATCATTTTGCATGACTTTAACAAGTATCGAGCATCGCAAAACTTTTCCGATGCTCTCTGCATCGTATTCTGCTCTATATATCTCTGCTCTCTGCATTTTGACAACTAAAAATGGTCGTTTAACACACATCAATCGCCGCAACCCGTTGCATAGTTCATTACTGCGGCGATAGGTGTGCGTTAAACGCGACAATGGTACGGAGTCGGTTAACGCAAACGTGACCTCCTCGAAAATACGTTGAATTTAAGTCACCTTACGACAAAAATCACTAAACGTTGGATGCGGTATCAACCAAGTGCAGAGTTTAGGGTTTGGAGGTTATACGAGCAATCATCTGAAGAACTACTTCCTTATTAGTATAGACATTATATATAATTAATTATATTATATATAATATAATATATTAGGTGGTAGACCTGATGCCGACCTTGATTGTGCAGGTACCACCATTTTACTCGCAAAAGTTATTCGGGAGAGAGTAAGATGACAGCTCTCAGGCACAACCAGGTTGCCCACCATGCCTGGGACCGATTGATCGCGGTATATCCATCCCCAATTGCTGGCCTTTTTAAAAAACAGACTCGTGACGGGCAGCGGCGTCAATGGTGCGAGGGTTTCGGCACCGCACTCACCAACCAGCCAGTAGAAGTGTGTATATAGCATTTCTAGCATTTCATAGCATTTCATAGCATTTCTTCCAGGAGGATCGCCAACAATGGTGAAATCTTGGAAAGGCCTATGTCCAGCAGTGGACGAAAACAGGCTGATGGATGGATGGATGGATGGATATATAATATACAGTGTGTCCCTCGTACAAGTGCACATCCAAAAGTGGGTGAAACTAGATCTAAATATATAAACAAAAACAAAAAAAAAAATTCGAGTTTTTTTTTATCTTGAAAAAATACTTCAGCTGGGTATCTTTTGTATGGGACGCGAGCGCAGTGCCTTTGGTTAACCGCTCGTAGAAAATATTGTACTTATGATAGAATGTTGTATTTTTTTTTTTGTTCGAAAGATAATGGAATAGGCAATGATAAATAGGAATAAAAGGATAGTAAAACGGGGACATTATTTTGAAAAAAATTACTATTACTGAAAAAAAAATACGGAAAAATTAAAGATATAATCTTTTAGGATATTATTTTTATGGTAATGGTAGTTGATTATGTTTTGTTTTTTATTTGGTATGCAACGTCTATTCTTAAGGATTATAAAAAGTTTTATTTCATTGCATTACTCGCGATAGATCAAAAGTTATGACATATTTTATACATAGTCTCCATGGTAGGCAGAAAAAAATTTAAAACGTAAATTTATAAAACAAAGATTTTCAAAAAAGAAAAAGACATTTTATTGTCAGTAAAATAAGGTCTAGTTACACCCCTTTTCGGAAGTGCACTTGTACGAGGGACACACTGTATATGTATATACAATAGTATAGACATTTTGCTACTAAGTAATTTTGCGACTAAGACACTTTGTATATTCAGGCATCCTGCTATTAAAAGTCTGATACCGACCCAATTATTTTATTTACTTTTTGGTTCGAAAACCCGAGGACCTACTAAAGGGAGGGGGGCAGCTGCCACTCTTCCCTACTTGTACTTGGCTACGCCGATTGTATCCACTATTACTAAGAAAGAGGGTGAAGGTTTTATCAATTCATTATCAATACACTTTGATTAAACAGAGCCAAAAAACTAATAAGACAGAAACAAAGGCTAAACTCCACCCTCATTCTACGTTTTTTACACAAAACCATTTAACGAATATTGTACTTACATGTCCCATTATCAATACTGATATTCCTATACACGAAGGCGACATTATCAGCGTCATCCAGGACAGAGTGATAAAACATATTCGTGAAAGTCTCCTTGTGATCCGTCAACACGATCTCGGGTAGATCTCCGCTTTCAGTAACGTTCCTCAGGATTCTTCTGAATGAATGAAGAGAAGAAGGCGGCAGGTTACTCGTGAAACTTGGCGATAAAGTCATGTTATTCTCGTTCAAATTATTGGACATCTCCTCGAGGAATTCGGTCACCTGAAAAACTTGATTAGATAAGCATTTATACAAATTCTGCTGAAATGGTGCAGTTTTGCAGTTTTAAATAATATGTTCAAGTTTTGTTATAATAAATACTATTTCTATTTCATCATGACATACCTATTTAATAAATATTAAATAGTAATAAATATTAAATGTTTTGTTTCCTGAATCAAGAAAAATGAAAATAGAATTTGAAAAATAGTTTTAGCTAAATCTGTCATTTGGAAACGCTAAATAATATTTAGTTCATATATTTATTTGAACTTCAAGAATACACTGAAAAAAGAATACGGCTCATATCACCAGTAATAGAAAACTACAAATATTTAATAATAATCATCACAATATCTATTTCATCTTAACATACCTATTTAATAAAATTTAATAAATAGGTATGTTAAGATGAAATAGATATTGTGATGATTATTATTAAATATTTGTAGATTTCTATTACTGGTGATATGAGCCGTATTCTTTTTTCAGTATATTCTTGAAGTTCAAATAAATATATGAACTAAATATTATTTTGCGTTTCCAAATGACAGATTTAGCTAAAACTATTTTTCAAATTCATTTTTTCATTTTTCTTGATTCAGGAAACAAAACAGTTATTATACAAAAAAAAAATACATACAATGGGACTTAGAGCTCCCTAGATAGATTTAAAGATACATACAGTGAGAAACTAATTACTAAATTGTTTGTAATAATTTTTATAACTTACTACTTATTATAAAATTGTTACTATATAACACTCATAATACTTGTAAAGAAAGACAAATTTAGCAGAGAAGGAAATGCTTGTTATAAAAATATGTAAATACTTATTATTACACATTATATATTGTTTGTTTAGATTACCTACTCCAAAGGAGTAGGCTAATGTGTTTTCTGAATATGGTGGTAATATAATATTATTATCTGTATTAATTTAAAAATATGACTTACGTGTAAATGAAAAAACATTAAGAATACCTCTTGTGGCGGCGCAGTTGTGTAAGGCGCGAAAGCGTGCAGTGGCCATGTAGCGTTGTCCTTGTCTAACAGAAAGGAGCCTCCCATCTGTCCCACTTCCACATGCAGTTTGATCTGTGACAGCTGTAGAGGCGCGACGGGAGGCCACGCCCCCCGAGACAAATCGTACGCGACGCGCTGCGATCCGATGTAGTCGAACGCTTCCCCATTGAACAAAGTCCACAGGATATTGTGACCTAGAAAATGAAATTGTAGATAGAATATGTTTCAGAAATATGTCAGAAATACTTTACGATATATTGTTGAGGAGCTGAGAAATACTACCCAGACAAAAAGTCTCTAAAATTTACGGCGTACTCAATACGAACTCTCGAAATCCATCAATTGATTATTATAATTAAACTACTTATGTTGTAGGGTCAACAGAAGTGATAAGTAACCAGGCCCAGCGCAGACACTTTGACGAATGACATAATAATTAATGAATAGACCACAATGTATTGACAAAGTATTCCATATCTATCACTCATCTGTGGGTTTTAGGATCGAAGTGTCATGAAATGCATGGTTTCTTATATCTTTTGTTGACTGTACAAGTGTACACAGCTACCGAGTTTTACTCTATCGGCTGAGAAGAATTTGCAATAAAAATGTCATTAAATGGAAATTACTAATGAAAACAGCTTCTATAATTTAACAAACGTTGAAAACGGCAGAATTCACAATAACTACTACAACATAGTCAGAGATCAGAGCCAAGGGAACTAGATTATAATCCTAATAGACTAAGAAAAGGAAAGGAAATCTGTTCCAATACTTACTGTAAAAATGTGCATCTGAGAGTGGTATCATTTTAGCTAGAAGACTGGCTGCTGTGATCAATGACACCATGCCGACTACGGAACTCGCAGCGCCAGGGGCTATACCTGTCATAAAATATAATTGACACTATAGCATTGATACTAAAGCCAATTCTGAAGGCTTTAATTTTAGTTTTAGTGCTGCCAAAATTTAAATTTTCCAAAGTAATTTAGTTATAGAATTAAATGAAACTTGAGAATAATTCATGATTTAAACAAATCGGCTCACCTCATTATTATATTATGATCGGGATAGTCGAAGTGCCCTCGATGTGGAAGCCTGTGCTTAAAACAGTTACCGGATTACGCATAGACTATAGTGAAAGTGACGTAGATACGGTAAGTTCGGCGTGTTTATCGTTGTTTCGTGACATCTTCGGAAAATGATAACGCAAGCCCGGAAGTAACTAATTGTGCAGACGCTGAACTTGTCCGGCCACTAATGCCACCTGCACCGATCGCGATGTCGGTCGTCCCACGCATTGCGGGCTGCTGTCTTCACTCGCCCAGATGAAGGCAGTCTAAATCTGCTGAAACTGGTCGGCTATCCCGATCATAACATACAGGGTGTTGATTTGGTCAGCAACTTCCATCTAGTGTACGACAGATATGATGAAATTGACTCGGCTTTGGCGGAGCGGTAGGGGGTCTCTGTAGCGGTAGTCTCTGTTGAAATTCGGATTTCGAGACTGTGGCTGGCAAGTGCCTACAACTTGGAAACCGGTTCTCGATGCAGCTGTTTAAAGAAAAAGCTCCTACAGTAGTAGAGGACATCGTCAGTGCGGTCTGTATAACTGTTTCCGAAGATACACAAGAAGTCGCCCAAATAGTTCTACCTCAAGATCACACCCAACCCGAACAAATCGTGCCGGCTCTGCTGGCGACGGCGCGGGCGCAGCGGGCTCAGAGACGAGCGGATGCGGCCGCGGCAGCAGTGGCGGCGGGGGCGCGGGCGCGGTGGTGATGGGTCTAACATCAGGAGGTCTAGCACGCGCCGTCGATATAGTGTCTTTCCATCATACTTGCTCTCTCGCACAATGACAAACGAGGTATGCATGAGAGCGCAAGTAGGGTAGATATATGCTTAGGTTTTGAATATAATATGATTTGGTAACGTGCAAATAACCATAGTCAGCTTAAGGTGATATACCGGGCTAGCAAAGGTCCCCGTTACTCCAGGCAGAAAGACCCGCAGTGCGAAAGGGACGGAATCGGGGAAAATTGTCAAAAAGTCGGTTTTAAATTAATTCAAAATTAACTAAAATAGCTACAAAAAATTCCATAACCAGTAATTTAGGTTTAGTTAAAACCCATCTAAATAAATATTTTTCAAGTCTGTATGCTATCCTAATTTGTCAGAATATCAAAAAAAGGGTAAATTTAGACCAGTGGGTCTACCGCGTAATTCTCATTTTCATCAACATCAACTTGAGATTGAAATTTGACGTGCGTGCGACGACGCCCGCCTAACATGCCATCTCTTTTGCA
The DNA here is from genome assembly GCA_934047225.1 of Ypsolopha sequella. Taxonomy (NCBI): domain Eukaryota; kingdom Metazoa; phylum Arthropoda; class Insecta; order Lepidoptera; family Ypsolophidae; genus Ypsolopha; species Ypsolopha sequella. Next base: position 16,986,491 of record OW203987.1, read on the forward strand.
CGCGTTGAATTGCGCATGCATTTGCTTGAAGTTGATACAAATGAGAATTACGCGGTAGAGCCCCTGATTTCAGTAATTATTTCTATCGAATGAAATTCCTCCTATCGCGTTTCTGATAGACCAAAATCTAGTAAAAGGTCCCAAAATTGTTATACTAATTTATTTTACTTGGAACTTCATTAAAAGAGCAGATAAATAACTTCAAAAAGTGTAAGTTTTCACGGTATAGCCCCTTAAGAAAAAGCCTTTAGTTTCAAAATCACAGACTCACACTTAAATTGTATTTATTTGTATGGATAAATACTATTTACTTTTTTTACTATTTATGAAATAGTAAAAATAGTGACTCCCTACCTTAATCTTATTTATTTAAATTGAATAAAAACTATTTTCATTTTACCATCAAAGAGTGAAGCTGTGTCAATCCTTGCAGTCACCAGGGTAACAGATTTTTTTGTTTCGTTGTTCTCCTAAAAGTAAGTTAAATCTGCGTTTAATAAAAAGATAAAAAAGTATATACAATTTCTAGATTCTATTGAACAGCTCATACCTTTCCGCGAGGAAATAATGAATAGTAAACATTGTGATCTCCTAATGGATCACACACTTTAGTAGGGGTCATAAAAGTCGTAGTGGCGGACCTGTAACAATAACAGCATTGTTAACATTTTTGGAATACATTACAAGATGGAAATATCATACTATGATAAAAGCAAAACTCAGTATAATTGATTTCTCATCTAAAGCAGGGTTTCTTAACCTTTTTGTATTCGTGGACCACTTTAAAACATTTTAATTCCTCACGGACCTTTTCTCCAAGGAATTGTAAGGAACTAAAACAAGGGATTTAAAAATATTTTTTATTAGGTAGGACTGGACTCAGGAGGATAACAATAACAATGAAATAATGAACTTTATTTTCAGAAGTAAGAATACCACGTAAACATTTCTCTCACGTTAATAAATTAAACAACTATTTTAGTCCGAAAAGGATCCGTCCGCGCAAACCTACAACCAGACATGATCCCCGCCAAAACGTTTATTTTGAGAGAGGGGGACGCCATGAAAATTTGCCAACCACCAGAAACACGCAGAAAGATCCCTGTCAGACAAATGTAAAAAGAAAAGACAGAAAAAAAAATCAACAAATATTCAGAGAAAAAGAAATTGTCTATTTATACATACGAAATAACAGTAACAAACAAGCAATATAACAAATAAGTGTTACAATCAGTTAGATAATGAGAAGCCTACTGCTGCTTAAGAGGCCGGTGGAGCAACCCTAGTACATATAAACGAGATACCAAAACCATTCGTAAATCATAGATATTCTTAGGATAGTGTGTTTATTCCGATTGGATTACAGAATATCTACATTCACAAATACATATTTTGAAAGGACACTGATTAAAGACAACATATAAGCAATTTAAAATTTCCATAGAAAGCTTCTTTTTCTCATATTTCATGTTTAAATCAGTTAAATATATATTTGGGAACCTAGATATTCTGTAATACAATCGGAATAAACACACACTATCCTAAGAATATCTATGATTTACAAATGGTTTTGGTATTTCGTTTGTATGAACTAGGATTGCTCCGTTTGGGCCCCACCGTCACTAACATGCTCTTGCATTAGGACAATTCAGCATATTAAAGCAGAGAATTTTAAACTAATAAAATTTGTATCTTAAAACGTTCAACCACGTCGAGCACCTCTCAGATTTTAGACATGTATCACAATAACTGAGAAAAAAAATCTGAAAAGCTTTGATTACTTTTTGCCGGGCGAAGCCACGAGCAAAAGCTAGTCATTGAGTAAGATATCAATCAAAATGGACTTTGCACCCATGTTTTTTGATTAACCCGTATAGCATTAATTATTATCTTAAAAATGTCCATGGACGCCAGGTTAAGGAACCCTGATCCAAAGCATCTTAGAAATTTAGACTTTTCCAAGTGATGGATTTTGTCATATATCATATCATGAAAAATATCAGCAAACATAATAAAGTCTACTAACCTTCTTAAGCAAACTTCTGTGTTGACAGCAGCAAACATGAATGAGTTTAATTGTAGAGAGCATAAAGGCATTCCTCTCTGATTCCCCCTGTCTAAATTGTATCTGAAAATGTGTTAAATACAGTTGATATAGATAACAAATTAATCAGTTGCTTGGTTTTAATTTTATACGTCATATTAGAAGAAGCAAAAGAGGTGTGTCAGGATCGTAGCAGATGGATATATCTATATTATATATTGAACAATATTATTCAGTTTTATAGCATAGAGTTTGCTGTATGTTTGTAATTACAAACATTGTACATACAAACCAAGATATTTTGTTCACTAAAATCAAAGAAATATTACACCAACCAAACTGACGTACGAGTACATATATATATTTATATTTAGTATTTATATTTGTCAATGATGGGATTACCAACCTTTCATAACAACTTTGAATCTTATCTATTTCCTCAGCCCTTGACTTAGGCAAATAAAAGATAGGGAAGGGAATATCCCTCCTCAACAATGCTGTTCCCTTCTCATTCCACACAATGCCTCCAGCTTCAGAAGATGTGCACTGACTTCCAGGGCCTGATGAGTACTCATTTGGACATCTTGACTCTTGAGTAAAAGAAATGCCACTAAAAAAATATATGAAATGTTAAATGAGAATATAAGGTGAGAGGTTTAGTAATGAAGTACTCAACTGCTGGGATGGGGCATTGAGATTGTAAGTTCTCTATTTTTTTTGCAGTTGAATGCCACTTAATCCCAGAAAAACTAAGAAAATAAATGTGATTCAATATCTCTTATTGTTTTATCAACATTTTTCATACATAAAGAATCTTAAAAGATTTTTTTTCAAAAATCCATTTCTATTTTTAAATGTAAACTAGATCAGAAAAGTAAGTTTATGTAAAAATTCTGATCAATGTAACAAAATTTGTTTGTGTTGCAAAGGGAAAAATTTTTCTTTCCTGGTTAATCATTATGTATGCCACAAGATAATCAGAAAAATCAGATAAACATGAAAATTCTAGGATGATTGCAAAGGTCCTGGAAACTAAAAAAGAACTTCGTAACCACCCTTATGATTTGATCCCTTTTAAACAAAAATACAAAAAAAGGTACAACAACAAGTGAACGGAGCGAAGCAAGACAACCTCTTTAGTTCTTACCAGAAAGTTTTGCAATTATTCTGACCTTTACAAACATTCTAGGATTTTTGCGATGATCAGATTTTCTTAATATCATACGATATAGTATACAATAGTACCTCCAAAACTTCTACTTTCAAGGATTAAAAACTTGTATGTTATATTAAGGTGATATACCGTGCTAGCAAAGGTCCCCGTTACGCCAGGCAGAAAGACCCGCAGTGCGAAAGGGACAGAATCGGGGAAAATTATCAAAAAGTCGATTTTAAATTAATGCAAAATTAACTAAAATAGCTACAAGAAATTCCATAACCAGTAATTTTGGTGTAGTTAAAACCCATCTAAATAAATATTTTTCAAGTCTGTATGCTTTCCTAATTTGTCAGAATATCAAAAAAAGTGTAAATTTAGACCTGATTTCAATAATTATTTCTATTGAATGAAATTCCTCCTATCACGTTTCTGATAGACCAAAATCTAGTAAAAGGTCCCAAAATTGTTATACTAATTTATTCTACTTGGAACTTCATTAAAAGAGCAGATAAATAACTTCAAAAAGTGTCAATTTTCACGGTATAGCCCCTTAACATAAATATATACTTCCTGGTAAATACTTCCAGAGAGATAACATAAGACTATGAGGAAGTTTATCTGCATGGATTTGGGATATAAACAGCCCATTATACTCGTTGGAAACACAGTTTTGATAAAAAACCTTACACCCTGTCTCACACCCTTATAGGGTGAATTTAGAAAACTCCTTTCTTAACCCAGTGTCAGTACGGTGGATAATTGTTACAACCATAGTAATGTTGGGTCAAAATGACCCGTATGAAAAATGCTCAGTATTCCAGTAGTTTAAAAGATTTCAGGATTCTATCATTGTAATTGGCTTAAGTTACCAGTTACTCAGTCAGGGTGTGGTCATCAGATTAAACAAAATGAACACACTCAGGTATCATGGGTAAGTTGGTTATGTAAATAAGCAGAATAAACCAACCACCGTACCTAATACCATGGTGGTTTATTGTGGCCTAAAGTTAGCTGCACAATCACATTTGACAGACAATTATTGACTTTTGTTGAGGGTCATGACCGAATTGTGGGTGTTTATAGTTGGACAATAGTAGTCATCTGATGAATGTACCCTCAGTTACAGAACTGTTAATTATTTATATATATACATAAATTAACCAACTGTGACAATGTGCAAAAATATATTATAATATACCTTCCCGTGATGTTATCATAAAGTAGTATGCCTGCTATATTTTCGGGATAGTTCATGAAAACTTCAACAGTGTCAAAGAAGACTGCAGTGCTTACAACAGCTACATACGGGCCTGCTCTACCTTCCTTTATCCATTCTGCATCTTTCACATCTTTTACCATTTGGACTGTACCCACAGCACCTTTGTCTGATGCTGAAAAAGAAAGCTTTACAGTTATAAAAGAAGGCTTTACAGTTATAAAAGAAGGCTTTACAGTTATAAAAGAAGGCTTTACAATTATAAAATAAGGCTTTACAATTATAAAAGAAGGCTTTACAGTTATAAAAAACGGCTTTACAGTTAGAAAAGGCTTTACAATTATAAGAGAAAGCTTAACAGTTATAAAAGAAGACTTTACAGTTATAAAAGAAGGCTTTACAATTATAAAAGAAGGCTTTCAGTTATAAAAGGCTTTACAATTATAAAAGAAGGCTTTACAGTTATAAAAGTTCAGAGGTTGTTAGTGAAGGTTTATAATTTGAGCTTCCTTACAAGAGCAGCCTGCTTGATGTGTGCCATTCAATCTTCTGAAACACGCGGCTCCACCCTCAATTGAAGAGTATATTTGTTCATGAAGCCGTTCCGCGATAGCAGCTAAAAAAAAAACTTTTATAGCTAACACACTTAAAGACATACAAGGTAAAATTTTACCGGTCTCTAAGATACCTGTAACCTGATGTACAATTATGATAAACTTACAATTAGAAAGCGCTAACACGCCGAGGATTAAGCATACGTTTGCAATACCCATTATTATTCAGTTTTCACTGAAAACCTCTGCAAGTTATAATAAGATCTTTATTACAACATTTGTATTTTAGTTTTATGTTGTTATTTAGTTGTATAAATAGCAAGGAATTTAAGAACAACACATTTTCAAGAAAGTTTATAATATATTTTTCGCTTTTTTATTTGGAAATAGATTATAGCAAAGAAGGGAAAGCAAAAACAAAAACACTTGGTAATTTAAATGTCAAAGTCAAAATGACGCACGCACGCATCCATCCATTCCATTACGCACGAAAAAAAACTGCGTTCCATTCTCAGAAAAATTGTTCCGTTTAGGGTAGTGTAATATCAATGGTAGTGTAGGTGTAGCATTTTTTTTACGTTCTCTTTATGAGTATAAGATTCGGGTCTTAATCGTGTAAACATACAACATACCCTAACGGTTATGTGCTTGACGTTTCGACGCCTTTGTAGGTTTTGGACTCAGAAAGGATCCTTATTCTGAGGTTTTGGGTCTCTCCACTGACCACTACGGCTCATCTTTCCAATCACTGCCGCGGAGTTGGGAGTCCATATTTTTTTTACAGATAGGTCTACTATTAAGGATCAGAATTGCCAAAGGATGTTGCGCGGAAAAGAATACTTTCGGAGTAATGATTTTTTAAAGTATGTAATTTTTCTAACAAAAATTTCATTTCTCAAAAACAAAAAGAAAAGACGTCTCTTAATGAGGGGTTTTCAAAGTCAAATTAAAAAAGAAAAAGTAGTACCGAACGACACAATAGATGGCGCAGCCTGTACTAAAAGTGTCAAAAAAGTATTCCTGGCAACACTGGATTCTTTTGATTTTGACACTTTTTCTTTGCTTCTTTCTTTTTTATGGTCAATCCATGCCTCAAATGTATTATTGCTAAGATCCATTGTTCTTTCCGTAATTAGTTAAACTGTGTGTTCTTATATTTTTACAATTCGCTACAACGCATGGGCTGACCATGTTGAAAGTTGAATGAAATACCAAGCTATTAACGTAAGTAATATAGATAGAAAACAACATTGTTGGATTTAACAATTGAATTGACAATTTTTATCTTGCTGCCCACAGATTGAAAAATAATCTTTGCTTTTTGACACTTGAAAGCAGGGTAACGCCATCTGTGTTTACTTCTGAAAGCTTGATCAAGTTCAGTCTGGAAAACCGCTCATTGACAGTTCTGATGTTCCGTTTCGTTTTGCCTAATACACTTGTAAAGGCGAGACGACATTAACGATTATTTCGAGTTTAAATGTGTATTATTTTAAAATTTAATTAATATTTATTTGTTTGTTTTTACTTAGAAATACTGCTCCGAATGAGGTGTACTACGTACCCCCACTTCATAGTTAAAATAGGTCGAATCTGTTCCAAAACCGAATCAGGGCACCCCGACTCTATACAGTCTTGTGGCTACTACCCCTAGAGTGTATATAAAAAGCCGAAGGCGCGAAGGGAGGGCAGCCCCCGCCCGCTGTAATAAAGCTCAGGCACCCGTGTGAGCCGTAGCGGCTGAGGCTGGTCGAGCCGAAGCTGCGGAGGTGAGCATGGATGCCTGTGCTTTGTTACGCAAGGGCGGAGGGGCTGCACTTCCCGCAGCGCCGTAGCCGATGCAGAAGTGAATTTGTAACATAAAAGTATTGATAGGTATTGATAGGTTCAAAAATCAACTTGTACTTATGACTTCAGTATTGATAAGTTAACAAAGGGGGTTTCTGTACCTCCCCCCTTTAAGGGGGGTACCATCCCGTTCCCCCCCCAATTAGCGGCAGTAATTGTAAATTCCTTCCATTTTTTGTCCCAATTTAACCTAACCTAACCTCAAAATTTCTTTTTTTTTCTCAAAAGGGGGGGGGGTTCCGCGCCTCCCCCTTAAAGGGGGGGTACTATAGCCCCCCCCCACCTCACCCCCAAACCCCGCCCCCCAATTCCACGGCAGTTATTGGAAAGAACTTCCCAATCGGGAAGACGGGTATATGTTATCTCCGGCATGGAGTTCTGTTATACAATAATTCAAACCACGCGATTTATCTTCAAATATGTGCCTCGACACTGTTAGTGTTGTGTGTCGTGTGTGAAGTTATTGTCAATAATTTTATAAAAGACAAATGTGTTCTGTTCGAGTCTTCTACCGAAATTGTCAATTTAACACATCAATGGTCGGTCATGATGTCAAGTCCGGTTTGTTTGGTTTGTTTCTCAGAACAATAACTTAGTTTACTAACAATTAACTTAGTTATTGTTCTGAGGTTTGTTTACATCTCAGTGAGGTTTTAGTCGACGTTATTGTTCTGAGTCGTTCTGAGTAGACGACCTTCCAACGATAGCTGAGCCATAGACATTATACAGTTGAGTTGAGCGTTATGAACGCGTTGGTTTACATGTCCCCACTGTCAGGGGTACGTTTCGTAACGTGTGATTATCACTCGGAGCGATGCGAATTTTACCCTGCATCCTCAGAATAAGGAATACAAATAGAAACCTGGCTAAAATAAGAACTGGGCATGAGCCATTGTACTCATCTAACGTAAATTACTCCTGTGTACGAGTGAATGAAACGACGGACCGCACTTACTTTATATTTTTTCCTGGTGTGTCACTAGCCCTGCGGTCCGAAATAGAATTACAATGGATCATAAGCCATTCACTTCATACTTTCGTAATCGATTTTAGCGAAATAATTCTATTTCGGAACGCGGGGTAGATTGAACCAAACAAATGTCAGATGGATATAATTTGGATGTATTTTAAAAATTATAGTACCATCAAATTAAATATGTCTCATCATTGTATCGTTGTGTTGTAATATCGTTCGTAGCGTGCATCACATCTTAATTTGGTGGCATCGAAATGTCTAATGCATTTTGCGAAAGTTTACAGCTTCACCAAGAGAAATTAAATATTTTTGTGCTCTTCCTCTCAAAATTCGTGAAAGTGTGATTTATTATTGTTTGTGTTGATTGTTTTTTTAACATTGTAATAAAATGTCTTGTGCGATTGAAGGCTGTAAATCGCATACAGGAAGAAAAGAAAACAACAATGAAGCAATATCATTTCATCGGTGAGTTCTGATAGTTTTTATGTTAATAAGTTGCAGGATCATACCTAAAACTCAGTAACAATAATAGTAGTTCTTGTAAATTATACTCGTGTTCAATTCTACACCGATATTTGCCTGTTTTATATAGATTTTCTGCAGACTAGTAGAGGTTATGTTTTTTCGCATAGTGATGTACTAAAGTCCGTGTCGCAAACTATCGAACATTGGTTCCCGTGGCAGCCATGCATAAAGGATGAAACCGCAGATTAATTGCAGCGCGAGTTAAAAGAAAAATAATGCCGAATAAATATTGCCATATCTTTTTGTTACAGATTTCCAAAAAGGGAAGAATTAAAAAGTGGATGGCTTAGACGAATAATTAGACCCAATTGGCCAATTTAAAAAAGCAGTCATATTTGGTCGAAACACTTTACGCCGGATTCTTTTGGACCAAACGAAAATTTAACATGGAGACGGTTAAAAGCAGATGCTTTAGCGACGTTATATTTACCAAATACAGACACATTGGTAACCTTTAAATAATTATGTATAATTGCATTATCAATCTTGTTTGTAGGTACGTGCTTGTACTATACTATAGTATATTAACTCGATAATTTTTAAATTTTAGGCAAGAGAACCAGTACCTATGGATGTTTGTGGTGTAGAAAAGTGCATACTTCTATGTTCGCAAATCGTTCTGAAAGGCCTGTTCAGAACTTGTACGTTACTTTCGTGATCGACTTCACGAAGAAATTCCGCAGATCAAGACATTTTCGTACTTAGTGGTTGACAATAAAAGTACTTTGACAGGGTAGTTCTTTCGTGAAATGAATTTTGGGAATGCTTATTGACTTGAACTGCACATAATTTGATTTCTTATTACAGGTTATAAGGTATTTTAATCGTTCATTATTTGCTATCAGTTATTATTCAAGATTAGTTGATGTTTATTTGATATAATAATAAAAAAAATTAAATTACCTCTGTAGTAATTGCGCTGTCATCGCTCATCATTTTTTGTACTAGAAACAAGCACAATTTTGGACTTAACTTATGTACCTACTTGCCTACGATATAGTAATTTGTTCTTAATAAAAAATATTATGCTAAAGAAAGATATCCTTTTATTAATTCCTTATTTACACAATATAACATGTGTCCCACTGGGGTAGACAGAGACCACTTTGCTATTAATTCTCTTGGCCTCCTTCCAAAGCAAGAGGATGTCAATAGAAAGGTCGGTGCCTCCTGCATTCTCTTTTTTTTCACACTTTGATACGATATAATGTGTGGTAAGCAGATTGGTCGTGGTTCATTTCGATTTGGTTTATTTATCGTAGTCAAAAATCGACATTGTTACATCACTAGCAAAGCAACGAACTAGTGACAACCTACCTAATTAAGAAAAAACTAATACATATCCATCTCTCTCTAACGCACTAGAATGTCGTAAGAAAATCAAGGATAGGTGTTTTTCTCCGCGTATTATTTTAGCCAGGCTTCTATTTGTATTCCTTATTCTGAGCCTGCATCGTTCAAAAATCGACCCGAGTGAAACCGAGGGTAAACGAACTGTTACCTGACAGTTGCGCTAAGTGTTTAGAAACGCTTTCGGGAAATGTGAATATCGCACTGACAAGTGCGATTTCTAACTCTGTTTGGGAACCGTTAAAATTCGCCTGACAGTTGTCATTTCGGAGTTTTCTCGGGATTCGGACAATTTTTGAAAATAGAATTCAACATTTCCGTACGAATACGGGAAAATGTTTCGAAACTGCTTCGACAGGATTATGGCTTGCAAATGCAAAGGTTGCAATGCCATCCATATTAAAAGCAATAGGTATTTAGGTACTTTACTTAATTTATTTATTTTGATTTGAGGTTATGTATTTACTTGACGTGTGTCACTCCAGACCGTTTCAAAACGCTTTTCTCACGGGAATCACTCGCAAGCGTTTCAAAACCAGATCTTTCATTCTCTTTCTAGTATATAGCTTTGTCTCTTTCTTAAAAACGAGTGAAATTTCGCACGAAGATCACACGTTTTGAAACGTAGCCCAGATAGTCGTTCATACCGAGTTGGGTTTCCTACCCGGGTCGCAACACTAACTCGTTCAAAAATGAACTCGCGTCTCAACACCGACCGTTCAAAAATGACGGTGTCGCTACACTTGTGTCGACTTTTTCAACATCAACTCTGAGCAGGGTTCGCAAGGTTCGTATAGGCTCCAAACGTCACCTGATATTCACGTTAATTTTCGTAAATGAAATGACGTTAATTTTCGTACCGAGGGGGTCTTCTCAACGTTATAGTTGATATATTTACGTTCAATTTCGTGTAGAGGTGGTCCTCTCAGCGTTATTATACTAAATATAGTGCAAACATGACAACTGACGTTTGGAGTGTCGTCACACGACGAAACCCGTTCAAAAACTCAGCGTTACAACCCCAGTGTTCCTACCCAGCCTAGTGTTATTTAATGAACGTACTTCAGACGTACAAACGGTGTAAACTCTGTGTAAGGGTACGTTTCGTAACGTGTGATTATCACTCGGAGCGATGCGAATTTTACCCTGCATCGTTCAAAAATCGCCCCGAGTGAAACCGAGGGTAAACGAACTGTTACCTGACAGTTGCGCTAAGTGTTTAAAGTAGCCGTCAATAGAAATTGTGGACTATGTAAACAAAGCGCCATGTTGTCTTTGTCTATGAATAGGTGAACTATCTAGAGATGGGTAAGTATGTAATTAAAATATGTTAGGTGCTTAATTAATTTTCTTTATTTGATTCATCGCTAAAATATTCTGATGAATAGCTAGTCAAATCGCCCACGTTAATTACAAATGGTTCCGTCACAGCGTCGTTGGCCGTATCTATTATCCCATCCAGTTCTTAAATTTTTTCTTCTACTTTTAGGACATGAGCTACACATTTTTAGTACGATAAAATCAGTAAGAGAAGCAAAGTCGTTAGAATACCGAAAACACAAAAGATTTTAGAGCAACGCTGGAAGATCACACAGCTCTCGATAGAATCACACACACGTTTATGTCAAAGATTATGAAGTAACGCTGTCAAAAAAAAATGTCATCACGGAAATAGCATCACGAATAAAATAGGTTTATATTAAAATAGATTCGTACATCACCAATTTTCAAAGACAATGCAGATTCGATGAGAAAAAAATATGACAGCAATCGCGACGCAGTACAGAATTGACTGTTGATTCTATGATTTTCCGTAATTAACTGGTGATTATTGAATATTTCATGATGAAATACAGTGAATAACTGGTAAGACTAGATGCCTCATGATTTGGAATAATGTTCAGTGAGACTCCGTGACAGAACCTTGAGAAAAATTGAGAAAACGGTTTGTTTACATAGTCCACAATTTCTATTGACGGCGACTTTAGAAACGCTTTCGGGAAATGTGAATATCGCACTGACAAGTGCGATTTCTAACTCTGTTTGGGTACCGTTAAAATTCGCCTGACAGTTGTCATTTCGGATTTTTCGCGGGATTCGGACAATTTTTGAAAATAGAATTTAACATTTCCGTACGAATACGGGAAAATGTTTCGAAACTGCTTCGACAGGATTATGGCTTGCAAATGCAAAGGTTGCAATGCCATCCATATTAAAAGCAATAGGTATTTAGCTACTTTACTTAATTTATCTATTTTGATTTGAGGTTATGTATTTACTTGACGTATGTCACTCCAGACCGTTTCAAAACGCTTTTCTCACGGGAATCACTCGCAAGCGTTTCAAAACCAGATCTTTCTTTCTCTTTCTGGTATATAGCTTTGTCTCTTTCTTAAAAACGAGTGAAATTTCGCACGAAGATCACACGTTTTGAAACGTAGCCTAAGTATAGCCAAGAAGTTTCATTTTATCATTTTATTTTATTTTTGAAATGGCAATACTGAGTGACGCCATTTGTAATTTGTAACTGAAAAACAGCTGTGTGGCTTTATTATTTTACTTGTTGTATTGTTATTTCCTTACGGAATAATATAATTTTGATACACCTCTGCCTTTTCAAAGGCCACTACGATGGCTAATACGACGGAAATCAAAGTAAGTACAAGACATTTTTTTGTATTTTTTAGGAATTATTTCCATGCTATGCTATCCATTGTTCGACCTTGTCGGTTGGTCGATATTCTGGAGACGTTTTCTTTCATTACCATTTTATTTACCTGCATTTATACCACTTTAGCGATTGCATGAACGCTTGCGCAGTTCTTTAATTTTCAAGGTTGGAGCTCAATGACGCTGACGGCAACTTTTTTTGGGATACTGTCTTTTATCCGTTACCTAGCTTCACGCCCGTATGATCACAGCCAAACTTTTTTATTTTTGTCCTAGCTGGAGGGTATTTCCAGTTTAATATCTTTGGGTACATGCATGGTGGTTGAAAGTCTTAATATAATTATCGTTTTATCTGAGAATTTACTACGTATATGGCATATTTATTTTGGCATATGCATTAGGTACATTTTGATTGTTTGACTAATTTCTCTCTGTGAGTCGAGCTGAGAAAATGAGCAAATAAAAATGAAATAGGTAGTGGTGTTTGGTTAATGCGACCAACTCTTATTGTTTTTTTGTTACTCAATCAAGCTCCAACATTACCTATTATGAATCTTGATGAAATTGCACATAATCTGTGCAGAGGGATGCTTAGCAGAAACTTGAACTTTGAAAGCATTAGTGTAATTAAAGGCTTATAAAATTTTAGCTATATTCAGCCTTTTTTATAGTTACTTTAATTTTTCTCTTTTTATAACAATTCAAATCATTCAAATAGTTACACTATATTGTGACACCCTTAGTAAAGATGAAACAACTTCATGATGAAACAAATGCATGAACTAATAACCACATGTTCATACATTTGTAGAAATACATGATGGGTGATGAAAGCATTAGTTTGTTTTATCTTTCATAATATACAGGCTGCCCTTTTATTACGTATTTTGGTAATTCAAGTTATACTATTGTATTATAAGGAAATTCATAGCTGCTTAAGGAAAAGACAAAAAAAACTTTGCTTAAGATCACCTTGGTGGCTAAAACAGACTGGCTTAAAGGTAATGGAGACATAAAATAGGGAATTATATTTTTTAACTGTAAGACTGTAATTTTGTTATCTGTTTCAGGCTGATTCTCTGCCTGACCTTGATGACTTACTGCAGTGTCCTGTGTGCTATGAGATCCCTACTGGCCAGATCTTCCAGTGTAATGAGGGCCACCATGTGTGTGGTCGATGTAAGGCCCGTCTTGATCAGTGTCCGGTATGCCGGGCATTGTTCTTTGGTACACGAAACTATGCAATGGAGGAGCTCATTGCCAATGTCAGAAAACTGCAAGCCTTTGTGAGTGTCAAAAATTCTGGCCAAACTTTAATATTCACATACTTTCCAAACCTTAATAGTTGCTACCTTTTGTATTTAGTATTTAAATTAATTAGAATATATTTTATGTATTTTATGGTGGAACTTATTTTATGGCAAATAATCCGAAGTTGATTGGTTTGTGATTAGATTTATGAATATTGTACAAAAAAGTTTTCACTAAGGGTTGTTGTATGTTATTGTGACATTTATTTCCAGAAACTCGGAGGTAAAATGACAGTAACCTCTGGTTCCGGTGGCTCTGAGAGTACCGCCTCCGCTGACACCTCCGTAGCAGGAGCTACTCTGGATGGAAGTGTTGAAGACGAGGAGAATGATGAGTTGACTCAAGTAAGCTATCTCTACTATTGGTCAGAGCAGACTGAACTGCTCTGTATTAGGAACTGAAATATTAATATTAAGAAGATATATATTTTTACTGGGATGTGGTCAGAATTATTTTCATTTATTATTATTATTATGTTGGGTCCTTATATCATTATTTATGTATAAATCCGTACCCCTATTAGAAGTGTGGAAGTGTGTTTGTTGGTTTGTCTTTCTTTCAAACAGCAACGGAGCAACGGATCGATGTGATTTTTTGCAAAGGGATAGTTTATGGGACTGAGAGTGACATAAAATACTTTTTATCCTATGAATATGCAAACGAAATTAGCAGGGGCAAAAGCTAGCAAAAAATAAACTACCTGAGAAGTAAGTCACATACTTATACATATAAGGTGTCTTGTTAATTTTAAAACAAACATGTGTTTTGCTCTGAAAAATCGTTGTATATAAACACATTAGTTCAGTTTGTATATAAACAAACAGCTCTCTGCCTTCTTTTAACAATAACAAAACATTATTTATCTATGACTTACACAATTACCTTGCAATATTGTATATAATCAAGGACATAACACTGCTGTGCTGGATCAATAAAATTTGGCCATTAAAAGGACCTCTTAAAAATTTACGACCCGCTGCAGATCAGAGTTTCACTGCCCTTATGATCCTGCCTGCATTTTTAAGCACAACCACAATGTGCAAGGAATGATGGAGCAAAACATTTTTGAACCCTTTTTTCTGTTACCATACCATAGGGTATGAAATTTTTGGAAAAATCTTGTTCAATTTGCTTCTGTTGATTCAACAAAATATGTTTTTATAGTTTACCCGACCTTCAATCTATGTTCTAGGAAAATTACGAATTGCTAAAACCAATAAGAATATTTATTTCCATATTTCGCTGATACATTTTTTATATCTGTACCATACCAAGTAGCACCTAAGATAGATAGGGCTATTTGGGGTGAACACCAATTTGTATACTTTTAAATTCCGTCTTTATGGTGATATATCATCCATGCAAAGGTCCCCATCAGACGAAAACTGGCTTCTACAATGACTCATTTACTGCTCATGCTGCAAGACTTTGGAATCTGGAATCGCTTACCTTTATCAATCCAAAAGTTAAAGAATACTGACTCATTTAAGATCAAGGTCACCTTTTCCGCACGGAATACTCCTTAAAATAAAACCTCATTTAAATATCCAATACAGTACGTTTATGTAGCCATATCGTAGAATTGACCATTTCATGATCTGGTTGGCCATATCGTATTTCTATTAAAATTCGAAGGGTTGCCTCGCTCTGCTCCACTTCTCTCGGCTCTCCAAATGTATTTACATGTAAACCTAACACGCTCCTCCTCGCTTCGCTCATCGTCGCACCTATTTTTTACTTTTGGTGAAAGATTTTTGAATTTGTGGATATATTAATAATTTGCAATATTCCGCTAAACACTCTTACCATGCTATTCAAAATGCAGACTCAAGCACCGCCCGCCCTCCCGCATAAAACATGCACAAGCAAAGCAAGCAGTACGAGCACAAAATAAAGCAATCTTAAATAACAAGCAAGAAAACTTATCGACACGTGTTTCGCCTCTAAACGAGGCATCCTCGGGATGTTTAGTCCGCCGAAAGATTTTTGATTTAATACTTAACAATCTGCCCAACCAGATCATGAAATGGTCAATTCTACGATATGGTCACGACATAATGTATTTAATTATGTGTGTTTATACTATTTATGTTATGTTATTTATACTATGTATGTATGTTTAGGTATTTTTTACCAAGTATGTCTATAGTAAAACAATTTTGGTATAAGTATTTATTGTAATGAGAAATTCACGAAAAAAAATGACAAAATTAAATTTATCATCCACAACACGGAATCCTAGGTACGCGAGTCTGACTCGCACCTGGTTGGTTTTTTTGTTTGTTAAAAATTTTAATCTGGGCAAAAATGTTTGACAGCAGTAATACCGAGCAACAAAAATGACAAACAATCAAAACGAACCAGCAAAATGAAGAAAAGCCTACGACAAGTATTACCAAGATCTTTACGGATTAAAAAATAGGTACAGGTACAGTACCTGGCAGAAAATAATGCACATCGGCTCTCTTCGGCTTTTGTAGAGCGGCTTCTCTGTCTGATGACAGTACGATATGATGTACTGCCGCGACCTATAGGTAACCTATTGCATGAGTGTAGATAAATTAGTGTATGAAACTACACATAATTAGATATTAAAACACTTGTATATACTACAATATCCTCATTATGTGCCAGTTTCATAAACTACTATAAGATCATGAAACTTTGCATAATAACTGATCACAATACAAGACTGGCGACCGACAGTACTTGCCCATACGAACAACATTTGAAGAAAACAATTTTTTTTTATATATTTTGCTCGAATAGGTACGCAAGTTTTCTATGGAACAGCTGATTTATTTTCGCGATTTGATGGTTGATATGATACCATAGTAAAAGTTGTTCGTATGAACAAGTACCCGTTTAGAGCCATATATGTCCAATTCGCATAGATTAAATTATGATAAGGTGTGTTAATTCGAAAACCATTTCGAGATTTAGGTTTAATAAGCCGTATTTTCGAACTGTTGGTCTAAAATACCTCATGATGATGAATATTTTTACGAAAAAGCAAAAGAAAAAGCTTTCGTTTCCTTCGTGTGAAAGATTATATTTCGTTTGTTTTTTCAGAGTATTTACGTCTATTTAGGACAGTTTTCATTATTTAGTTACATAACTTAACCATTATTTTTTCATGATTTTTTAAAGAAATGTCCGATATGACGACACTTTAGAATTTTAGACATTATACTGATTGTGATGTGTGATTGCTTTTAAAAATAAAAACCGCCCAAGTGCGTGTCGGGCCACGCGCAGTGTAGGGTTCCGTAGTTGCCGTGCACAATATGCGGACTTCTTCTCCAAGTACATTTTATAAGTTTGTCGACTAATACAGATCGCGCCAAACTTCTAGTACCCTCGGAAGTTGCTCTTCCCAAGAACGGCCCATACATTTTGTTCCTGCTGATGCGAATACTTGGGTACTTGTCCATACAAACAACTTTTACTACATTCCGATATTGCATTCTTAACCCATAACATTCCTCTAAAAAATACCCTAAATGATTTCATACACTAAAAAGTCCCCTAAGCGTGAAAAAATGCCCTCAATTTAGGGGAAAATACCCTAAGGTGGCAACACTGCCACACCAGGCCAAGACTCCTGAGCGCAACCCGTTTGTTTCAGTCGACGCAACCTCGCGCGCCGGGCGCCTGCAAGGGCTTGTTCCGTTGTCTCTGCTGCAAGAGCGGAGACTCGGAGCGGCTGCCCGCGGCGCGACTGCTCAACCATCTGCGGTACTTCCACGCGCCGGACCTCATCGAGGTAATCCACACAGGCTGAACCAGGCCTATAGACAGGCGGGGGGGTGTGGATTAAAGTAGATTAACTACAGCATCTTTTTAGGTTTCTTGAGGAAGGTTCTAGGGTACATGAGCTGAACCTCACGGTTATTATAGTCAGCCCACATAGTCGCTTTTAACTTGAGAATCATAACAAACTATGATTTTATAATATTACGTTATAATACCGAAATTCTGCGCTGTGATTAGCCAAATTTATTATAACACCGCTAGAGGACCAAAGCGACGACGAGTAAAGAGCCACGCCTTCTTTTCTCGTTGTGGCTTCTGATTGCGGAAATACAGGGCGCGCCAATCTTTTAGTCGCCTCTGGAGATAGCCCCAAGAGGCGACGCAATAGCCGTTTTACGGTGTTCGGGGGACGTTACAGGAGCGAGGGCGCGGAGCACACCCGCCTGCGTGCCGCACCACACCCCCCGCTCGCCGTTTAGCAGTGTGTCAACAGTGTTGACTCAACACTATGCGTTAGTGTTAATGCTACGTCCGTACACTATACACGTGAGCGTTGCATGAAAAGTACCTTCGAGGAAAAAATTTTATGATTCGTTAAGTTTATCGTTGAATCTGTTTGTTATAGTTTTTTTTTTTTGCCTTTATTTGTTGTTTTAGTTTGTTAAAGTTTATTGTTGTTGTAATGCCTCGTGGACGTTATAGCGTTTTAAGGCGACAATGTAGGAAAATGGTGTTTATATTAATGCGTTTTATTTATATAGTTAAGATTGCACTAAAATAAAAAATAAATAATTAAATAGGTAGTGACAACAAGTACACCTTCCCACTTACAGTAAACATTTAATAATCAACCGTTGATATTATTCTTTCCTTGTTTGTACCTGCGCAAGCTTGTAGACTGAGAGCTAGCTACCAAATCGGTCATGTGGCTTCAGCTATATTGAAACGCCGTTAGCTACTTCCCTGAACAACCTTTTCCGATAATCTTCGTGCTGGCAGGCCGCGGACGGTGGGTGCGGGTGTAGTAGGGTGGGGAAAAAAAAGAAAAAAAAATGTGGGCTCAGCGACTTTAATTTTTTTTTCAAACAGTTGCTCTGTACTCCCTGTGCACCCAAAAACAATTTTAAATCGATCGGGTGGTGGGAAGGGGTTGCCAGCATTAATTAAAAGTACCAAAATAATAATAATTTTCATGTGGGCTCGGATATCAGCCGGCGAACGCGTCATCGCGCACACGGCCCACGGCGGCTTGGTACTTTTAATTAACGCTGGCAACCCCTTCCCACCACCCGATCGATTAAAAATTTTTTTTGGGTGCACAGGGAGTACAGAGCAACTGTTTGAAAAAAAAAATTAAGTTGCTGAACCCACATTTTTTTTCATTTTTTTCCTCACCACACTACACCCGCACCCACCGCTCGCGGCCTGCCAGCACGAAGATTATCGGAAAAGGTTGTTCAGGGAAGTAGCTAACGGAGTTTCAATACAGCTGAAGCCACATGACCGATTTGGTCGCTAGCTCTTAGACTATTGCACTCGTAACTCATTCAGAGGCGACTAAAAGATTGGCGCGCACTGTACCGTCAGACGCACTTGCACTTTATCTATGAACAAGTGTTCATTTCTCGTTTTTCGTAAAATTGTTAGTTGTAAATATTATAAATAATGTCACGCGATGACGGCATTTTTGTCGTAGATAAAGTATGTATTATGTGGAACTGAACATAATTAGGCATTGGGACACTCGTGCAGTTTAACGGGACACCTGTCGCTAGAACATCAACAATACCAGGTTTTCCAGGGTTCATTGGAAGAATTAGGTCTCTCCTCATATTGAAGAAAATATATTTGATTTATTGATCTTTTATCTAGGGATTCCACCAATAAACAATGTTTTAATATTTATACTTTTGCCAAAAAAAAATGTTTTCCACCCTCTATTTTGGTTTTCAAACGTTCTTTTCAAAAACGCGATTAAGAGATCAACTTGTTTTTTATTATAAAATAGGCAATAGAAATATGAAGGGATATTACCTAAATCCAATTTTTTTTCCCTACAAAATATTTCTGTATTAGCTATAAACACGCCAATTTGTTGTTTCGTTGCGTGATCACTAGTATTACGCTTACAAGAACAAGAGGCCAAAGAGCCAACATATAATCGCCTCTATGAAAAGCAAATAATTTCTTTGCCATTAGACTTATTGTGCTGGACGGGTAATAAAAAAAGTTGCTAGGGTATGCCATCCTCTTAAAACTAAACTCACTTCGTCTCGTAAACAAGCACGTTTTACGAAGGTTTCAAGATGAATTATGATATTTGTGACTGAAGTTGAGCAATAAGTATTTTAATGCAACAAGTCAAGCAGAATGTAACGGAGCGGAGTTGTAAGCTAGTGGAGTGTTAGAATATAGGTATTCCAGTAAAATGCAGAGTTTAATGATCCAAATAATATTCTATTTATTCATCGTTATTTTATCAGGAGAGGTGTGTCATATATATGAAGGGTAAGCGGGTAGAGGGATCATAGTCAACAGAAGGTAAATTTGAAATAAGTAGCAAGACTAATCGAATGGGCGGAGGTAGGCATGTATTTATATATGTAACCTATTAGTATGTAGTATATAGGATGGGATTTGGTCGGCCGCCTGGATTCGTGCTGGGGGCTCGGTTGGTGATCATTGAACCTTGTTCCTGGTCCATGGCCGGGTCTCCGGTGTGGGTTCGGGCGGCTGATTGGATTTTACCTTGTATAATATATATTTTACCTATCATTATAATCGTAAATATATTGCTACATAAATTAAATAAACCATTAATTTAATTCATGTACATTTATTATTTTATTACATATATTTTCTTTATTAGATTAAATTTGACGTGTAAAAAGTGTATACGAGGGGCATGCCAAAAGAAACTAGATACTCAAAAATTATAAAATTTATTCTTTATTACAAGTATCGATCTTTTCGAAGTATTCACCCTGAGCACGTATACACTTTTCTATACGTCTGAACTTAATGGAAAATACCAATGACCACTCTTCTTTAGACACCTCAGAAATCTCGAAAATATAGGCAGCCAGTGCATCTTCTTTGCTTTCAAACTTCTTCCCCTTTATTTTTTTCTTTGATTTTTGGAAACAGGTAAAATCACAAGGTGCTAGGTCAGGGGAATATGGTGAGTGAGGGAGGATTGACGCATTTTTTGAGTCGAAAAAGTCAAGTGTTTTGGCAGACGTGTGCGACGCCGCATTGTCGTGGTGCCTGAGAAGGCGTCGGATTCCTGACTTCGGTCGCTTGTCACACCAAGCTGATATTACTGTTGGAGCACAAACTGTCACATACCATTCGGAGTTCATCGTTCTTTGATTCTCTAGCACTACAGTAGCAATATGATCCGTTTTGCTGAAAAACGAGGCGACCATTTGTTTCTGTGTGCTTCGTGCACGGCGACATTTCGTTGGAGTTGGCTCATCTTCAAAGCACCATACAGTCGAATGTCACTTTGTTTCGGGATCATAGTTATAAAGCCATGTTTCATCACCAGTCAGCATATCATACACATTTTTTTTCTCGCCACCGTCGAATTTATCTATCATGAATAGGCACCAATCCAACCGACGGTCTTCTGCTCATCGGTAAGTTTGTGCGGCACCCATCTCAAACAACATTTACGGAGAGAAAGGTGGTCGTGAATTATGGTTTGCATTGCTGCTGATCCAATTCCCTGTTCTCGCTCCAGCTCTACATACATAATTCGTTGGTTTTCGCGAATAAGTTTTTCGACTGCACGAACGTTTTCTTCTGTGACTGCGGTTGGCAGCCGACCTGTCTTCGCTTCATCTTTGAGACATCCCCGTCCTCTTTTAAATTCAGCAAACCAATTAAATACTGTTGTTCGTGAGCAACCAGACTCACCAAAAGTAGTAGCCAAAAGTTCAAAACATTCTTGAGGCTTAAAACTTTTTTATAGTCATAATAAATCATAGCGCGACAATCACTTCGACTGAGCTCCATTGCTGCAAGCGAATTCCCGCCAGATTCTCGGAAAAATGATGCTCATCCAAATAAAAAAAAAAGAAATGATGTGCGTTCTATTTTCAGATATACCAACAAACAACCAGCCTACAAGATGATGTATAACTTGCCAGTGTCAATCAAAGGAGTAAAGAGTATCTAACTTCTTTTGGCATGCCCCTCGTATATCTATACCTGCTTTGCAAAATAAATTATTTGAATTTGAATTTGAATTTGTAGAAAAAACTTGCTTAGGTTATTATTTTAGAACTCTGCTTAGTGGGCTTATTGTAATCACAGTTAATTATTGTAATAACATTTTTTTTCAAAAGCAAACTTTACTATCAGCCCATAGCCCCCCATATTCACAGTTACAAGATTTTTTTTTTACTTTTTGTACTAGTTATGACCTTTTTTTTAAGTTAGGTTTTTAAGCTTCTTGAATCCGGTTTATTTTTAAAAGCGATATTCTGCGGACTGTGTTATGTTTTTTGTTTTCGCTCAATCATTGTTATCGAGACATTTTAGGAGATTGCACTATTTACTCAATTTTGAAAAAAACTGACAATGATCTTTCTTTCCGCGTACCCTTCATATGCGCTGAAGACGCAGTACAAGCCAAACTATCCAAGGGACTTTTAGTTAAGTGGTTTTAGAGAGCTCGTCCATAAAAACAAATATTAACAAGTAAGAAAGAGATATAATATAGTGTTGGAATGATATTGATTAGTTTTTGGATATTCCAACATGGAGATCACTAGTCTCTGCCTACCCCATGGGTACGATGAATAAATAGAATATTATTTGGATCGTTAAAGTCTGAATTTTACTGGAATACCTATATTCTAACACTCCACTAGCTTACAACTCCGCTCCGTTACATTCTGCTTGACTTGTTGCATTAAAATAGTTATTGATCAACTTCAGTCACAAATATCATAATTCATCTTGAAACCTTCGTAAAACGTGCTTGTTTACGAGACGAACGAAGTGAGTTTCGTTTTAAGAGGATGGCATACTCTAGCAACTTTTTTTATTACCCGTCCAGCACAATTAAGTCTCTGCCTACCCTATGAGCAGACAGGCGTGGGTGTTTATACTTAAATTGTTTTCCATGTTGCAGGGCAAGTCGGAGAGCGGGGAGTATATACAAGCGTGGCAGATAGCGACCGTTCCGGGCCGGATTGTCATAGCCGTCAGAGTGTCCGACATGGGCGTCTTCTTCTTAGTCTTCGAGATTAGCAGTAACTATTACTTGGATTATTGTACCTGTACCTCGAATAATGAAAGATTTTTTAAAATAAGTTGAGGTTTATTGGCAGTACTAACTGATTGTTGTCGTTACAGAAGAGTCGATCTACGCGTGGGTGTCGATGGCCGCGGCGCCGTGGGTCGCGCATGAGTTCTGTTACACTGTCACAATATCAGGGAACGATCGGGAGGCCATTTTCACCGATTGTGTAAGTGCAGTTTTATTATCCGTTATCCATCCATCAGCCTGATTCGTCCAATGCTTAGACAATAACACTTTCCAAGATTTCTCCACTCCTGGCGGTTCTCATGGAAGAAATGCCCATACTTTCACACGCTGGTTTGGTTAGCGCGGTGCCGAAACCATACCAGCGACGCCGCTGTCCGTCACTAGTTTGTTTTATATATGGGTATGGGTATTTATATATGGTTTTATATATGTATTCAGTGTAACAAGACTTAACTTATTTGACAGGACTAACCTTATTTTAAGCATCCTGTCTTTGTGTTTTCGATACAGAAAGAAAAAGACAAAACGCTTAAATTAAGTTTAGTCCTGTCAAATAAGATAAATCGTGTTGCACCGAATCGATACAAATGTGTGTATTCATTTAAGATTCAATGTATTGATATGATTTTAATCATCAGGTCTGGTCGGTGAGATCGTGCGAGGGGGCCCTAAAGAAGCGCGGTCGCTGCCTGGTGGTGACGGGCGCGGACGTACGTGCTCTTACCGCCAGCGCCAACGTGTCGGGACGTCTCGCGCTCCGCCGAGCGCCACCCGACCAGCTCGCCAACACCACTCAGCCCCGCGCCGTGCTCCGCGTCGCCAGCCGCGGCACCGAGCCGCCCTCCCTCCCCGCGCAACCCGCCGTCGCACCGCCGCCCCCGCAGCGCGCAAGGCTCGAACCTTTCCTCCAGGACTTGCAGAACGACGTCGCCAGACTCTCCCGCGCTTTTGCGACACTCGGTCGCGAGGCGGACGCCCTGGCGCGCTCCGAAGCGCAAGTGCGCGCGCGCATCGAGAACGCCAATGCACGCGCTGACAACTTGCGCAACAATCCATCCACTGACAATGCCCGCAACGTACCCGCTGATAATGCGCGAAACAACGCCTCTACTGATAACCGAGCCAATAACAACGCGGTTGAAAACGGGAACGACGCTCCTAATGAGAACGGTGCACATTTGTCGCGCAACGCTCGCAGGCGTATGAGACTGCGACTGCGTGCGGCTCTAAACGCCACCGCGCCGCCGGTGGCAGCCCCGCGCCCCGCACCCATGTCCGCCCCGCGCCCCGCACCCTTGTCCGCCCCGCGCCCCGCACCCATGTCTGCCCCACGCCCTGCGCCTGCGCCTGTGTCCGTGTCCGCGTCCGCCCCACGCTCCATGGCCGTGTCCGCCCCCCACGCCGCGCCGCAACACAACGGAAGGGCGACGCCGAACGAGCAGGTACGCCGCACCGCCATGTCGGGCCCACAACCGGTCCCTACCCCGCAGGCCGCCTCAGGCCCTTCCGCCGCCGGCACGCTGCAAGACGAAGGGCTTGACCTTGGTATGGCTCAGCGCACCAACAAGAAGAAGCGCCGCCATCGCAGATAAACGTCTCCCCGCGCCTCACAATAGATCTAATTCAAAAATTATACTACACGTTTAGGTATAATTTTGAAGTGAGTCGAAGGATTAAAATGTTTTCGGATTATGTGACGCTGTTCGATGAGTACTTATGACGCCGACGCAAGTCTCTGGGGATGCCGCCGTCGTACGACTACTTAACGATAGTATTGTAAATATTGTTCTGAGACCGCAATGCTGAAGTGCTGTGATAAATGTTGCATGAAAACTGTTGCAATTAACTGATTGACGGACCCCAGAGTGAGATGACGAATCGTGATTATGATTAAGTATACATAGAACTCCAAACGATAAATGCATTTTATTGATTATTTTGTTTCAATTATGATGACATTATTATTAATTTTATTATTGACGCTAATAAAGTGACTTGTCAATATGAATTGATTAATCTATTGTTAAAATCACTATAAATGTGAATTTTGTTATAGACTAATTACGTGGAGTTATGATCGCTGCTATCATTCATAAGCAGAAATTGTTTTTCAATATAATATTTAGATAGACAGTTTACCCTTTTATTTACTCTACATGACTGAGATGACTTTACTCTAGCCTTTCGTCTGTGTCAAATAATATTAACTATATTACACCATGCAAATAATAAGTTAAATATATAAGTACATTAGTATACAATTAATCAATATTATTCCTGGCGTTTCAATAATAGCCTAGATAGACGTATAATCTAGTAGTCTGTATTAGTATCTCGCCTAAGATGGTTTTTTTGGGCCGGTACTATGAAATATTCTCAATACACTAGTCCATCAAAACACTCTTGCAATAGGTCCTCGTCCTCAGCGATGCTAGACACGGTCTTAAATAAACTTTTTATCCTGGCGTTCCAATAATAGCCCAGATAGACGTATAGTCTAGTCTTTCTGAGATGTTTTTTTTTGGACCGGTACTATGAAATATTCTGGATACACTAGTCCATCAGAACACTTGTGCAATAGGTCTTCGTCCTTAGCGATACTGGACACGGTCTTAAATAAACTTTTTAATCCTGGCGTTCCAATAATAGCACAGATAGACGTATGGTCTAGTCTGTCTGAGATGTTTTTTTTGGACCGGTACTATGAAATATTCTGGATATACTAGTTCATCAGAACACTCGTGCAATAGGTCTTCGTCCTTAGCGATGCTGGACACGGTGTTAAATAAACTTTTTAATCCTGGCGTTTCAATAATAGCCCAGATAGACGTATAGTCTAGTCTTTATTAGTATCTCCCCTGAGATGATTTTTTTTTGCACCGCTACTATGAAATATTCTGGATATACTAGTTCATCAGAACACTCGTGCAATAGGTCTTCGTCCTTAGCGATGCTGGACACGGTCTTAAATAAACTTTTTAATCCTGGCTTTCCAATAATAGCCCAGTAGCCCTAGTCTGTATTAGTATCTCCCCTGAGATGTTTTTTTAGGACCGGTACTATGAAATATTCTGGATACACTAGTCCATCAGAAGACTCGTGCAATAGGTCTTCGTCCTTAGCGATGCTAGACACGGACTTAAATAAACTTTTTAATCCTGGCTTTTCAATAATAGCCCAGTAACCCTAGTCTGTATTAGTATCTCCCCTGAGATGTTTTTTTAGGACCGGTACTATGAAATACTCTGGATACAATAGTCCATCAGAACACTCGTGCAATAGATCTTCGTCCTTAGCGATGCTAGACACGGTCTTAAATAAACTTTTTAATCCTGGATTTTCAATAATAGCCCAGTAACCCTAGTCTGTATTAGTATCTCCCCTGAGATGTTTTTTTAGGACCGGTACTATGAAATACTCTGGATACAATAGTCCATCAGAACATTCGTGCAATAGGTCCTCGTCCTCAGTGATGCTAGACACGTTCTTGTTAACCACCTCGCTCACATAAGGCACAGATTTGTCCTCGGTACGAAAACACATGTATGTAAATATAAAGTACAAAAAAAAAAATTTCGGAGCGCCTGATCTTTAGAAATCCAAATGATAATGATGATTAAACTAATAAAAAATACCAGTAATAGAAACCGGCCAAGTGCGAGTCAGAGTCGCGTACCTAGGGTTCCGTATTGTGGATGATAAATATAATTTTGTCATTTTTCTCAATTTCTCAACATTTCTCATTTGTACTCAACTTTTTTTACATCACTGTAGTTTTCCTGTAATTGGCCAGTTATGATCTATAATTGTCATATTTTTCGGTCTACCAGTTTCGGAGATAAGAGGGGGGACATACATATTTTTGTTTTTTTTTTTTAAGATTTCTCGAAACCAGTGCCAGTAAATATAGTAAAAGTAGATATCTTTACAATCAACTTTTTAATATCTACAATTTGATACCCATATTGTATTTTAAGGATATTTTTTTTTATTTTTCTCACTTGTTTTGGAAATATTTTGAACAATTTCAAATTTTTCATATTTTTTTTACACCGTGACTGGGTAAATTAATGCTATTTTTGTGCCAAATTTCATGTCCTTATCTTTAACGGTGCTAAAGATATGAGGCTGTGACATACGGATGGACGGACGGACGGACACGGAGTATCACCATAAGGGTCCTTTTGTACCTTTTAGGTACTACGGAACCCTAAAAAGCACTATATATGTACATGCTTCGACCATTAAGTAGCCCTCCTGGACTCGTATATAAAAGTCTTCGACCTGCGGACTCGACTCGTCCGAGAGAGCTTACTGGTCTCTGCAGTAAAGGCCGCCACATTCTCGGCGGAACTCTCACCATGAAGGGCACAAAGTTATATATCAATAAAGGAGATAGATTTAATTGCGTTTTGCTTTACTCGTATAGCTTTGTCCCCTTCGGGTTAGTCTCACTCGGGTTAGTCTCACATGAAACTTGGCACAAAAATAGCATTAATTTGCCCACATATAACGGTGTAAAAAAAATGAAAAATTTTAAATTGTTCAAAATACTTCCAAAATAAAGTGAGAAAAAAATATTAGCCTAAAATACAATATGGGTATCAAATTGTAGGTATTAAAAAGTTGATTGCAAAAATATATATTTTTTCTATATTTACTGGCACTGGTTTCGAGAAATCCTTAAAAAACCCCAAACATATGTACTTCCTACTTTCTGAACGGTAAAGGAAAACATCGTGAGGAAACCTATATGTCCTAAAAATCGTGTATTTGGGCCCGAAGTACGGCGATAGGGCTCACCTCCCATCACGTTGTGACGTAATATTTGTAGGTGAAACGCGGGTGTACCGAGTGTGGACTGTGACTTGCATTTCAATGTTCACACTCGGAACACCTCTGACACCCTCTCGGGCATTCAGGTCGTGACGATATATTTATTTTTATTTTAATACAAATTAATCCACGGAGAACCAGAACTGGACCAGGGATTACACGCTAAAATTTAGGAAGAGAATAATATACCTAAGTTGCTGACTATAAATGTTGTCCCTCTCGATCGACGACGCTCACAGGATTGCTGCCAGCCCAAGACTAGCTCACGCACACACACAAGCGTGTGCGGACAAGCCAGTGCGCGCGTGAAAGTGTAGGTAAATAACTTGAGCACTCAGTATGAAGTGTCAAAGTCAAAATGGCTCCGAAGCCACCGGGTGTCTCTGCGCGTCTGGTAAGTTTCACATTTTTTTTCATTCGATTTTTGAATGGGAAGACTGGTTGTTTGGCTTTACATAGCATGGGAATATTGTAAATAATATCAGTGAGTAGTAATTTTATCTCTAAATTACGTAATAATTACTGTACGGACTCGAAAGTTTGTGTGTACTCTGTGAATACCGTTGCCAAGAACGGTGTAAAGAACTCTTAATTGACTTGGGTATACACGAAGTACATTACCAAGTACCTAACGAAATTGAGACCTCCATTTTTCGTTTATTTTGAGAGTTAATAATTTCACAGGTGTTTTATTTATGCCTAAAGTACATTTTTTTCTCTTTGCTGCAGTGCTTGAACTTAACAAGATCGCACAAGATTTTGGCTTTGGTCCCCGTAAAAAATGCAAGTTCCGGTGAGAGTTCCAGTTCTGATGATGAGCTCAACTGCATCCAACCCACCCCATCCTATGTCAGCTCTGATCCACCTTCCTTGGACTCCTCTATTGAACGGCTAAACCTCCTGGGTAGTGACTCTGATAACGCTTCTGATAAAGTTCCACTAACACCAACATTTCAAGAAGTTTTTCCATCCCCGTCAACTAATAATTACAACGCTATACCCACATTGAATTCGATCCAATCACTGCCTTCACCATTAATAGAATCTCTTCAGTCACCGGCACTGGTTCCACTTACGCCAACATTTCAAGAAGTAATTCCATCCCCGTCAACAAATAATGACAACGCCATACCCACAGTGAACTCGATTCAATCACTCCTTTTACCATCTCTTCAGTCATCAGCACCGGTTCCCAGCACACTGAATGCTGCGCCTACACCGATCACTAGCTCAAAACGCAAAAAGAGTTGTTGCAAAATTACTAAAGAAAACTAAATTAGACCTCAAGTATAACTGGAAAAAGACCTATTTACGCCATAAAGGTTACATGGATGAGGGACTGCATGAGTTCAAAACGAAACGAAACTGTATTGGAATACTTTCAAACTTTTTTTTCACCAGACATTATTGCAGATATCGTTCTTCAGACAAACTTATACTCCGTCCAACAACACGGGAAATCTATACAGTTGACTGATGAGGAGCTAGAATGTTTTCTTGCAATAGAAATTATGATGGGTGTAGTTAAAATGCCTGCACACACCGATTATTGGGCAAGAAGAACTCGGTATTCTCCAATAGCGGATGTAATGCCTTTGAAACGTTACCAACAATTACGTTGTAACATTCACTTTGCGGACAACAGCATGGAGAACTCAGAGCTTTACTTCAAAATTCGCCCTGTCATGGAAAAAATAAGACAAAATTGTTTAAAAATAGAGGAAGAAGGGCAGTATTCAATAGATGAAATGATGATCCCATATAAGGGTAAGAAAGCTGGGAAAAGGAGGCAGTTCATAAGGAACAAACCCAACCCATGGGGATTCAAAAATTTCGTACGCGCCGGTGTTTCAGGCATGATATACGATTTCCACATGTATGGTGGATATGATACGTTTCGCGATCAAAGTTTCACACTCAAAGAAGCTTCACTTGGTGTTGGTGGCATGGTGGTTATAGCATTATGTGAAACTATAAAGCAGAAACCATCCATCATATACGCGGACAATTTCTTCACTTCTCCCGAGCTGATAAATTATACTTGTTACGGGAAGAATATGGGATATTTAGCTTGGGAACAATAAGAACCAACCGCCTTAGGGGTTGCCAAGATTTGTTACCCTCAGACAAAGAAATGAAGAAGAAAAAAAGAGGACAGAGTGCGCAAGTTGCGTGTAATCGCAATAAATTAACTGTCGTCAAATGGCACGACAATAAAGTGGTGACGTTGATCAGCTCCTTTGTGGCTTCTCATCCTATTGAAAAGATAAAAAGATATTCGTAGGAAGAAAAAACTAAAATTGATGTTGACTGCCCTCAGCTAGTGCAACGTTACAATAAGCACATGGGAGGTGTCGATTTGGCCGACATGCTTACATCCCTGTATCGGATCCCGTTCAAGAGCCGAAGATGATACCTATCTAAGGGTTTTTTCGCAGCTATTGGACATATGCATCAATAACAGTTGGCTGTTATACAGGCGAGATGGAAGACAGAAAAAGTCTCTGAAAGAATTTCGGCTTAATTTGGTTGAAGGACTGTGCCGCGCTGGAAAGATTTCCAAAAATCGAAATAGCATGGAAAAAATGAAGGACGAGAGAAAAATTTAGAAACCAACTGCTGAACGGCCTGTGGATAGCGTCATATACGATGCTGTAGGACATTTCCGTGAATCTGCAAACAAACAATCACGCTGTAGATTCTGCAAAGATGGAAGAACCAAAGTCTTTTGCATTAAGTGCAATATGCATTTGTGTTTTGTGGTAGGTGAAAACAACATAAAAAATGGTTTCCGTCAGTTTCACACTAAATAAGGATATATAACCAAAATAATTGGAAGATTTGTGTCCAATAAAATAAAATCTATACAAGATTTGTTTTATTTTAGACTTAGCAACGTACTCCACGTAGTACATTGACAGAAATATGTAGTTCACTCTGTAGTTTGGTAACGTACTTCGTGAAGTACGTCGATTTTCACAAAAACTGGAAAACATATATATATTTTTTTCATTTTTTAGGCTTCTAAGATTTCAATAACGTACGAAAAAAAAAACAAAAAAAGATTTATATTTTAGAAAAATATAATCCTGCCAATTTAAGGGTTACAAAATTGTCCCAGAATTGTATTGAACGATCGCCGCCGCGCGCCGTTGCGGCATCATAAAGGGAAGGCGCGCTTTGGGGCCATTGACCCTGCGTTTGGACAGACGGACAGACTTCGATTGAAGTATTTGTCTAATTTACTTTTAAAGTTATGAAAAAGCGGCGGTAACTCAGGGGTAGAACGCTGGCCTCTCAATCTTGAGATCCAGGTTCAATCCGCGGTGGATTGCACCAATGCGTTTTTCGGAATTTACAAAATGTGCATTGTATTTGCTTATAGGTAAGTACTTCCTACTTTCTGAACGGTAAAGGAAAACATCGTGAGGAAACCTATGTCCTAAAAATCGTGTATTTGTGCCCGAAGTACGGCGATAGGGTTCACCTCCCATCACGTTGTGACGTAATATTTGTAGGTGAAACGCGGGTGTACCGAGTGTGGACTGTGACTTGCATTTCAATGTTCACACTCGGAACACCTCTGACACCCTCTCGGGCATTCAGGTCGTGATGATATATTTATTTTAATACAAATTAATCCACGGGGAACCAGAACTGGACCAGGGATTACACGCTAAAATTTAGGAAGAGAATAATATAAGTTGCTGACTATAAATGTTGTCCCTCTCGATCGACGACGCTCACAGGATTGCTGCCAGCTCTAGACTAGCTCACGCACACACACAAGCGTGTGCGGACAAGCCAGTGCGCGCGTAGAGTGTAGGTAAATAACTTGAGCACTCAGTATGAAATGTCAGGGGTGTGGCACTAGTGAGAACAACAAAATTATTAAAGAAGGAGGAACAAAATGCCGGGTTGCACCGTGAAAATGGTGCATAAGCAACTCGTGCAAACACCGCAAGAGTAATGGCATCAGTTTTTATGCGTACCTAAGTATTCAAAATTTTCATTAAAATTTAAAACCAAAAACGAAATAACCTAATAAACGGTTGACAAATTACCACGTAAAAAGTGTTCCGTGGTTGGTGGTACCAATGATATTTTTTTTCTAAGGTGGCAGACACAGAGCAAATAGAACTGCATTTTTTTAAATCCAGTGTTGCCATATGTACGGATTTGTCGGTTTTTATATAGATTTTCATCAAGGCGTCAGAAATAAAATTACCCAGTTTTCATACAAAGATGGATTTTCACGCATCAAGATTTTTCTATGGGTTTTTGTAGAAAGGTTGGTATACAAAATTTACATTTGTACGAATTTTGAAACACCTAATACGAATTTGATCCAATTATATCTGGCAGCACTGTTTTTGTCAGTTTGCTATATTGACGTAGTGAGAAAAGGTTGTAAAAGTTGAGCCTGTAAAAGAAGTGAAAAATTTATAAGTTATAACTTGGTGGGTACGTATTTGTAATTATTATTAATTTAAAAACAACATGCAAGTATTTTTTAAAAGCAATGTTTGTGAAGTGAAGTGTTTGTGGTGTAAAGCGTAATTTCTGTGCTAAACACTCATGAAATGGCGTCTGTTGAAAGTTTTATCACAAATATCTAGATGGCGCTTTTAGTAGCAAATAGTTTACTTAGATGCCGACAGATGGCACGAATGGAAGTAAAGGTATTTGTCGTTGTTCAGCTACTCGACGATAGATGGCACTGTTGTTTGAGTGCCGACTTTGCACATCGATTTGTCTATTTTTGTGGTTCCGTACTCAAATAAAAAAAAAATCTTATGGTGTGAGCCGTTTGTTCATCCCTCTGTCTATTTATCACAGCCATTTTCTTCCGATACGGATAGAACTATTCGAACGATTCGTTCTTTTGTCAAATGACAAATGGCGTGACTTAAGTACGTGTAGTATACCTACTCAAAATCACACAACCTCCGTGTCGTGGGGCCATAATCCTAGGAAGGAATGTACTGAGATAGATTTCCACATAGTATAATAAAACAAAATATTCACAAAGGACCATTTTATACTTGTTTGAGAGATGAAATATTTTTAGGTAACTGGAGATTAGAATTGTTTTTTAAACTTCAATGTGCAAATTGTTGTCTGCTTTTTGGAATAAATAGATCAATTTAGGTATGTAATTTTAATAATATCTTTATTCGTCCTTTTATACCGATTTTCTGTGTATTTTAGTATTGATAGGAAGTGGCGTAATCATATTAAGTTGTATGGTCGGATCCTTGTCAAACTTTAGGATGCGTTCAAGAAATATATTTTTTCGTATTGAAATGTGTGGTGATGACGTCACTGAAGGTCAAATGTATTTGTGAGTATGCAAGGTTTCATACAAAATTGCCCATCATTCTTTGGAAATAAAGCTTACTTGGTCGCATCTAGTTATTATGGAGTGGAGTCGATTATGTGCATTTAAAATGGCGTTGCAAAAGAAAAGTTGTTGAATTTGATATCTCCTACAGCAGTCTACGGCCTCATGGTGCTGTAAAAAAATCAGGCTTCTAACTCGACGCGAAAAAAACACTTGCTTTGCACTTTATATAATCAATTTCATACAAATTTTTGACACTCGCAAGGGAATCAAAACCTATAGGGCATTTACAGTTCATTTAGAAAATTGAAATTTTGTATACAGGTAGATCTTATAGCACTCGTATAGGAAAAAATCTAAAAATTACAAATATTTATTTATTTAGGAAGTTGTTACCATTTATACATATAGTTTAATAGATCGCAAGTGTCAAGTTAAGTTGGCCCATTATAACTGCAAATGGAATTATTTACCATGTTTTTAGGGTTCCGTACACGTATTGTGTGGTGGTACGGAACTCTTTCATACAAATTTGCTTACCATGAAAACCTATAAGGCTCTTCCAGTAGACTAAGAAACTTAATATTTCGTTCACAGGTAGGGTATATAGCACATGTATAAGGAAAAATCTAAAAATTACCTATATTTATATAGGTCCAACTTAATTACACTCTTTAGTAACATAGAAATGAATAGATCGTAAGTATCAAACTAAGTTGGTCGTCATAACTGCAAATGGAATAAGTTTGTCTTTTTAATTTATATATATGGAACTCTGAAGGCCTGAGCTCTACTCGCACTTGACCGGTTTTTTTACTTTTGACAAATATTTTTTTGCCGTAAAGAATAAATATTTCTTTTATTATATTTTTCTATTTCTGACGCTGATAACGATGACTAAATCACATTTCAGACAAAGCAGATGACGTTACAAAACTAGGTACATTTTTCCACACAAATTGTCTGTTAAATACAAACTCTATCATAGCTTTTACACGTAAAATGATATTATTCAAAGTAGGTGGGCAACCAAGCTCCGCTTGATCAACGTAGTTCGAACCAGAGACCTCTTTCGTTCCATGATGGTTCCATGCAGATGCTCTACCAACCCTGCGTTCCGAAATAGAATTATATCGCTAAAATCGATTACGAAAGTATGAAGTGAATGGCTTATGATCTATTGTAATTCTATTACGGACCGCGGGGCAACTGAGCTACTGATTGATGCTGAATTTTTAATCTTGTATGAAGGCAAGAAAATATAGGTGGTTTTCCCGTGAAAACTCTTAAAATGACTAACAGAGATAAAACCTTGCTAGATCGATCTAATTTACACCGTTTTGACATTTTTGTCCAAGCCCATGAAAAAGTTGCCAATGTTTGTGTCTTTTTAGAATTATTTTTTAATGGTCATATTTGGAAGAGCATGGCCTAACTGAATGACACGCTTGTTGTTTTCAAAACTAAGTTTGGAAAATGAGGTAGATGTGAAGTAAAATGATGTAGGTAGTTAAGGAAAATGAAGTAGTTAAGAAAGTAATCAGTCGAACAGCACTCAATATAAATTAAAGCCATTATGGCAAATAAAACTCACTGCAATGAAAAAAAATTGTGAGATAAACACAGTAAAATAAACAAAAACTGGTGAAAAATATCAAACCTTGCTAAATCACAAAACAATTAATCAACTCTTAAGCACGCACGTAAACAATGAAATGGCGACAAATACTTCTTAACTTCGGAAAAAATCAAACAGAACTACACTTTTAAAAATGTCTAACTCGCAATGTAAGTATTTTCTCATTGCATTAATTTAGCACTCATATCCCCTGCATTTGTCTACGCATCAAAAAGGGAGAAAAAATGTTAAAAACGTTTTAATTAGAGAGAGACAAAGAAAGGTATCCCGATCTTTTGCAGTCTAACATTGAAACCAAACCTTCCTACTTGCATTTTGCTTTTATCCGACGCGTGCCAGAGAATTGAAAAGTTGCAACATTTGGCTCTCTGTATACTGTATAGTTAAATGTTGTAGGAGAGAGCACAAAGTGGCAACATCGCAAGTACGGCTATAATACACCAGCCTATTCCCAATTTTGTGCAAACATAGCACCGTACGCGTTGATGAATGTAGGTATGTGTAGGGAAGATTTGCTATTCGGTTGCGTGCAGGCATTTTTTTAAAGTTAGGAAGTTAGAAGCACATAAAAATAATTGTACATTAAAATAATTAATTGTAACGAAGATGCGGAATAATAAACTAAATATAGAAAATCAATTACTTTCTCTTTATTTTTCCAATTGTCAGTTTTTATATCCATAGATTTAGAATGTCAAAAAAAGAAAAGAGTCCACTAGAAAGATAACAAAAACATGTCTTCACAGACGACTTTAACACTTCTCCACAGATAACCCAACTCTCCTCTCCTCTCCTCACCAACGCTCACGCCACCTCGCCTCGCCTCTCCCTAGTCCTCTCCTCTGCTCTTGTTACATTCGGCCATCCTGTAACAATTGCGCCGCAATTGGCGCAAACCTCATTAACTTTCCAGCAGATCAATAAGGTCATCCCTAGTCACTACCTCCTCATCACTGCTAGTCTCACTACATGATGATGCACTGCGGTATGCCCTAAGAGAGTCAGCTGCGACTACACCAGTAAACTTTTTATTTACTATATCTTTTTCCGATTGGGCTAACCTATAGGGCTGCCTACTGATTGGCTTGTCAGTTGTCAATTTTATTTGCATTTCCCCTAAATGTGTAGTTCTTATCTCTGCGGTAGAGCTGGCAAAGCAGTCAGAGTACAATTTTAATAGTTCAGTCAGACTATTTTTACTACTGTCATCTATGTTACCAACATCAATATCTTCTAATTTAACTCCTCCAATGCTTTCAATATCACATTATCAATTCACTCCTCTACTCAAGAATAGATGCTTACTCACCGTTAAGATGACTTAACATTTTTCTGTTCTGGTAATAGTCTCGCCCTTCTTCCAGACCAATGGTTCATCACCGACGTTGCAGACTTTTAGGTAGCCTCCAGTGCCGGAAAGCAAGGAGCCTGCGATTGCATACGCCTTATTTCCCATGCTGAATTGACGTGGTCGTGTGCAGACATCATACCGTGGGGCGCCCTCCACTGTGACCTTCACCAGGCTGGCTCCGGGTTGCAGCTCTACATTCTCATCAACCAAAACTTTGAAGTGGTTTACTTCTTCAATCGTGTCAATTGAATTAATACTGTTTTCACAAGCCATTTTAAGCTCAGCACCATTCCTGGATACTTTGAAAGTAATTGTCTCATCATTGATTACTGGTTGTCCAATAATTAGGACAACTCCACTCATATCTACATCTGTCACCACGGCAGAGGTTTTAATTCTTACATCATCAACACATAAATCCAACAGTACTTCTCCAAGAGCTTCAACTGCACCACCAGTGAACCCCTTCAATTTAGTGTTCGTGGGCTTAACATCAAGGTTCATTGCTTTAGCTGCTGACTCCGCCATGACATTAAGCTCGCTGCCCGTATCTATATAGGCCTTAATTAAAACGTCATTTACTCGAGCAGTTTTCCTGTATATATCATTGAGGTTTGACAAAATCTGTACCTTTTTCTCAGGTCCAACCATTCCTGATTTTGTAATTGTACACGAACTTGCGACATGTCCTTCTTTTCCACACCTGTAGCACTTGCGTCTGTCAGGAAGAGTACAATTCGGTGCTACATGTCCAGTTTCATTACAGCGGTAGCATATTGGGGCTTTTCGGGGCATCATTTCCTTAGAACCTGATTGATAAATCGGAGTGTCCGCCACCCGGCTTCCAGCAATTCTTGTTGCTGTAGATCGAGTCGAATTGTTGCTCTGATAGTGGTCTACTGCAGAAAGAAATCCTTCATAGAGCTCGTCGGGATTTGAGCACTGAAATGCCTGCGTATTCGTCTGCAGTTCTTGTGGAAGCCCCTTGATAATAGATGAGACGGAAGCTCTGTCAGTGAGTTGACATCTATAACACATAGCTAATTTCTCCTGGTAGTATTTCGTCATCGATTCAGTTGAAAGTTTCTTTCGGTTCACGAGTTCTTCAAGTAAGACCGCGTAATCATGATGCCGTGGAAAGGCCTTAATGAGTATGGCTTTCCACTCTTCCCAAGTATGATCATACGAGTCTAAACGATTATACCAAATTCGTGCCTGACCTTGGAGTTTAGATTGCAGGTTGAAGGATTTCGCTTCATCGCTCCACTTGTATATTTGACCCAATTGCTCGATTTTGTTCACCCAACCTTTTACATTGACATCGCGACTATCGGGATCAAAATCAGGAATCAGCTTCTCAGTATGTTGAATATCTTTCGTCTTCAATAGCTTGGTCTCCTTTAGATACTGCTTGACGCTGCTATCTACTTTTTCACTGAGCAATTGTTTGAAAATTTCGTGAGGTGGTTTATCATCGTCACCACCATTTTGGACGCTCCTCTTTTTCTTGTTGGTTCCACCACGATCTTGGAAAATACTTCGTCTCATCTTTCCTCCGTTACGTAGGTAAGTAGGTACGATAATCCCAGTTCTGATTGTAACGAAGATGCGGAATAATAAACTTAATATAGAAAATCAATTACTTTCTCTTTATTTTTCCAATTGTCAGTTTTTATATCCATAGATTTAGAATGTCAAAAAAAGAAAAGAGTCCACTAGAAAGATAACAAAAACATGTCTCCACAGACGACTTTAACACTTCTCCGCAGATAACCCAACTCTCCTCTCCTCTCCTCACCAACGCTCACGCCACCTCGCCTCGCCTCTCCCTAGTCCTCTCCTCTGCTCTTGTTACATAATTGTGGATTCACGATTGGTTGTTTGTGGTTGGAGGTATTTGTAAGCCGATGGGAATCGGGTTCTGTGGAGCCTTCGCCACTACTACTCACCAAGACTAATCCAATAACCACAAACTCGAGAGATCTGCTGTTGTTGGTTGAGGAGTTCCCATATCTACCTTCCAGTCCCATCATCAGACCCTGGTCACTATGTTTTGCATAAGTACTCATCAATACCTATCAAATAAGCTCAAACTCGAAAGTTCTGCTGATATCCGTTGAGGAGTTCCCGTATTCAGTCCCATCATCAAACCCTGTTCACCATGTTTCACAAAATAACTCATCAAGATCGACTAAATAAACTCAAACTCGAGAGGTCTGCTGTTGTTGGTTGAGGAGTTCCCATATCTATCTTCCATTTAGTCCCATTATCCGACATCCTTTAAATTTATTATATAATTTATAATTGTGAGTTACTTCAATATTACCAAACAAAATATATGAAAATATTAATAAATGAAAAAAAGACAATTATCCGGATATCCAGTTATTACTTTCAATTATCCGGATGGTAAAAATTTAACGGACATCCGGATAATACGGATATCCTGATATCCGGATTGCATGCGCTAGCTGTGACATACGTAACGTACGGACAGACAACGGACTACGGAGCCCTAAAAATATTGTAGAAGCCGCTTCTATAATTCGTTAGATTTGCGTTGATAAGTACTAAAACAGCATTTATCCACTCTTACTGCAATAAGGTAACTACAATATCAAAAGTGGGTTTACAAGTACCTACAAGAGTTATCCGATGTTATAATATTACATTATAACACCGCAATTCTGCGCTCTGATTGTGTCAATTTATTATAACACCGCTAGAGAATCAATCGACACCGACGACAAGTAATTAGCTCAGCCCTCATTTCTTAAGCCCCGCCCATTGTTTCTTCCTTGCTTCTGATTTATTATTATAAATCAACAAATGATTTTGTGCAAACAAGCTTAAAATGCTGTTTTCAGTTTATTTCGACAAAATTGTGAATGATAATTGTGCATTAAATTTTAAGCTGTTTATTCATAAACCTTACTTATACTGAATCGTTGGCGTGAATTGCCAGAGACCAATATCTTTTTCACTTTTAACTTCTTAACAAGAAAAACAAAGTTAAGTTGTGCACTTTGTACCGGACGCCTGATGTTAAACCGTAAATATTATATATATTTTGAATTTTTATAAAAACACCGTTTATATCTAACGGTTAGATAATTTGCAAAACGTGCATCAAGATCAACACTTCCACATAATCAATACTCACCATACTACCAGTACCTACAAAACACAATCAAACACAACATGTCCAACCAAAAATTGTATTTACCTACTAGAATGCCGACATTGCCTGGCATTATACGTAGGTGAAACCAGAAACGCCTTACACATCCGAATGAACAACCTCAACATACATCAACTATACAAAACAACATCCTACCCATTCCCACACACACACACACCCTCACACACCCTTACACAACGTTACCTTCAACGACTGCTTCTCTGTTCGCATCATTCACTCCACCATTGACTGACATAGACCTAAGAACCTGGGAGACGTCATATATATAGACACTCGGTGCTCATTATGGACCTGTGCATGTGTAACCTAAGCATGAAAACATCTCCGTATACTGGACTCTATACTACTGGACTCGAACAGACAGCACTAACAGACATGACCCGACCGACCGACAAACTAGACCGGTCAAAATTCAAAGTAATAGCAACAACAGCATCGCACAACCACATAACCACCATCATCCATCATCCAAGAAAAGCAATAATTAGATAATATCAAAAGTAATCAACACCGATTATGTAGAGAAACCGATATTTTTATCTTTAAAAAAAAAAAAATAATATCATACCATCCATACCATCATGCCCAAATTATATTATGTCAATAATTTTTTGCATTCGACTGATGACAGCCCCGTACTGAGGGTCGAAATATATAGAGTATAATTTTATTTTTGTTTTAATACTAATAAATAATCATAGGAAGGAAATAAAGCTAAAATAAAATAAAACGTTTATAAATATATTATATTTTGCTTTTATAATGCAAAATATAATATATTTATAAACGTTTTAATCGCACATGCGAACCCTTACATGAAGAAAACAATAATTGCACCACACATAATATGTTATCACAAATTTCAAGATTACCAACGAAAACATTATGATCACTACGTTGATACTACATCGAGTAACGGCTTCAACAAGAATTGAACTAACTACTAGAGTGCAGATATTCGCCAGACTGTGAGCATCTTCCGACCAAGGCAGTCACTGCATTACTAACATCGGTACATTGCAGTGATTGGATACTTGGATTGCTTCTGAAAATTTAGTGAATAATCCAGAAGAGTTTATTCTGAAGACGCAGTTTAGTGAGGAAAAACGAAGCTGACTTTTGTATTATATTTTGTGTTCCAGTTTTTACTTTGTACGCTTAAATCAGGGTGATCTTTTTATCGCTACATAATCACTGCTCTTCCCTGCATTCTTTAGAGTAAACACGTATTTATTATATTATTTTCTCCACCTTGCAATTATTACATAACCTTAAAAGAAAGTTGTTATCAAAGTCAACTATCAATCAAAATCGAACCATAAACAATTAATTCTGAAATCTTTAGCCTGCCAGTAAAACATAAATTAAGAAACCTTAATGAAAGTAATACTCAACAAAATCAAAAACGATGCGAACAAACTTGGTCAATCCTTAAGCCATTTACAATATCTTGGAAAGTGCATAGAAATTGGCGCTACACCAAAAGGATTTATTCCTAAACGTGGGATAGAAGCCATCCCACCTATAATAAGACCAAATATAATAACAACCAACTTCATTAACGCACTCCACACAACACACATTCTCTACATACAATATCTACATCTATACACTCATCATACAAATACTCTCAACGATCTTCTTACCATCAGCCTCATTGCTTACCCACATATCCAAAACATCCTATCAACCGCAAAAATAAGACTATTTAATGAAAACACTTGTCAAGTAAAATTTCAGACCATAAAGATTTCTATAGATCAAAAAATATAAAATTACCTCTGCAGCATGACCAAATCATCACACTTAAAAATATTAAATACCAACCGACCTGTCTAATCCATTCGGCATACCCCTTCTACCTTAAATTCAAACAAAATAAAAGTTTAGAAACAATAGTAAACTTGTCGTCTCTGCAACTAACCAGTTGTGACAAATCAATACTGAACAAGGGGCTGACATTTTTTCCTACAGAAAAATTAAATCGCATCAAATTAGTTAACGACTTTGTCAGTTGCGTTCGAAAATTAAAATGGCAGCATTACTGGCAGACACATCAACACCAAAACAATATTCCAACACACGCAGCGTTGCAACCGTTTAAACTAAACTCCCAAAACGAACCACCACCACCACTTCCTCCTAGCCACCCTCTAGAAATCTTTATAGCCAACATCCTAGCCAAACTATCGGACGATCATTACATAAACACGCTACAAGACCCATTCAAAATTTAACGTTTAAAGAAAAAGATTCACCAAATAATCCAGATATTATAGTCTTACCAGCAGACAAAAGTTTGGCCACAGTTATAATGAATAAATTGGACTATACAAATGAAGGACTGAGATAACTGACGGATACAACTTTTACCTGAGCAATCACACTTCATTAAAATTCACCCACG
Organism: Ypsolopha sequella; assembly: GCA_934047225.1. Classification (NCBI taxonomy): domain Eukaryota; kingdom Metazoa; phylum Arthropoda; class Insecta; order Lepidoptera; family Ypsolophidae; genus Ypsolopha; species Ypsolopha sequella. The sequence goes on from OW203987.1 coordinate 17,027,960, forward strand.
AAATTTCGTCTAAAAAAATCACATTCCATGACGTAGAATTAACCATAAATAACAACAACCATATCTCCACTTCCGTCCATTTCAAACCCACTAACAAACTACAATATTTAGATTTGCATAGCTGTCATCCGGCACATATTAAACAATCCTTTGAGGATTCTCTTTCGCTCCGTGGCCGTCGGATCTGCAACAACACAACTAAACAACTATCATAACACAATTCACAAAGCACTTCTCAACAGAAACTACTCAAACCAGTTACTACAAAAACATTTACTCCAAATACCAAGATTCCATAGAAACAACAGACATACAAAACCAACCAACCAAACACGACGCATCACTACATATTTTCACGGCAGTCATAAACTCAAAACACTCAACAAAGACTCTTTACCTATCCTCCGGCAAAGCGACGAAACAAAACAGCTACTACCAGCTACTACCTAATACTCTTCAAATATGTAATAGACAGAACCGAAACCTTAAATGCACACTCAATAGGACGCAACAACTCACCATCCCCAACAACCCCAGCAATTCATCTCCTGCTAGTCTAGCATAGCAAACCATATCAAGCTCGATAGCGCGTGATACAGTGCTCTTTCTCACTCTGTTGATCTACCTCGAGAGGGATAGAGGTGTTGTATCAAGCGGATAAAGCTTGATATGGTCTGCTGTGCTAGACCCCCTGGAACATCTCCTTGCCGACGGCCACGTTGCAAAACATGCATCATGATCAACACTTCCACACATATCAATACTCACTTTACTATCAGCACCTATAAAACACAACCAAACACAACATGTACAACCAAAAATATTATTTACCTTCTAGAATGCCGACATTGCCTGGCATTCTACGTAGGTGAAACCAGAAACGCCTTACACATCCGAATGAACAACCACAGACATACATCAACTATACAAAACAACATCCTACTCAAACTACCTACAACGTTACCTTCAACGACTGCTTCTCCGTTCGCATCATTCACTCCACCATTGACTGACATAGATCTAAGAACCTGGGAGACGCCATATATCTAGTCACTCGGTGCTCATTATGGATCGGACTCAACAGACAGCACTAACAGACATGAGCCGACCAACCGACAAACTAGACCGCTCAAAATTTCCACATAATAGCAACAACAACATCGCACAACACATAACCACCATCATCCATCATCCAAGAAGAGCAGTACATAATTAGATAATATCAAAATTAATCAACACCATCTGTAGAGAAAACTTTTTTTTATTTTTATACAAGTGTCACTTTTACTTTTTTATTATCATACCTAATTTATATGTCAATATTTTTTTGCATTCGACTGATGATGGCGCCCCATACCGAGGGTCGAAATATATCGACTATAATTTTTTTATTGTTTTAATACTTATAAATAAATAGGTTAGAAAATTTAAAATATAGGTACTTATTATTTTTATTTGTCCCATAATAAATAATATTAGGTATTTACCTACTTTCAGTCTGGGTCTGAAGTAGTTAAACATTGAACATAACTAACTTTACTCTCATCGATAGTACCGCCATATTCCAAGACGTCTTTGTCTATAGCATGTTGTTGGGGTTTAAACGTTCTACGGGCTTACATAAGTTTCGCTACTCACCAATAGAGGTCAGTGATGCCCATACCTACCGATTCTTTGTCCAACGTTGTTATGTGCATAGATAATACACCGTTAGGGATATGACTTATGTGCAATGTCCTGTCCTGCTTGAATTGAATAACCTGATTTTTTTCAACCGATGTGAAAGTTCAAGCCTTTTTGTTGCCCGTTGTAAGCATGATAAGTTTTCAAATCAAACACGACTCAACACTCGATCGAAAGCAAATGCCCACAGACATCCCACAACAAGCAGGACAACAAGAATTTGTGAAACAAGATTTTGGAAACGGCGCTAGAGAGAGAAATGCTAAAAGATCGTATGTAATAATTGGTTCCTTATAAAGTTAGTTTAGTTAAAGGTTAAAAACATCTGCACTGTTTACCTACCTTTCTTACATATTTTTAAAAACGTACTAAATCAAGTAAGCACTAAAACTAATTTTATTAGTAAAGGTAACCTAACAAATTTATTGTTTTCGGACGGTGTAAGTGTAAGTTTGGAAAGAGAGAGACTGAATGCCATACTTACTCTTTGCTGAATGCTAAATCAAAATCAAAAACATACGATAACTATACTATCGAATTCCGATTGTTTAGGGATATGTTCGCACTAGAAGTGATGACACAGTTCGTAAATAGTTCAATATGTACCCACTAAAGGCAGTTTTGAGAGTTCAGTTTTTATCTGTTTTTGATGATAGGCATCTAGTCCAGTTGGCAAACAAAGATACATAATAGAGGGGCTGGTCAGTGTCGATAAAGGGGCTTAGTCTTCTGTGCTGTAGGATTTCTGGATTGTCATAAAAATAACTATGAAGGTAATATATATATTACCTTATATTATATACGGCGGTCGCTCCATAACATTTGCGACAGCTGACTCGCAATACCAACCCACCGGCTCGTTTCTGCACTGAAGGATTTCTGAAATTTTTGATCTCCCTTTTCCCATAGGATCTCCTTATCTACACCTTAACCAAATTAACGTTTGTTCCAGGTGAGTCAATACAAGATGGATTTAGGAGTTGATCCTGATAAGGAGATTGATCCTGTTCTTTATGTGAAGTGTCGGCTGTGCATCAATGAAACTGGCACATTCCGAATACATCAGATATTCCAAGACCAAATCAAGTATTGCTTTGATATAACTGTAAGTTTACTTTTTTTATTTTGAGTTCAAATTTAATGTCTGCTTGAAAACATTGAAGCAAAAATACATAAATAAAAATGATTTAACTTGTCATTAAAATGTATTGGCAGAACCAAAGCGACTAAGCAAATAATTATTTAATACAATTATTATTATATTTTTATGTTTTGCAGTGTGTTTAAAATCTCTCTTTTTTATATTTGTTGGATAGTTGACTTTTCTGTTGATGCCCCCATAGAGAAGACCAAAATATATTGAAAATATATGTTATATTGTTAAATATAAAGTAAAGCTTACAAAAAGCAAAATAAATCTTTTTTCATATTTTTTTTATTTCAGGTAAGACATCTTGATGGATTGCCGCAACTCATTTGTAGAAAATGTAAAACTGTATTGAGTGATCATTCTGCTCTGAAAAAAACATTTATTGAGAATCAAACAATATTAGTTCAGAAATTTAATGAGGTAAGCTTTGTTGTGATGTGAGTGATTGATAGTGCAGGTAGTGTAGGTAGTGTAGTGTAGTGAAGATAGTGCAGAAAGAGGAAACCCGCAACTTCATCCGCATGAATTTGGGATATATACAGCTCATGTACCCATTGGGAATACATTTTTTGGCTAGCCTTCGGTACTAATGGTAACGCCTTTTGAGTTATTGATTTTTTTGGTGATACATGTGATTAAAATAAGATGTTCTGCGTTTGTCGGAAAAGCGTAGTTTTTGAGATATGATTTTTAAAAATTTCAGAATTTTTCGAACTGGAACGCAACTTTTTCGTTTTTCGATTGAAAAATGTTGCGATTTACGCGTAACCGAACGCATTATAAAATTTTACACATATTATTTATTCTATTTCGTTTTTTCTTTAATTTTTCTATTGAAGTACTCTATAATCTATATCTATTCTATACAAATAATTAAGTAGTTAAAATTTTTGTCTGTCTGTGAGCAAAGGCTAGTAATGTATAAAATAGGCCGAATCTGTTGCAAGACCGAATCGGTGCACCCCGATTCCACCCAGTCTTGTGGCTACTTGTGCTTTTCCGACAATCCCCCCAAAGGGGGAGGGGGTTCTACACCCCCCCTCCCCAGCCCTTAACTGTTGTTTACCATTAGTACTAAATTCCTTCCCATTTTTATACAAAAGTTTACATTGTGTTTTTGGTACATATGTTCTAATTTCATGTATTTATCTTCAGCGCTTTAGGCTGTGCTGCGTGTTGTCTGTCAGTCAGTCAGTTATGAAACTTTTTATTTATATATACAGAATGGTCCAAATAGTGACGTCAAAGAATTGTTTATACATATACAGGTTGGTCCAAAAGGTGAAGTCAAAAATTTTATTTTAGATCCCTCATGCCTGGGTGTATCCGAAAATACCCCATGGATGTTCCGCGATTTTTAGCAGTTTAGAAGCTTAGTACAAATGGTGGCCATAAAAAAATAAAAATAGCTAAAACAATTTTTTTGGACACAATTTTTTCGTAGCTCATTTTCACCTAAGTAGGTTTGGAAGCCCATTTAATCGAAAAATTGCCTATTAAGAACAATTTTTTTTTATTATTTGGGAAGCTAATAAATTGTTAGAGTTTTTAAAAGTAGTTTGAACCTATGATACATCCATTTTTGATTGTTAAGAGAATTTTGAAATCTTAACTCCGTTCAACTCAAACCTAAAACTTTCACTTTCGACCCTTTTTTCGGTAACTTGTAATGAAGAATGTCTTGTAGTTGATTATTATGTATCAAAGAATAACTCAATACGACTATAGAGAAAAAAATACAAAAAAACTTACACTAAGTATGTAACATTTCTCCGGTAGAAAATTCGCAAATATACATTTAAAAAATCATAACTTCTAAACTGCTAAAAATCGCGGAACATACATGGGGTATTTTTGGATACACCCAAGCAAGAATAATATAAAAAAATTTTTTTGACGTCACCTTTTGGACCACCTGTATTCCTCACATTTAAGTGTATCCGAAAATATGCCATGTATGTTCCGCGATTTTTCGTAGCTTAGAAGTTGTGATTTTTTAACGCGATTTTGCAAATTTTCTGCCGAGGCAGCTTAAAAACATCATAACTATTTTTATAGTAGGGACTTTTGTAAGTTTTTATGCAGAATGATGGGCTTAAGTCACTATTACATACATAAAATAATTAACTAAATTTTAGGTTTAACTATGCGTCGTTGGCAGTATTGATTGTATTTCGTCACCCGGAAAGCACGAGAACTTGCCCTCAATAATAAGCGTAGAAAATAACAAAAAAATCACAACTTTGACATTACACCGTAATTATGTGTACTGCTACATAAATAATAGATTTTATTTCAACTCTATATGATACGTATTTTCGGAGTTATTAAAATTTGAAAAATAATGAAAACATCGCGCCGCACTCTAAACTTCAAACCTCGGTTCCGTCAGGTCAGTGAACTCTTGACTTCACGTTTGCCTCAGTGTAGTCTGTTGTACGTAGAGAATCGGTCGTTTCAAGTGTTTTCGAGTGATATCATTTATAATGGAGCACAGTTTTGACCGTGGTCAATCCGATAACTTGTCTATGATAGATACTATTACGTTTATTATACGTGTTTAGGGTTCCGTAGTACCTGAAAGGTACAAAAGGAACCTACGAGGGTGAATCCAAAAGTTCTAAACCCGACCTACCAAGAGGTATCAAATCTTTTTAAATCTACCGTCATTTGTTAGTATGTTTTTTCGTGATTGATTGTGTGAAGTTGAAGTTCGATACTGCAAGCTATTATTTTTTTGTGATATTTTGTTTAACGCAGTCTGACGGGATTTTTCACAATGGAGAAAATTGAACACTGTGCTGTGATTAAGTACCTCAATAAAAAAGGTCTTTCACCTAAAGAGATTCATGATGATATGGAAACAACATTAGGGGAATCTGCTCCATCGTATTCCACTGTCAAAAAGTGGGTAGCTGAATTTAAACGTGGTCGGGAGACCATTGAAGATGACCCAAGGAGCGGAAGGCCTTCAACGTCTACCACTAAAGAAAACACTGACAAAATTTGTGATCTCATCCTAGGAGACCGACGATTGACCATTAGCAGGATAGCTGAGATCACAGGCATCAGTTATGGCCGAGTGCAAAACATTATAACTGTGGAATTGGGGTTCCGTAAGGTTTCTGCTCGCTGGGTCCCAAGATTGCTTTCAGCTGACCAAAAACGAGTTCGATTCACAATTTCGCGTGACTGTTTGGAACTTTTTGAGGAAGATGCTGGGGATTTTATGTCTCGTTTTGTTACCATGGATGAAAGCTGGGTTCATCACCATACTCCTGAAACAAAACAGCAATCCAAACAGTGGAAAAGATCTGGCTCACCCACGCCGAAAAAGGCCAAGTGCGTTTTGTCAGCCAACAAAGTCATGGCATCTGTTTTTTGGGATTTGAAGGGAGTTATTTTATTGGATTATTTACCTAAAGGTGAAACTATAAATTCACGCTATTATTGTAACCTATTACGAAAACTTTGCGAAGAAATAAAAGAAAAACGGCCGGGGACGTTACGTAAGAGAATTTTGTTTCATCAAGACAATGCACGAGTTCACACTTCGGTTGAAACGATGGCTGTGATCCATGAATGTGGTTACGAGTTGCTGCCCCACCCACCTTATTCGCCGGATTTAGCCCCCTCGGACTATCATCTCTTTCCAAAATTAAAAAAACACTTGGGGGGATCTAAATATTCGACTAGAGAAGAAGTGATAGTTAATGACTATTTTGACGACCTTCGGGAATCGTTTTTTTTCGAGGGTATAAACAAGTTGCAGGTCAGGTGGAAGAAGTGTGTTGATCTAGATGGAGACTATGTCGACAATAATAATAATTTTGAACCCACTTTTCTTTCATTTTCACGGTTGGGCTTAGAACTTTTGGATTCACCCTCGTATATGGCGAGACTCCGTTGTCCGTCCGTAAGTCACAGCCTGGTAACTTTAGCAGCGTTAAAGATAAAGACTTGAGATTAGGCACAAAAATTGCATTAATTTGTCCACACAACACGGTGTACAAAAATTTAATATTTTAAATTGTTCAAAATAAAATACAATAAATACGATATGGTTCAAAATACAGTATGGATATCGAATTGTACATATTAAAAAGTTGATTGTAATAATACATACCAATTATATTTATTGGCTCTGATTTCGGGAAATTTTTGAAAAACCACAGAAAATGTACGTGCCTCCCCTTATGTCCGAAACTGGTGGATCGAAAAATGTGGAAAAAATGTCGATTATAGGTTAGGTCATAACTCATAACTGGCCAATTACAGGAAAACTATAGCGATTAAAAAAAGTTGAACACGAACGAGAAATTAAAAAAAAATGTATTTTATAAAAATACAATATGGGTATCAAATTGTAGGTTAAATAATAAAATATTTTTACAAAGCTGATTGTTAAAAATATAAAATTTCGACAAATCCTTATAAAATCACATAAATTGTATCTCCCACCCCTTATCTCCAAAACTGGTGGACCGAAAAATATGAAAAAAATCATGATAAACATAATATATAATGCAGATTTACGTAAAGATTACAGGAAAAATATAGCGGTTGAGAAATTCATGAATAAAATTCCCAAAGCTGTCGAATTACGGAACCCTAGGTATGCGAGTCTGACTCGCACTTGACCGTTTTTTCTCTTTTGATATAGATTTTGTAATTAATAAGATCTTGTAATAATTCCTTTGATAATGCCATAAAGGCGAAATCGGTCAGGAAGTTCTAAATTTTGTGTGATAGTACAAGTAATTTATTGTCCATACTGTATTCCAAGTCCTACTAAGTGCAAACAATCAACAGTATAAACAAACACTGTACAGTATTTGTATCTTCATTTTTGAGAAGACTTACGCTAAAACTTGAAAATTAACGACGCGCAAGATACTTTTGCATAGAAGGTCAGGGATGACGTAGCACGCGTAATTCTGCGACCGGGCGAAACCTGAAGGGGGCGTGGCCTATTTTGAAATCTTCAGAAATTCATTGTTAATTCATTTGAAATGCTAGGGAAATATTTTTAATGCCATTATTTAAATTCAGATTAGTCCGATTTTATTAAAATACTAGTGTTTTGCGTGGTGCGCATCGTTATCTTTATACGTTATCTTTGCCTGCATGTCTCATATAGTTTATTTCCCTTTACAGTCTGTAATTAATTAATGTTAACTCTTAGAGGAATCACAAGTTAGGTAATTATACTAATTAATTAAATTATAACCTACCACCACGACAAATATCATTATCACTGTAACACCATGCTTCACCATCATGCAAGTATTCATTTATTTTATAATGTGCCTTTTTCAGTAGGCCCTGCTTAATATATTGTTTAAACTTATTCTCTGACAAAGTAAGGACCTTTTTTGGAAGTCTATTGTAAAATCTTATACCATGTCCTACGAAAGAGGTACTCACTTTGGCGGGTCTGATTTTTGGAAAAGCCAGTTTATGCTTATTTCTGGTTTCCTCACAATGTTGCTCCCAAGCCTTGGGAAAGACTCAACATTTTTTCTGAAATATCTAAGGACTTGGTAAATATATTCACAAGGAACCGTTAATATATTAATTTGTTTGAATTTTTCTCTTAATGAATCCCGGTGCTTCATATTATAAATAGCCCGAATTGCTCTCTTCTGCAAAACAAAGACTGCGTCTGTATCCGCGGCTCTACTCCACAACAGCATACCGTATGACATAATGCTGTGAAAGTAACTAAAATAGACTAGTCTAGCAGTATCTACATCAGTAATTTGCCTTATGCGTCTAACAGCGTATGCGGCCGAACTAAGTCTACCACATAGGGCTTCAATATGGGGACCCCACTGAAGACGAGAGTCTACCGTAATGCCCAAAAACTTAGTTTCGTTAACTAACTCCAGCTTGGACCCCTGCAAAAGCAAATTACCATCTACTTGAATTACATTTGGTAACGTCTCACTAAAACGTCCAAAAACCATGTCGAATGTCAAAAAATGTCAAATGTCAAAGTTTTTCCCCACTCAGTATTAGACACTTGACATTGTATTCTTTCTACGGTATTCATACATTACTACCATGTCAAAAGACTTCTTCAAACTAAACAACCATGTCAGTCAGTCAGTGAGTGAGTTACCGTTTTGTAGCTTTATATATATTCAACAATCAACAATCAATAAAATAAATACCCTTTTGAACCTTATTGCGGGCGCCGTATTGGCAACCTTCAATAGGAAATAATTATTAAGAAATGTTAAGATAATCTAAATGTGTGGAAAAACTACTGCCAACAACAAAAACAAAAAAAAAAACTATAAAATAAATGTGTGGACAAAGTTCGTACATAACAGGTTATCGACAAAATGGTTGATAGTGAAAATTTTTGGTTTGACTTGGACACAGTTAAATTTTCAAAATTCTGTTAAAAATACAAAATCGATGTTTCATAGATTCAAACTAATTTGAATGAAAATAATGAAATGTAAACAGAATTAAATAAATAGCGAAAACAATTTTTTTTAAACAAAATTTTTCTTAACGCATTTTTCACCCAACTAACTTTGGAAGCCGATATCATCGTAAAATGGCCTATTAATAAAATTTCCTTTTCTTATTATTTGGTAAGCTGATAAACCGCTGAAGTTTTAAAAATTTATTTGTATCTATGGATTATTGTGTCTTAACCCAACCAGTGTCAGGCCCTTCAGTTTTGCCGCGCACAGAATGTCACAATAAAAATGGCGCCAGAAAATTCCTACGGTTCGGATTTAGAAATCCATGTATTTCGTTATGTTATGTTATATTTAAGACATGGTGTTATATATCACAAGAAGCGCAATCAAATTTACTACATGCTTATTTATATATACCACTTATCTCGATAATAAAAATATTTAGGCATCTTCTCTAAAACATCTACAACAATATTACGCGGCTATTTTGTTAATTAATATGTTATAAGTTATAACACTAACTTATTACTATACGTTTATTGTTCAAAAAGAGCAAATAATTACAGACGTAAAAACAATGGCGGCCGACCAGTTCGCCGTGTTCTGTTTACTAGCCGATTTTATACAATTTATTTTAAAGGTGATTGGTTCATTCTAGACCAATGAAATGATACTTCGAATGGAAGCCAAACAATCAACGATCATTTTAGTTTTTTTTTGTGGCACTACCGATATGCAACTTAAGAAAAATACAACTCTGAACATAGCCGCTATTAACGCACGCAGACTTTGCGTGAGAAACACTGTGAGTACTTTTTTCAACTCACGCAAAGTATGCGTGAGTGACACGTGTTGGGTTCGCGAACATACATGGCATATTTTCGAATACACCTAGGTGTGAGGAATTTCTAAAAAATTCTTTGACATCACTATTTGGACCATTCTGTATATATTTTCTTTTTATCTACTTATGGGTATAGATCTGCTGAATTGAATCTGTAGGAGATAATAAAATTTAACAACCACATTTTAAACCAAACAACAGACTGCGCTTAAGCAGTTGCTGTCGACCAATTTATAAAAATTTGCCTACCAATATTTTATGAATTTTGTATAGTAAACATAATTTCTTAAATTTTCAGTCAATTGCTGCAAATTCAGCAAAAAGTAAAGAAATAGAAAAAAAATTGAGTCCACGCAATGACATTAATAAGCCAGATATTGAAGAAAATAAAACCCAGACTGTGAGGAAAGACAACTCTTCGACTGATGATGAGGCAGAATGTATAAAACCTATAAACCGAAAGACACCTAAAAGAAGAAAAAACTTGATTTTGTCAACAAGTTCAGCTTCTAGTAATGAAGAATCTACAAATGTCCAAAGTTCACCAACTCTGAAAGAAGAATCTAAAACAAACCAAGAAAATAAAAAAGATAATGTTTCACTACCATGGGACCTCAGCTTTGAGAGAAAGTATGTTTGCAGATTTTGTGATCTCAAGTTTTCCTCTCATGAATTAATCGACATGCATATCAAAGAACACTCTAAATTGATGACGACTCATAAGAATTTGATTAAAAAGCATTGCAAGATACTGATGGAAAGAGTGGAGGTGAAGCCAAACGTGACAGGGGACACAGATTCTGTGGTTATAGCGCCTGATAACATTGTTTGTGATGAAGGGAGTGTCAAGTACTTCATTAGATATCAACCAATTAACAACATTAACACCAATAATGTTTACCAAAAAACATATTCAAACAAGAGAAATCGAAATTCGACTTCAAAGAGAATTATCTATAATGACTCTACTGATTATGACAATGACGACGATGATGATTTTAAGCCAGTTAAAAAGAAAAAACATATTCGATCAAGAAGTTCGTCTAACGAAACGGTCGTACTAGAACGAAATAATGCTAAAAGATCTGATGATGTAATTCCCAAAAAAAGAACAAAGAAGCGTTTTGAGTCACAAGACGATTCACTCGAGGAATCAATATGTATTGATGATTCATCTAATGACAGCAATGCAGTTGCAGTGCCTGGCGGTCAGCAGAGAGAACAAAAAATGATACAAGATATCACTCTAGGCTGTTATAAAAAGTATTTGTGTGGGAACAAGGATGGCGACAAGTCTAGTAAGGATGATGACTTGCTTAATAAAAAACTCCTGAGTACTGGAAGAAAAGTGTTGTCTACTCAGGGTACCACCACCAACGGTCTCACAAAGTATTTGCATCATAAACATTTGCATACATGTTGGGTTCCAGTTAACAAACAGCTAGCAATAGGAAACAAAACTGTTTATGTGAGAATAAACACCAAATTAGATGCTATCGAAAATGATGATAACTCAAATGGCTGGACTGTTATTAAGAAAAATGAAGACTTTGAAAAACATCAAGAAGCTGCTGAAACACCGGAACCTTTAAGTGCGATTACTGATGAAAATAATGAGGACCCTCCAATTGAGGAAGTTAGCAATCAAGATAAAAATGATGAAAAAAAAAGTGATGAAAGTGAGAAAGTGAAGAAATCCAATACACAGAATAAACCGGCAGGTATTATACCAGCCGCAAATATTACAGGAGCTGATTCAACAGCTGCAAATATTACGGCAGCTGATATACCAGCGAAATTAACCAAGAATGTGAACGTAGACAGTTCTGAAACTTCAGATCCACCGGCTAAAAGTACTGAAAAGAAAGCTGATCCTGTGGTGCATTACGAAAATAAACTACTCAATGCTAATCCTGTAGCAAATCCAAAGCAGCTTCCTAAAAAAAACACATTCCACGATGTTAAACCTAATGTCTCATTGCTTCAAGCAGAGTTAGATGAAAACGGCAGAACCAAACCACCAGTCGAAAGTACTGGCGAATCTATATGCGTCGATTCCGATGAAGAATCTTCGTGTATGTCAATGCCTATAATAACGTTTACAACATCTTTAGCTCAAAATTCTGATCCGGGCGCAGGACAAATTAAATCCACTGAATCTGAAAAAAGTTGTAAATCTAATGAGCCAACTCCCGAGTCGGCCAAGGAAAAAGGAAGTGCCAAAAAAGCTGTTCCACGCATAAAATGTAAACCTGTGGCTGAATTGATGGGGCCCCAAAATGGTGTGGATAACGCTGCAAGTGCCGTTTCAAACAAGCGACAAAGTCTGACAGAAATTGAGACAGTACAGAAGGGAATTAACGTAGCACCGCAAGGGGGGACTTACATAGCACCGCAACTGGCAGTTTACTCAGCGCCACAACCAAGTCTTCACATAGTGCCCCCGGCAGGACCACCTGCGCCTTCCAACTCTTTACATGTACAAATAGACACTGGCCACATCACAATGAATTCTGTTGATCTGCCAAACACGTTGACAAAACATCCTATTGAATATTTCAAAACTTTATTAAAGATGCATGGAATAGTTTTACTTACTACAGTAAATGTGGCACTGGCAAAAGAATTTGTATGTCTAGTGAAATTTCGACTCGATGTTAGCCAAAATGAGAAGTCGATAATTCTCAGTCTCGCTTTATTTGCATCGCGAAATGTATTTTGTATCAAGCTGAGAAACTCGCCAAGCAATGACGAAATGGATATAGATAAATTACCAGCGACTTGGCAACTGCATGTGCTAAAAGCCTTCCGCGGTGAGGTGTCTGAGAAAATATTGCAGTACGCAAGTAAAGTCTCCAACATTGTTTCTGACCATGCCAAAACTTTCGTATTACTCCTAAAAAACATTGAATACAAATCAGATATTACTGGTAAATAATAATATTGTTGATTTGTTTGTGCAACAAAAGAATACTAAGTAATTTCTGAACTAATATACCTACTATTCTTAAGTTTATAATGTTAAAGTTTTTCTTTGTGAATCCAAATTTTGTTTCATTTATTTATTATTTATTTTCGAAATATTAAGCTTTAAACTGCTAATTTTTGTTAAAGTCAAGTAACCCCCTGCCAGTTAAACGGTTTTGGAAATGTGAAATAATCCACGGCCGTAGTTTATATAACGAGTTAAAAGGAAAACTATCACAGCTAGGTAAGTAGACTTAACGAGTACTTAACTTATAAAAGTTAAACTATGAACTCAATTAATATGTTCATATTAACAAACAAAAAGCTCCCTTCTATTGTGACGGGCAACTACGGAAACCTACACAGCGCGTGGACCGATACGCACTTGGCCGGTTCTATTTGCCTTTGTATTTGCTCCCTTGTTTTGGCGATATATGAGTTGTTTAAGTGGACGTCTTGTCTAGTCGTCTACATAATGTAGGTTCTGGCAAATGTAATAGTAATAATATTTATTTATTTAACATCAGAAAATCAGAACCTTAATCTACTTACTAACAGTAACACCCATATAAAACGATAAAATGCCTAAAATAATTTTAACTAATATAAAATATAAAAATCTACAAACTTAAAAACAATTTTGCTGTAAGCATTGTCGTCTGTAAAGAAACAAAAAATGTCTGGAAGAAATCGCTTAAGCGATAAGGCCACCCATTCTACCCTTTTCTGATAAAAATATTTTATAATTTTTATTTTGGTGCACAATAAAGAGTATTTATGTTATATCTTGATAATGAGTGACTATCGCATACGATTGTACGGATCTCTATCAGAAACGCATGGTATGTGTGCGAACCACAATAAACTCAATTTGCTATCGCAGGCTGCTGCAAGCAGTGGCAGCAGTCCCGCTGCCCGATTCTCAAGACTCGCCTCAACACTCGCCTCAACACTAACGGAGAAGGTGCAAAGATGAGCTGAATGCCTACGCTGAAGAATCCTGGGAGCGCCACGTCGAGTCCGTAAACGAACACGACCTCTCCGTGCATCGCCTATGCCGGCAATTTACCGCTCCAACCCGTTGGACTACTGCTGGGCAGCGACCGCCTCCCAAGGTTCAAATCCCAAAACCGAGCAGAAATCTTCGCCGAGAGCCTCGAAGTTCAACTAAGCTAAACCCGACCGATGATGTGGAGCACGTCAGAACATAACCCAATGTTCCTGTTTCCAGGAACAACCACCATCCCATCCCCGTTTCCACCAATCTATTGGTATCAAAGGGGGAAGCCGGAGGAACATGCACGGAGGGCGGGCCTTGTTTCTTCTTTTGCCCGATGGCACTTCTTGAGTCCCCTACACCGCATACTATTTTTTGGCCCAAGTCCCAGCCACCTCTCCCCCTTTCAGGGGGCGTGGCCTACTTCCAGCTCTCTTGGTAAAGAAGACACCACAAATTACGCCTTCGGCGCCGAGTTGCACACTATTCGTAGAGTAAGAATTTAATAATAAGGCAGGCATTAGCCCACCTGCCACAGCTTGCGCTTATCGTGCCAGGCACGCGCGAACTCCCGTAGCCGTCTGAAGTTCGCCTCCGAGGAGACGAGGTCGCCATAACCAACTGGGCCCTGTCCCGGTCCCAGTATGCCCTGCAGCATCTTCCCATGCTCTTCGGCCTACAGAGGACAGTCCCACAGAACGTGGTGACGGTCCTCCTCCGCCAGACCGCACTCGCACAACGACGTCTCGCACAACGCCATGTCGCAAAGCCGTTTGCGGAAACATCCGTGCCCCATAAGGAGCTGCGAAACCTGGTAGTCAGGCTCCATCCACCCGTAGTTGAGTCGTGCTTGCACGTCGGGGAAGAACTGAAACAGTTCTCTGCCCCGTTCCTCACTCTGCCATCGGTCCTGCCAAAGAGCAATGATCTAAGCCATAGTTGTGCGTCTCCTTCCTCCCAATTCGGTCTTGGTTGCGAATGCTCGTGCTTCGTCAAATCATGTGGCGCGGGTTACTTCAAGGTCGGCCGGCAGAACGCCCGCCGGCACCCCGCCGGCACTGGTAGTGCCGGGGTGCTACTAGACCTGTAAGCCTTGGTCAGCAGGATAAGGGCTGTTCGTTGGGTTCTCAGCAGAGAGGAACGCACCGTGTGAAAAGTCACACGATGGAACCAGACCGATGCCGCATAAGTTACGGTGGCCACATACGTTCCTTTATACAGGATTTTGAGCGCGCGGTACCCGACGCCCCAGTTTGATGCTGAGACGCGGCTCATCTTGCCGAAACAGTTTGCCACGCGCTCGCCGATCGATAGAGCGTGTGGCGCAAAGGACAGACTGCGTCACGTTCTTGATGGAGTCGCCATCCATCTTTATGGTCGAAGGGTGCTGAAACTTCCCCCGGACTGTCATGGTTAGCGACTTGGCCAGCACAGCGGCGGCTGTGCGTTCAATGACCGCTCTGGACTGAGACTCTATCAAGACAGTGACGTCGTCCGCATAGGCTGTGAGCGCCGTGTGCTGTGGTAGTGGCTATCGCAACAGTGTTCCACAGTGTGGGTCCAACTACAGATCCCTGAGGACACCCTTAGTAGACACCTTCCATTCCACCAGGGGGCCCACAAACATGCCCACACGGCGGTTCGTAAAGTAATTAGTCCACCAGCATCTTGTAGATGTTAGGGGGACCACCTCCACGTTTCGCCTTGAGCCAGACCATGGGCCACCAGGCGTTATCGAAGGCACCCGAGATGTCCAGGAAAATGAGCTGGACGTACTTCGCTTTCGAGTCCTGTGCACGGCGCACAATGGCGTTAAGCGCCGTTACTGTCGACCGACCTCGAGTAAATCCATGCTGGCTGTCTGAAATACCCCCAGAGAAAGGGGCACAGGCCAGCATGATTCGTTCCAGAATTTTGCCCAAGACAGAAAGAAGAGTTAATGGCCTTCGGATCGGTCAGTGGCTTGCCATTTCCCTTGGGCAGGACAACTAATTTCCCGGATTTCCAGATGTCGGGGAATTTACCTTCATTAACGCATTTTGCGTACATGAAGGTCATCTCAGCGGCCGCCACCTCCCATACCAGTTTGACAATCTGCGCTGTAAAGCCGTCAAGTCCCGGTGCGTTATTTTTCAAACTTTTTATGATCTGGCCCAGCATCTCGCGTGTAACGGGTGGTGCGTCGCGGCCAGATGGCACGCACGCCGCCTTGAGTCGAATCTGAGTGTGACGCGCGTTGTCCCGAGAGACGGAGTCATGGCGGCGCGCGCGTCTCCGGCGTAGCCCGCGACAAATTTAATGCGGTGCCAGATATAACGTTATTAGGTGGTCTGTGACGGCCGCTGCTGGCCTCTCTGTACGCTTGGCCCCAGGGGTCCACGTTTCCAGAGTCGGCTATGTTCCAGAAGTAGGTCATTTCCGCAGCATGCATCTGCCTACAGTATGCAGTTCTGGCCAGAAAATCTTTTTACGGGCACGTTGCCAGGCTCGACGCAAACGGTTGTGGGCGCTCCTTAGCACGTCCAGTTTGGGAGACCACCACTCAAAACCCTTGTCCCTAGAGGGACGGGATGTTCCGAATGTTTCAACAGCGGCCTGTTCAATGATCGCCGTCAGAACAGTCGAGTCCCACCTGAGTGATTACCTCGCCACTCCGATGAGGACCCCCTAGTCTTCTCGCCTGGCCAGGTGCAGCGCCTCATCCGCCGCATCAAGCTCCCAAGCATCACCCTCTCCCGGGTGGTCGCTGCCGTGACGCAATTATTCAACGGCATCATGAGCACGGGGAACTTCCCATTTAAATGGAAGGTGGGGCATGTGATCATGCTAACCAAGCCAGTCAAAGACTCTGGAGCACAATCGGCCCATCACCTCGCCCGGAACAGTTTGGTTTTCGAGCGGTGCATTCGAAAACTCTCCGCTCACTGGACCGTAAGCTATAATAAGAAGCAGTACACCGTCGCAGTACTCTTAGATATGGGTAAGGCCTTTGACAGATAATGGCATGAGTGGCTGCTATACAAGCTGTTGACCTCTCTCGCACCACGACGCCTCATCAGAGTATGATTTGGAATATTGATTTGGAGTAATCTGATTTGGAAGTGTCGATTTTAATCAGCTGCTGTCTACGGTGGAGATAGGAATTGAACCATGAGATTACCACTGGAGATACATTGAGAGACCTCAGCACGCCAACAAGTATGTTTATGTTTATGCATATAGTGAACTATTGGTATTTCCACCATTGTTCTTAGCTAAAAGTTTTATTTTGGGGTGTTTGTTTGTCAATATTTTGTTACAAATCCAAAGATTCGTCTTAAGACCGAGTTTCGAGCGTGCTTTCGTCTCGACCAGTCGTGTACACGTGGCCCTAAGCCCATTTCGGATCTCGGAACCGTGCGCATTGTTCGAGCGAGGGTGAACAATAGTTTTTTGTTTTGACCAGATTGCTTCGAAGCGGAAAACTGGGAAAGTGTTACTTTTTTAAATATAAAAAGCGAATTATAGTGCTGTGTTAAGATAAGTTGATTGAGTGCGGGTTGATTGTTGATCAGTGCGTGTTACATCTGAGGCGCCAGCCGCCGAAAGAGTGATCATTGGAGAGCAGAAAAAATTTGGTGATATATTTTCAAGTTGTTTTGCTAGATATACATATAACACAGACCCTAAGTCTACACTGCATCTAACATAAAATTTAGGTATTTTTTAATTGCTTGCCTCTACAAATCATCTGTCCGAAATTGATTTGCATTCGAACTACAACCCCTGACAAAGATCCTGCTGAACTATAACCCCGCGCGGCACCAACAAGTATACGGTGGTCGGTAGAGTATTTTGCCCTCTTTGTGAACCCAGGTCAATATCAACGATTGGTTCTACATATACATCTACAGCTATACTATGCATATTACACTTGTTCCAGGTAAATTTAGATAGCATTAAAATTGGCGCATCGAAAACGTACGTTTAAAATTACCAGTGTCGGGTGACCGGTATAATCTCACAGGAAATGACTAATCACCTAGGTACCTTCGGTACAGACTCCAGAATACAAAACAAAGATACGCGTACACATAAGTTTGAATTCTGAGAAGGTCTGGCTAAGCGTAATAAATCGTGGTACAGTGGAGACCCGATCAAGTAGACACATTGGACTTTGTACCTATCTTATATTATTCTCTATAGGGGCTAATTTCGTACTGCAAGTGAATAGATTGATGTGGTCTTCACTGTACCTACAGCTTGTTATTCCAAAAACGCGTCCCAAACTTTAAAAATAGGCAAAATCACAAAAGCAAAACATAGTAAAGTAATTTAGGAAAATTTTGGCTTACAAAAGAATCTTCTAAAATAGCAAAAAAGAGGTCTACCCAAACACGTGTGAAGTCAAAACTATCCAGATATCTTGTCCCTTACTTTATCTTAACTTCGGTCAAAACAATAAATCTTTATTCTCATATTTCTTTTTGTTGAAACTTCTTGCCCTTTTGAAAACAGTAACCGTTAAATAAAGTAACCATTATATCCATGGTAGGAGATGGGAACTGTCTTTACCGCGCAATTGTTCATCAAATTAATTCCCTTATGGGCCTTACTTTTGATTACCGGGCGGTTCGACAGGATCTAGCTACTTTCGTCTCTGAAAACCGCGACAACAGCAGAACATATTTAGCGTTACTGAATAACACGTTTGTAGGTCCGAACCACACAAACTTGACCCCAGAAAGACTAATCTCCAACTATATTGATCTACAATGAAAGGACAAGTTCTGGAAGGGAGAAGACATCATAAAAGCAGCGGCTGAGTTCCACCTGGTCAACGTAGACGACAACACCGCACCAACGGACCACCTTTTGTTTACAAACCAACGGGTGATCCAGTTTCCGGAAACATTCACAGTTTTTACGACAGAAACCACTACGACAGCGTCTCAATTAACAGTAACTCCACGGAAACATTAATAAGAAAACAAAAACAAAAGTATAGCCTTGGCCAATTGAACACTACACGCTTAAAGTCACAACTTTCAGAATTAAAACAAACAACTACTACTACCAAAGACGCCGAATCGGAAATAATTACACTATCACGTGAGCACCGGAGCCGACCCCAAAGACAGCAGCTGCAGCCTGAAAGCCCTCTGATACAAATCATGACGTACTTCTGACACTCCATGCAGCCTACAACTATGCAGAATCAAGAAGGAAAGCTGGCAAGATGTAAAAATGTTCACGAAAAAACAGAGGTTTTTGGAAAAACATTTCTGGAGACAGCAGAAGAAATCTACAATTTACCCAAAACAGATACAGAAGGGGAACTGGGGAACCCGAATGACAAAACAGATCCACACTTTAAAGCGCAGCTTCCAGTACACCCATATTTATAACACACAAACTATCGTATATATTTAATCCTTAAATGCTCACTTTACGATGCCTGAATTCGGGTGGGCCTCCAATCTCCCTTCACTCCTCATCATGCAGCCTGCCATTCGACAGTCCCCTCCTGTATACTACGTGGCTCACCGGTGTCTCGGGTCTTCGCACCCTTACAGCAGAACTGCTGGCTGGATGAGTCACCAGAACAGAACAGAACAGAAATCCAAAGAATCGTCTTAAGACCGTAAATCTCTACGAAAAAAAAATTGAAATCAGTGATGATGTGAAAGCTCTACACATTAAAAGACGATTCGAATTAACTTCACTGAAATCACTTATGAGAAATTTTGTCTACTTGAGTTGGCAACACCAAAAATTTAGCTATGTAACTTAAGCATCTTCGCGCAAGAATTAGTTGCCTGAAACCATTTTTTTAATATGTTCAGTAATTTAGAACTTGTAGTAATTTCCGCGACTCCATACGAATGTTCCCACAGTTCCCAGAGTCAATTTCATAATGTCTGTCGTAGGTACATTAGACGTTTTTTTCGCCTCCAAAATATTTCCATCATCAGTATATTCATAACCTACCCTGTGACGGAAGTTGCTGACCAAATCAACACCTTTTTTCAAAGTAAAGTTGTCGAGGATTTCCCGCGCTTTAGTGAAACTGCACCTTGGCTATTCTAGCGGTCTGCTGCGGTCAGATACCAGCTACCAACTAACCTTTTGACAGCCCATTAAGCTCATGGAATTTGTTGTTTTGTTGTGTCAAAAGGAAGGTGTTCGCTGGCCATGTTAGGCTAGCAGGACTATGTTATAAAAAGTTCGGCTTCAGATGGAAACCTAAAAAAAACTGTATACAAAATGAACATTTATTTAGTAAAACATACGATCACAACCTAACACTAAGTATGTAACATTAAATCACAGATAACGTTATCCGAGCGTCCATATCGTATCCACGTCTAATATAACTTGTTCGGGCTGCGAGTGCTTATGGAACATGAAGTATCCTTGTATTTGAGCTGGGCTTACATCCTTCCCCTTGGTGAGTACTCTGAAATCAGATGTTACTTTTAATGAGCGTTTTTCTCGTTGTTTTTTTTTCTTAGTTCTTAGCTTTCCTCCAGATGGCGCTGTCCATTTCACCATACATAAAATTTGTTTCGTAGCAATCATTGTCAAAGTGGTTTTTGCGTTTGCTAGGAATCTGTGCAAATTTGGTCTTTGATTCTGTTGCTAAAGAATACGACAGTGCCATCTAGGAATCTTATTTAACACTAAATTTGACATAAGGATAAACGCTCATTGACTGCCACAGTCGGATAGAGCTAAAAGGCACTTGAAAATTATTAGAAATTATTATACAGGTAGTTACGAGCGGTTTCGCAGCCGGATTGTGAAAAACCCGCCTTTTTTTATTTAATCGACACAGAACACTAAAATTCAAAATTCACTCAATAGTTATTCAACAAAACCTTATTACCTATGTATTGTGTATCGCAGTTTCCATTAGTTTCTGTAAATTAGAATTTAAAAAATTTTGAAATTAAAGAATTTTGAAATTCTAATTTACAGAAATGGCGCTTAAACGCTTAAATTAAGACGATGACATGAAGTAGATAAATGTAGACTTCAGACCCTCGTAGTATGCGTCGATTTCTTAGGTCATAGATGCCACAATGATGACCACGCAGTAAGTTCCAGCTAATATCAGACAAAATTGTGACATGGCTATCTTATACTGGATGGATTTTATGAAAAGCCGAAAATTGGTGTTCTTTTCTATGGAGCCGACCCTGAAATCGCGATAAAAAGTCAACTATTATTTTGGTTAAGTAGGTATTAAAAAAGATTTTAAAGGCTATTTTATTTTAGGTGCTGTCAACACTAAATGTTATTAATTGTATAATATTCAGGTGTGTAAATCTGTAATCTCTGCCTATCCATCTGGGAGACAGGCACGAGTACCTATATGTATGTATTTAAAATAGTCTTTAATGGTTGGGAACAGAAGCTTAATTTACTTTGGAAAAAAATAAAAAAAGCCTTCAAAATCTGCTTTATTGTACCTACCTTTTCTACGGAACAGCAGATTGTTGTTTTAGCGATTTTACGAGTATTAATATTTAGATATTAACTTTTAAACTAATAAAAATCCGCCAGTAAATGATGTAATTGCAAACTGCAAGCTGCATGGCCTAAAAGTGATATAGATCTAAATGTAATCGAACTAACTTTTCCGCAAACGTTTTGGCGAACTCAGCGGCCTGTCCCCCCTTGTAAAACCTGAGGAACATGAGCTCGATCTGTTCCCTGTCGCAGTAGCCCACGTACTCCTTCATGTCCACTCGTCCGGGACGGATCAGCGCTGGGTCTAACCTGAAACGTACAAAAAATATGTGAACGTACGTATAATATATTTAGGCAGAAATTGCGGCGAAAAGTGAGCACTAATATGGAAAAAATCCTGAAATAAGGTAACCACGAAATATGCCCCTACAATGCACGAAAACTGCGAAATATAGACACAGATGGCGTTGCATTCAAAACAGCCAAAACCTCGCACATCAGCTATGTTATTTGCTGAGCATTGTAATTCGTCCAAGAGCCAGGGTGACCGATGTAGCTTCCAAGATTTAGTAGGCTGAAATAAACGCTGCATCTACATGCCTCTGCATGTGGCTCAAGAAGTCATAACGTTCGTAACGTAAAATCCAAATATTTTGCTAATCATCGTCGCTGCATGCAGCCACTGCGCGTCGAGTATTTACGATTCACCAGTCCCCATTAAAACCTAAACAACCATAATATTATACTTTACACCCACATATTCGCCTTATTTGAATAATACAACGTTCTTAATGTCTTTGTGTTGACCGTGTCAAATTAAAGAGTTTTGTATTCGAAGTTGCAGTATGAGGCCACCTACCTTGCTGCCTGTACTGAATATTTTGTCGTTCCTGAAAGATGCAGTTTAACCAGCCAAGTAGCAACCTTGAACTTACGTGTTTCAATTTTATTACATCACTCGGATCATATTTCTATTTCTCTACTTACTTTAACCGTTCTTCGAAACTCGACGTCCCATACGTCAACAATAGGAAAATAGACGATCACATCACATTGGCTAAATAAATAATTAAATAAATACATACAAATAGACGAATAAAAAATAAAGGGTAAACCTTTTATTTTGTTACATCGCCCACAAATTAGTTGGTCGCGTCAGCACTTATCCCGATCGTTTCGGGAAGCACAGGTTTTAGAAAATGCCTTACCTTTCCAAGTAGTTTGTAGTCATGAAGACGATTCTAGCCTCTGTAGACGCGACTCCGTCCAGACAGTTGAGAAGTCCACTGAACGTGACTCGGTTGAGACCTTCGTAAGCCGCTTTCTGCGCCGACGTGTCTTCTCGAGATGCAAATGCTGCGTCGACGTCTTCGAGCAGGATTATTGACTGTTGAGGTGCTACACTGGAAGTTTTGAAGTGGTTTTATTCGTTACTAAAATACTAACCCTACGCCCGCGCCTTTTTTCTACACACTTGAAAATTTTACAAGATTTTATTTGTCGTTGTTCAAAAAGAAAACATTACCATGTGCTAAAATCTGTCAAATATGTGCTATATTTAGTCCCCTTTTTAAAATTATTTTCATGATATTTAACTTAATAATTCATCGCTTATAATGTAAATTACTATTGACCAGTGCTATATTATGATAAAATTTTAGGTATTAACCAATAGTGAAGAAGGGTCACGGCTTCCGGAATAGAAGAGCTTACTTAATTACTGTGAGAGAAGCGAGAAATGTGTTAGGATCGTTGTAGATAGAGTTTGGGCCAGGGCAGAAGGCGGGCGTGAAACTAGCTGTCAGTTGTCATCTGCGCAGGATACCCCGCGCACCCCTTTTCTTCATCAAAGCTCCGGTTAATGCGCTGTTCGCCATATTCACAAGGATTTTTTTTTAATTTCTTGCAGGCTATTTAATAGTTACAAATGTCAATTTTAATCAATTTCAGTTTTATGGAGTGGAGCCACAATTTTTTTTTTCAGGTTATGAAACATAATAAAATAACCAAGATATCCTTTGAATTCGTACGAAAAACAAATTAATTTGACATTGATTTTTATGTTTATGTCAAAGTAAAGAGGTACCTACCTAATGTGTGTAATCTACGCGTTAAAGAGAAGGAATTCAATATTATAATAAGGAATAAATATTATTTATATTTATGTAGTTTATTACACACTATGTATATTTTATATATTGTATTTACTTATAGTAAGTATTGATATAAATTTTTATTTTGTTATTAAACTTGTATAATTCTTTGTATATTCTTCTTCTCTGTGTACACGTGTATGATTACTCCGTTTATGTTACTTTTTCCTATTGTGATGGTTTTGCTGTCAGAAATCTCTGTTTAGAGATAAGCTCGCCAATGTGCATCTTTTTACTGTAATTTTGTTTATGTTTATATTCAAATTCAAAAAGTTTATTTTGCAAAGTAGGTATATATATAATACACGTTTCACAAGTCAAATTTTAATCTTATAAAAATATATGTAATAAAATAATAAATGTACATGAACTACTTAGATTAAATGTTTATTTAATTTATATATATACGATTAAAATTATAGGTAAAATATTATTATACGAGGTGAAATCCAATCAACCGCCCGAACCCATACCGGAGACCCGGCCAGGGATCAGGGACAAGGTTCAATGATCACCAACCGAGCCGATATTTCCGTGTGTGTACAATAAAGAATAAAGAAAGAAAGAGATATGACATGAGACATTAAATACGTAACCGATTCCCCTGTTCAGAAAATTCTAAAAATATATTGTTTAATCTTAAGTTATTTTGTTGCAGAAACAATGAAATAGGGCAAAAAAAATATCTTGAAAAAATGTTGCCACATACATCAGAATATTTTCCATATTACTCTAATTGTTCATGTTCAGATGTCTCAGTTCCCTTCCACTTATTTTATCGACATAAACACACGGTACACGTACTCATATTTCTCAGGCACACATAGTACACATGCAACAAGAGGTCTGTATATCAACCTGTAGCCACGGACAACACAAAACATCTCTATTGACACTGTGTTTCACATGAGACCTATTTTTGGCCTCAGGGATTCGCAAGCGCCACGCCCCCTACCATATATCCTGATATCTGTGACACCTACCTTCTGTTCTGGCCCAAAATGTAGTCGTTGCGGTACACCGCGGATTACTTAAAGCATAAATTAAGATAATAACCTAAGTAAATGGTTGAGCCTGTCATCGGTGAGTCCTCTCTCAGACAGATTAAGGACACAGATGTTGTACTCCAGCTCACCAGCTAACGCCATAATGTAGGACGACTTGCCACAGCCAGGTGGACCGTGCAGCAGGTAGCCTGCAACCATCAGGAAACTTCATATATTCTATGTTCATTCAAGTACTTATAAGTCTAGAGACTTAGGTTGGACCGTTCTACTCCACCTTGGGCTGATTCGATAAATTTTTGTACAATATTGTGTATTCTTAACTTTCTTTCTTGTTTTACCTCGTCTACAATAGTGATTTTATGGCCCACAAATAGGTCGCTTCCTCAGCGCGTCTCTTACCGCCACCCGCCCGCCCACAGATATAGATCTAAATAGATGACGCGAGTTTATGTAGAGGTTTGATCCCCGGTCGGGCATGCACCAATGAGTTTTTGTGCATAGTATTTGTAGTACGTACCTAATACTTACCACTTGCTGAATGGTGAAGGAAAACATCTTAAGGAAAACGCTAAAAAGCATGTAAGTATTTGTGCTCGAAGAACGGCGATTGGGCTCACCACCCATCATGGCGTTGGGACGTAATAATTGTCGGTGAATTGTGGGTGTACCGAATGTGGCCTGTGACTTACATAGTTTACACTCGGAACACTTCTGACACCCCCTCGGGGATTCATGTCTGTCGATATATTTATTATTTAGGTACTTATGTTGTTAATTAAATTACACTTAATTTTGATAAAAACACTTGTACTGTTTCACAATATCACTGTTTTATTAGTCCAACCGGTTTCGCCTTAAAATATTTTTTTTAATGTGAATCACCACCATCATTCTTCACCATCTGCAATGTAAACAACAACTACGCATTCCTTTGTTTATTTATTATTTTAACAGCACCTTGATAATGCCGTAAGACGAAACCGGTTGGACTAATAAAATAGTGATATTGTGAAACAGTACAAGTGTTTTTATCAAAATTATGATGATGTTTCACCAAGTGCCGACAATCGCAAGTATTAATCATAATTAAATTACACTTACATTGTTTAATTGGCTGGGGGGGTGTATCAGAATAAAAGTATTAAAATTTACTAAAACTTTCGCTTTCGTAATTTTCAGCTATCCTATTAAATTCGGAAAAAGAAAACGAAAAAATATCCTCGGTAAAAACTTTGGGTTTAACTGATTGTTCAACTCACAGCCGGCGCAATCGCAATATCTCTCATACCCCGATTTTGATTATCCCCTTTAGATTACTATATAAAAAGATTTTTTTAATAAAAATTCACAGCCACACGATAGATGAGTACCTACCTAATAAATGCCAGATGAATTGGTGACATAATCAAAATACATGGGATAGCATACCTCGCCGGTAAGGAATGCCCCTGTCGATATACCACTGAGGATGGTTGATGAAGTCCAACACGTCTTCGAGGATACGATCAGCGAGTCCAGATCGTAGCACCACGCTGCCCAGAGGGCGCCGTCGTCGCGGGTGACCGAATGGCCGCCATTCCGCGCCCATCGCCGTGTACATCACTGTCAAACCTTCATGCTGCTTCAGGGCCATTGTTCTAGCTGGAATTGGTTGTGAGAAAGTTTAATCGCAAAGTTAATAATATACAAATATGTCTAATGTTACTTACTTAAATGTACCTACAACGTGTAACAGAAAGGTGGGTGTAATCATAACTGAAGAGCTTATACATTCAATGGTATCGAACAGCTTTTACTATGGAGCCAACACAGAAATCACGAAAAAAAATATTTACTGTTTCATAGAAAAATGCAATGCCGTTCGGTCAAAGGGCAGATTTTTTTTTCGAGCATTCAGGATTGGTTGAGTTGGTTCCACCATAGTAAAAGTTGGTCTATATCATTGACTGAATAAGCTCTTCAAATATGTTTACATTTTTCTGGTACACATTGTATAAAAAAATATGAGCTACTGACTGTTGTCCTCTTATTATGAATTTGTATAAGAAAAACACATTAATTAAATAGTGTGTGATAATTATATTTCAAATGGCTCCAATGGTCCGAAATATATCTCACACCATTAGTATATTCACGTATGATATTAAATGTAATTTATTACAAGGATGCTGATTACAATAAAGTCGAAATATTTGGACATTATGATCTAGTTATGAATGAGTATACACAGGTTAAGTGGCATAGCTAAGTGGTTAAGAGAAAAAATCGCTCCCCCCTTTCCATTCTGCCTTTTACCTTCTGCTTTTTATATCAGTAATAGGGCCCCGCTTTCAAGGTAGCGAGTATGCATACATTCTTAACTGTATGTTAGACTACGCATATATCCTCAAAATTTCAGCTTTATTAAAGTAACGTACGTCTGACGGCTATTTATATTATGGGTACATGTCTTTTAACCACGTTGAATAAATAGTAGGGTACTAAGTTCAAGTCATTTAATAATATTTGAAAAGTTTCACATCAACGAGTCGAAATTATTAGTTGTGACCAGTGTAGCCGCCTAGTTTTATTTAATAAAAGTCACATGATATGATCCATGTGTTCATAAACTAGGGACGCTACATGGGTTCTATTGTCACCTCCGTCGCACACGTTGAAAATTGTATATGCTATCTTGCTGTCAGTGTTGGAACCTGATGAAAGTGTTAATTAATGAACGGGGGTCTGAGTACCACTGTACGACAACCCCCCTCCCCTAATTAGTGCCAATGTGATTGTATATAGTAGTATATAATAAGTAGGTACATTGTTTTGTTTGATTTTATAATACGAGGGGCATGCCAAAAGAAATTAGATACTCAAAAATTATAAAATTTATTCTTTATTACAAGTATCGATCTTTTCGAAGTATTCACCCTGAGCACGTATACACTTTTCCATATGTCTGAACTAATTGGAAAATACCAATGACCACTCTTCTTTAGACACCTCAGAAACCTCGAAAATATAGGCAGCCAGTGCATCTTCTTTGCTTTCAAACTTCTTCCCCTTTATTTTTTCTTTGATTTTTGGAAACAGGTAAAATCACAAGGTGCTAGGTCAGGGGAATATGGTGAGTGAGGGAGGGTTGATGCATTTTTTGAGCCGAAAAAGTCAAGTGTTTTGGCAGACGTGTGCAACGCCGCATTGTCGTGGTGCCTGAGAAGGCGTCGGATTCCTGACTTCGGTCGCTTGTCACACCAAGCTGATATTACTGTTGGAGCACAAACTGTCACATACCATTCGGAGTTCATCGTTCTTTAATTCTCTAGCACTACAGTAGCAATATGATCCGTTTTGCTGAAAAACGAGGCGACCATTTGTTTCTGTGTGCTTCGTGCACGGCGACATTTCGTTGGAGTTGGCTCATCTTCAAAGCACCATACAGTCGAATGTCACTTTGTTTTGGGGATCATAGTTATAAAGCCATGTTTCATCACCAGTCAGTATATCATACACATTTTTTTTCTCGCCACTGTCGAATTTATCTATCATGAATAGGCACCAATCCAACCGACGGTCTTTGTGCTCATCGGTAAGTTTGTGCGATACCCATCTCAAACAACATTTACGGAGAGAAAGGTGGTCGTGAATTATGGTTTGCATTGCTGCTGATCCAATTCCCTGTTCTCGCTCCAGCTCTACATACATAATTCGTTGGTTTTCGCGAATAAGTTTTTCGACTGCACGAACGTTTTCTTCCGTGACCGCGGTTGGCAGCCGGCCTGTCTTCGCTTCATCTTTGAGACATCCCCGTCTTCTTTTAAATTCAGCAAACCGATTAAATACTGTTGTTCGTGAGCAACCAGACTCACCAAAAGTAGTAGCCAAAAGTTCAAAACATTCTTGAGGCTTAAAACTTTTTTATAGCCATAATAAATCATAGCGCGACAATCACTTCGACTGAGCTCCATTGCTGCAAGCGAATTCCCGCCAGATTCTCGGAAAAATGATGCTCATCCAAATAAAAAAAAAAGAAATGATGTGCGTTCTATATTCAGATATATCAACAAACAACCAGCCTATAAGATGATGTATAACTTGCCAGTGTCAATCAAAGGAGTAAGGAGTATCTAACTTCTTTTGGCATGCCCCTCGTATTAGATTTTACTGTAAACTGTTATTATTTATTTATAAATAAGGGCTATTGAATTAAATTTGATGCTTTTTATACTCATTTCATACTGATCATTCTTCAAATTTGCATGTTTTTGGTTCATGTATTTTTCATTGGCCACTTCTTTGAACGTAAAGGCTGTCAGCTTAGCTGTGTTGAGCATGCCCCCGTCACGGGCGCCTAACTCAGCGGACGGACGGCCTAAGTGATTTAAATCATGAAAATCTATTGTCATTTTATTTGTCAAGTACTAATTTTTGACAAGGTTTAAGACCGACTTTGAGCTGTTCGTTTTCACTGAGGTGGTTATGAAACAGGTGACAGTTAGTTTTTATCTTTATTTTCGTCTCGTTTATATGTATGTTCTATTTTAACTCGAGAATCATTCCAGATTTATTATCATTCCAGTGACCCTAGTCAACATATAGGCTACAGGGGTGTTAATAAAATAATCACCAAGCCTAAAACAGGGTGAAGATTGAATAAACTCAGGCAGAGCTGCTGGTGAAAATAAATAATATCCATTTCTATAATAGTAACTTAATTTCCATAGGTATTAAATTACCTCACCTTCTTCTAAGATATCATAATAAATTTGTCTGTTTCGTCCAAAGGCTGTTAGAGTTACAGTTTCCCATGGAATACCCATGTGTAGGTCCAATGTCTGTTGTTCTCTTACACGGTCCACTTTTATCCATAATCCTTGATATCTGAAAAGTAATTGTAACCAAATTTTCCATGACACACTAATCAAAATATTAGACACTTTGCAGGTCAATAATGTAGCAATATAAAAGAGAATTTTAATGTGTTAGTGAAACATTACAACTAAAGCCAAGGTATATAGCTGAGGAAGGAGACAAGTATGTTCAAAAAAATAAGTGCAGCGCCTATTGGCCAACTTGTTAAATGTGAAGTAAGTAGATAGTAACCTGAAAAAATGCTGGCCAACACTTGGTATGAAGTCATATTTGGTTTTAATTTGTCCACTATCTCTCTGCTCGAATGAAGTTTCCACACTCAAATGCTGAGTCTGCTTGGCTCCTTTCTGTGTCATCCAGTGTAGCAACCATTGGTAGGATTTATCTCTACATGGTACTTCCAGGGTAATCATGCAATGACGTCGAAATAAGACTGTAGAAGTCTGAAAACCTTTTCGTAATATAGCGGCGCTGGCACCAACTCCAAAAAGACCAAACCCAGCCCCAAAATAGGGGTTTTGTGACAGTGCAGCAAAGTACTCTACTATAGTCATCTTAAAGATTTAAATAAAATACAGGATTTCATTTAAATCAATCGATACACATTTATTCATTCAATACTTTCGTGTCTCAGCCATAGATAGCCTTCTTTACCTGGCTATGTTATGTGTTTCAATTTCAAGTTTCAGCTCAATATTTTTTTTGATCAGCTGTTTTGTTTTTGACAGTGACATATCAATTTTGTGTTGCAATCATAAAAAAATCCGAAAAAACTAACGAGACTATGGCGGTTGCTGGCGCCATCTGTTGTTGAGTAGATTAGTCAATACAATATCAAGATGTAATGCACACAGCGCCATCTAGTAGCAAAAGTATAACTACACTGATGTGTACATTTTAGGGTTCCGTATACGAGATAAATAAAAAAAAGTAGCGTCGATATTTCTTACCATGTGGTACCTTTTGCCATCATGTTCAGCTTTGGGACAGCATTCATTTTTAGTCTCGGTTATGCACAGTTTGCATTAACTTTGTCGATATGATCACCACATACATAAGTATAGTGATCGTTTGTTTGCAGGCGTTTTTGGAATGTACCTACTAATTGATAATTGGAGTCCATTACTGAAAACCGAAATAGGCTAGGATTACATCAAAGTTTTCTTGCTGTCCTTAGGTAGAGTTTGAGGTTAAAAATATGCTACAAACGCAGCTTAAGGTTAAACGTCAATCGTTTGAGGCAAAGTGCATAACTTAACTTTGTTTTTCTTGTTTAGAAATAAAAAAATATATAAAGCATTTTGTCTCTGGCAAATAACCCAACAGTTTAGTATTGGTAAGGTTTATAAAGCAAGAGTTTGAAATTGTACACACAATTAGTCATACTATTTACAAAACCAACTTAAAATGCTGTTTTAACTTTGTTTGGACAAGATCATGACTAATTATGCATTAAATTTCAAACTTATTTTTATAAACCTCATTAATACTGAACTGTTGGCGTCAATTCCTACACACCAAAATGTTTTTCAATTTTTACCTTTTAAACAAGAAAAACCATGTTAAGTTATGCACTTTGCCCTTTGTGGCTGACGTTTAACTTTAAATATCTAAACTCTGATTTTTCATTCCGTAGAATTCCGACATTTCAGGGAAAAGGATGGCGCTGTGCTAGTAAAGGAGAAACGATACAGTTCATCTCGCTTACTTGCACAGGTCCATCCCTTTCCTTGAACTATCATAATTCTACGGAATGAAAAATCTGAGTTTAATAATTATATTAGACTGCAGTTTCTGGCTGCCGAATTCTACTACCTTTACCGGACGCCTTAGCCTTCCAATGTCTTTGCTATCTCGCCGACTCTACCAAGGACCAATTGCTTATCATCTGTGGTTTGCCCTCGTCACCGCGCCAGTCTTCATGCATATGCGCGAGGTGTCCTCGCTGAGTTAGCCCGCTGAAGCGTGCAGACTTCCCCTTGACCAGGTTTTGCCCACGAGCCGACGTCGTTTACCGGGGTGTGGCCGCTGCGTGCACATACAGCTACTTGAAGCCACTGGTGAGAGTTAGTGGGACATCTGTGGACCAGTGCAGCTCACCGCCAGAGATGGGCCGGCTAGCAAAACCTGAAAGGTGCTACCACTAGACGCACCACTACAACCCAAACGTGATGGGTTACCGCTCCATCGACTCCCGGAAAATAGGAACAAGAGAGAGAGTCTGCACCAGCGCAACCACTTACTCACTGAAAACTATTCACGCGCAGATGACCTCATGCTTTGACAATGGACTGGACCCAAGTCCTACGGCGATAGTACACCGATGTTGGGGTTGTGTCTTGATGGGATATTGGCTCTAGCTGGAACTAGCCCTATTTAGCGATGCACTTCCTTCTCAAATCCTGGGATTAAAAGAGGTTGTTCCCATGCGCACTATTGCGCACGCTTGATGGATCCAGACGTCTCACTGACACAAAAGACATCTTGTATAAATGTGTTCAATTCTACTAGAACTACATTTGGAAATACATGTCTTGCAAGCATACCGTGCAGGCCGGGAATTTGAACTTGACGAACCTCCCACCTTCTATGAAATGCGAAAGTCCATTGAACGACTTTAGATTGGTAAGGCTCCTAGTGTAGTACCGATGGCCTGCCTCCAGAGATATTTAAGTACGGTGGTCTAGCTATCCACAAAAGCATAAACCAACTCATTTTGAAGATTTAGACTTAAAAAACCATCCCTAGCATGGAAGGACGCCTCAATCTGCACCCTGTACAAAGGCAAGGTTGACGTCTCAGATTGCGGATCATACCGCAGGAAAGATTCTTGCATAGGTATATAATAAACTCACGACTTAGTGCACTATCCAAAAATATCTTACCTTAGGGCCAATGTAGTTTTCGGCCAAAAAGGAGAACAGGGGCTCTACCGCGTAATTTTCATTTGTATCAACTTCAAGCAAATGCATGTGAAATTCAACGCGTGCAAAAGAGATGGCATGTTAAGCGGGCGTCATCGCACGCACGTCAAATTTCAATCTCAAGTCATGTCCTTCAGAAACGGCTCTGCCGGCGGTCTAGACGGACTCTCAGCTCAACACCTCAAAGACCTTATCTGCGGAGCTACTGGCGAAACCGGCCGGGCCCTTCTTGCGGACATGACGCAGCTTGTGAACTTGATGCTGTCTGGAGAGGTTTGTGAATCTATAATTGATACACTCTACGGAGCAAGCCTGTGCGCATTAAAAAAGAGGGATGGAGGTATAAGACCAATTGCGGTTGGAAACACCATCCGCCGTATTGCTTCCAAGGTCTGCTGCAAGCATCTGCTACCGACACTTAAAGAAAAATTTCAACCTCTACAGCTGGGCTTTGGAAGCCGGGGAGGATGCGAGGCTGCCGTTCATGCAGCCCGAACCTTCCTTGAAAGCGGTGGATGCAAGGTGATGCTGAAGGTGGACGTTAAAAACGCCGTCAACTCCGTTGACAGGGGCGCCTTGTTGACAGAGGTCAAAGAAAATATACCCCAAATTTATTAAATACAACTGGCAATGCTATAGTTCACCCACAAAGCTCATATACAAAAGCCACTTATTAAACTCAGAAGTAGGCTGTCAACAAGGCGACCCCTTAGGCCCGGCTATTTTTGGCTTAGCCATTCACCCAATAATAACAACTTTAAATTCAAAATTCAATGTGTGGTATCTGGACGACGACGGCACCATAGGAGGGGTAGCTAACACCGTCTTAAAGGACCTGGAAACTCTCTGCAACAAGTTCAAAGACATTGGACTGGAACCAAATTATAGTAAATGCGAACTATTTACCCCAGACAAAACCTACAATAAAGACAAAATTATACAAAATTATAACAATTTTGCTCCAAATATAAAAATACTGACTAACGAGACGCTTCGCCTCCTTGGCGCTCCTTTATTGGACCATGGCATTTCACAATACATCTCGGAACAAATAGCAAAATTTGAAGAGTCGGTCGTCCAGTTTCCTTACTGAAATAAACCCACATATGGCCCTTTTCATCATCATTGTCTGTTTGTACCGAAATTTACGTACGTTTTACGTTGTACGCCTCTTTGGAACCATAAAAACTTTTTAGATACTCTTGACAAGATAATTGAAAAAACAATTATCCAAATTCTAAATAGTCCTCTCGATGAACGGAGTTCGAACCAAGCCACCTTAACAGTACGGTTGGGTGGTTTGGGAATTAGAAAAATTTCAAGTGTGGCCCTTCCCGCGTTTCTGTCTTCAATCCACAGCACACGAGACCTCTTCGGTAGTATAATAAACCCGTCACTTGGTGACGTTGAGGTCTCGGGCTTGGATGAGGCCAGAAACGCCTAGAAATCAGCATGCCCCAATGAAAATTACCCCATTACCCCATCCTCACAGAGGCTATGGGACGAGCCCCTCTGTAAAGCGGGTACAGGAAAACCTCTTGGAAACATCATCTACCCCAGCAGACAGGGCTCGTCTCCTGGCCTCCAGAGAGCGTGAGTCGGGATACTGGCTGATGGCGATCCCATCCAGTAACATCGGTACCCTTTTGGACAGACACACCCTGAGCCTTGCCTGCGGCCTGCGACTTGCCTCAAAACCTCGTTGCCGTTGTGGAGAAGGCGTTGGCCAACACGGGCACCATGGTCTGTCTTGTAAATTCAGCGCTGGGCTTCGAACGAAATATCCCGACTCTCACGCCACGCCAGCCTCAATGACGTCATCCGCCGGGCCCTTGCCAGCGCAAACGTACCAGCCACATTAGAACCAAAGAGCATAATTCGGACCGATGGCAAGCGGCCCGATGGGATGACGCTCTTGGCGTGGAAAAATGGTAGGTCGCTTGTATGGGATGCGACTTTGCGCGGACACTCTCGCCCCGTCCCACCTACGAGCGACCTCAGCCAAGGCTGGCGCGGCTGCGGAGTCGGCTGAAAACGTGAAGCGGCGCAGATATGTGGCCCTCGGAGAGGGCTACATGTTTGCGCCATTCGGTGTTGAAACCCTCCATAGGGCCCGGCCGTGCGGCAACTTTTTAAAGAATTGTCGGCACGCCTGGTTGACGCCTCTGGTGACCCAAGAGCCGGAGCTTACCTCGGTCAAAGGATCAGCTTAGCGATCCAACGAGGTAACGCTGCCAGCGTCTTGGGTACCCTCCCCCAACGGCGACGATTTAAAAACATTTTTCATTTAATATAGGCATTATATTTGTTAATAATTTTAATTTAGATTAAGTTTAGTTTTTAATTACCTATATTAGCTTTATTTATTTCTTCAGTAAGAAATATTCCTGAATAAATGATTAGTTTATTTTAAGAAAAGTAATGCCCTATGTATTCTACATGATTCCAGAAATCTTTGAAAATATGAAAATAAATGTAGGTATACACAAACTTTTGATTGAAATTTTATTTCATGTGCAATATTTTTATATGGTGTATTACATATTTAAAGAAAAAAAAAAAACATTGAATTCTTATAAGTTCGTTCTAAAATAAAGTGTATTTACATCTATTACATGTTTTTGGCTTAGCCATTCACCCAATAATAACAACTTTAAATTCAAAATTCAATGTGTGGTATCTGGACGACGACGGCACCATAGGAGGGGTAGCTAACACCGTCTTAAAGGACCTGGAAACTCTCTGCAACAAGTTCAAAGACATTGGACTGGAACCAAATTATAGTAAATGCGAACTATTTACCCCAGACAAAACCTACAATAAAGACAAAATTATACAAAATTATAACAATTTTGCTCCAAATATAAAAATACTGACTAACGAGACGCTTCGCCTCCTTGGCGCTCCTTTATTGGACCATGGCATTTCACAATACATCTCGGAACAAATAGCAAAATTTGAAGAGTCGGTCGTCCAGTTTCCTTACTGAAATAAACCCACATATGGCCCTTTTCATCATCATTGTCTGTTTGTACCGAAATTTACGTACGTTTTACGTTGTACGCCTCTTTGGAACCATAAAAACTTTTTAGATACTCTTGACAAGATAATTGAAAAAACAATTATCCAAATTCTAAATAGTCCTCTCGATGAACGGAGTTCGAACCAAGCCACCTTAACAGTACGGTTGGGTGGTTTGGGAATTAGAAAAATTTCAAGTGTGGCCCTTCCCGCGTTTCTGTCTTCAATCCACAGCACACGAGACCTCTTCGGTAGTATAATAAACCCGTCACTTGGTGACGTTGAGGTCTCGGGCTTGGATGAGGCCAGAAACGCCTAGAAATCAGCATGCCCCAATGAAAATTACCCCATTACCCCATCCTCACAGAGGCTATGGGACGAGCCCCTCTGTAAAGCGGGTACAGGAAAACCTCTTGGAAACATCATCTACCCCAGCAGACAGGGCTCGTCTCCTGGCCTCCAGAGAGCGTGAGTCGGGATACTGGCTGATGGCGATCCCATCCAGTAACATCGGTACCCTTTTGGACAGACACACCCTGAGCCTTGCCTGCGGCCTGCGACTTGCCTCAAAACCTCGTTGCCGTTGTGGAGAAGGCGTTGGCCAACACGGGCACCATGGTCTGTCTTGTAAATTCAGCGCTGGGCTTCGAACGAAATATCCCGACTCTCACGCCACGCCAGCCTCAATGACGTCATCCGCCGGGCCCTTGCCAGCGCAAACGTACCAGCCACATTAGAACCAAAGAGCATAATTCGGACCGATGGCAAGCGGCCCGATGGGATGACGCTCTTGGCGTGGAAAAATGGTAGGTCGCTTGTATGGGATGCGACTTTGCGCGGACACTCTCGCCCCGTCCCACCTACGAGCGACCTCAGCCAAGGCTGGCGCGGCTGCGGAGTCGGCTGAAAACGTGAAGCGGCGCAGATATGTGGCCCTCGGAGAGGGCTACATGTTTGCGCCATTCGGTGTTGAAACCCTCCATAGGGCCCGGCCGTGCGGCAACTTTTTAAAGAATTGTCGGCACGCCTGGTTGACGCCTCTGGTGACCCAAGAGCCGGAGCTTACCTCGGTCAAAGGATCAGCTTAGCGATCCAACGAGGTAACGCTGCCAGCGTCTTGGGTACCCTCCCCCAACGGCGACGATTTAAAAACATTTTTCATTTAATATAGGCATTATATTTGTTAATAATTTTAATTTAGATTAAGTTTAGTTTTTAATTACCTATATTAGCTTTATTTATTTCTTCAGTAAGAAATATTCCTGAATAAATGATTAGTTTATTTTAAGAAAAGTAATGCCCTATGTATTCTACATGATTCCAGAAATCTTTGAAAATATGAAAATAAATGTAGGTATACACAAACTTTTGATTGAAATTTTATTTCATGTGCAATATTTTTATATGGTGTATTACATATTTAAAGAAAAAAAAAAAACATTGAATTCTTATAAGTTCGTTCTAAAATAAAGTGTATTTACATCTATTACATGTTTTGGTAGGCGCTGTACAGTGAGCTGAAATCGAATTTTTATGGAATTGTGATGAATGAAAACCAACTTTACTTTTCAGATTTTTTGTTGATACCAGAGTCTTCTACTAATTACGACGATGATTTATTTTGCATGATTTTTCTTCCTAATACGTATACTTTAGCCAATAAACGCCTTTGTTTATTTTTTTGTATGGAGAAAAATACATTTGGTCAGTTTATTCAAAAGTCTCAAAAAGTCTCAACATATAGGTTAAGGATTCTAATGGTCTGTATGATTATACATATAGTGGGGACCTCGCAAATGCTCGCAACCGTGCCAATTTACTGACCAACTTAATAGTGTAGCTGAGTCCATACATTTTGTTTAGATACATAGATAACATACAAGTTTGTTAATTATATTTTCAATAATTTCTTGGATACTCTCTAAGAATTTGCTTCGGAGATTCAGAAAAGCAATGATGACGAATTTCACACTAATTTTCGCACACTAATGACGAGGCGGTTGAATACTGCAGCTGTGTGGGATTCCTAGAATCCCTGAAATCTCAAAAAAACACTGCCCTTCCATACATTTCAGCCGAGCGGCATTGCATTTTTCTATGAAAAAGTTAAATTTTTTTTCGAGGTACAGGGTTTGTTCCGTAGTAAAAGTTGTTCTATACCATTAACTGAATAAGCTCTTCAAATATGGTTACACATTTCTGTTACACGTTGTATAATAAGTACATGCTTTCAGCCTAACTAAAGTAGAGCCACTGAGTGATGGCACTTATGACAGCTGCATTTAGTGATGAGAAACATTTCAAATTTCGGTTAAAAATAAAAATCAAGTTTGAGTTTACTCAACATTAGACACGTCATTCAACATTCAACACAATGATACAAAAGGAAAATGTGCCAAAACCAGTGGCGTAGCTATCGGAGGGCTATATGCCCCGGGGCCCCCAAGCCCAAGAGATGTTTAAATATCTAAATCGAAAAAAGTATTCTACTATCATTTATTTTCGTTTAGTTTAACATCGTCATTGTTTTGTTTTTAATTAAATATGATTGCGTAACTTGGCGACCTCAAACACGACCTATAAAAAACGAGAAACTTTAAAAAAAAAATCATTGTTTCTATACGAAATCTATTGCACAATAAAGCAACATTCAAATCGAAAAATAATAACCGAAACAAGTAGTACATCACTATCAACAATGAAGTATTACATTTTTTAATTCGCAATTGCTTATAAATAATTACGATACTTTATAGGCATTTAAACGTCATAGGCGCCATCACTCAGTGGCTCTACGGTAGCAACCAAGATAGCGTCGTCTTCGTGATTGTTGTAACAAGTGTGCCACAACACGAATAACCTGTTGTGGCTGATTTAATTAAAATGACCATAACGATTCACGCACGGTTTTTAGGGTTCCGTACCCAAACGGGACCCTATTACTAAGACTCAGCTGTCCGTCCGTCTGTCACCAGGCTGTATCTCATGAACCGTGATAGTTAAGACAAATGAAAATTTCACAGATGATGTATTTCTGTTGCCGCTATAACAACAAATACTAAAAAACAGGATAAAATAAATATTCAAGGGGGCTCCCATACAACAGACATGTTTTTTTTTGCCGTTTTCATAGATAATGGTACGGAACCCTTCGTGCGCGAGTCCGACTCGCACTTGGCCGGTTTTTTCACTCAACGAGTGTTTTCGTTCTTTGAATCTAACTTATGAATAAGAACATTAATATTTTAGTTCATTACGTTTTTTTTTATTTATTTATTAATTTTACGTGTATTTTTTTGATTAATTTTAAGTAGATAAGCTAAAGGTTTAATTGAATTTGATATATTACTTTAGTTTATACATTAAAATTGGTGTGTAATAATAGTAGTTTATGCTACAAGGGCGAAAAGGAATAAATTACGAGGACGATTTACACGAGCGTAGCTTACGTAACCGAGTAATTTATTGCTCTTACGCCCGTGTATCATACTACGTTTTTCAATGCATAGTGTGAGGAAATAAAACAAATATAATCTTGTGAACTTTAAATTATGATTGGCTCAAAATGACTGTATCCAGAGCCGTTAAACAGTGGAAAAAAAAGTATAACATTTATGGACACAGGAAAGGCTGCAGGTTAGCCAACCATTGTAAATAAATTAAAAATAATAATAAAGCCCTAGGGCAAAATAATCGACTTTCTGTTCGGTTTTGATGCATAAAAAGTGGGCCTTTACGAGCACTTGCATTGAAAATAATAATAAATAAGTAACCTTAACCTACTATCTACCTATCGTTATAGTAGATAAATATATTATAGTTTATAGTTCACCTACTTGGTTTTTTAAAAGATTTGGACTTGTAGAAAATACGTTGTTACATAATAGTAGGCCGAACAAAACTAGCCTTAAATCTTGTTGTATATAAGGTGAAATTTAATTAATCGCCTGATATCATAATGTAGATTCGGTTAGATCAGGAACAATTTTTAATGACCCGTCAGGTGTAATTCGAAAAAAAATTTTTTTTGCTCCTGTACTGCCTACACTAGTATTTGAATATTTGAACTAGTCCAGTGTGAATCGGAGCAAACATTTTTTTTATGAGTTCGAAAACAGGGATCATTGAACCCTGTCCCTGATCACTAACCAGTCTCCAGCATGAGTTCAGGGGGTTGATTAAATTTCACCTTGTTTGAAATTTCATACAGGATACAGGGTGTTAAGATGAAGTTGCGGAAGCTGAAAACTGGCGATAGTACTCGTCCCTACGAGCAACTTTATATTAAAATAAAATGAGAAATCGAGAAAAAATTATCTGTGGTTTAATCCATTTTGGTCGGGTAGCTATGTAACTTTTCTATGGAACAGCTGATTTTTTTTCACGATTCGAGGGTTGTCCCCATAGTAAAAGTTGTTTGTATAAACGAATAGGTACTATCGCCAGTTTCCAGCTTCCGCAAATTCAACTCAACATCCAGTATATATATATATATACAACGTGTAACAAAAAGGTGTAACCATATTTAAATAGCTTATTTAGTTAATGGCATAGAACAACTTTTACTATGGAGGCAACCCTGAAATCTCAAAAAAAAAATCTGCCCTTCCATACATTTCAGCCGAGCGGCATTGCATTTTTCTATGAAGCAAGTGATTTTTTTTTTTCGATATACAGGATTTGTTCCATAGTAAAAGTTGTTCTAAGCCATTGACTGAATAAGCTCTTCAAATATGGTTACACCTTTCTGTTACACCTTGTATATACCTATAATATGTATATGTATGTATTATCATAATATTACCACGTATAAAAAACTCTCAAGTTGGGTGTTGTCTATACGAAAACCTTGAAATGCGTAAAACTAAACAGACATACGTACTAAAATTATATTATACAAGGTGACTTTTTGATCATCGTCCAAATTCATACTGGAGGCTTGATAAGTGATCGGTATCATGCATCAATAACAATTTTGGTGAAATTCGTAAAATGAAATTTCAGCTTCCCATATAAATTCAGTTCCAGTCCCGAGTGAATCACTTTGGGGAGTCGAAATTTCATTTTACGAATTTCACCAAAATTGTTATTGATGCATGATACCGATCACTTACCAAGCCACCAGTATGAATTTGGACGATGATCAATAAGTCACCTTGTATAGGTATGATATTATATGCTCGCGATTCACACGAAAACAAAACGGGTAATCGGATTTATATGAGGTTTTTACTTATATATGTGTCCCAGATCCTATGGGATATTTTTTTATGTTGGTACATACATTGCGGCCCCTTTCAATAAAGTAGCTTTGTGACGTTAGCGCTTGATGGGCTGCGGGTCACGCGACCCCTATCGAGAGCTGTTACTCGAACTGGTGGACCCTCCTCATATTTGTACTGTTCACCTCTGTGCTTTTGTTAATAAAACATGGGAAATTGATACTTGTCGTTGTTGGTTCTTGATGGAACATTTGAAACATATTGTAAATAAAACACAAATTCAAATTCAAATAGTTTATTTTGCAAAGCAGGTATAGATATATACACTTTTTACACGTCAAATTTAATCTAATAAAGAAAATATATGTAATAAAATAATAAATGTACATGAACTAAACTAAACATGACACCGCAATAAGAACTATTAATAGTATGCCTATCATGCTGGCGTCTGTAAATTTTGATTTATGTAGGTGGCTGAGTTACCTGTGTTAGCTTTGGCCGAGCCAAAGTACAGATTGCAACTGACATTACATGAAAAGTATACGATGAACTGTCACAGCATCAACATTTTAATCCTTTATCTCTTTTTTTTCATTTTCCAAGTTTAATTTAAGCAAGACCGCTCATAAAAAAGGTTGACAACCACTGAACGTGGGGCAAACGCACTACACAGTGACGCCGCTGCCCGTCACCAGTCTCTTCCATATAAGGCCCGGCTATTAGGTATGGATATACCGCCATCCATCGGTCTAAGGCATGGTGGGCCTCCTGGTTTTTTGCCTGTGAGCTGTCCTCTTACTCTCCCCCGAATTACTTCGACGGGGTCTCCAAGTAAGATGGTGGTACCTCCACAGTCGAGCCCGGCAACGATGAACGTGTAAATAAAGGAAATTTCATATTTTACGTGTTAAATTATGTTTAATTCCTATAGAAATTCCAATTTTATAAACCATCACTTTGAACGAAACCTTTTTGTCAGGCTACTAGGCCCCCGTGCCACCCATAACAAAACCCTGCGGTTACGTCAATGGGCAGCGGCGGCGAGCAAAGTATGAAAAGTAAGACAGCAATAACTTTCTCTAAAAAGGCTTTAATTTAGTTTAAGTACTATCAAAACAAAATTTTCTTGATTGCAAAGTGTCCCCAAGTGTTCGACAGAAGTTTAATTAAAAAGAAAAAATTCAAGTTTTGACAGCACACTAAGACTAAAATTAAAGCCTTAGAATTAGTTTTAATATTTCAAAAGTGCACATGGAACAACACCTTCTTAGTTCAAACAAAATAAACGGATTCACTAAGGCTACGTTTACAACAACGTGCATCAACAGTAAAATGTCTCACGTATTACTAACACTTTTAAGTTTAGTTCTATATCTGAATCGGCGCGTGACACTGGCACGGATGGTTTGGACGTACCACAACGACCTGTCAGAGCACTGCAGAAGACGGGTGATGCCCTCAGTGTTCCTGGGCGAACAGGTGATCGATTCCAACTCGCAGATGCTGCATTTTGGCCCGTTGGAGCTGCCTTACAGCTGCTTCATCACCGTCAGGTTTTGTTTACTTACTTGCCGTTCCTATATACTGATGTGCATTTGTTTCTAGTAGCAGTTGCCAAAGTTGTTATTCTTTTAGTCATGATCAGACCAAAATAACTGACATATACTCACTCACGCCTGTTTCCTAGAGGGGAAGAGACCGCAGATTCGCATCTGCTACAATCCTGACACATTTCTTTCGCCTCATACCCTAATGGGTATGTAGTAGATACCCTAATGGGTATCTAGTCTTCTATTCCGCCGGCGTAAGGCGCTACGAAAAAAAAACAGAAACGTGATTGGAGAAATTCATCTCGATAAAAATATTTATTGAAATGAGGTCTTTTTCGACACCATTTCTTCTGGTTTGACAATTTGGAATGTCATATGTACTGGAATTGTATTTTATTAGATGGATTTTAACAGTATGTAGGACCTGCCCCTCTATTCTATATCTTTAGTTGCCAACTGGACTAGGTGCCTATCATCAAAAACATAGATAAAAACGGAACTTTCAAAATTGCCTTTAGTGGGTATTGAACTATTTACGAACTGTGACGTCACTTCAAGTGCGAATATATCCTTAGACAATCGGAATTCGATAGTATATCTATGTTTTTGATGATAGACACCCAGTTCAGATGGCAACTAAAGATACATAATAGGCCCTCTGGTTAAACAAAATTTTGATAGCAACCTGTACATTTTATATTAATAAAAAACCTACTTTTGGCTACTTTTCCTCGAATCCGTCCCTCTTGCACTGAGAGTTTTTTCGCATATGGAGTAAAACGGACGCTAAAACATTTACATATCGCCTTAAAAGCAATTTCTCTGAAAATAAATGGTTTCGTGCTCAGAGAAATAGTCAGGAAAATGGTATTTAAAGTCAATCATACCCAAAAAAGAATTGGTTGCACCAAATAATTAATAGTGGTGGGTGGATATATAGACTATAGGTGGTAGAACTGATGCCGGGCTCGACTGTGGAGGTACCACCATCTTACTCGCAAACCCTTCTGAAGTTATTCGGGGGAGAGTTAGAGAACAGCTCTCAGGCACAACCAGGTGGCCCTTCATGCCTGGAACCGATTGATAGCAGTATATCGCCATCCCCAATTGCCGGACCTTATACAAAACAGACCAGTGACGGGCAGCGGCGCCGTTACAAGATTGACTACCAAGAGTGGCGAAATCTT
Source organism: Ypsolopha sequella (assembly GCA_934047225.1). Taxonomy (NCBI): domain Eukaryota; kingdom Metazoa; phylum Arthropoda; class Insecta; order Lepidoptera; family Ypsolophidae; genus Ypsolopha; species Ypsolopha sequella. The sequence continues at coordinate 17,071,420 of OW203987.1, forward strand.
TGAAAAGCCTATGCCCAGCAGTGGATAAAACAGGCTGATAGATGGGTTACATATTTTAAGGATTTTTTTTAATGTCATTTGTTTCCCTAAATTTCTTAACAACTATATTTTTCCTGTAACTATTACTACATAACTATTACCGGGATTTTTTTCATATTTTCGGTCCACCGGTTTTGGAGATAAGAGGAGGAGGGGGGGGATATTTTTTTTGTGGTTTTTCAAAGATTTCTCAAAATCGGTGCGAGGAAATATAGAGCTATGTATTTTTACAGTCAGATCTTTAGGAACAGACATCATAACGCGACCAAATCAGTTGTAGGTGTGGCAAAATGTCCTTTATTACCTACAAGTTGATATCCATATTGTATGTATGTAAATTTTGTTTTTTTATTTTACTGCTTTTTTATATTTCTCAGTTGTGGTCAATTTTTTTTTAATTGCTATAGTTTTTCTTTAATTGGCCAGTTATGATATATAATTGTAATTTTTTTATATTTTTCGGTCTACCAGTTTCGGAGATAATTGGGGGGCGTACATATTTTTGGGGTTTTTTAAAGATTTATTTAAACCAGTGGCAGTAAATATAGTACAAGTATATATTTTTACATTCAACTTTTTTATATCTACAATTTGATACCCATATTGTATTTTTAGGCGCATATTTTTTATTTTTCTTACTTTTGTTCTGGAAATATTTTGAAAAATTATTATTTTTTTTTATATGGGCAAATGAATGCTATTTTTGTGACAAATTTCATGTATTTATCTTTAACGGTGCTAAAGTTATGAGGCTGTGACATACGGACGGATGGACGGACGGACGGACAACGGAGTCTTACCATAAGTTTCCTTTTGTACCTTTTAGGTACTACGGAACCCTAAAAACAAACTTATAAAAGAAGGTAACAATTGGCAGCCTTATCACATATAGCGATTTCTTCCAGACAACCTTTGGGTGAAAATTAATTGTTGGAAAGATGAAGCGAAGGTGGTGCCAAAATAAATATTTTTTATTAAATGGATAGCAAATACCAAAAACAAAAACACAAGTATAACATAGTACATACAAATACTAATACGTATAGGATAAATATATACATTAATATATAACAAAAATAAATAGTATGTGATACGTAAACGAATATTTAATAAATAAAGAAAATAATAAGGAAATAGGAAATAGTGATTTATATAAAAACGGTTCACCTCAATACGTGTTATGATCGGGAAAGCCGATCAGTTTCAGCAGATTTTGAGCCGTTTTTATATAAATCATGAATTATCTTCAAGTCTCATTTAATTCTATAAAAGGAAATAGTATCCAAAAGCTACAAATACTTCTTTGATTCCACAGGACGGAAGCGGGTAACAACATAATCCTCGTGATATCATTGTCTTCAGAAGAAACGTTGAAGACCTCGTGTCGGAGTAACAGCGACCAGCTGCTAGTCTTCGAGATGGGGGAAACATACGGCGGCTATTGGGGCCCGTTGTCAAATCGGCTGCTCCATGCCAACGAGAAGGAAACATTAGAAGATATAAATACGATAAAGCAATACACGTTGGAGACTACGCATAAGCCCCTAGTTGACAGAAATATTATGAAAAAGTAATTCATGGATTTTATTATTATGTACGTTTACAGTCACGCTGAGTAACTTCGAATGTAAGGGTAACTTTGTATGTAAGAGTAACTTTGAATGGTTCAATTCCCAAGTTTTTTTCTATCAGGGATCATAAATATTCATAAACTACATTTTTTTTTTTTTTTTTATTTATTTATTTATTTACAATCCCCTATCATCTATCTTTACAGGATGCATCCTAATGCGATAGAGAAGGTAACATTAATAACAACATTATATAGGCACAATAATATGAGATACAAATACACAATTATTACCACTATTACTTAAGATTAATACTTAGTATGGCCTTTGTGAACTCGCTCACGCTACAATTAAACAAATCAACCCGTCCGGATCCAGCCACCGCGTTTAGGGACCGCAGGGCGCGCGTGAGCGGCGCCCTCTGCAGCAGATTGGTGCGTGCGCGCGGCACCGCCAGCAGTGCCGTTATCCGCCGCCGCGCCACCAGTCCATCCGGTACACACAGTCGAAGCTGCTCGAGGATGGCCGGATTGTGCACCTCGCCTCGCAGTACGCGGAATAAATACGTGGCGAGGGACGCTTCTCTCCTCAATTCTAGTTTGCTGTATCCCACCATGCCTAACAAACAGTGTAGAATACAGCAAAGGGTATCCCGGATACACACCATACATCTTTAAATATAAATCTTATAAACTTGTTTTGAATACGTTCTAACATTGCTTTATATTTAGCTTCACTCGGAGACCACACCATTGAGCTACCTTCCAAGTGGCTCTTCACGATAGCTTCATACAAAGCTTTTAAAGCGCAGATATTCGTAAATCTATTTGTCTGGCGTAAGACAAACCCTAAATTCCTGAAAGCTTTTCTGCATACGTCCATAATGTGCTCTCGGAAGTTAAGATCAGCTGTGAAGCGAACGCCCAGATCTCTTACGTCCGTAACTCGCTGCAACGGCTCCCCTCCAATTTGGTATTGCGTGTGTATTGGAGTGCGTGCGCGACTGAACGACATTAAAAAACATTTGGCTACATTAAAGGGTAATTTATTCTTCTGACTCCACTCAACAATCTTGTCTATGTCGTGCTGAAGTTTCTTCTGATCCTCGCTATTTTTCACTTCCAGCACCAATTTTAGGTCATCCGCGAAAAGAAGACATTTCGACTCCTTGACTACCTCCGGTAGATCATTAACCATAATGATGAATTGGAGGGGCCCTAAGTTGCTCCCTTGACTGACTCCTGATCTCGTGTAGTAGGGCTCTGACCGATGTCCCCCACAGTCGACGTACTGCCGCCTGTCCCGCAAGTAGCTTGCGAAGAAATTAAGCGTGTGCGGCGTGCAGCCCACGCCGGCCAACTTCGCGAGCAGAACGTCGTTATCGACCGTGTCAAAGGCCTTTTTGAAGTCACAGTAAGCGACGTCTACCTGTATTCCGGCATCTACCGCTGACACTAATCGTGACATCAAGTTCAGCAGGTTTCCCTCTGTCCCACGCCCTGGACGGAAGCCGTGCTGTGCGTCAGACAACCGGCTACTTATCTGCACATATAAGCAGTGGTTTATTACTGACTCAAATACCTTGGCCGGAGTACACAGGATTGCCACTGGCCTGTAGTCGGTGGGTTCGTGGCCTCCTCTCCTTTTCGGTGCCGGTACCACTCGAGTCAACTTCCAGCGATCAGGAAACTGAGCGGCTGCTATACAAACGTTGAACACGTGTAATAGAGGTTCTTCTAACACCGTCCGACAGTCTTTAAAAACAAAGGGTGGTATGCCATCTTGTCCCTGGGAGCGCTTTGGCGGTAGGCAGGCGAGCGCGCGACGCACCGCCGCCAGCTCCAGGCTCGCGAGGTGTGCACGCGCGCTGCCCGCTTCCGACGCCGCTGACACTGCCTCGGAAACGCTCAGTGCTGGAGGCTCCGGGTTATAAACTGACTGAAAGAACTGTGCAAACTCCTCAGCACATTCTCGATTTGACAGGTCTCGTCCGTTCTTTTTTAATTTCTGCTGGCTCGAGTTACCTTTTTTTGATGTCATGTAGCTCCAGAATGCCTATGTATCACTGGCTAGATGATTTTGCACGCGATCTCTTCCTTCCAGTACCTGCTTCCTCAGAGCCTCTAGGCATTTGCCGTGACGATGACAGGAGGCCCGAAGGAATGACTTTGTTAGCCTGGAAAAATGGCAGGCCGCTTGTTTGGGACGCGACGTGTGTTGATACACTCGCCCCGTCCCATCTACAGGCGACCTCAGCCAGGGCTGGTGCGGCTGCGGAGTCGGCAGAAAATCTAAAGCGGCGCAAATATGCTTTCCTCGGAGAGGGCTACATATTTGCGCCGTTTGGTGTTGAAACCCTGGGGCCGTGGGGTCCGAGCGCACGTCGCCTTTTCAAAGAACTTTTTGATCGACGCCTCTGGTGACCCAAGGGCTGGGGCATACCTCGGCCAGAGGATCAGTCTGGCGATCCAGCGGGGTAATGCTGCCAGCCTCTTGGGCACCGCACCCGACGGCAACAGTTTAGATAATATTTTTTATTTAGTATAATGTTTTATGTAGTATAATATTTTATTTAGTATAAGGTTTTAGGGCTTTTTCTTTTATTTATTTTTTAGGATTATTTAGTTTTAAATTATGTTACTTTTACATATATAATTGTGAGTAGTTAAATATTTGAGAGAATAAATAAATAGATCGTGGTTATGAGATCAGATTTAACTAATAGTTTATGATCCCTGATAGACTCCTTGGGTGTTTAAACATTTAAAGTAACTCAACGTAATTGTATATGATTCAAATTCAAGAGAAATTCGACTTCGAGTACAATTAACAGTTTTATAACGGGCTGATATGATTATTTCTGCCATCAAGCGACGTAGAGTACTTTTCGTGACTGCTCAATTTCTTCTTGCTTCTTTTTCACTGGCTATGTGTCATCTCGTAATCATCAGCCATCATTTCACCGTGTATTTATCTAGGTAACAGTCCACACCAATATGCAAAGTTGCAACATAAATAATCTTAGGCGTGTCCTGAGCACAAGAGGTGTGCGTATACCATAGACTAAGTATACGTAGTAATACTTAGTCTATGCTTATACGTATCTATATGAAATTTTTATACGTAAAATTTAGGGAAAGTTTATATGACAACTTTCTCAATCAACCATCAATATCTTCAGAGTAACAACAGAGAAACAAGAAGAAGATAAGGTCGAGCCAGAAAAACCAACAAAAACACCTAGGAAGCGGACGACCACCACCAAAGAAGACAACTTCGTGATAGAGGTGCCGATTGTGGAGGTGTCCGTGCATCAGGAGCCGTCTAAGGAAGTCTTCCAATCACCAAGCCAAGACGATTTTGACGAGACTTTCGACTTGCTCAATGATGTGATGCCGAGGTACTGATAGAGTTCATACAATACAATACAAAACAAAACTATATATTATATTAATACATTGCTTATCAGTAAATGCACTTAATAAAAGATCAACAGATCATATTATTTTTTTTCAATTTAAGAAGAGTCCTAATTTCTTTCAAGGAACCCTCGAAAGTCTGGCGTTGTCGATGTTCGAGGCTCAGGTTAGGGTTGCCAAATGGGAAAACCAAAAAAACTGGGAAAAATTTCAAAAAATCGGGATTTTAGTATTATGGTCGGGACAAATAAATACTACGAATCAAACAATTATTTTTATTATTAAAATTAAAGTAATTACAACAAAATACTTTTTTGCCCACCAACCGTTGTTATTTTTTATTTGTCGGAACAATTTGTATTTTGTCGGGACAATCCCGACGAATCCCGACCATCTGGCAAGCCTAGCTCAGGTTAGAGGCTTAATCATTTTAATTTATTATTAGAGGTGTATATAAGAGCCCATACTATTTACCGACTGTGGGATTTTTTAGAAGGGTAGTTGCGACTATGTGGAATATCTTTATTGTAAGCTGGTAATGCTGGTAGTAACCTCAAATTACGCTGTTTGGTTTTTATGACGTCATAATCTTTTTAAATTAATTTTTTCTGGAGCCTATCGTGTGTCGTATCAAATCACATTTCAGCCACTCGTTTTCTAAAATATCAAAAACCATTTTAAATTTACACCAAGTTTGGCCTCCTCCAGGTAGGAAACGGCTGAAGGAATTTTCGTGAAACATACGTCACCTTACTTGTAATCGTAATATCCTCAAGACTAAAGCCATGGAACTAAAAAAAAAACTATAAGTGTTAATATTTTCAAAAAAATTCGTTAATTTTAGTCAAGGAGCAAACTTAATGTACACAAAACTTCATGAAAGGAATTTTAAAAATATAAACTTATAATTTTTTCGTTTTTATTTTAGATGTCGTTAATCATGACTTGAGAATATTACGAGTAAGTAATATGCTTCACAAAAATTCCTTCAGCCGTTTTTATATTACCTTATATAAAAACGGCTGAAGCGCTTTGTTTTTTGTCGTCTTGATGTTGCTTTGGAATCTGATTTGTTGTTATTTACGATAATGTTTTTAGGGTTCCTAAAAACCTGCTATGAAATAGTATACGATACTCGTGTCTTTAAGTCCATTTTTGCACGGCTGTGCAATAATGGACTACTTAAGTCACACGGACAGTTATCATATTCAGGACAGACTGAATGCATGCAGTACAGAACCCTAAATCTACAAATTTTACTATAATAAGTTGGAAAAGTGCGAGTTGGACTCGCGCACAAAGGGTTCCGTAATCAGTATTACAATATAGGTACAGAACCCTAAAAACATAGCAAATAATTCCACTTGCAGTTATAGCGGACCAACTTATGGCGATATGCGAAAAAAATACGGGTGTTTCTTTTCTATGTATTTCATGAAATACAAGGAAAATTTTAATAAATTTCTAGTATATGCATTTCGACTATATAATCTAGGGTTTTGAAATTGGAAAACATGTTTGGATAAATTTTCCTCGATAGAAATAACTGTTGAAATGAGTTCTTCAAACACACTTTTTCTCCTCGTTTGACGAATAGGAACCATATATAGAACTCAAACATATTTTTTTAGGTGTGTTTCAATAATATCTAGAGATTTTATATTTGAAATTTTGCTAGCTATTTTAGTTTTTTTAATAAAAATATAAAACCAACTTTTTCCATTTTGCCCTGAATCCACCCCTCTCGCACTGCGTGATTTTTCGCTTGGAGTGACAGTGACAAAAATATAATTCACATAGCCTCTTAACTTGACACTGTATAAAACTCTATGTAATGTGACCCAGTATGACAATAATGCTGCGATACCGTCCGGTCCCGCCAATTACGCCACGCTTTCTGTCTGCCAAGGCTTTTTTAAATACTTTTACCCTTACATTAGATACCACTTGCACATGATAGCCTTTGTGCGTAAATCAATTCATAAAGTTATTAATAATTTCATGAATAAATACCTTCATATTGTTGTTACAGACCAGACGAAAGTTATCACTCCACCATCATCCCTATAGTGCAACTGTCGATGGAGAAAGACAGCGGTCAAGCTGGCGACCAGCCTCGCTTCCAGTTCAACTATAACTTGGATCAGGGGTAAAAGTTATCACTCCACCATCATCCCTTTAGTGCAGCTGTCAAAAGAGAAGGACAGTGGCCGAGCTGTGGTGAGCTGCCTCGCTTCCAGTTCAACTATAACTTGGATCAGGGGTAAAAATTATCACTCCACCATCATCATTTTAGTGCAGCTGCCAATGGAGAAAGACAGCGGCCGAGCTTTTTTGCTTACTACTGAACCGGGGTTGGGATTGAAATATTTTACTTTTACGAGTATAAAGACAATGTGTATCTCCTTACGATGGGAAAATTGCCAAGTATCAAAATATATAAATTTATTCCATCGTAGTTTGTATAACCAGAGTAACTATGGTATAACCATATTTATTATTTACAGCTTATCTACTTATAATTTTTGCTTCTTGCAGAGACTTTTACAGAAGAAGATACAATACAATAAAGACTACAAGACTGCGATTCTTTCAAGCGTCCCTTCCCTTCCAAAGGAAAAAGCTGCTTAAATCTAAGACAACCACAATGCTTAATAAGTAAACTTTCTTTATCTATTGATCTCACAGAAAACTGAAGCAGCTTAAGATTAAACGTCAGTCGTTTAGCGCAAAGTGCATAACTTAACTTTGGTTATCTTTTTTAGAAATTTAAAATTGAAAATCTTTTTGGTCTGTGCCATTTGACGCCAATAGTTCAGTATTGGTGAGGTTTTTAAAGCAAGAGTTTGAAATTGTATACACGATTAGTTTTGATCTTTTCACAACCAACTTAAAATGCTGTTTTAACTTTGTTTGGACAAGATCATAATTGTGCATTAAATTTCAAACTCATACTTTATAAACCTCACTAATACCTTAAACTATTGGTGTCACTTGCCACATACCAAAAGGTTTTTCAATGTTTAACTTCTAAACAAGAAAAACAAAGTTAAGTTATACACTTTGTGCTAAACGACTGACGTTTAACCTTAAGGTGGATGTGACGGATTTCGTTCCCAAACGCACAACTTACGATTGTATTTCTTATTTATGGATAAAAATATCAAATTATTGTGATTGTTGTATTACGCAACAATAGTTGAATGTCAATAAGCTTTTCTAGGTGTTATTTTATGCAACTATTTGTAAATAATCCTGCCCCTCTATTCTGTATCTTTAGTTGCCAACTGGACTAGGTGCCTATCATCAAAAACATAGATAAAAACGGAACTTTCAAAATTGCTATTAGTGGGTATTTACGAACTGTGTCGTCACTTCAAGTGCGAACATATCCGTAGACAATCGGAGTTCGAACTATGTGTTTGATGAGAGGCACCCAATTCAAATGGCAACTAAAGATACATAATAGGCCCTCTGTCCGTACAACAACTATAAACACGATTTAAAGTTGTTGTACAGGATCATTGACAAAGTAATGCATAAAATTACGAAAGTTTACTAGAAAAGCCTAATTAAAATTAAACTATAACAAGCAGCCAGCTCGGTGCGGGATCTAGCAGGATTATTCTTGAATAATACGACTTATTTCACTTTGGGTCTTTGTTTTATTCTTTTTCATTTATTTATTTATAAAAAAAGGTACACCAACAATGTCAACACAAACAACATAAATAGATATACATTGGGCCTTTTTCTGGTGTTGCCATCAATGACAGGTGAACACAGCATTATCAGAAAACATTAGCATCAATAGAAATTACAAAAAACTAGTTAATATTAACAATCCAAACATACACATAAACTAATTTAAATCTAAGCTTAAAATCTAGACAGACAGTTAACACAAATTACTTAACAATATAATAAAATTAAAATATATATATCATTTATAAAAATATATATATGTGCACAAATATTTAATAACACAAATTTCAAAAATTTCTAAAAAGAGAGAAAAAAAAATAATTATGTATATACAATAGTTAAATATTCAAATTTAAGGATGTAATATCTTATATTTAAAGTTACAAGCTTTATCAGAAATAATATCAAGGGAGTGAGTCAAATTTCCTGGTTATAATAGATATAATTTAAGGTAGGGTAGCTCTGAGCTTCGTAGAACACTGCCGGATGCACTAAGACGATAAATAACGTATCCATCCATCAGCTTAGTTCGTCCACTGCTGGACATAGGCCTTTCCAGGACTTTGCCACTCCTGGCGGTCATTCTGGAAGAATTGCCCATACTCACACACGCTGGGCCCTGCTGGACGCCGCTGCCTGTCACCAGTCTGTTCCATATAAGGCCCGGCTATTAGGGATGGACATACCGCCATCCATCGGTCCCAGGCATGGTGGGCCTCCTGGTGTTTTGCCTGTGAGCTGTCCTCTTACTCTCCCCCGAATTACTTCGAGGGGGTCTCCAAGTAAGATGGTGGTAAATTAAGTATATTTAAAGAAAACAAGAAAGCAAAGGAGAGTCAACTTTACTTCGACATAACTCCAGAAGGAATCTTGCTCGTGTTTTGCTTGAAAGATCTTTTATACTTGATCTGTATTTATTTTTGGAAAACACGAAATAAATCAGTCAATACGACGTATGTCGATCCAAAAAGGTTATCGATTGCCAATTAAACACGAACAAATAGTCCTTTAACCTAACTATAAGAGCTAATCTTACCTAAACCTAACATATTGCTTAGCTACATGTTACAAAACTATTGTCGCGTAATGCCATAAATCACATCACATCTTCATAAGTTGTGCGTTTGGGAACAAAATCGGTCACATCCACTTTAAATAGGTAGCTGTCCTAAAACTGCTACTAAGTGCTACGCGCCACGTAGCAGCTACGACACTATTTATTCTTGTCGACTATTAGAATGTCATATGTTTTTTTATTGCAAAATTATATTGTATTAATATTATATTATATTAATTATTATAAGAGTGCATTACAAGCTAGAAATCAATCAGAAACAAATTTAAAAAATATATTTAAAAAAAAAAATTCATCGGGCCAGGATTTGAAAAATTCGGTGCACAGATATTGTGGAAAAATTCGTCGTTCCAGCTATGCGAGCACGTACGCGTCGATTAGAGACAGATAAAATCGATAAATTCCAAACGATAACACTTATTGCAATGAAATAATATATATATGAATAGTAGCTAGTAGCGCAGTTAGTAGCACGCCTGTCATGAAAAAAAAAAAAAAAATGAAAAATATATTTATTGGCACCAACAAATAACTTACATACTAAATTGTGACACTAGCCTCCATACTAGGATTCCCTGGTGACATGGAGACTAGGTCCTTCCATAACTATATAATATTAAAAATTGAAAATATGCTAAACATTAAATTATTAATTATTAATTAGAAACAAAAAAAAAATAATCATAAGTTAAAATTAATAATTGCATTAATTAATTATTTAAAAATAAATATAGGTATTAGATAAGTTAATATAACGAACTCGATTTACATTAAAAGCTTGCGTGTGGTGTGTGAAGGGAGGTGTGTGTGTTAGAGAGTGTGAGGTTGTGTGTATAATGGGTGAGAGTGAGTGATTACATAGTTACTGTTCAATGATGTATTTTATATATATATATATATATATATATTTTTTTTTTTTTTAATGAACATTTTGAATGAACAATTGAATGAACTGAATGAACAATTTAATGAACATAATTATTAAATAATTATGTAAACATATAAGTCCTTTTAAATTTGTGTCTCATTGATTTCTAGCTTGTAATGCATTCTAATTATTAGAATGTTGGTTAAATACCTATATTCTGTTATTACGACACAAAGATAAAATATAGAAAATAAATAACGCTACGATGCATAACCCTGTAAAGGGCTGTCAAAGGTATTTTGAGTGTCAACTGAATACACAAGCACTCGGACACATGAGCTTTACATTTTTTAAATTTGTTATTAATTTTCAGGCGTACAAGACAAAGCAAAAGACCTCGATATCCCACACACTCGTACCGGTACACTTCAAACAACCGGCCACTAGTCAGTATGCACAAACCGAGTCATTCCTTCCAAAACAAACACCAAGATAATGAACCTCAATTGACTTCCAATGATCGATCGACTGAAACTGCTGGAACGACGCACACCCGTCCTGATTCGTGGCAACACGTTGTCAACTTGATGAATAATATGAAATCTATGACGGATGATGGAGAAAATGTAGATCAAGAGAATAACGATACTATTTCGGATGTGAAAGAGAAAGTATCCGATATGAAACATAACATGAGCAGTGAGTTATTAGTTATTTCGTTTCTATTTCGAAATGTATTTTATCTACTCCCATACTGCAAAAAGGTAATTGAAACATGAAAAACAGTTTTATAAGTGCCTACATAGTTTATCCGATGTTATAATATTACATTACAACACCGCGATTCGGCGCTGCGATTGACCCAATTTAATATAACACCGCTAGACGAGACGAGAAATAAGTCCTTACCGACTTTATTTTTCAAGCCACGCCCCCTTTATCCTGATTGGCCTTCAAGGTAACATTACCGGAAAAACGCACCCGAAGTTCATGAACAAATGTTCTTCTCATTTTTCATGAAATTGTTATTAGAAATTATAATAAATAAAGACGATACTTTTGACTGTGGTAGATAAAGTATTGTGTGCAACTGAACATAATTAGACATTGGGACACTCATGCAAAACTTTTAAACGAAGTCCTAATGTCTCAAATTATGTTACAGTTGCATAAAATGCTATTCCTCGGCCTCGGTGTACTTAAATTCTATTATAATTTTCAGTATATCTTGAACCAGATCTTGATATATATGCAAAAGATGGAAAGTCTGAAATACATTCTCCGGAGCAATCAGTAGGTACAAAGTTCAATATAAGCATGTTCACAAGAACCCCACTGAAATTAGGGTAAGTTTACATCGTAATGAAGTAAATAGACATTATTGTGGCTATAATTTAACTAGTTTTGATTTCTCAAGCAATATGTCAACGTTTTGATCAATTTAAGAGTGAACTGAAAGTGGTTGGAGAACCTTGTCAATGAAAACCTCAAGAGTGGTGTCGCTCTTAAGTTGACCGTAACACCGAGCTTTTCCCGCAAAATAAAAAGACGTAAAATAAGTATTTTTTGTATATTATACAGAGAGACTAAACAACAATGGGCGTTTTTCCTTGTGTCAAATTTAGTATTTACTTAAATTCCTAGAGGGCGCTCTCGCACTTTTAGCAATATACGTAAAAGACAAAAAACACCATGATACTTTTTTTCCCATAATACTATAGTACAATTCTAGAACGAAAACAAATTCATTATTAGGACAATCAAAAAAACTCTCTTCTCGAGATCTTGACTTATTAATGCATATAGAAATGACATGAAATCGAAAGAAATCCGATCTTACAGTGTACTGAGCGTGAATTGTAGCGAAAACTAGAAGATAACAAACAATAACAATGGATGGATTGACTTTGACTTTTTTTTATGGACAATGCCTTTCTTATTGCCTTTGACATTGATTGCTATTAAACATAATTTGTCTACGGCGACAAGACCAGCGCCACCTAGAGAACATCTAAGAACTAAAAAAAAAATAAGAGAAAAACACTCAAGAGGTATTTTTATATTTACAGCTCAACTACAGTACCATTTAGCACTTATTTGAAACCAAAGTCTTCTATTTCTAAAGTCACCCAAATACGTAAAGAAAGTGTGACAACCGTTGAAAAAGGCGATATTAAATTAAGTGATAAAACAAATGACACCAAATCTACAACAAGTACGACAAACGAAGATCTGTTCTTGTCGCAAGAGCATGAAGTTCTCATAAATGCGACTAAACATGTTAGTGAAAATAAGATGGACTATGAAAACTACAGCGAAGAAGAAGAAAATCATTATTCAAGGCCAAATGTAGAAATTAGGTTCAACTCTAATCCTAGGCAAGGTAAATATAATATCATGTTTAATAAATATCTTACTATTCTAAAGGTTACGAAAAAAAAAAGTTTTATGCGATGTTTTATTTTTCAATGAACAGAAATGTCCCGAGAGCAGCAAAACCTAATGGAAAAGTTAAATCAAATACATTATAATAATTATTTTTTGCAAACGACTACAACTTTAGAAGCCAATAAGTCCACGAATAATTTTGGCACGAGTAAAGAAACGTAAGACAATTTCTGATTACCGTGTAAAAATCTATATATCTATATTACCTATCACCTTAAACTGATGCTTTGCTTCTTAAAATCCCTGAACACTTCACCAACATGTAAACAGATTCCTTCACAGGAACAGAAAAACGGAATAGAAGAGATTGTATGATTAGATTGACGGATGTGGAACAGGCAAAAAAGGTGTGTCTGGATCGTAGCAGATGGAAATCTGTAGTCTCAGCCTACTATGTATGTATGTATGTAATGGCAATTCGTCTGGTCTTCCTCTTGATATCCGACAATCCCTCTCTATCAGATACATGAGAATCTGTTTTTAACGGAACTATATAAGAACTAATAACGGAACTAATAACTTTCTAATAATTTCATAAACATTTACGGAAACCTTTTATATGTGGCAGCAAAATAGTAAAATTTGGCATTTTTAAATACGCATCGTCAGTTTTTAAACTCTCGCTGTTTTGCAATTTGCCCTTCGGAACCGCTCCGTTCGTCGTCGCACCTATTTTTCACTTTTTAGTGAACGACTTTCGATTTCATTCGATCGGAGTCATTTTACAATCAGCAAGTAAAATGTAAAATGCTTGCTGATTGTAAAATGACTCCGATCGAATAAAATCGAAAGTCGTTCACTAAAAAGTGAAAAATAGGTGCGACGACGAACGGAGCGGTTAGGTTTACATGTAAGTACCTACATATTGGGAGCCGAGTGAAGCGGAGCAGAGCGAGGTGACCCACAATAGTTATTAAAGAATTATTATATGCCGAGGCAAATTGTAAAATGCTGAACTATATTATATGACGAAGATTCGTCAAATAGCAAAAAAGTGAGTTTAGAAACTGACGACGTCATCGTTTGTAAAATGCCGAATTTTACTATTTTCCGGCGGCATAAACATATTCAATATTATTTTATATTATTATGCTTGCGTAGTGTAGAGCCAATAAGTGGTACCACGGTAGATCACGAGTCTTGGGAGAACGTGGTCCAAGCTGCGCCAAGGATAGCCAAGGTGCTGAACCAGACTGCCACGCAGGAAGATGACAGGTTTACTTTACATATAAATTTTAAAAATACATCATCACGACTCTAGTACAACCATGTCGTTTCATCGACGATTATTAAGTTTCAGTGTGATGGGTGGTAATGGTAAGCTAACCTACGATTTTGGAGAGGGTCATCTTGGCTCAGGTATAGTCCTACGGATTTTTAATTATTTCAATTCAATCTTTTGAGTTTGTTCCACTTTTTGACTATTTTGATTTCATTGCTTTGACTTCAGCAGTTAATAATCTATTAAAATGTTCCTAAGCCGTTAAGTTTTAGGAGATTTTGGAATCGGCGTGGATGACTTTGATCCTCCCTCGGACCGCCACTGCTTTGGGCACAAATATTAACATGTATTACGAGTAATTTACATTCCTATAATGTAAGTTTGTAAGTGAAAATGGCGACTAAGCGAGTAATAAACCGCCAGCCACGAGTTAGTTGGTCAGACGATATCGGAAAATCCGCTAGCAAATCTCTGGAGAGGTTGGTACAGGACGTAAACGTAAAGGATAGCATATAAAGAAGAGGCTTAGCAGTGGACAAATATAGACTTGACATGACGAAGCCAAAATTATTGTCATTGCAAACTGAGACAACACTTTTCATAAGTGATAAGGTTTCAATTTGTCTCTTTTTAATCGTGCCAGATATATTAAGTATAAGCGTCAAGTATATTACCTAGATAATTTCACCTCATTATGAGTAATAGTAACAACTAATAAAAGGAAGATATTTTTTTTTAGTTTGAGGTTCAGAGTTTAAGTTATTCTTTATGTAAAACTTTTTTGATTATTAAATAATTTGGTATTTGTTTTTCTTGTGTATCTTAGTATGTAATTCAATTCACTTTATTAATCTTTCGACATTATTATGTATTTAGAAACGTCAATTCATGTACCTTTATAATAAATATTTGGTGTTATTTTGTATAATATGCTATACAGTAACTAAAATATAATAGTAGATAATTAAAAATAATTATCTCAGCGAAAGCAGTAATCTAATAGGTCTACGACGTGCTACGTCGTAGCAGCTACAAGTTTACGTAATAAAGTTTTTCTTCGTTACTCTGCTTTAACACTAAATGTAGGGTTCTGTAAACAAAACCCCAATGAGTCGATCAAACTGAATCCCAGTATTAATTTGTTGGGTTCTCATTGTTGCTAAAACAATAATTAATTTGTTGGGTTCTCATTGTTGCTAAAACAATAATTAAGCAAGGTCGTGGATCGAAACCATTTTAAGAGTACAATTTAGCTCAAGATGTCAAAAGAAGAAATTATATTTTTCAAACTCATTTGCGGCATCGGAATATCTATAAAGTGTCGGATCCCCGATATTGAATGTAAAACTAAAACATCGGTTTCTGGCATAAAAAATGCTTTATTTCTCAAGGTTCTGTCAAAAAACCTAATTAGGCCTTCATAGTAAAGCCTCAGTATCTATCCGTTCTTCCGAGATCGTCTGTCTGACTATGGTTTAACTTGCGAGGTTAAAATAAAACTTGGCAAGTATATAAGGGAAGAACAAACCAGATATCACATTCTCAAAAAAAAAAGACCTCAAAACTAAATCTCAAAAATAAACCTCGAAAAAGGGATTTTTTGCCACAGATTTATCCCGTTTGTCCACCGAGATTTACGAGTCATCTGGATTTCGTAACTAGTTGATATTTTAACCAATAACGCAAATAAAAACGCTCAAGGGGGCGTTGTGATAAAAAAAAAACACATTCCATACTAGCACTAAAGTGAAAGCCTGTAAAGAAGTGAAAACTTCGAAGAATAACAACACAAATGTCTTAATCCACGGGTCTCCTTTCTTGGCGTTTACTCTAGAGTCTACGCAGTCTTTCTCAAGGGACGAACGAGTTTCCCTTTTACAGCTTAAAGAGTGTAAGGAAACGCAACGTGGAGTCGATCCCGATAGTGAATGCCAAGCCGCACGGTCGCACCACGACCAAAACAATTGACATTCAAGCCAATAGGCACAATGGTTCTGATGCCGTCACCTTCGCTTCTTTGATCGAGCCCATTGATGATGAGGTTTGTTCGTACTGGGTACATTTTATCATGTTATTTCTTTTTAAGCACTTAAATTATCTGTCTAGGCCCATAGCCAGGATTCGTATTTGTAGGGGACATGTTAATGCGATCGACCTTGTAAAATTTCAACAGAGCAAACCGCTTGGCACAGATGTACCGAGGGGTGTTCCGAGCTGATTTAGCCCGGTAGGCAAGCGGAGGCAATTTTTTTTCTTTTTTCTAATATGTTTGTGATTGAAGTCTAGTTTGTAATGCAATTTTACAACACTGTTGTAATGCACAATTATTAAATAAGTATGTAACGTTTTTGTACTCTAGACACTGGCTATTGACTAGATTTTTGTAAAAATTATTGTGATCCTGAGATGGATCACCTGTAATCTAACAGTAGCACAGGCCTGTTATGTTTATATTAAGATGTTTATAAAAAAATATAAACAAGAAATATAAAAATATTAGTTAATAACTATTGAATGATGTTCCTAGATGCACGGTCGTATAGACTTGCGACATATTCTGAAGTTCGTGGGGCCGGTCTACTTCAACATCTGCGAAAATCAGGAGGCCAAAGTTCGCCAGGTCAAGCTCTTCAACTCCTCTAAGATTGTCCTGGCGCTCATGAATTTTACGGTACGGAACACAATTGCTTACACGGCGTATCAAGCTATAATGCTCTACTGATGTGATGAAAATGTGACACGCTTGGTTTTTATTCAGTTTGATGCACTTACGTCATCTAGTTCAATATATATCTGTAGGTAGGCTCCTTTGATACATCCTACTTTAATTTATCATCCTCAGCATCTGCTATTCTCGCATCAAGTAAATGTAAAACTTTCTCGCAGCTAGATCAAATGATTCTCGTCACAACGACAGCGCACCGACTGAGCAGCTCCAACTTGCTGTGTCCGGCATCCCACCTGGAGTGTCAGATCGAAGGCAAACGCGTCTGCATCGACTCCAATTGTGCCTGCGACAACGTGCCAAACTGTGGCTCCTACGACATCTACGATGAAGACCGGCTGCAATGCGGCGGGGACAACAACCAACAGCATTACGTCTACCTCGCCGGTTTCACCTTCATTTCTGTGATTCTCACTATGCTCTACACAGTGCTCTACTGGCTAAAAAGATGTGTGCCGAGGGTCTCTGAAGCATTTTTCGTTTATACCGCGGGGACAGAGAATGTGTAAGTTATACTTTATTGGTTTATTATACCTATAAAATGTTGGTTATCGTAAGTGTGAGAATACAGAAATGGCACGGATATCATAAGTAATCACTTTATTATTCGGTGTCGAAAAGGCGATGACAATACACTAATAATTGGGCAGCGATGTTCAACATTGCACAGCTAGTTTAAGCAATATACCTTTATTATCTATACTTTTAAATAAATTATAATATATCTCGGATTAATACTTTTTTATTTATATGTTATAATTTATTTAAAACAATAAAAGGCCAAAAAATTGCTTAAAATATTATTTATTCATTTATTATCTATAAGTATTTATGCTTATTACTAAACAGACAGAACTATTAAAGATGGTTTTACCACGGCTAATTATCATAATAAAAACAAGCTAGGACAATAATAGTTACGCCAGACAAACAGACCCTTTTTAGTCTGTAACCCTTGCCCCGGATTCCAGTGCGTTGAGTAGTTATGAAAGCGGTGTTTTAATTTCAGACTCTACCTGGATAGTGTGATGAGATCACCGACCGACATTGATAACACTTCAAGGTTAGTCTACAACAGCGACTTCTTAGAAGATGACCTGATGTTAGATGAAACGGAAGAAAAAAGCTTTTTCAGGAAGATGTTCGGTTTATGCTATGCAATAAGAAGGTGGAGAAGTAGAAGAGGTTCTTCAGCAGAAATCATGGGAGAACAAAGCGAAGTGCGAAAGATGTATTCTTTTGCACAGTTAGAACTGAAGAAAATGTCGCAAGGACAAAGCTCATGGGATAAAAGCGTGCAAACAGGTGAAAGTTTGGAAATGACAGAATTATATGAGAAATCAGCAAAAAAAGAAATAGCAGTTCTTCCTAAACAGACAGAAAAACCACGTGTAGGGAATGTAGAAGACGAAGAATCCTCGCCGGATTTTGGAGAAATTTTGAATATTATGAACATTACTCGCCAAAAATATGAAAACGATGACTTAAAAGAGCTCAAAATGTTGAAGGTTTTAAAAGATGCTAGAGTGTCTAAGTCCTCATCCGATTCGACTCAAAGTCAAACCATATATACATTAACCAGTGGACAAAGTAGCAGGCTCGAAGAAACCGAGATGCATACTACAGACTATGATAAGCCATCCATAGAACTACAATCTGTTGAAAAAACAAAACCTAGTAACATGACCAGAACGCCACAAAACATTCAATCCAGAAAACGTCTTCGGTTCCAAAAAGAAGCTATTGCAATACCTTCGACAAGTTTCCTTGATGATGACGAGGAGGACGAGGTTCCTGATGCACTGACGAACAGAAGACAGAGCGTTATGCTTGGACCGACGGCAAGGCGTGTCTTCAAGGGACTTGGAAAAATTGAAGAAGATTCTGGACAGGCTTTAGCGAATACCGCATTAGATTTCAAACGATTCTGGTCTAAGAAGACTGGCAGTAAAAAGAAACCAAATGTTTCAAAGCGTAAATGAAGGGCACTGTAATGATTCGTTTTTAAGGCAAAACAAAGCCCTATTAATGTCACTCTCTGTGTATCATGTCTGTCCGTATGTCACGGGTCTCTAGCTGGTAGACGGAATGAGTGACATATCTGAAATTTGGGTATTTTGTGGAGAATGTTGATCTAAAACCGAATATTTAATTAATAATTTAATATATTTTTTTTATATATGAAAGGGAGCCGATTTTTTTCGTCTTACCCTAATAGTCCTTGGGTCAGCAAAAATGTCGGTATAATTTTTGGGTACTCATTTTCCTTGGACGTCATAAAACAATTTTTATAACAAATTTTTATTAAATATTTATATTTTTTTATAACTAATATTTATTTTGCCTATCTTATCATGTATACGCATTAAAATGATACAATTTGAGATGCCTTATGTAACTTTCTCTGTTATTAATGGTAAATAAAAGAATTACTGATTACTGGAACAATTGTATTATGCTATCTATGCTGATTATTGATATTACTGATTTTATGACGGCCATCTAAAAAGTGGCAGCTAATAGAAATGATGACGTCAACGTATTTGTATGGACTTAAAAAACTATTAAAACTTTCGTGTGGGGTATCAAATGAAAAATATACTACATAATTACATTTCAGCCATCTATTTTATAACAAATCTGTCTAATTGCGGTGAAAAGGAAAATGAGTACCTCCAAATTATATCACTTTCTTAAATTTGGCTACGGCCCATGGGCTATATGTGGCATGTGGGGTCTCTACTGTGTGGCATGTGGGGTCTCATTGAGCACATATACATATATATTTATTTTTATATCTTTTCTATCCACAAATATAAAGAAATGGGGAGCCGTTAAAGTTGTCAGGTTTAGACCATTTTTGTTTCGGAGTCTATATAAGGTTAAATAATATTAGTTGGCGAAACTCAAAACATAGGTAGTACTAGTCTATATGTATAATTTTTGTAAAATTTTATAATATATTTTTTGCACAATTCTTAAAATTTGTTTTCACCTTTCCATACTGGACCAGTCAGCTGATCGTGGCAATTTGTATGGGAGGAAGAGAAAAAAAGTTGCGATTTTCGCTTAGCTCCCATACAAACAGTTGTTCATATTACCTATGTTTTGAGTTTCGCCAACTAATATTATTTAAACTTGTATCAAAAGGTATGTAATATAAAATTTTCGTATCTATACTCGACAAACTTAATTTTGCAGTTTTGTTTTATACATTTTGTAAGTAATAATGAGTCTGTAATTTTTGTTCAAATTTTTCAAGTCTATTAACTTATTTGAATGTTATGGAACCCTCAGGGCGCGAGTTTAACTTACTCGACAGGTTTTTAGGGTTCCGTACCCGAAGGGTGTCAAACGGAACCCTATTACTAAGCCTCCGCTGTTCGTCAGTCCGTCTGTCTATCACAGAGGTCTACAGCTTCAGCCGTAGTATGTAGGCAGTTGAAATCTATCAAGGCAAACAATAAAAAAAAATCTAGGGTGTCCCCATACAAGAAACCTCGAAAAAATAGATTCAGCATTATCTTAAAGTTTCAAATTTGGTCAGATTGTTATATGTACTCTAAAGTTACACAACAAATAACACAAATTAGGGTTCCATACTCAGAGGGTGCCAAATTGTTTGACAGGAGCTAAAAAATAAATAAAATAAAAAAATTCTTTATTGCACTTATAAACATAGTACACAAGGCGAACTTAATGCTAATTAGCATTATCTTCCAGTTTACCTTTGGTGATGTGGATAAATTAGGGTAGTGCCGGAAAAGATGATAAAATGATAATTAAATAGGTACAAGCTTATAAATAACTAAATATTAAATAGTAAAAAGTTTACACAATATTAAAAACCATTACCTACTAAGCAGTATCAATAGTATATAGAGGTATATATTATAAATATATAAAATATAAAATAGATATATATTTCTATACAATAAATACACATATACATACATATTAATATATAGATACACATTTAAGACAAGACTCAAAACTCGTGCAAAAGAAGAAACAAAAAAACCCGATTAAATAGTTTGCGTTTTAAGAAAGTGCTGATGAACTCTATTTTTAAAAACTGCTAGTGATAGAGATTCTCGTATCCTGACCGGTAAACCATTCCAGAGACGTATTGCGGAAATTGTGAAAGAACTAGTAAACATGTCAGTATTATGTGTCGGAGTGCGCAGAAGTGAACGGTTCTCAGGTCGCTGAGAGCGGCCAAGAGAATCGAGAAAAACAAACCGCTCTTTTAGATAAGGAGGGGATAGGGGGTCATTGAGGATGTTCCAAAGAAGAGATAATATGTGAGCGTTACGACGATTTCGGATGTTAAGCCATTTAAGATCAGAACGAGATTGAGACACATGGTCATACTTACGTAGGCCAAAGATGTATCGTATACATAAATTGAGGAGACGATCTAGCTTATTTAACAATCCTTCAGTGAGATCGGGATAACAGACATCGGCATAGTCTAAAATAGGGAGCAAGAGTGAGTTAACCAGCAGGACCTTCGCAGAATACGGCAAAAACCTTTGCATGCGCTTAAGGGAGTGCATTGAAGCAAAGATCTTTTTACTAAGTTCCGCCACATGCAAATCCCAAGACATATTGTTCTGGATATAGATTCCTAGGTTTTTTACTGACGTACAGAACTTGAGAGGAGTGTTATTTAAACAGACTGGTGGAAGCGTGTTCAGATCCGTTTTGTCTATGAGAGCCCTACTACCGACTATCATGACCTGCGTTTTTGATGGGTTAAGAAGGAGTCCAAATTGTTCCGTCCATTGACTGATGTGTTCAAGATCAGAACTCATTTTCTGAATGGCTACAAGAATTAGGTCCTGCTTGAAAGACATATAGAGTTGAAGATCGTCAGCGTACATGTGGTAAGAACTAAAGTTAATGGAGGAGACAAGGGTGTTTATAAACACCGAGAACAGAAGAGGGGATAGCACACCACCTTGGGGCACACCGGCTGTAACATTGCACCAGTCGGAGAATTTATCGTCCGAGCGAATACGCTGTTGACGCCCATAAAGGTACGAATAGAACCAGTTTGTAGCAGACTCGGAAACATTGAGAGAACGTAAAATAGCCAGGAGAATGTCATAGTCAACACAATTAAAAGCGCTACTAAAGTCAAGAAGAGTGAGGAGTGTAAGTTGCCTTTCGTCCATAGCATCACGAAAGTCATCAGTAATCTTAATGAGAGCAGTACATGTACTGTGGGATGGACGAAATCCCGACTGAAGTGGATTTAGAAGTTTATTAGAGTGAAGAAAATACATAAGTTGACGATTGACCACCCGTTCTAGAATTTTAGAGAGGAAGGGAAGTATAGAAATTGGCCGGTAGTCTTTATACGAAGAGGGTTCAGAAATTTTTGGGACTGGAACCATGTACGCCAGTTTCCAAGAGGCAGGAAATGAATTAGATGTGAGAGAGAAGTTTACAATGTGAGTAATGACAGGGAGAATAACTTCCAGAATAGGGAGGAGAAGATCGCGGCCAATAGCGTCGTGGCCAACGGCTTTACTGGGAATGGAAAGAATATCTTTTTCAATATCCGAGACTAGAACTGGTGTGAAATCAAAAGTATCGTGAGATGAAGAAGGTGCAGCTAAAATGCGTCGAATTGTATTTTCTTTAAGTATGGGATCAATTATGTTGGGAGGGGAAGAAAAGTGGCGGTTTAAACCATTGATGTCCAAAGCAGGGTTAAGACTTTCCCGACACTTTCCGAAACCGAGAGTACGAAGGAAGCGCCACAGGTTATTGGGAGCACATGTTTCAATTGAAGAGTGGATATGGCGTCGTTTGGCATTTCTAACCATTTGGTTACAACGGTTCCGAGCGGCCTTGAACCTGTTCCAGTTTTCTTCTGTAGGATGTTTCTTAAATTTCCGTCTGTAACTATCCCTTATGGCCATGGCTCTCCGAATATCTTCAGTTAGCCATTGAGAAGGCGCACGTTTCATGCGAACTGGATGTATGGGAGCATGGACATCATATAGCTCAATCACAAATTTATTAAATAATTCAATTTTATGGTCAATTGTCTCGGATTGCTCCACTAGGCCCCAATCTATAGCTCTAGCATCAGCTATAAGCTTTTTAGCGTCTAGCTTAGCGAAATTCCGCTGGAGCAAGATTCTAGGTTTAGGCTTAGGAATTTTTAATTTGTAGGACGCAAAAATAAGGTCATGATGGGAGAACCCAGAAGCTGTATACTGGCCATGGCAAACGATACGGTCAGGATTAGATGTTAAAATCAGATCTAGCAGAGTGTGCGAGTCACCCACATGATGAGTAGCTTCAAGTGGTAAGATGGAGACATTGACAGATGAAGCAAGCATCCTTAATTTACGAGAGCGAGAATCATTACAGATCAGATCAGTGTTAAGATCACCCATAACTAGACCATGTTCATACTCAGGCAAGTGTGTGACCAGTAAATTTTCCAAAGAATCAAAATAATCAATAGTGGGTGGGGGGTAGGCAACACCAAGTAGAAATTTTGTAGTTATGAAGTCGAGCTCAATGAACAGGTATTCCATAAATGGCTTATCCCTGTTATATTCCGAAGGCGAACGGGAAACAATTTTATATTTAATATCGGAACGGAGAAAAATAGCAACACCGCCACTACCCGCTCCCGTTCGATCATTTCTTATCAATACGTAGCCAGGAATAGCAACGGACGTAGATGGTAGTGAGGGTTTCAAGAAGGATTCCGAAACCAGACAGGCATGGATGTGGTTACTAGTGAAGGTTGCGAGAAATTCAGAGTAATGTCCGGGAATACTTTGTGCATTTAGGTGACAAATGTTTAAATTTTTCTTAAGTGGCACAAAAGTATTGTGAAGTAAATCACTAAGATGCACATTACCTAAAGAGTCATCTAAAGCATCATTAAAAGAGTCATTTGAGTCTAGCGATTGAAACAGTTCAGAGTTATATGATAAATTCATAATATTAAATATATTTAACTGACTAAATAAATAATTTCCTATGGTTTATAAATAAACGTATAAAAATAATTGTAATAATAAAAAGTGAAAAATAGTGGTAAACCAAGAAGCGCCCATATCACCACAACACCGCCAGCTCTCTATGGATGAACTAGGTACAGTTCCAAATGAATAAAGTAGGTACACAAAGACTTAAACAACATAATTACAAGATTATTACATTACAAAAAGAAGTTATGCAATTTTAAACAAAATTCCAACTTTAGACATAATATTATGTTTTCGCTCTAAACACCATCTAGATTACTTTCCATCGTTTGTTGCCAATATGTGCATAAGGACAGAAGAAACATAAATGAGTACATGCAGATTTTGTACATAATCTATAGGCAAATAATAAAAGAGTGTCGTTATAAATCCATATTGCATGACTGAACAATAAGTATATAATCGTTTTAAAAACCGAAACACAAAACGGAACGTACGTACAGGTGTCAAAAAGAAAAAGTAAAAATAAAAAGTGAATCGAAGCAATGAGTGAGGGTGTTTTTGTAATTTGGAAGAGATATTCTAAAATAAAAAGATATAAGAGGGCTTGTAACTACCCTAAGTTACAATAGTTTGCCTATTATTGAAAGTAAGTATGTTATTCAACAATACCTGAGCGTTCGCGATACAATTACTTGCAAAATGATCTAGGTTACAAACAGACTATTTTCTTGCAGCAATAACTCGCCTGGCACGGCCTACAGTACCCTGAGCATCAATGGTAGGCGGGTTCTCGGCTGAGAACTCCTGCAACTGCTCCATCGTGTTGAGTCTCAGCTTGTTACCATTAGGAAGCTTTAGGTACAAGTTACCATCCATTGACCAGCAACTGTTGACGCCATATAGTCTGCGTGCTTCTACAAATATTTGTCTCCGATGTCCCGTCAGAAACTCTGCTATGGAGATTTGGCACCCTTTCAGTTCCTTTTTATTCATCCAGACAGCTGAGCGCACATCAAGACTGGAAAACTTTACGAGAACAGGACGGCAGCTACTTTTGTTCTGTAAGGACTTGCCGAGGCGGTAGCATGACCTGATCGAGGCACTGGTGAAGTCAGGCATCCTCAGCTTCGTACTTATAGTCTGCAACCACAGATGAAATATCTTCGTCAGCGGTCTCCTCTATACCACGGAATAACAAAAATTTTCGCCTGCCACGGTTATCCATATCATCGACAACTTGAGATATTGATGAAATCTGCTGTCGAAGAAGGCTAATAGCCTCCCTCATCCACTCTTTAAAGACAGCAAACTCGGAAGCTAGCTGATCCAGACTCCGGGGACTTTTTGCTGCATTTGCCATCCTGGCCTCGAAGTCTGCCATAGTATCGAGGAACTTCTTCTCCATGGAACCTATAGCAGCCAGAGGCTCCACCGTGACAGCCTTGTTACTCTTCGGCTTAACCATTGCAAGTTCTCAGCAAGTACAAAGTGAAGCAAGTGTCTTGAGAGGTTATGTTGTGGTGACTGGCAGTTCTTGGTTATAACATAGCCTGAATAGGCTAAATAGTGAACAGTGTCTACACTTTTAGAAAAATAATAACTTGGTGTACTTAAAAAGTGAGTGAAAACAATTAAATTCAATTAAAATTAATAGGTGCTATAAAATTGCGTGTATTATTTGTCACGCCTACCCGTCGAAAAAAAAAGCTACCATTGGAGCTACCATTTTCGCGCCTTATTTTTTGTGGTTTTGATGTTGCTATGGCATCTAAATTGTTGGTATTTACCAAAAATGTTTTTAATGTTCCGAACATATATTTTGTAATGGTACGGAAACCTTCGTACGCGAGACCGACTCGCACTTGGCCGGTTTTTATTATTTAATTTACTTCACAATTAATTTTAGGTCTTTACATATGAAATTACCGAAATTTTCTTGCAGATTCATGAGTTCATAATTCCTGTAATTCAATAGCTAT
Organism: Ypsolopha sequella; assembly: GCA_934047225.1. NCBI lineage: Eukaryota > Metazoa > Arthropoda > Insecta > Lepidoptera > Ypsolophidae > Ypsolopha > Ypsolopha sequella. The sequence continues at coordinate 17,097,436 of OW203987.1, forward strand.
TTCCATTATTTGTTTGAAAGTTTATTTCAAGGTTTTACATCTACGTAATAAAAATTGTTTTTATTGTCAGTTTGATAACCAAAATGAAATCTTCAAAAACAGTTCGTCCTAAATGCCGTCCATTACCATGATAAGATTCGTAATACTTTTTTTACAGCTGACACTTTTCAAAAATTAAATTAATGTTGCTGTTAGCTTAATGTTGTCTCATTGATACACAAAAGAAATTACATAGTTTGGATTTGTCATTCCTAAAAAAAATGCAAAAGTGTTAGTACTGAAAATTTAGTTTCCGTCAAACTCTAGAAAACGGCAATTTCATATGTAAAGCCTATTATTTGTTAAAAATCAGCGAAATAGACAAACTGCTTAAAAGCATGGAACAAGTAATACTTACTATTTACTAGTGATTACTTAATCTATGCTAAAAGTATTGGTGGCATTTCCTACCCACACCACTAGCTCACCAAAAAAATTTATTGTAGTAAAATAAGTAGATAAGAGGAAACCCAACAAAATATCTTGTGATCAATGAACTGGCTTGATTAATAGTAATTGTTATGCAAACGTTACAAAGTGTGGGTTTATCAATATTTAGATAATTTGATAGATTGTCTACCTTTTCAATAAAATTCCGTAATTTTCAAACACAACCCGCATAGTACTTATTCGAGGCTGGTTAAATTTGCCCTCAATTATTGTGAATAAACATCACAACATTGTTTTATTTTTAGTTAAAAGAAGGTTATATATGTTTAAATTACGTAAGAAAATGTTATTTGTTAAAGAGTTAAGTTTTGTGTTAGCAATTATCGCATAATAAAACTGTACTAAAAACCTACAATTATTACTTATTTAATAGAATAGTTTACTTGTATGGCAAGATACATTCAAGTATTAGATTAACATTATATCATTGCAGTATAGAAACGCAGAAAGAAAAGTAAATCTGGATGTGAGGAGCTTTGAACCGGGAAACGAACCCGAGACCTCTCGCTTGCCGGCCGATTGCTCTAACCTCTGAGCTATCCAGGTCTCAACACAACTTATGAATTTACCGATGTGCTTTCCCATACTGCAATGATATTTATAGATACCCACTTTATAGTGAGCCACTTGGCGCCTAGAGGACGCTAGTGAATTCAAAGCTAGTCAAAGACCATTATGCCTTACCGTCGCCTGTTACAGTATCGGGTAGTGAAGAATACACATTTCTCTTATCGAAACTATGACAGAAATAAGAAATTTATTTCTGTCATAGTTTCAAGTATTAGATAAATGGAGAAACATAAATTTGGTGTTTGTGAGCAGTGCGGCGTCCTGCGCGCCCGCTCCGTCATTTCCTAATTAACTTCAATTGAGCACCGGATAAGACACGTGCCAAAACTGTCCGTCACTTTTATAGTCTTTCCTTAATTTTACACAATCATGTGCTGGATGTTGCGAAATTGATGATTTACGAGACCGAAGACACCGCCACATATCGCAATAACGAATTAAATAATAATAAAAAAAAAACAGGAGCGGTTTCGCAGCTGGATTGTGAAATATCCGCCTTTTTCTAATTAATCGAAACAGAACACTTAAATAAAAAATTCACTCAATAGTTATTCAACAATACCTTGTTACCTATGTATTGTGTATACTGCATTCGCAAAGTTTCCATTGGTTTCTGTAAATTATAATTTCAAACTTTTTTCCGATTAAAAATTTTTGAAGTTCTAATTTACAGAAACCAATGGAAACTTTGCGAATGCAGTATACACAATACATTGGTAATAAGGTTTTGTTGAATAACTATTGAGTGAATTTTTAATTTAAGTGTTCTGTTTCGATTAATTAGAAAAAGGCGGATATTTCACAATCCGGCTGCGATACCGCTCTTAAATCCCTCATAAATTCCAACCCATTGCATTGATTTCAACAAAAGTCCGCAACTTATTTTTTCATTACTGATACTCTGACAATCGACGTATCGAACTCGAAATGCGGGAAGTAAATTTGATTAACAGCCCTAAGGATATAGGTAAATTGAAAATTGAACGAAGCTTCTATAAAATTACTGAAGGGCAAGTTACTCGTCATTTAGGTGGTAGAGCTGATGCCGGGCTCGACTGTGGAGGTAGCACCATTGTACTCGCAATTCCCTCCGAAGTAATTCGTGGGAGAGTAAGAGGACAGCTCTCAAACAGGCACAACCAGGCAGCCCACCATGCCTGGGACTGATTAATGGTGGTATATCCATCCCCAATTGCCGGGCCTTAAATAAACCAGACTAGTGACGGGCAGCGGCGTTATTGGAGCGAGGGTTTGGGCATCGCGCTCAATAACCCAGCCTGCCCAGCGTGTGTGAGTATGGGCATCACTTTGAAATCTTGGAAAGTATGCCTATGTCGAGTAGTGGACGAAAACAGGCTGATGGATGGATAAATGGAAGTCACTCGTCTATGATGATTGTTCGCGTCAACCAAGAAAGCCGGCGTAATGTTCGGTTAGCCACAGATGACGTGGAATTTGCGCATTCGCGGTGCTTCAACAAGGAAGCGTGCGCGGCTTGTAAGAGTTTATTTTATTTTCTCACATTAGTATTTTTTGATTTATTTATTATACTTTTGCACATTTAAACTACTACATAATACTCAATTATAATAAAAAGCATTGTGTGCAAGGCGGCACTTATTGCTACTAGCAATATCTTCCAGGTAATCTTAGGGTGAAATAATTTATGAATGAAATTATGCGAGGGTAGTGTAAATGATAATAAATTATTATAGAATAAAAAATGCTACTTATTTTAAATAAAAAAAATATACAATTGTTTTACCACAGACATAGACATACAAAATACATAAATATAAATGGAAATAAATAGTAAAAACTTACATAATAAAATACATACCTATACTACATTAAAGTACTATATTGGATATTTAAATGAGGTTTTATTTTGACGGGTAATAATGAAAAGTAGAGTGTTTAACTAGTTCCTTATATAAATTTTGAAGATTAGAGGTGCTAAATGGGAAGATTTACATCGGTGCTAGTGTTAATTTCGAATGTATCCCTTGAAACTTCGTTTTTTGGAAAACAAGGAACGTTCGCTAGATGTCGACGTAAAACTAATTATTTTCTGCAGTTGAGGGGTCAAAGAGCCACCTAGTTTTATGTGGAGCTATAAAATTTATATAAGTTCAACTTTATGTCAACTACCAAAAAAAGATAGATGTAAAACTGTCAGAATACAGGCGAGGAGTCACGGCGAGGTCATTTCAATTTAAATCCATTGAGCCAATTGAGTCCAATTGAGCCCGCGGCAGATTCCTCGTAGAGAGGCGATGGCCGCTGAGAGATTTTTCATGTTTAGGTACAGCTTACGACATAAAAGTTACGAGTATGTATGGTGTACCTACTAGATGTATGTAGCTAGCGGTCTTCGGGTCACGGGACATTGCAGCATAATTACTATGTATACACACATATTATGTAGGTACATAGATGTTATTTGCTGGAAATAAACGGGACAGGTTTGAGGTTTTGCAATTACATTACGATAAAAAACGCAAAAAGCATAAAAAAAGACTAGAACATTATGTGTGCTGTCACTTTTAGCCAAGTTTGAAAGCGATAGATATCGAAGTTAGACAATAAGGCCCCATCAGAAATATATCAGACTGACAGCCAAGTAAACCTTATGTAGATTGCAGGTAGACTAGATGTGAATCTACATAACCTGAGTCAAAAGGATTTGGGATTCAAAATGTCCGCACCCATTTTGGCTGTACCGTCAGTATAGACCAAACACACACCTGACATGTTTACGTCACAGTATGGGATTTGAGCAATCGAAAATATACACATTGCCTGCTATTGTTTTTAATGCTTATAATATTTCCATGTGCGACTAAAGACGGAGATAGTGTGTTAGTAATAGGTGGATACTTCCGGTTGCCATTTCTAATCCCAAGGTCGGGATTAGAAATGGCAATTTGATTCGGATTATACTGAATTGTATAAAGATTGCAAGAAAACTCAATAGGCATCATGACATATTATACGTACACAGGTAGCGTTCCTAAACGCCGGGTAAAGGTAAAAATTAACTGTCATCCGTTCCACAACCACCCCAGTGAAAACGAACAGCTCGAAGTCTTTCAATAAACCTTGTCAGAAATGTAAAATTTACTTTTATAGTTAAATTTTACATTTACCGGGGCGTTTAGGAACGCAACCTAATTGTATTTAACTTCGGCCTTGACAAGAACAATCACATTCTGAAACTACGTATGATTTACGTGGATTCTCAGTAAGAGTCTAGAAGGCCTTTTTGTTTGAATTTTTCTATGAGATTAAAAAGGGTCAGATGCTACCACCATCTATTATATTTATTAAGTCTTCTTTAAACCAAATCTAACCTTCAGTGAACGAAGAACAGTGGCGGATTACTAATAAGGCCGACTAAGCCCACCCTGCGCCCGTGGCCGACGTGGCAGCCGCAGTGAGAGTGCTATCTAGCTGAACAGTTCGGAAAAAAGACGGCTGGTACGATTACTAATAAGGCCGAATATTCCCACCCTGCACCCGTGGCCGACGTGGCAGTCGCAGCGAGAGTGCTATCTAGCTGAACAGTTCGGAAAAAAGACTGCTGGTACGCTTACTAATAAGGCCGAATATTCCCACCCTGCACCCGTGGCCGACGTGGCAGTCGCAGCGAGAGTGCTATCTAGCTGAACAGTTCGGAAAAAAGACTGCTGGTACGCTTACTAATAAGGCCGAATATTCCCACCCTGCGCCCGTGGCCGACGTGGCATTCGCAGCGAGAGTGCTATCTAGCTGAACAGTTCGGAAAAAAAGACTGCTGGTCGCTTACTAATAAGGCCGAATATTCCCACCCTGCACCCGTGGCCGACGTGGCATTCGCAGCGAGAGTGCTATCTAGCTGAACAGTTCGGAAAAAAAGACGGCTGGTACGCTTACTAATAAGGCCGAATATTCCCACCCTGCACCCGTGGCCGACGTGGCAGTCGCAGCGAGAGTGCTATCTAGCTGAACAGTTCGGAAAAAAGACTGCTGGTACGCTTACTAATAAGGCCGAATATTCCCACCCTGCACCCGTGGCCGACGTGGCAGTCGCAGCGAGAGTGCTATCTAGCTGAACAGTTCGGAAAAAAGACGGCTGGTACGCTTACTAATAAGGCCGAATATTCCCACCCTGCACCCGTGGCCGACGTGGCAGTCGCAGCGAGAGTGCTATCTAGCTGAACAGTTCGGAAAAAAGACTGCTGGTACGCTTACTAATAAGGCCGAATATTCCCACCCTGCGCCCGTGGCCGACGTGGCAGTCGCAGCGAGAGTGCTATCTAGCTGAACAGTTCGGAAAAAAAGACGGTTGGTACGCTTACTAATAAGGCCGAATATTCCCACCCTGCACCCGTGGCCGACGTGGCAGTCGCAGCGAGAGTGCTATCTAGCTGAACAGTTCGGAAAAAAAGACGGCTGGTACGCTTACTAATAAGGCCGAATATTCCCACCCTGCGCCCGTGGCCGACGTGGCAGTCGCAGCGAGAGTGCTATCTAGCTGAACAGTTCGGAAAAAAAGACGGCTGGTACGCTTACTAATAAGGCCGAATATTCCCGCCCTGCGCCCGTGGCCGACGTGGCGGCAGCAGTGAGAGTGCTATCTAGCTGAACAGTTCGGAAAAAAAGACGGCTGGTACGCTTACTAATAAGGCCGAATATTCCCACCCTGCACCCGTGGCCGACGTGGCAGTCGCAGCGAGAGTGCTATCTAGCTGAACAGTTCGGAAAAAAAGACGGCTGGTACGCTTACTAATAAGGCCGAATATTCCCACCCTGCACCCGTGGCCGACGTGGCAGTCGCAGCGAGAGTGCTATCTAGCTGAACAGTTCGGAAAAAAAGACGGCTGGTACGCTTACTAATAAGGCCGACTATTCCCGCCCTGCGCCCGTGGCCGACGTGGCGGCAGCAGTGAGAGTGCTGTCTAGCTGAACAGTTCGGAGAAAAGGGCGGCTAGTACTGAATGGCCTAGGGCGGCTCACTCTTGGAAATAATAAATTAAATACAATTTAATCGATGGGTCCGAGCCACGATCTGGATTGCGACCTATTGTTATACTATTTTTTAGTTAAGGTGGCTGCGGCAGGTCACGTACTTATTTGGTTGTTCCTATTTTTGAATAAAAAATAATAATCCCAAACGATCAACTTGTGTTTTTTTGTTCTTATTTTTGAATAAAAGTAATTTAAGTTAAAATAAATGTGATTCACGGCATTACGCGACGATAGTTCAATGTAAATTAGGCTTACTTTATGCAGTATGTTGTAAATTATCCTACACAACAACTATAAACACGCTTTGAAGTTGTTGTGGAGGATCATTCAAAAAGTAGATAATACGTAAAATAACAAAACTTTGCTAAAAAACTTTATTGACGCTAAACTATTCATATTAATTTATTTAGTAAATTACATCCTCAAGTTTACAAAACAATATATCAAGGTATTTTCAAGTAAGTACAACAATAATATGAGTACCTAATAAAATGATAACCATATTTTAACGAGTAAAATACGTATAAATAAATAAGTATATTGTCACGACATGAATCCCCGAGGGGGTGTCAGAGGTATTCCGGGTGTGAACTGTGAAATGCAAGTCACAGTCAACACTAGGTAAATCCGCGTTTCATCGACGATTATTACGTCCCAACGTGATGAGTGGTGGGCTCTATCGTCGTCCTTCGGGCACAAAACACGCTTTTTAGGGCATGCAGGTTTCCTTACAATGTTTTCCTTCACCGTTTAGCAAGTCGAAGTAAGAATATACTATGCAATAAAATTACAAAAAACTCATTGTTGCATGCCCGACCGGGGATCGAACCTGCATCTCAAGATTAAGAGGCCAGCGTTCTACCCCTGAGCTAGCGCCACTTATTTATATAATTAGTATTTATATTGGTAAAATAAAAATGTCAAATTATACTTATTTCAAATTAAATTATTATTTGTGAAATACAGGTAAATAAAAATATAATATTTATTCATCAAGAAACTCACCAACAGTGTGGAATCTAAGCTTTGCTTTTTATTAAAAATGTTTTTAGTTTATTTGTAAACGACGAGATATTGATGAGATATTGTCACATTATGCCATAAATCACATTTATTTAATATTTTTAATTAAAAAATAAGAAAAGCAATCAAAAGTTGAGCGTTTGGGAACGAAACCCGTCGCAAACACCTTAAGATATGAAAAAACAATCCTGCTTAATATATGTACTAAATTCATCGTAATTATCGACATCAAAATTAAACTTTTCTTTAAAAAATATTCCAGAAATAAATAAAACAAATTATGGTTTTAATATTGAATTTATTAACCACCACATCATTTTAAAAGCTAGTTCGAGACATTTATCTGTTAAGCGTGTTTTATTATCAACATTAAAATTTATTGTCTCTCAACTTGGGAAAACAGCTCCTTTTTATTCCTATACCTTCCTACATACATCACATCACAAAGTTGTACGTATATATACATATATAGGTACCTCTAGTAAGATCTGCTTGGGCGTCGTCCACAACAAATTTTCTTTTGCAGCGTAGGGTCCAAACATCGGGAAAAGTATCGTTCGACGCGGACTCTTCGCGGAGTATTTGGGAGTCCATGAGCTCACAATATTGCCCGTACATGGCTGCTTCAGGGCAGCCATTGCATTGTCCAGTATAACATGCCAAAATACTCTACACTTCTAAGAACACTCAACACTTAAATCCAAGTGTAGCACTAAGATTCACTTGCAGGTTTTTATCACTTTGAGGTGTCTATAAATCCATGTGAGGTCGTCAGGTATCCGAGCCGCTCACGTGAGCTAGAGGCGGTAGGGAGCTGCAGTCGCGAATGTGCAAGAAGTGCATCAGCGAATGCAATTCGTGTTGTCTGAAAGTCACCAATAAGCCCAATGAAGCCGAGGTCCCGTGGCGAGCTCCAGCACCAACCTAAATAGACTCTGATCATCTAAATTGACTTCAATTAAATAACAACCGAAATTGTTGAAATGCGCCATTATTCCCTCGACGCTAATCTAAGTGCCAATAGTCAGGGCGAATGTTTTTATTAATAATGTCCGGCAATAGGTTTTAATTAATAATTAAAGGATCGTTGGGCGGCTGCGGGCGTCAGTGCGGCCGCGCCGCCGCGAGATACGCATCCGTAGCAAGCTGGCTCTTGCTGATGCAGGATCAGCTGGTGTTCAACGATCTTCAATCGGTCGGGGGACGTTGTGACTGTACAGTGACAGGATTCATGTTGAATTTGTAAGCAATTTGGTGTGATTTAGTGAAGAGTAATGGTTGTCATAAAATCATTGGCAGACCAACAGGTTAGGTGTTTTCGAGCGTACCTATGTTCTAGGGTAAATGTAGTCAGATTTCAAATTAGACTTTAGTGGAGTGTCTGTGAAATAAGTATCGTACACCAACATTCCCACGGCTATAAATCATGAAAGCGAGATATGAGTGGTATTGTATCGATGCCGATTTACAAAGGAGCGACATGGACTTTCAAAATAATGATGTGGGCGTCGGACCCTACAATGGCGAGGAGACAAACATATCGGGTGAGGTTGTGGGAATCCCGCATCGTGTGCAGCAGCCGATCCGAGTGCAGGGCGCCGCCGCCGCCGCCACCCGGCACCCGCCGCTCGGGGGAGGGGCGCCGAACGCTCGCGATTGGCTCCTCGAAGCGCCGACGAGTATGACGTACGAGCTTGCACTGCTCGTCTCGGTATCCACCCTCTCCTCACTAACACACGACCCATATTACCGCAGTCGCATCCCGACTTGGCCGCCGCGAGCTACTCGCTCATTGGCTCCGGCCAGCCTTTGACGAACGTATTATGATAATATAAATTGACCAACCGTAGAGCAAATTCGGTTAGTTCGTTAAAGTTGATTAAAGCCATTTAACCGGGACGGACACGACGATACGAACGGCGCGCGCGCGTACAGTCGCAGCTAAATGAAGTTAAATTGTTTAAGTAGGTCGTGAGTTGCGTATTGAGGGTTGGTCGGGTGTCGGCGCGACGGAGTCCTCGGAGCTGGGTGGCGAGTCGGGCCCGGCGGCGGCGGGCGCTGCCGACTCCTACATGTACGTGTGCGGCTCCCCTGGAGGTGGCGGCGGCGCGGTGGCGCGGTACGAGTGCAGCTTCGAGCCGGGGCCACCGGCGCCGCTAGAGCCCGCCTTCGAGGACCACATGTTCAGCGAGTTCAGCAAGGAGCGCCACGTACAAGTAGTGGTGGGCGCAGGCGGCGAGCTGCAGTACCGAGACGACCTGCAGGTCTACCATCCCCCGGTCCCCGCGCCGCCTCAGCCCGATAAGCGCAAAGATCCACTGCTGCTGCAGCAGGTGGAGCCTCCCTCCACGCCACAGCAGCCTGCCCCGACAACCACCACCACAAAGAAGAGCGACAAGAAAAAGAACGACAACAACGGCATCAAGAAGAAAAAAACAAGGTAAGTGTCAAATTTGCATTTACACTAAATTCTGACAATTGATAAACAAAATGGCATCTAAAACAAGAAATATTTGGCGCGTAGCCACTACGTCGTAAAATATGTCGTAGCAAGTACGTAGCAGACGGCATATTAGCTACGCGCGCGCGCATCTACGCAGCTACGTCCCTACGAAGACGTTGCTTAAGAAGTCGTTACGGAGCTAAATATCCATGTTAAAGCGCAAAAGTTTTAAATCATTTTTCATGTAGTACATTGCTTGTTTGCATAGTTTAGTACAAAAACCAGTAAACTATACTTCTTACATTATAGCTTGAGCTCTGTGACAGCTGTCATCGAAATACACATTTGAGCATGAGAAAGAGAGTTAGAAATACAATTTGTGTAGCGCTGTCCTGCTGTCACAGGACTCAAGCTATAATGTAAGAAGTATAAGCAATAAGAGACTTAACTCGTTAGCTTGACAGTCTTGTTCGTGCCACATAATTTAAAATTATTCCATTGTTCAGTTATTTGTAATATGCAACATGATAAAAGATCAGTACCTAATAGAAGTTTCTTAAATGTAAAAAAATATCGGTGCCGGTATTTTTAATGGTTCTTTTATATTTCTTATTAATAATTACAAAGTAACCTTAATTAGACGAAGCAGTAGAAATATTACGGGGTAGGACTCGATTGTATACGCAGCAGGGTTGGTGTCGATCTACCTGAGCCTATTTTTTCCGGCGCAATTTAAAGTGATGCCACGTGATTTCGCAATGTTGAATACATGTTACTATGCTTCATGATCAATAATTATAACTAATGATCATTAAGTAATAAATTGGCTTATTGAATTTGGATCAAATATTTGCTGAGACAATCTAGTTTCCTACAAAAAAATACTCTAGCTGTATATCTAATGAAATATTAACCCACTTCAAAAAGGTGATTCTCAATTCGACGCGTATTTATATTTCTTTATTTATGTATTGGATAATACACCTACAAGTTCGTCAAACCTTTTTTCATTATGCAAAGTATTATTTAATTTTAGGTTTGACATTTAATACAACAATAACCCGGAACCATAGAGTTTCTTTCCTCTATGCCCGGAACAAACAACATTAAGTGGACATACCTACTTATAAAATTACTTTTTTGGTGAAACGAATGAAAATTTCATACAAAATCAATATGAAGTCTCACATCACCAAACAACTGTATTGGGATGGGGAATAACACAATTACTCTGGTTGAAGACGTTAAATTTCTGGGGATCCACATAGACTCATTACTAAGTTGGAAACGGGAGTTGAGTGCAGTTGAGAGTTCAATTAGCTCAGCATGCTATGTGCTCTTAGAAGCCTACGAGAAGAAGTTAGTATCAAGGAATTAAAAAAAGTATAATACGCCCTTGTAGAATCGCGACTTAGTTATAGCATTCATATTTGGGGAAATGGATACTAGTATAATATGAATAAAGCTTTCGTATTACAAAAAAGAGCGATCCGTACAATGGTTACAATTCCTCAAACTGAGTCATGCAGAAATTATTTCATCCAGCTAGGTATTCTCACTGCTCCCAGTTTGTACATATTGGTTCTTCTCTCAAATCTAATCAAAAACGTAAATAAGTATGAGACTCTGGAAGAACAAAAAAAACGACTAGACTCCCGACGCAAGGACATAGAAACAGCCATTACACCCAGGTTGCAAATCGCAAATCATGCAACAAGATTTCAATCCGTTTTTTTATTCAACAAATTGCCTACATACCTTAAGATAATATTGGTTCTTCTCTCAAATCTAATCAAAAACGTAAATAAGTATGAGAATCTGGAAGAACAAAAAAAACGACTAGACTCCCGACGCAAGGACATAGAAACAGCCATTACACCCAGTCCAATAACCAGTCATGCCTTGTTTAAAAATAAACTAAAAAAGTTCTTGTTGGAGAAATGTTTTTATACAGTGAGTGACATATAACTAGTAACTTAATATAACTAAGATTGTTGTTTTATTTAATATATTTTATATATGTAAATAGAATTATGAATAAGTTGTAATTTAGCTCATAAGTACGTAGTATTAAGTATAATTTACATATTCAAATGGAATGTATTTTTGTTAATGAACTAAATAATTGAATGAATGAATGAATCCACCGAAGACGTTGACGTCACGATCGTACGAAAAACACAAACTAATTTATTACTTTCATTGTACAATTAATAATTTATCATGATCATAAAGTATAGTTACTTTTATTCAACATTGCGAAGTCACGTGGCACCACTACGCTCAGGTAGATGGCCACCAACCCCTGGTGTATAGCAATGCACTCGCGCCCGATCCCCTAAATATTGTTTGCATAACTAATACGATGAGATACAAAAACACGTGACAGTTGGTTAGTGTATCAGTACTAGTGTATAGGGATGATTTTTATCGCAAAGCTTATGGTGTTGGCCTGTCTATCTGTTGGCTAATAATAGTAGTTTATGCTACAAGGGCGCAAAGGAATAAATTACGAGGACGATTTAAAACACGAGCGTAGCGACCGTTTTAAACGTAACCGAGTAATTTATTGCTCTTACGCCCGTGTATCATACTACGTTTTTCAATGCATAGTGTGAGGAAATGAAAACAAATATAATCTTGTGAACTTTAAATTATAATTGGCTCAAAAGGACTGTATCCATAGCCGTTAAACGGTGTAAAAAAAGTATAACGTCTATGGTACACAGGAAAGGCTGCAGGTTAGCCAACAATTGTAAATAAATAAAAAAAAATAATAATATTAAAGCCCTAGGGCAAAATAATCGACTTTCTGTTCGGTTTTGATGCATAAAAAGTGGGCCTTTACGAGTACATGCATTGAAAAATAACTTAAAAACCATTGGACAGAACTACCTATACGTATATACTAAATGATAGTTTAAATGAAGACATTGAAAGAAGATGTAGTGACTAGAATAGAAAAAGGAATGCATCGGTGGTTTGGACATGTAGAGAGGGTAAATGAAAGTAGAGTGACGAAAGAAATTTACGGTGCGCAAGTAGAAGACTGCGGACCAAAATGGCGACATACTGAAAGAGGGCAATGTCAAACATACCCGGAATAGAAGAGCTTGTATGACTAGATTGATGGATGTGGAAGAGGCGAAAGAGGTGTGTCCAGATCGTAGCAGACGGAAATCTGTAGTCTCTGCCTACACCTCTGGGAGACAAGCGTGAGTTTATGTATGGATGAGTATGTATGAGTGGTCAATGCCCACAGTGAAAAAAAAAACCCGAGAAAAGACGGCAGGTACAAGGTATACACGCGCAGGTACGTTTTAATTTTATAAAAAAAATCACTACTTTAGAGACCTTAATTGTGCCCATTCATTGTCAGTGATAGTAAGAAAACAAAATATTTTTCAATACAAGTGCTCGTAAAAGCCCACTTTTTATGCATCAAAACCGAACAGAAAGTCGGTTATTTTGCCCTAGGGCTTTATTATTATTATTTTTTTTTTTATTTACAATGGTTGGCTAAGCTGCAGCCTTTCCTGTGTACCATAAATGTTATAATTTTTTTTCCACTGTTTAACCGCTCTGGAAAAAGGCCTTTTGAGCCAATTATAATTAAAAGTTCACAAGATTATATTTGTTTTATTTCCTCACACTATGCATTGAAAAACGTAGTATGATACACGGGCTTAAGAGCAATAAATTACTCGGTTACGTTTATCGTAATTTAAATCATTCTCGTAATTTATTCCTTTTCGCCTTTGTAGCATAAACTACTATTGTAGGTATAAACGTATAAATTTATATGTCGCCTGCATCTTAAGAAGATGAAGAACCGTTACAAAGAATCAACAATATTCTTATCTGCGAGATCTCAATAACAAAACGAAAATAAGCACTTGATAGTGGCGCGTGTACAGAGGGGGGACGAATATGAAAAGGCGGCGTCTGGTGCCATGAGATTAATTACCCGTATGACTGCGGGACGTCAATTGTGTTATCGTCACATCTCTGCTCCTTCTAGCAGCAGTTACCGGCTACATGTAATAGCTGCCCTTATGATGAAAACCGACACGTCACGCGACGACGTTTCGGCTACATTCCGAAATACTGTAAAACAGGGGTCTTCAACCTTTTTAGCTGGAGGGCCAATAATCTATTCCAGCGGGCCTATTATGTATCTCTAAAAACATAGATATACTATCGAATTCCGATTGTCCAAGGATATGTTCGCACTTGAAGTGACGGCACAGTTCGTAAATAGTTCAATACCCATTAAATTGAAATTTGAAATTTCTGTTTTTATCTATGTTTTTGATGATACGCACCCAGTTCAGTTGGCAAGCCAGGTCTGTCAAAAGGCCGCACATTGCCGCACGTAAACATAATCACCTCAACAACAATTTAAAACCAAACAAGTGAATTACAATATGTCTTTATTTGTTCAAAAATAATAACATACAGATTAATGTGAGGATTGACACTGTTTACTTTTCACCAGATTGAAGATATTTGCTTCTATTTTTGTGCTCGTAATCCGCAGACTACCCTTCCAGATGTCCATCTGTAATCCTCGTCCTGGTTTTGGATTTTACATTTTTCATCCTTGAAAATAGCTGCTCGCATACATTTGATTTAAGAGGTGTTGCCCGTGAATTCATATAGAATAGATAAAAATTTCCTTAGCCTCTGAGGGCCGCAAAAAATATCCCAGCGGGACGATGGGGCCGCATGCGGCCCGAGGGCCGCGGGTTTAAGACCCTTGCTCTAAAACTACATCACTGCTGCGTGAGCAGGGGCGAGGCAATACTTTCTGTTAGGTTCCTTTTATAAGGCTGGGGAATCACCAGCATTGACGGTCGTAGTCCAACCTGTTTCAAGACTATCGTAAATTTCTTATTTCATACTTCATGATATTTTACGGCAACTTTTAAGATAATTGTCGCTTGTCTATCTTTTGTTTGTATATATGTGGTGGTCATATCGGAAAATTGGCTAAAATTTACCATGAAGTATGAAATAAGTTCACGATAGTCTTTCAACATAAATTAAAAAATACGTACGACGACGAGCGAAGCTGCTGGTGATCATATATTCGTGAGCCGATCAGATCATAAAATGGGCATACCATAATTTTTATGGTGTAGCCAGCTCCTTCCCTTTTTCAAAGACGAAATGAGAAGTAATCCGAGCAGATCTAAAAGGGAAACTGATATGCTATATAATAATAATAATATAGCTCTTCAAATGTATGGGAAATTTTCATAGATTATTATAAACTAATAAGACGAAAGAAATTTATGGTGCACAACTCGAAGGTAGAGCTAGACCAGGCCGCCCTAGAAGGACGTATGCTGACCAAATTGGTGAGATATTGAAGAAGGGCAATGTCAAAAATAACCGGATAAGAAGAGCTTGTATGACTAGATTGATGGATGTGGAAGAGGCGAAAGAGATGGAAATCTGTAGCCTCCGCCAACCCCTCTGGGAGACAGGCGTGAGTATATGTATCTATTATAAACTAACGCCACAACGACGGGATAAATAGAAAACATAACATAAAAATATGCATAATTTTAGTTTAGTACCTACATGATGTTTGAGCGACTGGCTCCTAACGTAGTTAATGGGGGGGTTTCTTCATTGGTTTTTGCTTTATATGCATTCCGTAGGAGCTGACACGTTTCATCTTAACTAATATATGCGTAAACTGAAAGATCATCTTCAATCTAAAACGACGGACCTCAGTTTAGTTGTCTCACAATGACTGCTGGCCTTATTTCGTCATTGTTGGTGGAATGACCTCTTTATTAATGTTGAAAGCGCGTTCTGGTGCATTTGTCTTGATATCATTCATGATTGTCTGCTCCGCTGCACTTATTTTTATGCACAATTTTAAACTAAACAAAGCTTTAGGTATTAATTACCATGGGTATGCACTATATTCATATCCAATTCTGTATCTTGGTACCAAATAGCTTTGGCCTATAGTCTATTCAGGATATCATGATATCGGTGACGTTTCATTGGGTAACTCTTCTTTACTACTATTAGAGGCTAATTTTGATAAACCACGAAATCCCCACCAGAATTTTGGGACCTCACCATGAATTTTAATGACAAGCTATAGAGACTATTTTAATACAGCCCATGCCCCAAATTTCAATGAAATGTCACCGATGTCAGTTATCCCGAATTGATTTTGAGTTACGTAACAGAGACATACGTATAAACCGACACCAAATATTTATTTAAAGTTAAAGGGTTAGTATTTTCAAGAAACTCGTAAAACACTGCAGCTTTGCCTTGGTAAGCGCAAGTGTTAAAATGCAGGTACCACACCAATAAAATTCTCGTAAAGCAATTAATTAATTACTAAACTTATGTCTCATAACAGGGTGGTGAAACGATGAATAAAATACCGCCACTATACGAGTAGCTTCCCTCAATTGCTGGGCACTTATCGGCGCACACGCAACGGGGGTGAATTTCATTTTACGCTCAATCAATTCGCGCGCGTGTCCCGCAGCCCCGGCTGCCCATATTGCGCTGCGCACGCGCCATGTGGCGGACGCTGCGTGCTGATAGGCGTGATCTATTGGTGAATTTATAATATACAAATTAATGGGTATTACAGGAGCAAAGAGTTAAACAACGCAAGGCTTCAATATTAATCGAAGGGTTCTAAAAATAAAAGCTATCACAAGGGTTAAGTCTTTAACAATCAAATTGTAATTATGTTTTTTTTTTTCTTGTTGCAGGACGACGTTCACCTCGTATCAGCTAGAGGAGCTCGAGCGAGCCTTCGAACGTGCCCCCTACCCCGACGTGTTCGCCAGAGAGGAGCTCGCTCTCAAGCTGAACCTGACGGAGTCACGAGTACAGGTGAACTAATCTTACAACTGCTACAACTAAAATTCACCTCACAGCACTAGTTAAAGGAGCTGGAGCGGGCCTTCGAACGTGCCCCATCTATCAGCTGGTTCGTCCATTGCTGGACAAATGCCTTTTCAAGATGAATTCTTGTGAATATTGCAGTTTATTAATTGAGACTCTTTATTTATTACAGGTATGGTTCCAGAATAGAAGAGCAAAATGGCGAAAACGAGAACCTCCACGGAAAACAGGTTACATCGGTTCCAGCTCCCCCAGCTCAACAACCCTCAGCGGTGGGTTCTCGGGCATCGGCGGCAACCTTCCTGCCTTCCCACAAAACGGACTACCAGCCCCCGCTGACACCTGGTCCTATCAGCACTCGTACGATCTATCCTCGCATCATCTACTGTCGTCCAGCAGCGGTGGCTACCCTCCGTTCAACGCGCAGCCAGCCTACTCGTACACGACGGTTCTCAACGGACATGACGGTCAGATGTTTGCACCGAGGCATTACGAGTACGGTGAAGGCAGCCCACCTCTAGGCGTCAGGGACTATCCCATGATGGCGGCGGCGAGTTCGCCTCATATGGAGCCGCATGAGGAGAAACTTGAGTACCGGCCATCACACGAGCAAGACGATAGATATGCGTCTTGTGCTCTACACGAAGAGCCTCCGAGATACGCGGGTGATGATTACGAGAAATCAGCCATAATGCACGATAAACATTACGAAGCAGAAAGGCACGGAGACATGCCCCAACCGGTGGTGGTCAAAATGGAACCCAGTCCTGGGCAAGCGTACACCACTCTGCCCCCTTTTTTGAATTGAAATACTCCTTTTCGAAACTATCCAATTCTAACACCCAAGAGAGCCAACTATGATACAATTCAGCATTAAAATATGGAGCGATATTAATATTTATTATGTATACGTTGAGTTTAATTTCGAAAAGGAGTATTACATTTTAGCGGTAATTTTAAAATAGAATGCCTTTGGATTTATGAATCCTTCATTTATTTTTAGTGCAAAGCTATACACGACGTGTATTTGTGTAAAAATGTGGATCTGTAAATATTTGCAACTCATATTATGCCACGTTTTTTAGAGCACAAATAAATTATGAATTATTTTTTAATTAAAATTACTTTAAATTTAAATGTACTTGTTATTTACATTTTGTTTGTCGATAAATAATCGATAAGTTATTGGTTAAATGATTTAATATTACGATTTTTGTCGATAGGTAAAATTTATAGTTGTCATAACATTCTAGTGCATTCCTTGTGCCTTGTAGTTAGTGATTTTAAAAGTAGTTCGTAACTAAGGTAAAATTTATATTTGGTCTCAATACGGTATCAATTGGATTGATAAAATATTACCTGCTTGGTTTGAAATGATACAATACAGTTATGTACATTACCTTATTCTTAATATTATAAATTTCGATGTAGGTAACTTTATTTACTTGGAAATCTACTTAAGTGCTTTTTACGTGAATTATTAGTGCCAAATTATATGTCTCCAACTAAATATGTGTTTACGAATTTTATATTATATTTTATTTACAAAATGCTCAATTAATTGAGCAGATATTAAATTATTATCAAATAACTTTTGTATTTTTACAACGGACAACTTTTGTATTTATACAACGTAGAACTTTTGTATTTATACAACGTACAACTTTTGTATTTATACAACGTACAACTTTTGTATTTACACAACGTACAACTTTTGTATTTGTACAACGTACAACTTTTATCGTGAATTAAGATGCCATTCGATATTAATTTAAACTATTTACCATAACGAATTATTTTTGATCTCTCAAACAGTTTTAGTGTAGAGTTCAGTATAGTCTACAGCAGAAACCAAAGAATAAAATACTTAATATTATTTATCCGTAGATGATTCCATATCAAATTTAGATGTATTTATCATTCAAGATGTGCAAGCAAAGAAGCATGTTTTTTACTTTGGTACTTTATATTGCTTCACGATATGATTGTATGATACTTTTTGAAAGCAATATTTTTGGTTATAGATTGAACATTTTCTTGAATTTTTAAAATAATATAGACAAAATGCATAATAAAAAGTGCTTTATAATTTTGTGTTTTATTAACATTTTTAACACCGTTACAAAATAATTTTCTTAAGCTTCTAATTATTTACAAAATATCAAATTAACTATGGGGTTTTATTGTATAAATCCAATCTACCTGTCGCTATCGCTTTAAAGGTATCGTGATTGGTTAGAAATGACGTGACACATGAACCTTTGAAAGCAATAGCGATAGATGTTGAGGTTAGACAATAAGGCCCCTGGTCGATTATTCTTGTATTCTGGCACTTTGTGACAAAATGTCGGAGGCAGACAACTATAAAATAATTAGAATTGCTTGTGAAAAAAACTGTCTACGATATTATGTCACATGGCACCAAAATCGTTGCTTAATAGAGATGAGAACTGCAAACAGATTACCGTTTACTGCTGGCCGTTTCACTTTGACGTCACACGTTATAGTAAGCATCTTGTTAAGACTTCATTCATCAAATTTAAAAAGCACCACCAATCCACTTCATTCCCTTTCCCAGTCAATCCATTCATTCCTCGGGATCTCATTCGCTCACCGATCCAAACGCAACATGTTAAAACCTCGCTGTAATACAGTCTAAATATTATTATAAAATAATTTATAATTTAGTGAACTATGCGTGTACATAGCACCAGGATTGATCAGGTGGCCCCCAGCCAGCAGCAGAGATAACCAGGAACATCAATATCATCAACTACCTGTAAATCCCTCCAATTTCCTTTGGTGCTCTCTTTTCACATTTCAAAGCAAAGACATAACGACGCTCGATAAATCTAAATTTTAACCACCATACAGTCCACAACATAACACATCTTACGCACCATACACTAATACATTTTTGTCTCTTTCAAACAAGTAGGGCAGGAGCAAAAAGGTGTATAATGGAGACCATAGATAGGACAGCAATTAGGAAACATGGTTGGAAACTTACTTGGCGACTTATCACAAACTTAAAAGAACGGAGAAGAGTACGATGAAGACCACGAAGGAGTATAGGTACGTACCAACCGAAAGAGAACGCGGAATTCGTATAGTAAACGTCGATGGTGATGTAATCTGATCTAGTCTAGCACTAACAGCCATTAATAGCCATTTAATATGGATAATGAGTGTCAGCTCACCAGGTGCGCTTCGGCCCTGGCGTCGTTCTTGGTCCAGATGCCGTCGCCGCTAAAGTGGAACTTCTTTTCGATCTCGTACAGGATGAGGCTCAGGATCTGCTCGTCCGTCAAAGAGCCGTAGTTCAGGGTGTTGTAGCTGGCGTCCAGCGGTATTCTGTCCTGTTCGCTGCCTCTTGTGTTGCGCATGCTCAGGAAAAACTCTAGGTATTGCTGTATTTCCGCTCTGAAACCAAAATGGTTGTACAATAAACAGAAAATTGTATATTAAAACACTTATAATTGTGTTGTAATCTGCAAAACTAACGGGCAAAAAAGAAAAACAAACAGTTTCAATGTACCCACCCACACCTTGAGATGATAGATTTTTAATGACCCTGATATGTTATCTATTCCGGTCGCTTTAGAGATGTTTCTACTTTATAGTCCGGGAGGATGTTGTAAATGAAAAAGTTATGAAAATGAAAATGTAATAGTAGTTTATGCTTCAAGGGCAAAAAGGAATAAATTACGAGGATGATTAATTTATTGCTTACACCCGTGTATCATACTACGTTTTTCAATGCATAGTGTGAGGAAATAAAACAAATATAATCTTGTGAACTTTAAATTATGATTGGCTCAAAAGGACTGTATCCAGAGCCGTTAAACAGTGGAAACAAAAGTATAACATTTATGGTACACAGGAAAGGTTGAGCCAACTTCTCGTAAATAAATAAAAAAAATAATAATAAAGCCCTAGGGCAAAATAATCGACTTTCTGTTCGGTTTTGATGCATAAAAAGTGGGCCTTTACGAGCACTTGCATTGAAAAATATTTTATTTCACATAAACAGTTTTACAATTGAAGCAGCATTCAGTGGCTCCCAGACATGACGATGATGTTGAGGTGGGACGCCTGCTGGGCTCAGGCGGATGGTCGGCTATCCAGTTGGAGCTATTCCATCCAATTCCCATTGCTTAGAGCTTTGGTATCCTAATTTCCCAGGGGCATTCCCTTCTCAAATCTTCCGCTTCTTTTAATAAATCCAAGTATATCTGAGTACTCAAGATACTTGAGATCTTGCTTCTTGATTTGGTCATCACCAAGTATCTTCCATTTTAGCCTAGAATATATGAAGCATTCTCCTAAGTAATGTTTAGTCGTTTCTTCCTCGCCGCAGTGCGGACACGAAGGATCCTCCTGTACCTTCATTATTGACAGATGTCTGTTCAGCCTGCAGTGGCCAGTTGGAATACCCACCTACATACCTAGGTTGGCCCTGATTAGGTTAAGAATATACCTTACTTTTTTGTAGAAGATGGTCGAGAGAAAAAGTCATAGTAAGCCGGTTGATTTTGATGTCGATAGCTGATTTTGTACAACTAATCAGTGAACCGATCGTCAGCTGCTCAAGTAGAGATGGGTCTGGTGGGTGTGTTTTCTGAAAGCGGCAAAAAAAAGTTTCAGCTGGCGCGCGGCGTTCTCTTACTTGTAGTTTTTATTATTTTACCACTTTCGCAGCCTCTTACACACACACCCACCGTGGATGCGTCATCTGATGCTTGGTTCACTCATTAGTCATACCAAATCGATCGAATTAGATAACAATCGATCGGCGTAAAAATGCAACGCTACATCCCGGGCTATTAGTATGTCTTAAATAAGGATGCAATATTACTTCTTCTAGGGCGGCCCGATCAAGCTCAAAAACAGCACAACACAAAATTAAAACTTACGCAGGATAAAGCAGTAGCTGACAGTTGGTGAAGATCACATCATCGTTGAACCTTTTCTGAAGCATTCTTATGTTTTCATCAATAACACTCAGAGCCGTGTGCAGCCAGAATTTGTGTCTCTTCAAATTTCTCAGGACGGAGTTGGTGACTTCTCTCTGTCTTGATTTACTTATGTCTGTGGGCCCATCGGGTCGGTTGTCAGTGCAGTTTGTGTTGAGAGAATTACATATCAGGACTGCTATGTCTCGACCACAAACTTTGCTACCAAAACTGCTGATGTAGCTGGAAATATAAAGATGGTGTTATTTATTAGTCATATACGTAGTAAAAGTACCGCCGCAAATAATAACGCCTCAGCACCGGAGCACCTCAAAGTACGCATTGAAATGTGAGCTTTAAATTGTGTTGCGTACGTGACATTTTGCAAGTGTACGACGCTCGGGCTAACCACCATCCGTCCACTTGTACAAAAATAACACGTACCTAACACGATTTAAAGTTCATATTATTTCAAAACTTTACTTTGAGATGGTCAGGGTGCCGATCCGTCATAATCTGCGATTACCTTATTGCGGCGACGCGACTAGAGTGCTTTGTGTTTGTGAGCTTTCGCCTGAAGACTACTTAATGATTGGGCTGAAACGTCGCGAGTTTTTTTGCGACACTATAAATTGTAAATAAATCTGTACAAATACTTAATTATTGTTATTCTGCACGAGACTGTGCTGCTAAAGTTGATCTAGCGAATCGTGGCACAAATTCTATCAAATAAATAAACAAAGTGTACGCCGTATACGTACGTATGGGTACAGCCCGTAGAGTCGCTCATTACGGCATTGCTTAAAACAACCTTGATTGTTTTACGAAATTGGAGAAACCGAACTCACTTGTTAAAAACTTTGCTGGAAGATACTAAATGGTTCAAGCTGTAACATTGTTTATTGGCCGACTGCATCTTATGTATCCGTTGCATCATCTTCCGTTTGTGGACGACCATTGTGAGCACCTGAATATAAATATTTTTACTTATGATATTATATTGTGTTAAACTACAACACCTCATTGGTTGATACCTATAATATTACAAAAGTTTTTCAAGGTTTATAGCTAGAATTTTGAGACATCAAATATTTTAATTATTCCCTCTGCATACATAACTTTGAACTCAACGAAGTTTATTCATTGCTATAATAAAGTTCAATCAAATATATTAATTATTTTATAGATATACTTACTCTGGGATTTGATTTCAAAACTTGGTATTCCTTCAAATTTTTCAATTCCTCTAGCCTTTCCCGAACTGTTCTCGGACACATGCAATATACTCTCAGGCATCGCCTTTGTGCTTCTTCTGATATATTGTATTCCTGTCGAAATAAATACGTACTTATTAAAATTTGCTCAACGGAATGGAATTCCTTTAAAACTAAGAACATTGGAAACCCTTATGAAGTTTCAAAAAAGGGTAGTTACATCCTAAAAAAAATTTGGAAGTCGATTAATAAATAAATGTTATCTATTTGTTTGTTTATTTTTAAATAAAGATACAAAACTGGAAAATTATTGAGCAAAGATTACATTGACCAAATGCTGATGTGATGATACACTGCTGACATTCATCTATCCTTGAACAAAAAATGTTCAAAACGCGTTGACACGATGCTCTTGAGACTGCCGCCAGTTCAAATCTGATATTCAGTGTCAAGCCCTTTTACGTGTGCCCATAAAAATTGTTGAGCGGACTAAGATTGGGGCTCCTGGGAGGCCATTGACTTGCGGGGGTGCCTCTGCGAGAACTCAGTTTGTTCGGGAATAATTTGTTTACAGCCTCAATTGATGTGTCAGATCATAGCCGTGATATGGTCAGATGTATGGCAAGTGGCCAATGTACCAACGCATTTTTTTTGTTATAGAGTGTCAGTAGCGTGACGGTTAGCATTTGGACACAATGCCACTATTTTGGACAAATTTTCAGTTTTGTAGCTTTAATTTAAAAGTAAAGAACCAAATGGAATGAATGATTAATTTATTCGAATTTCCAATTGCTCCTACCAGTTTTTTGATAACACCAGCTTCAATGTATATCCGTCGCACCATGGCCTAATTCCAAAAATAATGAGCTGTTTGATAAGAACCTAATTAAAAAAAAGTTATAGACTACATAAATCATTACAAATTTTACTTTTACCAAATACAAAAAAAAAGTAAGGCATTTCCTTTGATTTCAAACATAATGTTTCTTTGCAAGACTTGGTACTTACTAGCAAGACTATCGATTGATGCCATAATACAGAATGTATTTTTTTTTGCAAAACAAGCATGTTCATCCCCGGCCAAGGTAAGTAATTTTTGTAAAAGTCGGCATAAAGGTTTCTCTTTTTAACTTTTTGACTAAAAAAGTAAAAAGTCTTTTTGTTTTTTCCAAAATTGATGACCACGGCGATACAGGCGGATGGTCGGCTCTTCATTTAGAGCTATTCCATCCAATTCCCATTGCTAGGAGCATTGGTATCCCAATGTCCCAGGGGCATACCCTCCTCAAATCTTCCGCTTCTTTTAAATAAAGTTATTCAAATGTTAAATCTTTTTAAATTACCTCTAAAATATTTCTGATTTCGATAATCCCATTGAAATTATTTTTCAAAATAGCAGGATCAGATTTAATAACTTCTCTGATATCCAGCCCAGCTATCGAGGGCACATTCTCCATGATCAACTTTGTGTTAACAGGATCTGAGGATATGATGAAGCCATTTCTCCTGATGGTTGCCTGGTCAAAGCCAATGTCTTCCTGTGCCAGGTGGATGGCTTTCTCTATATCTGACACGGGTTTGTGTTTAATTGGCAAGTAGTTTCTGCAGTACTTTTGAAATTCTTCAGTTGTAATGTTAAGTTTCCAGTCTAGATATCTTTCTAGTACACTGAGGCGGATTGTTACTGAAATTAAAGAATATTGTTTCATTATTTTGCAAATTATTTTTATAGTTTTAGCGCTTTGCTTACAAAACTTAAATTTTCGAATATTGTACCACCAATAAAACTTTAAAAGACCTATTAATAAAAGCATATTCAAAGACTATTTGACTCTCCATATATTTTGTTCTTCAATTTGTTAAAACTCTGTAAGAAATAAACACTAATTTAAAAGAGCTTGAATTAATACTTCAATCAAAAGTCCAACTTAGATTAACAAATATCTAACTGGTATGTTAACTTTTTAAAATTATTTCTATCAACCCTGAAAGGTAGTACTTACAAATAGCAGTGCTCGATTCATCAAATTCTTTTGTAAACTTTTGACTATCGGGCCACTTGTGAAAGCATTGTTCAAGTCTATCCTCAAGTCTTATGTTGTCGCCAAGTAGACCTTCCTTCTTCAGTTGTTGTACTGTTCTGGACCTAACGAGGGTATGGTATCTAGAAGTGCAAGACATAGATTTTTTATTTATTTATTTCCCAACTTACACCTACCATTACAGGAATGCAACCTAATGCGATAGGATGTGTTTGACTTATTTTATCTTACAAATCTACAAAATAACACTATTAACTACATATTCCATCAAACTTACTAAACCTACTTATCTTAACCTCTACTTATGTTTATAACACAGTGTATATAACGCTATTTATAACATATTTATAGATGTGGTTAAAGGTATATTCAGACAGCAAACGAGATAAGTAACCAGGCCTAGCGCACACACTTGATCCTAAGACCCACAGGTGAGTGATTAATGATATAAAAATACTTAATAAAAAGTGCATGTGTGTATGTATTGACCAAGTATTTCCCATCTCATCTATCGCCCACCTGTGGGTCTTACGATCAAAGTGTTTGTGCTGGGCCTGGGCTACTTATCTCCTTTGCTGTCTATTCTATCTCACGAAGTCTGTTTGGCTATGGTAGTAGTAGTAGTGTGTGCACACTCGCTTTTTTCTTGTGTGTGTAACGTCAGGAGTGCTACAAAACGCACAATGCAACATGAGCTTATCTTTACACATCACTACTACAACCATAGAATTCATGAGATAGTATATTTGTAACAACCTAAGCTACAGGTGGGTTTAACAATCTTCTATATCTTAGCATCTTCTCATTTAGTTTGACGTTTAACCTGTCCACTTTTAGCAGGCAAGGTGGTTCTACATTCTTAATATGTTGTTCTTCAATTTTTATTAAAAAAAAAAAACCATTCACTAAACTGAATGGATAAATTATAAATGGCAAAATAATTATTGGTGTTGATTCGGTGTAGCACAGCTTTACTTATTTGACAGGACTAAACTTAATTTAAGCTTTCTGTCCTTGTCTTTTTGATAAAGAAAGAAAAAGACAGGACGCTTAAAATAAGGTCATGTTACACCAAATCGACACCACTGTAGAGATAAATCTTAAAAAAACACCTCTTCATACCTGATAATGTATTTGGGAATAATGTTCACAAAGCCACATTCCTTCAATATTTCTCCATAGTTATCCATAGTTATAGGATTCATACAGAACACATGGGGGTCCATACAAGCTTCATAAGCAGTTATGTTGAATTTCTCAAGTATCTGCAAAGTAGACTGGAGCCGGTTGTCAGTGAGCATGTCAATGTTGGGATGCTTCTTCTTCAATATATTGAGGTGATTTTGTGAAATTGAATGGCCTGAAAAAACAATGAATAGATCAGCATGAAATCATTTGGTGGGGGCTGTTGAAGGGCATATGGTAACATTTTACTAAATGGGTTATAAAATAAGAAGATTTTGTTGTACCAATTAGGGATGTAGATAAGGGGGTACTATACTTTCATAAATAGGTTAGAAGGTGAGGTATGGCCAGTCACGGAACATACATAATCTTCGTGGTTATTTTTTTATGACAACCCAGAAATCCTTTAGTGCAGAAGATGTGCTCCCTTATCGACAAGAGTGTCGATAACAAAACTTACCAGTGGTATTCTCATAAAGCTCCAAGAAAGGTATTCGATGATGATAAAGCTTTGGTTGAACTGTTGTAGAAAATTGATGTTTTGCAACCTGTTTCAGTAGGGCAAATACTTGGACTTGAAAACACATTGTTTTACCTGTAGTAGACTATTAATTTTAATTTATTTGAGACACAAAGAGCCAAAACAATGTTTGTTTACATTTTTCGGTTTCGCTGTTGTTTTGACATTTTACTTTTTCATAATTTTTGTATAATTCCTACCACAGAGTACTTTATTATACTAAGAAATTCCCATTTAAATTCGCATAGATTAAAATATGTTAAGGTGTGTTAATTCGAAAACCATTTCGAGATTTAGGTTTAATAAGCCGTATTTTAGAACTTTTGTTCTGAAAAACCTTATGATGATGAATATTTTTACGAAAAAGCTTGCAACTTTCATTTGACCTTCGTGTGACGTCACTTGACTGAAGGCTGTATAGAAATGTGTCGCTTGCCATCAAGTTAAAAAATATTAAACGCAGTAAGTGTTGCTGTCTTGTTACGAAATCCCAGATTGATCGGTTAATTTTATTTGTTATGAAGTAACGCATTATTAAAATAAATATAATTTTTGATGACAACAATTTCTGTGATGGATTAATATTGACAATCATACATGGGAGATACCAAATATAATTATGTATGTATGTATGTATGTATGTATGAATTGTTGTGTGTTTGTCCGAGAGTATCGTTGATCGGAACGACATGAAATTTGAATTTTTAAGTTCGAGCCAAATCGGTCAAGATCGAATCGCGAGTTCATATTTCGTGGCGAACGACTAGTTTATTTGCGTTTTAAAATTTAATAACCGAGATGGTAGGGCGTTAAATTTCAGCCAAATATACGTCACGTGATTAATAGGCACCAGTTTAGGGTTTTTTTTGCAGGCGTTGGTAACACTCAACATAGTTCCGTTGTTGTTGTTGTTTGATTTTTTATTGCCAGATGTAGCAATATAGTACTCTGTGGATGACAGATTTTTTTTTTACAAGCAAGGCAAAAGTCCGCATTCAGTATCAGGCCTAAAATGAGTCATGTGACGTAACATCCGGAAATTCTTTAAAAAATCATAAATAAATAATGACTAATTTAAATACCATAATATTGAAAACTTTGATCTAAAAGCGCGTAAATTCTCTAAAAAAAAATTAAAAAAAAATACTTTTTTTAATTAAGCTACGCGACTCTCACAGACGGATTTTATAGTCCATACACTATCCGACTTTGTACATGTTTGATGACTTGAGCAGAGAATATAAAGTATTACTACGTAAAGAAGCGACACTCACCTCCCCGCGCGAATTTAACGTCCCCCGCGGTCCCCCGCAAGTTAGTGGAAATCTGGAGTCAGGCAGAGCTCGAATACCACTCGTTTGCTGCGCGCGTGTTTTGTTACAAAGTTTTATCACGATACTGATTTTTAATCAGTATGGTGCGTTATTGCAGTGTTTATGGATGCCTGAAAAACTTTTTTTCAAAAATTAGAATTGCGTGATCAAACCTTACAATTTCGTTCAGTAACGCATTTGGAACAATAAAATCAGTATTTATAACTTTCCATGTTTTGACAAGTTTTCATTTTTTTTCCAAAATTTATGTTTGAGTAGTTTGTTAATTATATGATGATCATTTATGCATACGAAACTATATACTAAGCTTAGGCATACTATATATATATATATATATATATTTACTTTTAAAGTAACGAAAAAGCAGCGGTAACTCAGGGGTAGAACGCTGGCCTCTTAATCTTGAGATTAAGGTTCGATCTCCGGTCGGGCGTGCACCAATGAGTTCTTCGGAATTTACATAATGTGCATAGTATTTGCTAATAGGTACTTACCACTTGTGAACAGTGAAGGAAAACATAGTAAGGAAACCTGCATGCCCTAAAAAGAGTGTATATGTGCCCAAAGAACGATGATAGGGCTCACCACCCATCACGTTGGGACGTAATATTTGCAGGTGAAACGCGGGTTTACCGAGTGTGAGTGGACTGTGACTTGCATTTCAAAGTTCACACTCGGAACACATCCGACACCCCCCGGGGCGTTCAGGTCGTAACGATTTATATACATATATAACTTATATAATATAAGGTTAAATAACATTGTTTGGCGAAATTCAAAACATAGGTAGTACTAGTCTATATGGACAACTGTTTGTATGGGAACTAAGCGAAATTCTCAACTTTTTTTCACTTCCTCCTGTACAAATTGCTCCGATCAGCTGACTCGTCCAGTATGGAAAAGTGAAAACGAATTTTAAGAATTTTTCACTATCCTATTAAAAAAAGTTATTCATATGGACATGTTCTACATATGTTTCAAATTTCGCCAACTAATTGAATTTAACCTGTATATATATATATCTGAACGACATCATCCGCCGGGCCCTTGCCAGCTGTAGCGTCCCAGCTACTACAGAACCGTACGGGCTCTCTTGGGACGACGGGAAGAGGCCCGACGGAATGACATTGATGCCGTGGAAATGTGGCAAGTCTTTGGTGTGGGATGCGACTTGTGTTGATACACTAGCCTCATCCTACTTACCAATGACCTGCTCCAAGGCGGGCGCCGCGGCGGAAGGAGCTGAAAAAAAGAAGCGGCGCAGATATGTAGCCCTGAGTACGGACTATATGTTTGCGCCCTTCGGCGTTGAGACACTCGGACCGTGGGGACCGAGTGCACATTCTTTATATAAAGATTTATCAAAACGCCTGGTCGATGCCTCCGGGGACCCTCGGGCTGGGGCTTACCTCGGCCAGAGAATCAGTCTGGCCATACAACGAGGTAACGCTGCCAGCCTGCTAGGTACTCTCCCGCACGACGGCAGCGACCTTGATAGAATTTTTTATTTAGTTTAATTTTAAATATTATTTAGTTTTAATTTTATAATTTTTTATTGTTATGTATTTGATTTGTTGTGTAATATATATATATATACATATATTTTTTAATACTGATTAATCCACGGGGAACCAGAAATTGGACTACGCTAAAATTTAGGAAGAGAATCACATAAGTTGCTGACTTATATTGTGTCCCTCTCGGGCGACGACGCTCACACGATTGCTGCCAGCCCTAGACTAGCTCACGCACACACACAAGCGTGTGCGGACAAGCCAGATGCGCGCGTGAGAGTGTTGGTAAATAACTTGAGCCTTGACTATGAAGTGTCGGGGGTGTGACTTGAGTGAGAGCTTTACGAGCTGCGTTCAAGATGATCAGACGACGCACGTCTGATAGGTAACCATTGTCTAACATTCAGTTTGATGCTCAGAATAAGGAATACAAATAGAAACCTGGCTAAAATAATACGCGGAGAAAGACACCTATCCTTGATTTTCTTACGACATTCTAGTGCGTTAGAGAGAGATGGATATGTATTAGTTTTATCTTAATTAGGTAGGTTGTCACTAGTTCGTTGCTTTGCTAGTGATGTAACAATGTCGATTTTTGACTACGATAAATAAACCAAATCGAAATGAACCACGACCAATCTCCTTACCACACATCATATCGTATCAAAGTGTGAAAAAAAAGAGAATGCAGGAGGCACCGACCTTTCTGGTGACATCCTCTTGCTTTGGAAGGAGGCCAAGAGAATTAATAGCAAAGTGGTCTCTGTCTACCCCAGTGGGACACATGTTATATTGTGTAAATAAGGAATTAATAAAAGGATATCTTTCGTTTAGCATAATATTTTTTATTAAGTACAAATTACTATATCGTAGGCAGGTAGGTACATAAGTTAAGTCCAAAATTGTGCTTGTTTCTAGTACAAAAATGATGTAGCTTGTATCAGAGATACAACCGTAAACTATTTAAGTGGATACTTTTTAAGTCGCCTCTTAACTCAATCAAATAGATGTTCGTTGATGTCGCGTCTTTTTTCAATCAAGGAGGAAGGAATTAATCGCAACAATAGAAATCATAATAATCATAGACTTATAGGATTCGTAATAATAATATTATGTAAATGATGAGCGATGACAGCGCAATTACTACAGAGGTAATTTAATTTTTTTTTTATTTCTATCAAATAAACAACAACTTATCTTGAATAAAAACTAATAACAAATAATGAACGATTAAAATACCTAATAACCTGTAATAAGAAATCAAATTATGCGCAGTTCAAGTCAATAAGCATTCCCAAAATTCATTTCACGATAGAACTACCCTGTCAAAGTACTTTTTTTGTCAACCACTAAGTACGAAAATGTCTTGATCTGCGGAATTTCTTCGTAAATTCGATCACGGCAGTAACGTGAACGAACAGGCCTTTCAGAACGATTTGCGAACATAGAAATATGCACTTTTCTAAACCACAGACATCCATAGGTACTGGTTCTGTTGCCAAAAATTGAAAAATTATCGAGTTAATATACTATAGTATAGTACAAGCACGTACCTACAAACAAGATTGATAATGCAATTATACATAATTATTTAGAGGTTACCAATGTGTCTGTATCTGGTAAATATAACGTTGGTAAGGCATCTGCTTTTAAAAGTCTCCATTTAAAATTTTCGTTTGGTCCAAAAGAATCCGACGTAAAGTGTTTCGAACAAATATGACTGCTTTTTTTAATTGCCCAATTTGGTCAAATTATTCGTCTAAGCCATTCACTTTTTAATTCTTCCCTTTTTGGAAATCTGTAACAAAAAAATATAGCGATATTTATTCGTTACTGCAAGGAACGGAACGTCACATAATTTTTTGATTATTGCACTTGGATGTAATTTTGAGATCGTTAAACGAAACGTACATAAAAAAGTAATTAATGTCATTGTCACATCACATCACACTGACATTTTGAAAATAAATAAATGATAACAACAAGGAAAAAGAAAAAAATAATTAGCAGTCTTTTTATGAGTTTTCTACGCCAGAAAGAAAATGTCCCAAGAGAAAAAGAAGAGAAGTCTGTGCATTGTAGATTTGTATAAAAATGGAGGCATACATCTTTTTCCTAAAGACGAAAGTCGTAAAGCGCAATGAGTACAAGCCATGGTACATTTTAAACCTGGACGGACCATAACAAAGCATTCGCACATAATATGCTCAGCACACATGTCATCAACCAACGAGCGTATGTGACGTGACGCAATGTTTTTTTTTTTCAATCGTTTTGGCTTTGGCACCTAGCAACGTAGTCAGTTCAACACCATCTACAGAGTTCTTGGAAACTATGTTTTTTTGATAGATGGATTATCCTTTATGCACGGCTGCCGCGGAAACCAATGTTCGATAGTTTGCCACACGGACTTTAGTACATCACTATACGAAAAAACATAACCTCTCATAGTCGGCAGAAGATCTATATAAAACAGGTAAATATCGGTGTAGAATTGAACACGAGTATGATTTACAAGAACTACTATTATTGTTACTGAGTTTTAGGTATGATCCTGCAACTTATTAACATAAAAACTATCAGAACTCACCGATGAAATGATATTGCTTCATTGTTGTTTTCTTTTCTTCCTGTATGCGATTTACAGCCTTCAATCGCACAAGACATTTTATTACAATGTTTAAAAAACAATCAACACAAACAATAATAAATCACACTTTCACGAATTTTGAGAGGAAGAGCACAAAAATATTTAATTTCTCTCGGTGAAGCTGTAAACTTTCGCAAAATGCATTAGACATTGCGATGCCACCAAATTAAGATGTGATGCACGCTACGAACGATATTACAACACAACGATACAATGATGAGACATATTTAATTTGATGGTATTATAATTTTTAAAATACATCCAAATTACATCCATCTGACATTTGTTTGGTTCAATCTAGTGACACACCAGGAAAAAATATAAAGTAAGTGCGGTTCGTCGTTTCATTCACTCGTACACAGGAGTAATTTACGTTAGATGAGTACAATGGCCAATGCCCAGTTCTTATTTTAGCCAGGCTTCTATTTGTATTCCTTATTCTGAGGTTTGATGTCATATACCTGTTTAACATTGACATGTGCCGCGAGTTCTCTCTATGACACGATGAAGTGTGCAAAAGAGATGGAATGTTAGGCGGGCTTCGCCAGATAATCACACTGAACGTAGCCCAGGAAGTGTATGCATAAAACCGGTAGTGTTGATATTTTGACAACCCTAAATGTCAAAATCAGCTGAAAATTTCAAATTAGATACACACACTATCGAACAAATTTTGTTTATTTCTAATTCTAACTAATATTAATATTAATTAATGAAACAGAAATAAAGTTATAAATTGTGTTTCGGAGACATTCTTATCAGTGAACTGAACTATTTAATTGATTTCATACACCGAATAATATAAAACAGTACAGGTAACCTCAGATGGATTGGACTGCTGTTAAAAACCAATTCAGACAGACTTGGTTGACCACACTACTAAGTCTTGTGTTATTTGCTGGAGTCACATACTTTTTGGTATGGGCCGAGGTAAGACCGTGGTCCTATTTAAAGAAAAGCTGTTGTAAATATATTTGTTCCTTGAAATGATTTCAGTGTTGATAACACATCGTCGTCATCATCATCATCATCGTCATCATCATCATTCAGGCATGGGCCTCTTCTTCTTCTTCTCCACGCCATTTTCGTCGTTCGTTCGCCAGTCTCATCCATTCCTTAAATTAGGTACCTATGTGCTTTGTGTTTAATTTACAGGTATGTGTTTACATATTTTTCAGAGTCAAACAATTCGCAGCAACATGATGTTAGAGGAGTTAGTGTCAGTAGCAGAGAGTATAGAAGTACATGAGAGGGAAGAGGCAGCCCGGTATGAAGGTCGAGTGGTGCATATACTTGGTCCGTTGCGCATCTTGGAACCTATCTCTGAACCTGATTATAACATTCAGGTCCAAGCTGTGAAGCTGAGGAAAAGAGTGCAAATGTATCAGTGGATTGAAGAGACTACGTAAGTTTATATTTCCATCTTATTGTGTTAGACAAAGGCAAGCCTTTTGTTTCACTCCTAATGTTAATCTTATAATGGCACCTTACTATACATATGTGGAAGCTGGATTGTATAACACGCCTATTACAAGTTGGAACGCCAGATTTAAAAACATTCCGTGTAACTACAAAACGGTGTTTAACTTTAGACAGTGTTTAAATCTGTTGCTGTCACTTTTTCACAATATGAAAGAAAAGGCGACAACAACAGATTTGAACACTGTCTAAAGTTAAATACCGTTTTGTAGTAACACGGATTGTGTTCTTCAATAAGGTATTGAAAATGTGTCCTCCGTTACTTGTCGAGCATGTAATCGAGGAACAGACAAAGTCACACCATCTAAGAACTCATCACACAAAGCATCTTTTGTTTGGGATATTGTCAGTTTTTTAATTAATTAAGAGTGAGTGAGAGCGCTTGAAAGCATTTGTTTCTTGTAGGCCACGTAGGCGAAGTTGCGGGCAGAAGCTAGTAAAATAGGAATTTTTGTCATTGATGTATGATTTATTTAAATTGATATCACCAGGGATCAAGAACACTTCCTGACTGAGCCTGGTGATGAGACGCAGAAAACATACTGGTACCACAAGGACTGGAGAGACTTTGTTGTGGATTCCTCTCTGTTCTACATCCGACCAGGGCATCAGAACCCCTCTTCCATGCCCATTTTCAGTGAGACACATATAGCTGAAGATGTCAAGATTGGATGGTTGCATTTGAGTAAGGCAATTTATTCATTTAACCACATAAGAATTACATTGCAATGAGGGTACAGTTACAGGTAGTTCCCTTATATTTTAACATATTGATAGGTTTGGTTTTATTTAATAACTTCCATAAAAACACAGGTTGGAAAATTAGTATTACTAAAAAATAAAAAACTAAATCCACATAACTAGACTGTTCTTATGAACTTTATAGCAAAGCCTTGCTGTTTGCCTGCAGTATAAATATTCAAGTAAGGCTGTGCTGATAAACCTGAACCACACTGAGAATCCAGAAAAATGAAGGAAAACCTTTATTGACTTGAGAAAATTATAATGAATGACACATACTTGCAAGCAGAATTTACAAATATATTGATGAAAAAAAGCTTGGTAGATTTGTTAGATCTTAAACATTTGGAATGTTTCAGGTTTGGATGTGAAACGGAAAGTGACTGACTACTACGAGATATGGTCGGACTCTCGCCCTGAGAGGAGCGACATTAAACTTCACTCCGGCTTCTACTACCATGGAGACAGTGCTCTCGAGCACCAGATAGGAGATTTAAGAGTTCACTTCTCTTACGCTGGCAGGGAAGATGATATTGTGAGTCTACTTGCTTGTTTGGACTTACCCATTACTTTTTAATAAAAAATT
The DNA here is from genome assembly GCA_934047225.1 of Ypsolopha sequella. Taxonomy (NCBI): domain Eukaryota; kingdom Metazoa; phylum Arthropoda; class Insecta; order Lepidoptera; family Ypsolophidae; genus Ypsolopha; species Ypsolopha sequella. Next base: position 17,132,085 of record OW203987.1, read on the forward strand.
ACATGTTCCTTGATGCTAACGTAAGATCACAGACCATAAAATTATGTCTGTTGCTTACTTAAGGCGATACCAAAAAAAATGGGGTTTTTTCGAATCCATTAACTCCACTATAACGTCATCTACGTATTTCATTTTTGGGTAAATGTTTATTGTGTATTAGATTAAGATTCTCACTGAAGGAAAACGCGATTGGATGAAATTTTCTCGATAGAATTTAATTCCGAAAAGACCTCTAAATTGTTCCATTTTTTCCTGTAATTCTGAAATCCTAACTAATTTAATTGTGGGTATTATGTATTTGTAAAGTCTTCTTGAAAATCTTTTTGACAAAATAGCTTAGTACATTTATATTAATAAAAAACCGACTTTTTGCTACTTTTCCTCGAATCCGCACTGAGGGTTTTTTCGCATATGGAGTAACAGGGACGCTAAAACTTTACGTAGCGCCTTAAACAGCTAATAACGCATTTCATCATAGTTTCCATGTCATATTCATGCTCATTTGTTTATAAATAATACCTATTTGTGATAATAAGTGCAAGGTTTGTTTGTAAAAGGATAAAAATGTTAAGAAAAGATTGCTTGAATTAATTTAAATAATATACAACACATTTTTATCTGTCCTTCTAATGTATATTTGCGGTTCACTTTATCGTAAAATCAAGTTGAAGCTTAACTAAATAGTCATTTAGATCATATAATATGTTTGTTCCAGTACACAGCAGTCGGTCTAGTCGAGGGTGGTGTCCTCCAACCTTACAGCCCGGCTTCGTTTCCGACCGCCGACCCTATATCACTCCTACGGAAGGGCTCTTTTAGCTTGTCACAGCTACATGACCTTGAGAGAAGAGATGCCAACCTGCACACTTGGAAGTATCGATTGTTAGGACTGGTGCAGGTCTTTGCGTCAGCCATGACTCTTCATCCAGACTGGGTTCCATTATGTAAGCGGTTTTTCGCCCTTTGACGTAGCCAGACTAAAACATTCTTATTTTATATTTCCAGTAACTCGAAATCATGTCCCTTCTTGAAAAGACGCTTCATTGGACACGCTCTTAAAATATTACTTCTGTATCTTTAGACTTTGACATCTCTGCTATTGCTATAAAAGTTTCCAATTGTTGCGGAACAAAAAAATACTAGACACCTGTTTTTGTATTGAAATCTATATATACTGGTAATTCGCCCCGAACTGTGAACTCGCGGACTTCTCTTGCAACCCCATATCTCGGCAACCCTTTGACCGACTTGGCTCATTCAAAAACATTTCCGTGACTGACTGACTAACTGTCTGACTGACAGACAAACACAGCCTTAACAGCTGAAAATTAATATATCGTCACGATATGAAACCCCGAGGGGGTGCCAGAGGTGTTCCGAGTGTGAACTGTGAAATGCAAGCCGTAGTCCATACTCGGTACACCCGCGTTTCACCGACCATTATTATGTCCCATAGTGATACCGCCGATTGAAAAAGGATATAATTTTTCGAAATTCCGTAAATCGGAGTACCTATAAACTTTTGTGTCGAAAATTTGCAATTGATTGGTTTACTTGGTCAATTATTTATTTTTAAATAAAAATAATCTGGAGCATCCATTGAATGATTTGGTTTCAGTCCTTCAGTGCCACTGGGTGTCGCACAGTCTGCGAAGGTGCAGTAGAGCCTGGGTCAGTCTAGTGCTGTCTCTCTCTTATACCATGTTCGTAATATCACTGCCCTGGTAAGTAAATCTTGATCTAAAAGAGAATATAAAATTTGCATGGCCGCTAGAGGAAGCCTATTGAACAAATCTAGTTTTTTTCTGTGCTGTCATCGAGAGACTGCATTTGCACAATGGTTTTTTCATTCTTATTTTATAGCTAGTAAATTATAATTTAGCAATATGTCGTAGGCAGATTGTGGAATTAGGCAGATCGTAAAGTATGAAATCAAAAATCTTTAACCAAAAGTCAAAAGTAGGTGCGATGACGAGCGGCGCGAAACGAAGTGGGGAGGAGCGTGTTAGGTTTACATGTAAATAAATTTGGAGAGCCGAGCGAAGCGGAGCGAGGCGTCCCTCTTAGTTTTAACAGAAACATAATCTGCTCAGTTAGATCATGATAGGCTGGCAGCTAAAATATAAAACAGCTACTTTTACTAGGTATATAATAAAATAATATATTTTGTATTAATATTTTGTCACCAATAAATTTAGATAAGCCACAAAAATTCGCTAATTCAAAATGAAACAAAAAATTAATACAAGCAAATTTAAATTATAGGTTGGCTTCTAAAAATAATGACTTGGTATCTGCTCGTAGCATTGTAAACTGGGTGCCTTTAAATGTTTTTATTGACTACTTGTTTCCATTTAAGAAAACCATTTTGGGTATTGCAATTGTAAGTAAGTATATGAAAGTGGGTAACTTTAATAAGGATTGGATACATCCTTTTTTTTAATCTGACATTGTTTGCTAACGAAAACGTCCGACAACGCGAACGTTGTTTTTCCCCGCGGAGCGCGGGTGGGGCACACATCCACCAATTAGATGTGATGGTGAGCGAACCCCTCTTAGTTAAAATAGGTCAAATCTGTTCCAAAACCGAATCAGTGCACTTCGACTCCACACAGTTTTGTGGTTACTACAACTAGAGTGTATAATATAAAAAGCTAGAGGTGCGGAAGGAGGGCAAACTTCGCCGGCTGTAACAAAGCAAAGGCACCCGTGCGAGCTGTAGCTGCGGAAGTGAGCATGGGTGCCTGTGCTTTGTTACGCAAGGGCAAAGGGGCTGCACTTCCTGAAGCGCTGGAGCAGGTGCAGAAGTCACTAATTCAGTAAAAAGCACGCGAAGCCCTAAGGGAAACATATTTTCCCATGCACTTCTATTCGAGAGGAAATGTGCTGTTGTAAATTAAAAACAAGGTCCACTCAAATACAAAAAGTACCAGTATTTTTTATAGTTCTTTTTTTTTACCATTATAAAGAGCTGATGGGAAGTTGCTTTTACAAAATTTTAAATGTATATTTTAAAAGAACTTCAATTTGGAATTGACAGATGGCCTCTTTTTAATAAAATGGTCTCCTTAAAAATGGACTCCGTATATAAATTCACTTGTCAAACTTATTAGTACTTGTACCTGCCTTATAGTTAAATTATTCCTGCAACGGCATTAAAATGCAACTAAAATGTAGATATTTGGCGCTCGGAATTAGATGCCGGCGTCTATTTATTTTGGTATCCACTTCTATATTTTCAAGCTACCAGAATACTTTTACTTAGCTGCCTGGTTTATTACATTTACATGCCATTATGATATACCCAATTCTACGATCTGCTGGCGACAGATACATAGCGCTCACGCGGCCCTTATTAGTAACATTAAATAAATGCATGATGCATATCGGCTATCTTCGGCTTCGAGGAGCGCCGTCTCTGTCACCGGACTAATTAGTGCTTCGTGCGACAGAGATGACGCTACGGTACTATGTGCATTATTTACTGCCGGGACCTGTTCTTGTGCCATAATAATAGTACGGAGGGTAAGGCTCAATGCAACCTTGCACATTATCCTGCTGGGATGAAACTTAGCCGGTTTGAAGTACATATCTATCTATAGCTAACATTTAATAAGTGGTGCTACCCGGCCGGGCTGTTTATTTTTGTATGACTTTTCTTAGGGGGGAATTATTGCATTTTTTCAAATACCATCCTATATCTCTGGAAGAAATCGTTCGAGAACAAAAATTAGGGTACTTTGCGGACATTTTTTTGTCCATCCCCACCTATAGTCTCCGGTTTTTTCTACCTCCTCTTGCATAATTTGCTGGGAGCACCTATAGATATGTACTTGAATTGTGCAGTTTCATCCCAGCAGGTTAAAGTGCAAGGTTGAGTACCTTAGTAGCCTCCGTACGTACCACATACCACTAAGCCATTAGACGTCGTAAGGAGGGCAAACCTTTGTTGCCAACATATCAGTGCAATTTCACTACTATACAAATGTCATTCTATACTATCCCATCTCTATTTCCTTACTTAGTGCCCTCCTCGCATTACCACGCAACACTCCGGCAGTGGCGGAAAAATGTATTTCTTATCACGTGGTTGGTAAGGGCTAAGTAGTCTGTGGTACGTACCATAAGCCTCGATGAAGCTGGCAGCTCTATTTTTTCGCCATGTGTTTATGTTCTAAATGTCGATCTGTATTGAGGATTAAACTTTGACATAGTTTAATGTGAAACAGACAAACAGACATTAGTTCTATTTATATGTATCCATTAAATTACTCTGCATACGACACCTATTTTTTTCATCATCTTCAAACATTTTGACATGAGTGTTCAGCATGACTTTATGATTCATTTGACGTCACAGATCATTACTGACGTCGTTTTCTCAGAAGTAATTGTATAAGTTTTATAGCAAATGTTGTGCAAACAAGATTCCTTTTTAATAGGCTCTATCTTCAAAGTAAGAGATCAATGTTAACTGGTGTAGCACTGGTTTATACATACAACATACATTATATACTCACGCACGTCTCTCAAAAGGGCTAGGCGAAGATCACAGCAGATCACCATCTGCTACATCTATTTTCATATACATATAGATAAGATGGTCATAAATAAATACTTAAAAGTAAATTTCTCGCGAGGAGATCCCCCCCCTCTCTGATAAAACTGAGTAATTCTCATAGCTTAATTTTTAAAAGATTTTATTTTTAATTTTTTTCGGAGAATTTACGTCATTTTAGGACATGGTTTTCATTATTTTGCTATATGTATTGACCATTATTTTTTTATGATTTTTTAAAGAATTATCCGATGACCTTGTCACTTGAGAATTTTAGACATTATACTGATTGTGATGTGTGATTGCTTATAAAAAAAGGGGTCTGTCTCTGTCTGTCTACTCATCTGTCATCTAGCTGTCAAATTAGTCTGAAGCAAATTATTATAAATTTATAAAAGGACACATTTCTAAACAGCCATTAATCAATTGACGTCACACAAGGGCAAATGGAAGTTGCAGCTTTTTCGTAAAAATATTCATCATCATGAGGTTTTTTAGACCAAAACTTCGAAAATACGGCTTTTTAAACCTAAATCTCGAAATTGTTTTCGAATTAACACACCTTAAAATAATTTTCAATGCATGTGCTCGTAAAGGCCCACTTTTTATGCATCAAAACCGAACAGAAAGTCGATTATTTTGCCCTAGGGCTTTATTATTATTTTTTTTTAATTTATTTACAATGGTTGGCTAACCTGCAGCCTTTCCTGTGTACCATAGTTGTTGTACTTTTTTTCCACTATTTAACGGCTCTGGATACAATCCTTTTGAGCCAATCATAATTTAAAGTTCACAAGATTATATTTGTTTTCATTTCCTCACACTATGCATTGAAAAACGTAGTATGATACACGGGCGTAGAAGCAATAAATTACTCGGTTACGTTTAAAACACTCGCTACGCTCGTGTTTAAAATCGTCCTCGTAATTTATTCCTTTTCGCCCTAGTAGCATAAACTACTATTAATCTATGCCAATTGTCCCCAGGCTAGCGCACAAGCCGTCATTCGGGCTGATGGTGCTATGTGGCGCCATGTTGCCGCTGCTTCACTACTCCACTTTATTCACACGACGGGTCTCCCAGGAACCGCCCGCCAGAATGCCATACACCCGCTGGCATGATGACTACCGCTGAGTATGCGAAAACTAACGGAGTCTCTATGCAGCCGTGATATGGTAGCTTATTGCTTGCCATATTTAGGGAAACCGAACGATGGTATTCTTGCATTTGTTTGTACCGATTCCACCCCTCAGGAGTGTGCTGTCCTTCCCAAGTGATACGCTTAACCTCGTCAATGAAATACCTACCTGATACAGGTCGCGACACGATTTTTGACCGGTCGTCGAAAGTGGTGGGGGACTAGTGCATGTGTTCATTCGCGCACAAAATTACTAAGTGTGATAGAGAAAAAATGACTAGCGCAGTCAAGGTCAGGCGTCAAAAACCGTGCCGCTACCTGTACTTGGTAGTGTAAGTGTAAATAGTTTTTGTAATATTATTATAATTATATTCTGTTCCCTTGGTGATGCAAGTCTGAAAAAATGGAATTTATATTTAAGAATTATTTTTTATTCCCATAAGATTGTTCTCATACTTATATTTTCTAGTCAATTTTAATGATATATAGTAATAAAAAGAACAGTATACAAACAATTAGTAAATAAGATTTTCAAAAAAATAATGATAAGCATATCTATATTTAAAGTGATAAGTGTATACTTATTTTAAGTTGATGAGTTTAACTAGATTAAGAAAAGCACAATTAATTAACCATTTCTTTGATTTATATCGATTAATAATAACAAAATACATACAAATCTAAAACCTATACTTAAATATTAAGAAATCTTTGTAGACATGAGCGAAAAAAACATAGAAGTCTGACATAAGCTCTCATAAAATATGACCCCATGAAAACTTTGCCGGGCAAATGTCTAGTATGGTGTCGGCTGCTATGGCTTTTACTGTCACTGTTCGTCGGCCAATCACAGCTGGCTCTACAAACAAAGAAAATAATCCATGTCTATGGCTGGCCCAGTGTTGCAGGACACAAGGTACGAATCAAGCCAAGTATGAGCCTTTTTCCCTTTAGTTAGAGTGATATCATTTTGGAATAAAAATGTATTAAAAATCTTCTACGTTTTTTCGTTCGCTGGGACTAGCAGTTAATAACACCTGTTAGTATCTGGCTGTAATTAAAAAATAACAAAACAAAGAAATGAACTTTTGAATTTATTTTATTTATAATTATTTAAACAATAATATTCACTATTAATTGATAGTTAAAAGTCAATGAATAAACATGAGAATTTCATGATGTTGTTTTTTATTCTATATGTCTTTTACACGAATTAAATGATGCGGAAGCCGGAAACTGGCGATAGCACTCGTCCAGAAGAACAACTTTTCGTGAAAAAAAAAACGAGAAATCGAGAAAAGAAAATCAGTTGTTTCATACATTTTCTTCGAGTAGCAATATAACTTTTCTATAGAACAGGTGATTCGAGGATTTTTTCCATAGTAAAAGTTGTTCATATAGACGAATACTATCGCCAGTTTTCGCCTTCCGCAGCTTCATCTTAACAGTGTATATAATAAATAATAATAAATTATTTATTTTCCAGACATATAATTGGTCCAGTAGAGAACCTTTTAAAAATAATTTGGCTACGTGCGAGTCGTACTCGTGCACAAAGGGTTGCGTATCACCACACAATACGGGTATGGAACCCTTTAATACAATAATATACTTAGATGTCATGGCAACATTAAGGCGACACAAACAAGCCGCTAAAATGGTAGCGCCTGACAAACAATTCGCGGCTCCCTATGAGTGCGCAACCTTTATGTCTTAAGAGGCTATGCGAATTTTATTTTTGTCACTGTCACTCCAAGCGAAAAATCGCTCAGTGCGAGAGGGGCGGATTTAGGGCAAAAGGGAAAAAAGTTGGTTTTATATTTTTATTAAAAAAACTAAAATAGCTAGCAAAATTTCAAATATCAAATCTCTAGATATTGTTGAAACAGACCTAATAAAATATGGTTGAGTTCTGTATATGGTTCCTATTCATCAAACGAGGAGAAAAAGTGTGTTTGAAGAACTCATTTCAACAATTATTTCTAGCAAGGAAAATTTATCCAAACATGTTTTCCAATTTCAAAACGCTAGATTATATAGTCAAAATGCATATACCAGAAATTTATTACAATTTTCCGTGTATTTAATGAAATACACAGAAAAAATACACCCGTATTTTTTTCGCATATCGCCTTAACTGCTATATTTTTCCTGTATCACCTATCTACCATGATTTTTTTCATATGTTTCGGTCCTCTTATTTCGGAGATAAGAAAGGGACATGAAAACGTTAATAATGCTACTTTTTCGAAGTCCTTTGTGTAGGGTCCCCAATGTTTTTTATTTTTTATTTTATATTTAGCCGTGGTAGGTAAAACGTATTGTGCGAAAATTTCAATTGGCTACCCTATAAGACAGACAGACAGACAGAATACAGACAGACATACATCGGATGCTTAGTAATGGGTCCTGTCAGGCACCCTTCGGGTACGGAACCCAAATTAATCCTCTTATTATTGAACGCGTGAAGCGAGCCCTTGAAGCATAAAAACAACTATTGAAACTAGGTTACACGGTCGAGGGTTGAGTGTAGCCGCTAGACAGTCTCCCGTCGCAGCATGAGCCACGCATGCGCCTGGCGCGCCCTCACAGCTGATCGCATCTCCACATCTGAAGTGACTTTACAATATTTACACCACCTTCTCTTTACAATAGGTATACAAAAACGTGGTTGTGAAAATGTAAATAAAAATTACTCACCGTTCATTAGACAGTCCTCGATGTGCGCGAGTACAAAGGCCAAGTCGTGTTCCTAGAAACCAGTCGAATAAGTGGGGGTTTACCCACGTTTTACAGTAACATTTACACATTTCAATTTCCGAAAAGGGCTCGAAAATGAGGGCAGCGGCGCTGAGTGTGTGGATTTTCATTAATTTGCTCTGCTTCGGCATGTGCGGCTACTTATACCTAATTTGGTCGCAATACTGGATGTATATTGAAAAGCAGAGGTTCTTCAACAAACCCACCGAAAATCCTTTGAAGATCAATTCCGGAGCGAGCTACCAAGAGACGTACAACTCTAATAAATATCTTCAGAACTCTCCCACGAATAGATCTTTAAATGTAGAGTCTAGAAAGAGTCGACGAGCGGCTGTCGGAACTCTGTGGAGCAACTCAAAGCTCCTCCAGTTATCCAAGTCTTCCTCAGCACATCCGTCCAATAACATAGTCAGGAAACACGGGAGTCCAAGGTTTCCGAACGTGCACAAACCTATACTGGAGTTCGATAGTGTTAAATACCTGTGCAACGATTACACCACAGTCGAATGCGAGACTATAACTAGGGAGTTTAAGGAGTCGCTCCTGAAAGAGTTTCATAGGGTGTTAATGGGAGAGGGGAATGTGTTTAAGTCCGGTTTGGAGGTGCATAATACATATAATGTGCATTACGCGAGCGGTGACCGTCGGGAGCGGTCCGGGGCGGAGGTCCTGTGTGCTCTGAGCCGGGTGGCGGTGCGGACGGTGACGGCTGAAGATGAGCCCTTCAGATCCCAGGGGTTCCACATCAGGGGCGGCGCGCTGCAGCAGGGACGGAGGTACAACACGTGCGCTGTCGTGACGAGCGCTGGGGCGATGTTGGGATCTCACCTGGGAGAATTTATAGGTAAATAAACTGGGCAATTGATTTATGCTTGTCGGGGAAAAGTGGTGACAGACGGTAGGACAGACAAGTATCTATATAATTTAGATTTAGGTTCCTTCTTCCTTTTTTTTTTCGAGTTGCGCGGTCCATAAAGCCTTAATTTTTTTCTTGAAAAGACGTCTTGTACGCCTGATAAATTTTGCGCATTTTTCCTGGGCTGAATGAAACTATACAACGTGTAACAGAAAGGTGTAACCATATTTGAAGAGCTTATTCAGTCAATGGTATAGAACAACTTTTACTATGGAGCCAACCCCGAAATCTCAAAAAAAAAATCTACCTTTCCGTAAATTTCGGCCGAGCGGCGTTGCATTTTTCTATGAAACAGTAAATTTTTTTTTGAGATACAGGTTTTGTTCCATAGTAAAAGTTGTTCTATACCAATGACTCAATAAGCTCTTCAAATATGGTTACACCTTTCTGTTACACGTTGTATACATTTTTTTTTCTTACATATTTTCTCTGCATCTATACTAATTATAAAGTAGGTATTTGACTTAGTAAAAAAGTACTTTAGCGAAATTTTTATTAAATGTGATATTATGAGTTTATTAATAATGTATCGAGACAAAATCACAATTTTTTGTATTTTTGTCTGTTGTCTGTCTTTCTGTCTGTCTGTTCCATTTTAACTCTAGAACAACTGAATAGATTTGGATGGTTTATTTTTACTATCATCACTACGACCCTGGTCAATATATTTATTGAAGCCTCCTGTAGACATTTAGAGGTGTTGATATAATAACCGCCCAGCCAAAAACGGGGCAAACGAAACCGCGGGCGTAAGGCTAGTTTTAAATAAAAATATGAAATGCCTCATTTAGGCTCTCCAGATAAAAAATAAAACAAAAGTAATCACCATCATACGGCCGAAGACTCTGCCCACATTAATTTGAGCATGAAGCGATTCCTTGTAAAGATCAAACCGGTGATTCACGCGCATCAGGTCAGGATGAGTCGGTGCGGTGAGTGGTATTACTTTACTGTTATACTAAGTAGTGTTACTGTCCCAAATATTACAGCTTAAAGTAAGTAGGAATTTCGCAGTTAAGCATCAATGGCCTCATATCATTTTATGTTTACATCTCGTCTACTAAGTACCTACTTTAAGGTACTGTCTATGTTGATATACAATTTTAAGTGGTATTTTTTTCATTGTTATTCAGTTTTGGAATTTGTTAATGAGAAAAGTCAACATTCGTAAGTGTAGGTTTTATTTGCCAGTATTACTTATGCTCGAGATTTTAAGTAAACATAGAATTTAGTAGCTACATGTAAGGCATCTTGATAATACATTGTTATTGCTTTTGCGGTGTGGACAGGTGATCGACCGCGCATTGTACACTTATCGCATCGGATCTCTTTTAGCATCGCATTGACATGCGCAGGAGGCGCGCTTCGGCGAAGGGCCCAAATCATATGCGGTTTACCTACACGAATTACAACTGACCACGGGACTTTATTCATTACTCACAGCTGTAAATCATTTGATTTAATAGATAGCTATAGTAAGTTGCTGCTCTTGGAAATCATTCCGTTGCAGAGCGATGCGCTGGCGCAGAAAACGAGACAAGGAAACATTAAATTATGCAACTAAATGGCTCGTCCGCTTATTCATGATATTATGATAGGTAAAGTTGTAGTTTGTGTGTAAATTATTAATCTGCGATCAGATAAAGTTACTATTTACCTAGCAAATAAAAATAATTGCAATGCAGATTTCTACATATACTAAAAGAGTAGAACCCGATGTGTCTGTACATTGAAGAAAAGTATTAAAAATAAAAAGGGGGTGACTAAAAAAGAGTAATAGAACACAAATCAGCGATTTTTAGAATTCTTTTCTGTCTGTCTGTTTGTTCGCGCACATCTCCGAAACCACTGATCGGATTTTTATGTAGTTTTAACAAGTGGACAGATCTTAATTTAGATTAGAATATAGGCTTTGTTTCATTAAAATCAGATATCTGAAAAAAAAGTAATCATTTCGTCATTTAGAGATTTTTGGAATTTATTTTTCTACTGTTAGAAGTTAACAATGACAGCAAATAATAATTCTTGGCGATGTCACGAACGATTGTATATAAGTAAAAACAAGAAAACTTTGGTTAGAATTATGAAGCTTTATAACATTTAGTACCTACAACAAAATCAGCAGGTGGCGCTGTTCATTATATTATAATATAATGCATAAATAAATATTTTATTATATATTTTGGTTAGCGGCGGTAGCTCAGTGGTAGAACACTGGCCTCTCAATCTTGAGATCTAGGTTCGATCCTCGGTCGGGCATGCACCGATGAGCTTTTCGGAATTTATGTGCATAGTATTTGCTCTTACTTACCACTTGCTGAACGTTGAAGGAAAACATCGTAAGGAAACCTGCATGCTCTAAAAAGCGTGTATAAGCGATAGGGTTCACCACCCATCATATTAGGACGTAATAATCGTTGGTGAAACGCGGGTGTACGGGGGTTAGGTTAGGAAGCGGGTTAGGTACTATAATTACTGAAAATTGTAAAGCTAAGTACTTATACTTAATTTTATTACATATCTGTAAAAGAAAAGAGCTGTGTTTGTCTGTCCATTAATGATATTTCAGAAAAATAGCGGTTAAGGTTAATGATACAAAAAGAAATCTGAATTTTTGTCGGCATTTCATGTATCATGCAAAAACTACTGAACGGATTTTGATGCGGTTACCACTGTACGATCCTCAGCAGTGAGACATGGATTATAAAGAAATAAGGAAGGGATATCACTCTTCGATAACTTATTATCCAACTTAAAAATTGATTCCAAAGGGATTATACTGCCCGCATTATCTTTTTCAAAGCGGACGAGGTCGCGGGCAACCGCTAGTGGATAATACGTAAGTATGGATTCTTGTAAACCTCGTACATCTTGAAGTGGTATCATTGATCTAAGGTCGTGATTTATTCATGGCAGGAGCAAGGTTTATAGCTTTTACAAAGCATGGGGAGTGTCCTGATTCTTGATGGTGGTGATACGCGCGCGCAGATATACTCTGATATGTTCGTCTGGCGAGCCGATGGCGCCGGCGCCAGCGCATCGTGGGCGATACTCTGTAATTTTGTAATACTTACGCGTCCACATCGGAAAACCCAGTAAATACCATAAATTCTTATCGTTCACCTCACTTACATGTAATTTTATACACGATCTTTGGAAGTAATCCACTCCCAACAGTAGCACACTAGCTCTATAATAGATAGCCAATATATAGCTATTATAGAGCTGGATAACTACTTACTGTTGATTGTATAACCTTTTACAATGCATGATGTTCCCTTCAAACTTAAATTAATCCGTATGTACGTCCGTACGTATCTGCATAAACATATAAAATTATAAAACGCAATAAAAAATGACAAAGTCAATAATCATGAAAGTGAATCATCAATACTAACATGAACCGTAGGTACAAATTCTCTTAGTCACCTCTTCATATTAACCACACGTTGCCTTTGTCCCTGTACATGAAAAAGCTCTATAAAAGTTTTATTGACCCCTAGAAGCTTGTGACTCAAAGTTTCAGGCTTTCGTTTGGTAGTTAAATGCTTAATTCGAAAGAATTTAGGTAATCAACCTTAAATACTAGCCAGGGTTGGTACATTACATGTGGTTCATCCATCCATCCATCGGCCTAGTTCGTCCACTGCTGGACATAAGCCTTTCCAGGACTTTGCCACTCCCGGCAGCCATCCTGGAAGAATTGTCCATACTCACACACGCTGGGCAGGCGGGTTGGTGAGCGCGGTGCCGGAACCCTCGCACCAGTGACGCCGCCGGCCGTCACCAGTCTGTTCCATATAAGGCCTGGCTTTTAGGGATGGATATACCGCCAGCCATCGGTCCCAAGCATGGTGGGCCTCCTGATTTTTTTGCCTGTGAGCTGTCCTCTTACTCTCCCCCGAATTACTTCGAGGGGGTCTCCAAGTAAGATGGTGGTACCTCCACAGTCGAGCCCGGCATCAGCTCTACCACCTGCTTACATGTGGTTAGGTTACATTAATCGTAATCTGTAATGAGATTACAAAAAAGAGTTCATTACGCTTAACAGTGGCGCCAGGTAAAATTTTTCAACTTCCAACTCTGGCAACTACATGGCAATTGACATAGCTTGAACTACGTAAGTAGGTTTAAATTATTCTGAGGTTTAAATGGCAATGTTTGACCGAGTTGACAAAGTTTGAATGACGTAAGTAGGTACACAGACATAGTTTGCACCATGTAAGTAGGTTGTAAATCTCGACGGATAAACTGGCAAAGACACGGGCTCAAGTCCCCGTCTGAGATTATTTTTTTTAATAGACTGTTTAATTATTTATTTAGATTTGATTTTTCAAATAACAATCTAAAAATAGTCAAAAGGTACAACTGACAAAGTTTGAACGACGTAAGTAGTTACAGTTGTTAAAGTTTGAACGATCTAAGTAGGTACAGTTGACAAAGAATGTAAGTACCAAGGTACAGTTGATAAAGTTTTACGGAGTAAGGAAATAATACAGTTGATAAACTTGTTATTTAAAAAAAAAACAGTTTTAGGTAAAATTAATACTGATTTATCAATATTAATAAAGCAAAGCCAAATGGTTAAATCAATACTAACTATATTTTTTATTGTGTTATAAAATAGTAAATTTTAGAAAATATCAATTATATTTTCCTTTTTTGAAGTGAAAACTTTTCAAGGCGCGTTGAGCAATTTTCGGTACGGGATTTCTTTTGTGTTTTTGTGAAGGCTGCGGTTTTTTAGCGCCACTTTTTGCCATAAGGATTCGCGTCCCTGTTGATAGTGAAGTTTTCACTTCTGTCGGCAGCTGCGTATGTTTTTCCATTTGATTTGGCTGCTGACACTTTTTTTTTTTTTTTTTTTAATCCCGTTTCCCCCGATTTTAATTTTTCAGGGACCTTGCTTTTTTTTTTAATTTATTTGCATCATTATACTTTAACATTGTTTATTGATAGAGCAGGAGTAATTTAAAATAGCATTTTTATTCATTATTTTAACGATTGATATCACCAAAAATGTAATTAAGTTATAAGTATAATTACCAGCTTTCCTTTTAAAAGCTTCCATTGATAAAGTCTGCGAGATCCCCAGAGCTTCAGTAACAAAGCTTATTATTGAATCGCACGTCGATGTTTGCTTCTCAGTTACCCAACCGCGTGCTCAATGCACATGATTGTACATTATTTATTCATAATCATTAAATGTGTGAGTGAGTCTGTCTACGCCAGGGATGGGCAAACTTTTTCCTGCGTGAGCGAATACTTACAAACAGTATTTCATTGAGGCCCAGATTTTTCAATTTTTAGGCATAAAAAAAATTCTTTATTAAAATTAAAATATTAGTATTTTCCGAAATAAAATCATATATAGACTCACAGGTTCCAACAACATTGAGTTATCTCTTATTTATGAAAGATTTAATGATATGAACTATACAAGGTGACTTTTTGATCATCGTCCAAATTCATACTGGTGGCTTGGTAAGTGTTTAGTATCATGGATCAATAACAATTTTGGTGAAATTCGTAAAATGAAATTTTGACCCCCCATAGTGATTCACTCGGGACTGGAACTGAATTTCTATGGGAAGCCGAAATTTCATTTGAGGAATTTCACAAAAATTGTTATTGATCCAAGATACTGATCACTTATCAAGCCTCCAGTATAAATTTGGACGATGATCAAAAAGTCACCTTGTATATATTCAAATCAGTTACACTTTGAGATAGGCACATATATTTATTGCAGGTACGCTATAAAATAGGAACATCTCAAACATAGACGTATTAATCGAAGCAAGTCGATTTAAGTTTGTTTTAAGTTATATTATTATCTATAGGTACTTCTGGGTCGATGGTCATGGGCCGGATTGAAACATTAAGCGGGCCGGAGATGGCCCGCGGGCCGTAGTTTGCCCATCCCTGGTCTACGCCATAGGTCTACGCTGAGCAATTCTGCATTTTGTGCTTTCCAAAATACTGCAGGCTTTTTTCACCTGCTAAACTTTGCTAAAAAAGCTCAAGGGTCGGTTGCATGCTATCGCGTTTGGACAATTTAGCTTATTAAAATAAAATATTTTTAACGAATAAAATTTGTGTAAAGTAGTTAAGAAGTTGAACTACATTATAATTTTTCAGATTTGATACAAGTATCACAACCACCGAGAAAAAAATCGGAAAATCAGTAAAATCACGGAAAACGTAATTTGGCTTTGGAACTAGTATGATCAGTCTACTATTCTAACTACAAAATAAAATATTTTTTTTATAGAGTAAAGAAATGAAAGTAGCCTTTACAGTTTTTTTTTATTTTGTATTTCCTTTTGTTATTTTAAAAGAAATGCTCAAACATTTTACATTTTTCCTGTACAGAAAAATTACGCAAAAAGAATTTCAATGTTTGTGTATTTCTTTTTAAATGACGAAAGGAAAAAATAAATATTATGTGAATAAGGTACTTTGATCTCTTTACGGAAAAAAATATATTTCAATATGGAACAAAAAAAAAAAAATTTTTTTTTCTGTTTGCAAAGCCAAATTACGTTTTTCGTGATTTTAGTGATCTTTCCGATTTTTTTTCTCGATGATTGTGATACTTGTGTCAAATCTGAAAAATTATAATGTAGTTCAACTTCTTAACTACTTACACAAATTTTATTTGTTAAAAATATTTTGTTTTAATATGTTAAATTGTCAAAACGCGAGAGCATATTTGGCGCAACCGACCTTTGTCGCGTAGCATAAATCATATTCATTTTTTTTTCAAAAATAATCACACGTTTTGCGTTTGGGAACGATACCCGTCGCAACCACCTTAACGCCACTCGGGAGGCTTCTTTGATGCACCCCGATATAAAGATCTCTGAGTACGTACCTGGTACCTAAATGCCTGATACATCTGTATTACGTACAATAAATTATAAAAGTTGATTGTGTACATACGCGACAAATAAAGCGGATAATTGAGTCGTGTTGCAACAACTACTACGCTTCCAGTTGTGTCAACTAAGTGAACAATAGAAAAATGTGTCGCCTATTGAGAAGCTAATAGGTCCCATCAATATTTATAAGTTTATACACTTTTGCTCTTGATCTAAGAAGATTAGTGGGTATCAAATACTATCTTTTTGTTCATTGTAAATTTCTAAACTTTGAGGTACCCTGTTTCGTAGTAAACTGTTACAACGAAGATATAAGTAGTTTAAAGGTCCCTTGGACTGTTTTTTAAATGGTTTATTTATTATACTTATTGGTCATGGACGTTTTTACATCCATGTTATTGGTATACACTTTAGAATATTACTCTAATGATTTGACTACGTTACTATTTCGTTGTAACCAACGGAGATATAAGTAGTCCAAAGGTCCCTTGGACTCTTTTTAAATGGTATATTTTTTGTACTTATTGGTCATGGACGTTTTTATATCCATGTTATTGGCATAAACTTTAAAATATTACCCTAATGCTTTGACTACGTTACTATTTCGTAGTAAACTGTTACAACAGATATATAAGTAGATCAAAGGTCCCTTGGACTTTTTTTAAATGGTATATTTTTTTACTTATTGATCATGGACGTTTTTACATCCATGTTATTGGTATAAACTTTAGAATATTACCCTAATGCTTTAACTACGTCACTATTTCATAGTAAACTGTTACAACGGAGATAAAAGTAGTTCAAAGGTCCCTAGTTTTGGACTCGTTTTTAAATTATATAATTTTTATACTTATTGGTCATGGACGTTTTTACATTCATGTTACTGGTATAAACTTTAGAATATTGATCCAGCTCCAGACGTAAATGCTGGATATAAAGGGTTAAACACACTGTGTTTAGTAAGAAAAAAAAAAAACATATAAAACAGAGATAAGCTATTGCAGACAAATTAATGATGGCATTATCATACTCGATGAACCACTCTTATTAATATGACCTTTGTTTCCAATCCTGTATAGTAATAAAATCAAAGTATAATAGCTATTATACAAGATATGAGAACTCATCCTAAGTTATAGTTTGTATACTTTTTCAACTTTGGTCGAGCTATTTCACGACCATAGGTCAAGGAAAAACAGGCCTAATGTTTTTAGGTGAACAAAATTTAAACTGAAATTCCTGCACTCTACCTATGACCGTACTCTATATACGGTCCTCCGAAAATTTGCCTTTAGCAACTTCATCTCACACTACAAATTTTTATAGTAATTCTGTTGCTATTAAAGCTGTCATATTGTGGAACAACTTGCCTATCGCTATTAAGCGTGGTCCCTCGTTGCCTGTCTTCAAAATCTTTCTTCGTAAACCTTTGTTAATTCCCTACTTTTGCTGCTAATATTTATTTACTACGTATTATTTTATCAAATTATTTATTTTTGTTACATACTAGTGTATATATTTATCGTATTCTAAGTATTTGCATGTACAATGTTATACTTGTGTATTTATTTTAGGTATTTGCTATCCATTTAATAATTATTATTTATTTTGTGCACCACCTTCGCGTAATTTTTTCCAACAATTAATTTCAACCCAAAGGTTGATAAGGCTGCCAATTGTTAAGTTTGTTCTTTTACCTGATTTATTTATTTTGGTGTACAATAAAGAGTACAATATGACAGAATACTTTCCTTAGGTGGTTCTTAGATATAATAATATATCATCATCACGCTAGCTCAAAATGGGGCTGAGCTGAAATTATAAAAATTAAGTAAGTGGGAGTAAAAGTTGTCATTTTGGGATCATTATTGCTTATTCCGATTGAGCTATTTGGAACCATTTATCCAGTGTTCGAAGTTCCATTACAACACGTTACCAGAGAATATAGAGTATGACGTTACACTCCATGGATTTACACTCCAACACTTGGCGAATGAGAACTGGGCCGAAAAATTTATATGACTTAAGGACCGTCACGACACTTTTTCAATAATATAGTGTGTGCGTATGTCTACTTATAGGTATATTACTGCAGTACAAACGTGCGGTGTACGCGAAAGGAACTTCGTTCCAACCGGGTGTCCCACAACACGTCTCATGTTTTTATTTCTGATTGAAGTTTTTTCGGATGGTGTTGAATTTTAAATTTTGGTTTTATTTTATGATTTACTTACCACATTCTCCACATGGTGCCACTGTTACTGTAACTGTCCGGGCATATCTAAATTCTGTTTCTAAAGCGAAACAAATAATTGAAAAATGGCTTCTTAACCTAAGCTATACCGATACAGAAAACATATTAGGTATATTTGGAGAATAACTACTTATCTTATTACCACTTAGATATATCTATATTCACACATTCTTATATAAGTATTATTATATATATATTTTTAATATTATTTTATATAGATTTTATTATTATACATACATATTCTTTTATTTACTTAATATCGACTTAAAAAAAAATAAACTGTGCCATTGAGTCCTTAGATTTAAGATTAGTTTATTTAAGTTTTTTAACGCACAGCTGTCACAATGTTTAAATAACTATTTGTCAAAATTATTTACCGGCACCCACGAAACAGACTACCCATCGTCTAGTCTGGGAGCCACTAAAATTTAAGTTATATGTGTTAACCCATGTGTCAGAAAATAAATATTTTTGTATTTGTATTTTTTGTATATGAAATAATTGTTGGTCTGATGTTTGTGTCCATTGTTTCTTTCTTTCCATATGTTTGTGAGGATAATTCCCACGGACCTAGTTACAATAATAAACTTGTTGTTTGTCATGTAATTTAGCACCTTCAGTGTTAATTATGATGTCTAATAAATCTAATTACTGTTGGTAATAATCGTCTTTACATTCGTTTACAAAATTAGTATCGTAACACGAGGTAGAAAATCACTACACGGGTCTGAGATAGCTAACATGCGTTGAGCTGTGCGTGCAACTCTTTTTACAACACGTGTAAATAGTATCCCAACTAACATTTTAGCGTTAAGACAAGCTGTAGTGGACCTGTATTTACGTTCTGCTTAGATATTAAATACTTAGCGTATATCTTATAGACATGATATCTTGTATATCTTATTGCTAAGTTTATTGCCCTTCTTCTTAGCAAGACTAATCGAATGGGTGGAGTTAGGCATATATTTATTGAATACTTTGCATCTATTTCTATATTTTTTATTTTATTCAAGTGTATTTTTTTATTAAATTCAAGTAAACCTAACCTTTATTATTTCCTTGTGTATTTTCCTATATTATTATTCATTATATAAAACTATTACCTATAAACATAGATTATTTAATTATATTACATTAAAACCGACCTGTAATAAGTGTATCTGATATACCTACATTACACAAATAAATATAATTATTTCAATTTTAATTTCAGAGTTATAGAGGAATACAACACCTTTACATACACACGGAGCCCCCGTTTTGCCCTTTGGGTACCGAAACCTAAAAATATAAAACTTGACTAAAACAATCGCAAGAAGGGTATGCATTATTTTTTTTCGTGAAATCCATTCATAATAGTGATTTAATTTGAATTTGGCCTACGATTTCAGAATCTAAAATAGTTGGTGTTTTATCGTCTATGTCGATGGATACCTATGTAAGAACAAAACATTTTCAAACTTAGATAAAGTTTTAATTATCACGACTCGAGTACCTATGAAGTTTGAAAACTTTGTAGGTAAAGCTTTCATAATCTTTTCGTTTTTTAGTCCTTAAAAATTGACAAAAAGGATCAAGTCAGAAGGTTATGCTTATGAGCCAACAAAACACATTATGTATTATTTCCAATAATTCAATAAGGAAATATTGATTTTCGTTGCGTGCATAAGAAACCTTTCCGGGTAAAAAATGCATGCAAAATGTAGCGTGTGTGCTAAAAGTTTAATATTACGTACATGGGCAATTTTTGGGGGTAGAACTATGCTATATACGGACAGTGTTACTACAATAACGCCGAATGAAAGAAGCGCAACAGCCATCTATCTATCAATCCTAAACGACAAACCTACTTATTTATGACATGACGATGGCAGGAGAGCTGATAAAATGACCCTGATTGGAAGAATGGTACATGGTATGGGATGCTACATGCGTCGACACACTGTAATATTCCAGACTACTAGGGCTGGTGATGCGGCAGCGGACAGCGCTGGAGGCCACAAGCGGCGCAAGTATGCTTTCCTTGGAAACAGTTACATATTTGCGCCGTTTGGGATCGGGACTTTGGGTCCGTGTAGACAAGAGACACATCGAATTTTCAAATTCTAAAATTTCAAAATGTTCCTAATTCAAAATCTCACTATGCCTCATCGGCACATCAAGGGAACCAAGGGCTGGCACGTACAGTGGAGACCACATCAAGCTATATACTTGCAGTATGTACGACATTAGACCCTACAGAGAAGAATATAAGATAGTGTAGCATTCGCTACAGGTATTCAACCTTTTTATCTATTTTAGTCTTTCTTTGTCTTTGATTTCTTTACTGAATTTTAAAATTTACAAAGTCTTGTCATAGCTCTTGTTATTTTTCTCATATCGAAGAGTATCGTCATGGAACTAATGAAAAAATCTGCATTAGAAAATTAATATATCAAATTTGAGATCCCATGGATTCACAAAACGGAGCACATTTGCCCTAGAGTCAGTGGAAGCCTTTTTTTCTTCTTTTCCTGGCAAGTTTTGCGTACTTTTGGTTACATTCTCTGAAAACCCCTTTTGTCCCGTTTCCAATACGTTAATTTCCTTGCCCGGGTTTCGTAGGCATCTCTTGACGCTGTTGTTTTATTTCTTTACAGCGACCCTTCAGGTTTTTAAGGGTTTTTTCCATTTTCCACGCACCACCTTTTTCCGGCTATCCTGTTTGGTTGCGCATCAGAAGTAAGCTTCTTTGTTTGCTGGAGGAGTGTGCTATGTAATAGCGGAGGTTGAAGGGACGGATCACGTATGCTGGTAAAGTCCGTTTCCCAAGTTACTTCTGAAGTTGACTGACCACTCCGTGGGGAAGAATTCCAACATCTACGTCACGAAGACACCCCTATCAGGTTTTTATATCTGTAGCCTGGTATTTAATAGACCCTGAATCAATCATTTTCTTCCTTAATGTAAAGCTAGATAACGATTGCTTTTAATACCTTCACGAATTAAAGTTATATTTTCTCTCGACTAGAAGTTACTAATACTTCCGCGAAATACTAGTTTCTGGGATCCTATAAACTGGTTATAACATTCAATTTCGAATCCATAACATCGTAAGCCAATAGCGTCGTTAAAGCTATCATAGATTACCAAAATCCTAAAAACAAGATAGGGACTACGTATTTTTTTTTGTGTCAATTTTCGAAGTTCCGACGTAATACTCTTGTGATATTTATACTTGTGTTTTTGTACCTTTTTTTTACTTCAGTATAGTTATTTTGGTAAATTTAGCCCAGATCAACCAAATTAATAAAATTACACTCGTGATTCTCAAGTAGCTTACTAAATTTTAAATGTAATGCTATAATAGGTACAAAGTCCAATGTGTCTTACTTGATGCGGTCTCCACTGTACCTCGGCCAAAGACCATCGACTAAAAGTCGCCATTACGATGAGGTGCCAGTGTCTTGGTTACCTTCCAATAGGGCAGCGATTTGGACCAAATTTTCAGTAACGAAGTGGTTATATTGTCTTTGTTTTCAGTCTTTAAATTTAATAATCCCATAAGTTTGTTATTTTTTCTTAAATGTAAAATTTTTTCATTATGAACTTTGATTTATATTCAATTTTAATGTTATTTTTGTGTTTAGATCTAATTGTGGAAAAATAAATAAAAACATCATTATAATTATTTACTGGTTATATTAGTGAAGGTATAGGTTATTTATATGCATTTATGTTTTTGTGGTGTCTCCGCGTAAGTTTTTTCCTCACATTAAACAAAAGACAGGTTTCACTATTTTGACGGCGAAGCTACGTTTCTCAATCATCGAACTAGAGCGGAAACAACAACCCAGTGGCTCAAGGTCAAGCGTTTGCAATATTTTTGCTATGAATCTGGATTATCAAACGCAATTATAAATTTAATATTTAACTATTGTAAAAAATATACAATAATCGTAATCTAATCACGAATCACGATCAGAGAAAGCAGTTTGTGATAGCCGTGATCTTAAAAGTATAAGTTTAAAGCTAGGTTTGTAGCTGAATAAATGTTACGGGGATAGCCAGAGGAAGGGGTTTTGGGGTTTCAAACCCCCCGAAAAGTTCAAAATATTACAACCCATTCCCTGCTTTGACGTTTTCCGAATCAAGTGCCACTTCTGAGCAGCTGCTAAAAAGTCAAATTCGCTTAGATTTAATTATGTTAAGGTGTGTTAATTCGAAAACTATTTCGAGATTTTGGTTTAAAAAGCCGTATTTTAAAACTTGTGTTCTAAAAAACCTCATGATGATGAATATTTTTACGAAAAAGCTGCAACTTCCATTTACCTTCGAGTGACGTCACTTGAGAAATGGATGTTTACCAATTTTAATGTGTCATTTGCTATCGCGATAAATTTATAATAATTTGCTTCTGACTGATTTGACAGATGGATAACAGATGAGTAGACAGACAGAGACAGACCACTTTTTTTATAAGCAATCGCACATCGCAATCAGTATAATGTCTCAAATTCTTAAGTGACGTCATATCCGACAATTCTTTAATAAAACATCACAAGAAATAATGTTTAACCAATATACCACAATAATGAAAACTATGTCCTAAAATGTTCTCCAAAAATATTTTCTGAAAAAAAAAAATTTGAATAAAACTTTTAGAAATTAAGTTGTGGGAATTGCTAAAGTAAACTGACAGTTCGTAATAGTGGGAAATGCGCATTTTACATTGTCGCCAACTTTTAAATGTAAAATAAAAAATATAAATCCCGCTATCACAAACTGTTAATTCTTTAAGATTTTACTGTGTTATTTTATTTATTTTGTCAATTTTATTGTTCTTTTTAGTGTTACTTCTTCGTTAATTATTATTATACTACTACTGATTTGTGTACCATACTGGTTTAAGTACAAATAAATGTTCTGATTCTGTCAGTTTACTCCGTCTGATCAGCAATAAAAAAATTATAGGGAATCAAAATTCAAAATTCGAATAGTTTATTTTGCAAAGTAAGTACCTATATATGATACACGTTTCACAAGTCAAAAATATATGTAATAAAATTTATATAAACATTTACATTACATGTAATATAAATGATCACTTAGCGAAACAACAAATTGGTGTGTTTTTAGCTAATACTAAAATATTTTGTAGGGAAAAAATATTGGATTTAAGTAGAATCCCTTCATATTTCTATTACCTATTTTATGAAAAAAAAAATCATGTTGATCTATTAACAACGTTCTTGGAACGACCGTTTGAAAACCAAAAAAATATTATTTTTTTACAAAGCAAAAAATCTTGATACATTGTTTATTAGTAGAATCCCTAGATAAAAGATCATTAAATCAAATATAGTTTTTTCAATACAAGGGTCCGAATTTCTTCAAACGAATTCAAACGTTCATGCTCTAGGCTCAGGTACAGTCTTAAAATAAGGTTAGTCATCACTATCACTATCACTACATAGTACAAAGTCGCTTCCCGCTGTCTGTCTGTCCCTATGTATGCTTAGATCTTTAAAACTACCCAACGGATTTTGGTGCAGTTTTTTTTAATAGATAGAATGATTCAAGACGAAGGTTTATATGTATAATACATGCATAATATAGGAGAGAAACACTGATAATTTCAAAGGTTTCTAATGTGATGTCGTAAATAAACACATTTTTTTGCGCTTACATTGCAAACGCTGGCTGAACCCTATGAGATAGATCAAAATAATATACTGCAGTATTGTACAACTTAAAAAGGTCTACAAAAAAGTCCGTGATGGTATATGTCTATCTCTTAGGGATAACCTACAACAACCATTTTTTATCCTTTACTTTTTACGAGAAATAATGGCTTATTTACGAAGCGATTTTAAGCGATACAGCATTAATCCTTATCCAATTAAGTACCTTAAACACTGTAGTAAATTTATTATCAGCATTGCACCCGTGCGAAGCTGGGGCGGGTCGCTAGTGTCAAATAAGTTAAGTAGCTGTGCACCGAATCGACACTACTGTCAACTTGTGTATCAACCTTAATATCGCCAAATGGGTACTTTCTAAAGCCTACTCCTCTTTTATGGCCAAACCAAAAATATTGAAAAAATGTATTATGGATTACCAACTCTAGGACAACATATGCAACATTTTTCTTTTTCGTACCACCAAAACTTCTATATGAAAAATTGTTTCAACTGAATGGTGTTTTTTTGGCTTGAATTTCCTACTGCTCCTAAGCGGCTTAGGTGATTTAATTCATTTATGCTTTGATAAATAGATAAACTTGATAGCTATAAATATAACATAGAATTATTCAATCTAACAATGACGCCCATGTGAAAAGTATTATTTTCTCCTATTTTGCCCTTTCAAGGACGCAGCGAGCGTCGTAACAGCCACCACGCATTGTGCACTGATTTGAACGTTATTTCAATGTCGTTTCCGTCGATATTCATACAGACAAACATCGAGCTGCTAATTTGGCGACGGTAATCGCCTTAACTTTTCTCGTTGGTTTGATCACGTTTTATTTGCCCGTCTCTCCGTCCGTCCGTTGCATAACTTGACAAAAAAGTACACTTTCGTGCGTGAAAAATTACAAGTAATGAACTTATGAAATATTAAGGGCGAATAGCCTTGGAAAATTTATTAATTATTGCAATAATTACTTGAAGAATAACAATAGCTATTGATTAAACCTTGGAGAATTTGTTAATAGCACAATAAATTATCCATTTAATTTCTGTATAGTGTCTTAATTTAATATCCCTCGAGTGTCAACTAAAGATTAACTATTTATTTATATCTAATATGTTTTGGTTTGGTAAATTATATTAAATAAATATCTACGACGAATGTATATATCACCTAGTACACCTAGACTACTCGTAACGAGCACAGCAGTGGCGAGATATTCTATTCTATACCGATTACCATTTTACTGTCTCGCCATCAATGATATTAGAAGAAAGTGTAGATATAGTTATAAGCGATCCGCAAATGGCACGTTAAAACTTGGCTAATTTGCAAACCTAAACTCAGTATCACGTCGGCGTCAGCGCACGACGGACGTCGCACAGGACGATGCACAGCAACATGTAGAT
Organism: Ypsolopha sequella; assembly: GCA_934047225.1. NCBI lineage: Eukaryota > Metazoa > Arthropoda > Insecta > Lepidoptera > Ypsolophidae > Ypsolopha > Ypsolopha sequella. The sequence goes on from OW203987.1 coordinate 17,157,677, forward strand.
CTTGTCTCTTTTTTGCTCGCGATAATTACGACTTCTACGTGTTAATGTGACATTGCAACACTACGTAATTTACTGAGGTCATTTATTCATTCATTCATTCATGCATTCATTTATTTATTCACAAATCATATACATGATATTTGAATACACAAGTAACTAAAACTAAATTACAACAAAATAATTCTTAGCACTAACGAAATAATAATAATAATATAAACTATGTCTAAAATTTCTGAATAATTATGTCACAAATTCGATAAAAATTAATACAACTATTACTATGCAAATCATAAAATTACCTACAATTCGTCAATCGAATACAAGCACTTCTTCAACAAAAATGTTGCGTGCCATTTTAGAAGTTCGAATCTTCTGTAGGTAACCTATATACACTTTTTTCTAACATCATTGCTTGCCATTACGTATACAAATAATGAAACGATACAAATGTTGGTGATGATGGCAGATACCCACGACATGGTGCTGCGGTTCAACAACGCGCCGGTCGACAACTTCACAGACGACGTCGGCTCCAAGACCACCTTCCGCATCCTCAACTCCCAGGTTTGTGCTGACTGACTCACCAATCGCTCTTATTACTAAATAACATATATACACATATATACTCACGCCTGTCTCCCAGAGGCGTAGGCAGAGACTACAGATTTCCATCTGCTACGATCCAGACACACCTCTTTCGCCTCTTCCACATCCATCAATCTAATCATAAAAGCTCTTCTATTCCGGATACCTTTGACGCGGCCCTTCTTCAGTATGTCTCCAGTTTGGTCAGCATACGTCCTTCTAGGGCGGCCTGGTCGAGCTGTACCTCTCACTTGCGCACCATACATTTCTTTCGTCACTCTACTTTCATTCATCCTCTCTACATGTCCAAACCACCAAATTAATTTTCGAATAAATTTTTATGGTTTTTCAAGGATTTCTCGAAATAGATGCAATTAAATATAGCCAAACTATATATTTTTACAATCAACGTTTTAATATCTACAATTTGGTACCCATATTGTGTTTTTAAAAGAATATTTTTTATTTTTCTCACTTAGTTTTGGAAATATTTTGAACAATTTCAAATTTTTTATATTTTTGTTACACCATGATATGTGTGCAAATTAATGCTGTTTTTGTGCCAAATTTCATGTCTTTATCTTTAACGCTGCTAAAGTTATGAGGCTGGGACATACGGACGGACGGACGGAGGGACAACGGAGTCTCACCATAAAGGTTCCTTTTGTACCTTTTAGGTATGGAACCCTGAAAAGATATCGACGGTCAAAGATTTTCTACTAAAACCGAATAGCGTTGTCATATCAGTCAAGCGTCACTAGCGCGTCATCGCCTACTCCTGCCACGTGATCGCGCTCTTATCCCTGCCGCACAGTGATCCCAATTTGAAATTTTACGGACATAGGGCCTCAAGACAGAATAATGGATCTTGAATATTTCCATAACTATTCTTGAGTAATTATTAAATATTATTGTAATCAGAAAAGAAATCCGAACAGCTCTTTTGAGGGCTAATTTAAAACAGCCCTTTTAAGGGCCACAACTATTATCATGTGTTTATTTGATACCAAACTAAAAAACTATGTTGTTTTGATAAGAATCCCTAGATTTCAAAATTCCATGAAAAGTTGTGTTTATTCAAACATCTCCACTCTTGGTATATTTTGAATTATATTGTAACCCAGAAATGTTTCCAGCCCAACCCCTCCCAAATGCTTCCTTACCATGAAATCCCTAATATTAAATTGTGGTATCTGAAAAAAACGAATCTTTAACAAAATATAATAGGATTTTTCGGGATTTCTTACATACATTCTATTAAAGTAAATGTTGACTTACGGAAAATAAATAAAAAAACGACCTAAAATAAATCCGGATATTTGACCACAAATTTCTCATGCGGCCGCAAGTGACCGCAAACGTTATAAATATTTTTAAGTAGAGGATCACTTGATCTTTCATAATATGGAAGCCAAACCCGCGACACTTTACAACATTTTGAGAAAAAAATATATAATGTGTTTTTCTCCAAACAAAAAAAAAACGATATTTTTTTAATCTCGAAAACTATCACTTTTACAGAAATGTACCAATCAGTATTTGTCACTTGAAATATAAATATCCATCATTTAAAAAATCATCAGGTCGATATTTTGTCTTGAGGCCCTATGTCCATAAAATTTCTAATTGGGATCACTGTGTGCCGTGCCTCACCTCGCGCGGTCAGAATACAGAAGCTGTTTAGATCGCGCTAAACTTTAAGAATGCTTGGAATATTAATTAAAAATTACAAACGGCAAGTAGGTAAGTAGTGAAATCGTTAGTAGTCACTTCTGTATTTAAAAAATGTAAATCAACAATAAACTGACATTAGCTGTACTTCAGCAATTGTTCAAAATGCAGCCTGTACCTCTCTAAACATAGTCTAGCATGTTTCACTGCATTCCTTCTCAGTTTTCTCAGCACTACAATATCACTTTACAGCTCCAAATGCTGGGCTCCTCAGAGTATACGCAGCGTTTGATTTTCCACCACAAAAAGAAATCACAGGGCGTGAGGTCTGATGACCTGGCACGCCAAGCTACAGGCCCTCCGTACTCCAATTTCTGAACTAATTACACGAATTTTATTTGTTAAAAATATTTTTATTTAATATGCTAAATTGTCCAAACGTGAATGCATGTTTGGCGGAGCCGGTCTTTAAGGAGAGGGGATAAAAAATGGCAACAGAGCGGTTTTGACTACCAAACATATTACTGAGAATGTAAAATCATTAAATTAATTTTGACACATGAATCGAGCCAGAATAATGAATTCTTACGAACCACCCCGTACTATAGGGGCAAGAAGTGGGTTGTTAAAAATGTGTAATAGCCGTGAGATTCGTAAGAACAGTACGACAGCCAAAAGTTTGTTGCTCGATTAGCACCACCCGGGGGTCACGTGTAGGGCTTCTAGGGGTAAACTCCTACGGACGTGAGCAACGATCAACACCCCAACATATATTAAATTAAATAACAAGTGGGATTTACCCTGACAGATAATGTCGGTTAGGTTAGGTCATAGTTCTGTGGTTAGGTCAAAGTTAGTACATGCTCTAAGGGTCAAAGTATTAGATGCCATTTTATGCGCAAATTTCACTTTTTATTTTGGATGACTTTTCCTATGAAACTTTTGTTACTTTTTTTCAAGAACGGTAACAGTTTACTCAGGAAAAACTTTGAAAAGAAAAAAACTTGACCATTTAAATTTTTTCATCAACATTTAAGGGTATGGTGAAAAAAAAAACGGTCAACTGCGAGTCAGGCTCGCGTACCTAGAGTTCCATAGTTCAACAGTTTTGGGAATTTTGTCATTTTGTTTTCGTGGATTTCTCATACCGCTATATTTTCCACCAATTTTGGAGATAAGGGGGGAGGAGAAACTTTTATTTGTGGTTTTTCAAAAATTTTTACAATAAACTCTGTAATACCTACAATTTGATACCCATTGTATTTTTATAAAAAAAATATTTTTTTTTTTTTTTTTTTTTTTTATAATTCGCATTTATCTTCAACTTTTTTAATCGCTATAGTTTTTCTGTAATTGCCCAATTATGACCTATAATCATCATTTTTTTGATATTTTTCAGTCCACCAATAAAGGGAAAATTTTTCGTGGTTTTTCAAAGATTTCTGGAAACCAGTGCCAGTAAATATAGTTAAAATATATTTTTTTTCAATCAGCTCTTTAATATCGACAATTTGATACCCATATTGTATTTTTAGGATAATTTGTTCTTATATAGGAAATATTTTGAAAAATTTCATTTTTTTTACATTGTGTTGTGTGTAAAAATTAATGCAATTTTTGTGCCAAATTTCAAGTCATTATCTTTAACGGTGCTAAAGTTATGAGACTGTAAAATACGGGTGAATGGACGGACAACGGAGTCTCACCATAAAGGTTCCTTTTGTACCTTTTCGGTACTATGGAACCCTAAAAATGTATCGTGACCAAAATGCCCATCAGCTTGTTTTTTATCTTACAACGAGTATGAACTTTAAAATGGGACATGTATTTTGCTTTTTCAAAATTGTATTCAACATTAAACAACAAAATAATATAAATATTAAAAATATATTTCAATGCAAGTGCTCGTAAAGGCCCACTTTTTATGCATCAAAACCAAAGAGAAAGTCGATTATTTTGCCCTAGGGCTTTATTATTATTATTTTTTTTATTTATTTACATTGGTTGGCTAACCTGCAACCTTTCCTGTGTACCATAAATGTAATACTTTTTTTTTCCATTGTTTAACGGCTCTGGATACAGTTCTTTTGAGCCAATCATAATTTAAAGTTCACAAATTATATTTGTTTTATTTCCTCACACTATGCATTGAAAAACGTAGTATGATACACGGGCGTAAGAGCAATAAATTACTCGGTTACGTTTAAAACACTCGCTACGCTCGTGTTTTAAATCGTCCTCGTAATATATTCCTTTGCGCCCTTGTAGCATAAACTACTATTATGTAGTTTATAATTTAAATAGTTTAATGACAATTAAAATGCCAAGTTTATTTCCCAGGTAGTATCGAAGCCCGAGTACCAGTTCCTTCAAGACAAGTTGTTCCGCAACATCTCCATCATCGTGTGGGATCCTGCCAACTACTCCTCTACTCTAGACGATTGGTTCCATCATCCCGACTTCCCATTATTCCCTGTTTATAAAAAGTAAGTCATGTCCTACGTAGGGCTACGTAAACTCCGGCCGTTCATTCGAGAGAATGGTGACGTTTGCAAATGTCAGGGGATAAAACCTTTTTTTTACTGTTTTGCATTCCAATATTTTATATTTATCATGATTATTTATCATTTTAAAATTTATCATTTTAGGGTAGATTGTATATCACTAAAAGGTCCCATTTGTTAATAAAAAGTATTTTTGTCGTATATATTTTCCACTTCCTAGTACAAAACTTAATGAATCAGCTGACTCAATTTCTACGTAAAAGTTAAAAAAATGCGCAAAAAATATTATTTTTGGCGAAAAGTTGTCTATTAGCGATACTGTCAAGTTATTTCTGTCAAATCAGCAATCATAATGCCTGCAGTATGAATCCTCGACTTTTTGAATCGACATTTCAGAAAAAGGTTTATAATATCTGCGGTATAAGGCAGTGTTGTCGTATTATAAAACTGATATACCTTACCAAATAATAAGATCGTATATATATTCTATTCCAGGGTTTTTATTTATAAAAAAAGTTTAAATAATCATGATTTGGATTTATTTCGTCCCCTTTGTTATACCGTTGATATTTTTTTAACGTGCCTTTATTTATTTTTGTCGTGAAGAAGCTCTTGTTGACTTGTAGTATTTTTTCGAGATATCGCCACACTCCATCTGTCATCATTCTCTCGAATTAACGGCAGCAGTTTAGAGGTTATTATCTCCACGGCTGTGGAAGCTCGTAGCAAGAAAATTCTAGGTCGGTTTCACGCTTGCTACGACGTCTCGTAGCAGATCATGACATACTATGAAAAAAACATGAATCCCCGAGGGGTGTCAAAGGTGTTCCGAGTGTTAACTGTGAAATGTAAGTCACAGTCCACACTCGGTACACCCGCGTTTCACCGACGATTATTACGTCCAAACGTGATGAGTGGTGAACTCTATCGCCGTGCTTCGGGCACAAATACACGCTTTTAGGCATGCAGGTTTCCTTACGATGTTTCCCTTCACTGTTCAGCAAGTGGTAAGTAAGAACAAATACTAAGATTATAATTACGAGGAACTAAATGTGTTAGTTATCCGTAATTATAATAACACCAAAAATATACGTATAAATGTAAAAAAATGATTAAGTTCAGTACACAAGTTTTTCTTCTTTAGGCTGGAATGCTAGAAAACTTAGCACCCAGCTAGATTTTAATCCTTTTATTTGCAACAATCCCACTTATCCTTTGTATCTGATTTTTGTAGAGTTATAAAATGTGAGTGGTTATGCGAAAAGGGACCTGAAGGATCTGAAACTACTTGACAAATTAAAGCTTTCAGGAATACGTTTTAAAATTCGTTTTTCTCTGGATAATTGTATCCCTTCAGGTCCCTTTTCGCGTGACCACTCACAAATACTTAAATACTTTAAAAATTTTCTGCATTTACGTACAACTCTTCCAAATATGGAAGAAGAGTAAGTGGTGTGTCAGGGTCGTAGCAGATGAAGATCTGTAGTCTCTACCTACCCTTCTGGGAAAATTGATTGGAAGTGGTCGTTGGAAGTTTGCTTTTGATCGATGAGTCAGTCAGTCAATGTTAAAAATTGCGATTGTTCGAGCTACATTTATGAAATAATTTGGGTTTTTGGGTTATTGGGGGAACTTATTTTATTACATTAATTACAACACAATTTGAATTAGAGGGAGGTCGAACTAGCCAGAAAAGCTTCGTACAAATGTATTATACTACCGTGTGTGTAGTGTGTCAGTCAAGTTCGGAGAAAAAAGGGCATAGCACTGGCATAGTCACGCTACTACCGTTTGTGTGTAGTACTTTATTTTTTTTTATTTAAAGATTTACATGTTTGCAATTCTTATTACATAGTTTAACTAAAACAAATTAAATAATTATGAATGTTTGTATCGTAACATAAGATTTATTAGTGTAGCAAGAACGCAATTTCAATTTGTGAGCTTCAGATTTAAAGAGGCCTATGGCCCATAAATAAATCTTCCACGAGCGTCGCCTAGCTAAGAGAAAGTATAAAAATAACAAATATATAGAAAGATAAAAGGGAACCACCACCACACAAAAGACAAGCCCACAAACATTAGGAAAATTGTACCACATTGTACTGCCTTACATGAATGTATAACCAGAAGTGTTATTTTCAATAAAGCTGATGAACTAAGTATCTTTCGGTATCGTATAACTTGCCCTCTGTAATGGCGGTGCGTGAACCAAATAAGCTTTTTCCCGTAAGCAGTAACTACGTCATGCCGTATTAAGTTTTATATTACTTATTATACAATAACGGAAATCAATATATATTACTATTATTACTAACCATAATGTACAAAAACCTCGTGTCTACTTTGAATACCTCTTACAAAATGAAGAAAGTAAACATTGAAACGGATTCTAAAAGCTTTAATTGATGTCAAAACTAAAACTGTTTCATTGCAAAATAGTCCCTAACTGTTTGAAACAGAAGCTAAATTAATTTGGAAAAATCAACATTTTTGACAGCACTTCAACTTAAACTAAAGCCTTCAGAAGCTGCTTCACTGTACGCTTATTGAGAGCGATAAGCGATAAGACCGCCAATTGTTATAAATCGCTGCACGATTTTTGACCGCTCGGCGAAAGTGGTGGGGGACTAGCGCATGTGTTCATTTGCACACAAAATTACTAAGTGCGATAGAGAAAAAATTACTTGCGCAGTCAAGGTCAGACCTCATAAACCGTGCCGCTACCTGTACCTTCTTCTTTAGTTGCAATATTTTCTTCATGTATTTTAATAAATAAAGAGTATTTGTTTGTTTGCTCGTTTAAGAGCCCGTGCCGTGAGTATTTGAATAAAGTAGTTCAGTTCGATCAGTAATTACTCGCAATATTTCAGGTTACTAGAGCAACGTGAGGACGCAGATGTACATCTTCTCAGACCGGAAGTGCTGTGGGAGTTGTGGGCGGTCCTCCAAGACTCCACACCCTACCGGCTGCGGCGGAACCCGCCATCATCTGGTTTCATAGGTAAACCACCTGGAGACAAACCCCCCCAACATAATAAAACGACGCCAACTAGAACTTCTTTGCACGTATAAACTTATCTGTACAAAAACCTAAATACGCCTGGGCGGGTTTTAAAGTAGTTTTCACTGTAACCTCATGTTGTTTGAAAAGGTGTAAGAGGATGAAACTATGTTATGTTTTTATTATTTCTATTTTATAGTAAGTACATTTTTTTATTATTATGTAAATTATGTGGATATTATGCTCCGTTTGTTTATAAGAATATTTTAATGCCTTCGTCAGTAAGGCATTTAGTATTGTTTCTACTAAAAAACCTACCAAAGGTTAACTGGAAGACAATGCTAGATAGCATTAAGTTCACCTTCTGTACAAATTCTTAGTGCAATAAAGAATTTTTATTATTATTATTACTAAAGAGTAGGCAGTTATCTTTTTAGCTAAGCAGTGGCCGCTGACAGAGTTTCCACAGTGCAAAATTTATATTTCTATGTCCAGCCTGAGGTCCAGCCGTTTAGGTTAAGACGTTGATAGATAGTCAGTCAATTATTTTGTATATTTTTGATTGTTAATTCTCAGGCCTATGGTTCGCTCTTCACCGGTGCGACCGCGTGCGTATGTTCGAGTACGTGCCATCTGTGCGTGCGTCGCGCCGCTGCCACTACCACGCGGCACACGACGACGTCGGCTGCACATTCGGAGCTTGGCATCCACTGGCGCAGGAGAAGGCGCTGGCAGAGCGCATGCGCGACAACTCTGACCTGGATGTCTTCCAACGAGGGTTTATAGACATGCCTGGCTTTAGGAACGTGGAGTGTGGTTAAGTTACAATAGTTTGACGTTGTCATATTTGTTTTTTGAATATTTTAAAATTCATTACAATATGAATTTCACATTTATGTGAGTCATTAAGCCCTCTTTGACAGTGTTTTATAACTGGTACTCCACCGACCACTAAGCCATTAGATGTTGTTAGGCGGCAAACCTTTTTCACCAGTGCAATTTCACTACTATACAAATGTCATTCCATACTAACCCATCTCTATTTCCTTACTTAGTACCCTCCCCGCATTACCCCGCAACACTCCAGCTGTGGTGGAACAATTTATTTCTTGCCACGTGGTTGATAAGATGTCTATGGCTAAGTGGTCTATGTTGTACACCGACTGATGTCATTTATACTTATACTTAAGGGCACTCACAATACACTTAGCTATAAGTATGGGGTTTCAGACTTTGTGTATGCCTTAATCGTCTCGGATTGACCACGAACTGTCAAAAAAAAAGTTCTAGTTCACACTTGACACCTTGACACGTGAGATAATATTTTTATTGTGAACAAAAGTATTCTACATAAAGATTGAAGTGACTAGAATCGATGTCTATTAAGTTTTAGTGAGAGGTATGTACTAGATCGGTAATTTGCATTTCAGCGGTTGACAGCTCGTGGGTCAAAACGAGACGATCAAGTTATAGATTTTATTCAGACTTTTATGTTTTTTGCGCTCGACAATGGCTCAAAACTCATCTTTTTTATCAACGTGTAACAGAAAGGAGTAAGTTACATTTTATTATCGTCTTAATAAATTTATAAAGACCAATGAGGTTTAGTATTAAGTATACAATGTAACAGAAAGGTGTGACCATACTTGAAGAGCTTATTCGTCAACTTTTACTATGGATCAAAACCTGTATCTCGAAAAAAAAAAAAAAAAAACAACTGTTTCATAGAAAAATGCAATGCCGCTCGGCCAAAATGTATGAAAGGGCAGATTTTTTTTCGAGATTTCAGGGTTGTCTCTAGTAAAAGTTGTTCTATACCCCAGATTGACAACTGAGCGAATTTAGTCCCTTCCCTTGTAAACTGTTAGGTTATTTCAAATTTTTGTTTCTTTTTTGTATTTGTTTTATAATTTAAGTAATTTGTTGTTTAAGAACTATTATTTTATGTAAAAATTAACCAAAATTGAAATCTATAATTGACCTTAATATTAAGTTATATGTTATTTGTTTTATCCTTATTATATATCGCTGTTGATTTCTGTACATAAATAAATAAAATAAAAATAATAAAATAAAATATAATAATATATTATATTTAATAAGCTCTTCAAATATGGCCACACCATTCTGTTACGTTGTATACTTAATACTAAACCTCATTGGTCTTTATAAATTTATTAAGACGATAATAAAATGTAACTCGCGTACAAAATTCACACTGTGTAGCGTCGATGACCCGTGTTCCTATAGCCATATTTAAATGTGCACAAGTAGGCAGCAGTTACCTATAAGCTTGTATGACGTGCCTAGGTTTACAATGAAAATTTACATGGAATGGGGAAATAGGAAATGTTTCCTTTGTTTTATATGTAAAAGTTAAATCGAAGAACCTCCCTATAATAATATTTTGTTCTTATCTCTTGAGTACAGTTCTCTTAAATGTGAATTATGATTTGGTTGGTACACCAGCAACTCACTTCTGACAATAATATTCACAGAAAATACTAAACATGCTACTACAGTGTTCTATCAAAAATACTAACTGCACATCAAAAGAATACTAACTGCACACTAAAAATACTAACTGTAATTTCTGGGAAAAAAATACCACGAAGCTTAGGTAAAGTGGTACTACGTTCCGCGACTCGCCATACCTAACCTACCGGCTCTCTTCTGCACTGAAGGCGATATTCAGTGTGCAAAACAGTATTTTTGATGTACAATTAAATATTTCCCATATAGATTTTTCACAAAAATAAATAGTTTCTGTGTTCTAGCCGTTCAACCGTCTCGACCACTAATACGGGGTTCACATACCTTACTTACGACTTACTTGTGACGTCAATCACGGCGAAGTTCCATAGCAATTTGTATAGGTTTCATGTAAGAATTTGTTACAAGTACACTTACGTACCTATATATTATTTAGCTATTCGTATTTACCTAGCTGATATACTTGTATGAAATGCCCGGTGCCTACAGATTGATCGTGTATGTGTGATTTGTATTTAGGGCTCGTTTTGCTTCTGTAGAACCGTCTAAACTATTAGAATAAGTCTTTTGAACCTTGTGAATCTCAGTCAGCCTTTTATTGACAATAAAAAGTAGCATATATTAAGCATAATAAAGTAGATTTTATACTCAATAATCTTTTATTTATCGAGATGATTGTGAGGACAAAATGTCAGTTTTTAAATTAAAAGTTCGACGTTTTCTTAGTGCGATTGTGTCGAACATTAGTTTAAGCCAAAGGTATGCGGAAATCATCGAAAGCTCGAATTATTCAAAAATTCACAAAAACTTACTTGGTAGTCGCAAAGCGATGTTAAATTGTTGTCATTTTATGTGGTTCAGTTGAGGTCTGCCTGGCCATGGGATGCCCTTGCGCAGGATCTTGTATTTTTAGCGATTTGCTAGCCGGAGTCGATGGTGACTGTCTCGGCATACTGATGCCAACTTTATCATTAGGCATTCAGAGCGGTTGTGCGGAATTAGCACAGCGTCGAGATCCTCTGCGTAAATTATAGCTCTTCTACAAGAATATGGGCTCTTCCTACTTCGATGGTAGTTTTCCTCACTTTATGCTTATTTATTTCGTACACAAGAATTAACAATTATTGAATATAACCAGCTAAATCAAACGGTTTGTATTCTTCGCACATTGGATCAAGTCTTGGGTTAAATATAAATTTTGTATTACGTACTGCTTTGATTAACATTGGTTTTAGAGAGTCATATTTCAGTCTAATTCAGTGTTAAAGAAAGAAAACTCTGATATTTTATATCCTTTATTCAACTCTGTACCTGAAAATATCGTAATTGCTTTTTCACTATATCAAGCACTCATTGTAACGTTTTTCAAACTATGTTTATTTTGTTCATAGAAATATAAAAATTATAGAAATTGTATCTATTTGTTTACTTTGCTTACGTAGAGCTGAGTAAGTATGAGTGCTTTGCGTTGATTATCCTTTGCAACCTCTGACATTCTACAGAACGTATGCTGCACACAGTTTCGTGAGAACTTCAGTCAGTATAATAAATGCCGTTGATCAGTGAGGCACTAGGTACCTAGAATTCCGCATTAATGTGAAGGTGATAGCTATGATACTAGGAAGGGCTGGAATTGTGCCTATATAGACTGGCTGTATGCCAATAATGATATTCTACTTGTGTAATTCTCTGCGTTTAATTGTAAATACCATAATAAGTGATGACTTACACGTGCTTACAAACAACTATTGTTGTTTTGTGACCTCGTAGCTGTATGTATATACGAAAAGTTTATACAGGTATAAAAGTTGACATGATTGTGCGTTCTATGCGCAAAATAAAAATAAAATCCATATCGCAAAAATGTTCAAGTAACCTAATCATATTTTTTTCAATGTTCCAGTTATAATTTTTGAATACGTCTTTAAATTTGCTTCCATAGTGGGAAAACTGACGATTATAAAATTGGGGGATACAGTGTTACAGCTATATTCATCTACATTCAAAACTTAATTTCATCACTCAAAAATACAATACAAAAATACATTGTTTTTTTTATTTATACACAAGTAATTTTTACAATACTTTGGACCCTCCTTATAACTCATATACTATTTTTTCAAGTAAATTTATTATGTTTGTTGTTTTTATGTCTTATGTATGTGTTAATTGTAATATTATGGACCTGCGGGTCTACCGCGTAATTCTGATTTGTATCATCTTCAAGCAAATGCGCGTGAAAATAAACGCGTGCAAAAGAGATGGCATGTTAGACGGGCGTCGTCGCACGCACGTCAAATTTCAATTTCAAGTTGATGTTGATGAAAATCAGAATTACGCGGTAGACCCGCTGGTCTGGAATTAAATTGATTATTATATTAAGCTAACAATAACTTGTATTAGAAAGGACCGTTCTTCCCTTTTTACATTGTTTTTATGCTTTTGTTAGTAGGAGAAAGGGTGAGATGGTGTATGTGTTTGAGAGGGTGTGTGAGGGTGTGTGGGCGTGTGTAGTGTATGAGCCGAACTATCACTCGGTAGCTAAAGGATCAAAGAATCCGAAGGACTTCTTAGTGTTTAAAAATTATTATGACATATTTTACATATAATACGCTCAAAAAAATATTACCCGTTACGACACGTATTCACGTAAAACACCCACGACACAGCAACACTCATATATTTTTTTCACGTTATAATAATATTAAAATGTTATTAACTAACATATTATGTAAGTACGTTGAACATTTTATTGTAGAGCTAGCTTACACTTATGAAGAAGTTCTAGAACCACAAATGGAACTCTTATTACATACCTTGATTGGTACAGCTAAATTGAAACTGGAGACTCGGTAAACTATCAGAACGTTAAACTGGAAACTGTAAACTATCAAAACGTTAAACTGGAGACTGTAAACTATCAGAACGTTAAACTGGAAACTGTAAACTATCAAAACGTTAAACTGGAGACTGTAAACTATCAGAACGTTAAACTGGAGACTGTAAACTATCAGAACGTTAAACTGGAGACTGTAAACTACCAGAACGTTAAACTGGAGACTGTAAACTATCAGAACGTTAAACTGGAGACTGTAAACTATCAGAACGTTAAACTAGTGACTGTTAACTATCAGAACGTTAAGCTGGAGACGTAAACTATCAGAACGTTAAAAGAACATTTTCGCAAAATTTTACAAACAAGCAACACTGAGTCAAACAGTATTAGAAAAAAAACAAAACTATATTTTTCATGTAATTCAAAATGGAGAAATAAATATATCGTTACGACATGAATACCTGAGAGGGTGTCAGAGGTGTTCTACGTGTGAATTATGGAATACAAGCTACATTCCATACTCGGTACACCCGCGTTTCACCGACGATTATTACGTCCCAACGTGATGGGTGGTGAGCCCTAATACACGCTTTTGAGGGCATGCAGGTTTCCTTACGATGTTTACCTTCACCGTTCAGGAAGTGGTAAGTAAGAAAATATACTATTCACATACATTCCACTAATATCCCATCTCATCCCACTACATATATTATATAATATAATATATAATAATATTTTAAATGCAAATATTTGGATGTATGTTTGTTACTACTTCACGCTGTAACTACTGAACCGATGGGGCAAAAAATTGGTACAAATTAATGTAGTTCTTGACTTGGAATAGAACATAGGCTACTTTTATCTCCTAAATTAGTTTCCATGGGAGGGCAACGGGGTGTCAAGTTTCTATAGAAAATTGATGTGTCATTTCTTCACGACGACGTGGGGTGAAACATTCCACAAGTGCTTAATCTTTAATAGTACATAGACAACTTTTTGTCCCATATATCAGTTTCCATGTTACGGCAATGAAGTGTTAAGTTTCTATAGAAAAGTTAAGTGTTACTTCTTCACGCGTACTTAAGTGATTGTACTGAAACTTACAGTCAAGTTCTAGACATAGGCTACTTTTATAAATCAGTGCCTTTAGGATGGCAATGGTGTTTTAAGTTTCTATAGAAAAGTTATATAAAAAACGTACGTTGTACGTATATATGTTACAGTCAAAACTCATAGCCGGTCAAAAGTAGTTTTGACTGCGAAAATCAGTCAAAACTGGTTTTGACTAAGTTGATCTGAAGTAATTTTGATTAAAAAGTATTTCTGGGTTGTCATAAAAAAATAACCTTCTAACCTAACCTACCGGCTCTCTTTTGCGCTGCAGGACATCCGAAAAACTAATTTTTCCTGCGAATATCAGTCAACACTACGTCCTTAGTCAAAACTCATTCTCGCAGTCAAAAGTAGTTTTGACCAGTTATGACTTTTAAAACAAAAAACAAAAACATCACGACATGAATTGAGGACCCAGACTGAGGTGTTCCCAAGTGTGAATTGTGAAATGCAAGTCATAGTAAACACTTGACACACCCGCTTTTTACCCGCAAAAGACACTTTACCTACGGAAATGCGTTTGATAAAAATAATTGTCCGAAAAATATTGACAGATTCGAAAGGACTGCATAAAAATTTAATCAACGCGGGCGAAGCCGCAGGCAAAAGTTAGTTTCAAAAATTTATTGGTGCATGCCCGACCGGGGATCGAACCTGGATCTCGAGATTGAGAGGCCACAGCGTTCTACCCGAGCTCCCGCCGCGCCGCTAAGTAAAAAAGAAGAAATTAAACTTGATCCGAGCTACGATCTGGACGGGTATTGTTTAAGCAATAATGAGAATTAAGAGGGTTAATTGTTACTGTAAGTTTTCAGTACTACTTGTAAATGTGGCTGAAGTCACCTTATAATCGACGCCCGCTAAAAATATTTCTCAATTAAGGTGGTTGCGTTAGTTTTCGCTCCCAAACGCACAATTATTTGTTTAATACTGAAATAGACTTGAAAACAATAATAAGTTGTGCGTTTGGGAACGAGCCCCGACACAATGACAAAATTGATTGACGCTACTGTTATCTCTCCAGTTAACTCATAAATAACACACACCAAGATAAAACCAATCTAACTGAATGCGGGAGTCAATTTGTTAGTTATTTAAATAAGAGTATGGTCAATGCTGTACGTAGATCTGATAACGATGGAAAAACCTTATGGATTAAAGTTCGAGTGGGTGTGTGAGATTCATCGAGGGAACTTATAAAGTAGAATATTGGGTGGGTTTAACCAATTAAAACAAATTAGTTGAGTTTCTGAATGAGCAATAAATTAGAAATTATCTAACGTCACAAATTAGAAAAAAGCTGCATGTCTTGTCTAACCGCCTTCCTACGTCACGTTCAGCTGTGACGTGATTGTGGACTGTCCCCAAACTTGCCCAAGCCGCTACTTTGCGAAACCAGTTCAGCAGGAATTTATAATTTGCATATATTCGCATCATCTCCACATCTGGGTTATATTCAAGATTGACTCACAATATGCACAGTTAAGAAATAAATCGAAGGTATAGAATTTCCTGTGTACAGTACCGTAGTGCACTCCACGACGGTCATTGATCATTTGAAAGGTCATGGTTTAGCGGTCTTCAATTACGATTTTATAGTGGGTGCCGGTCGTTTTAAAACGATTATTTTAAAGAAGAGCATTAACTATTACTGCTTTGCCATTTTGTTTGGTACTGTGCAGCTTTTTATGAAGAGCAATGAACATTAAACTGTTTTAAGGTACGATATTTTGCTATTATAGTATATATATGTAGGTGAATTAAGACCGTGTTAGCTAACGGGATCAGGCGAATGTTATGACAAGATATTGTGAATTGAAGAACAAATCAATGAATCACTGTGTCAAAAAGATTGCGGTTTAATTTCTGTACTTTCCAACTAGCGACACATGGTTCTATTTATTAATAGGTTCATCGCCAGTTAAGTACAATGTTTTTTTTATTATAAGTAACTAAGAATTCCTCCTAATTTTAGGTATACATCGAGGGGGCTTCCCTGAAACTTTAAACCTGAATCTGTTTTTTTTAATAACATTCACAAACGTAAGTTACGTTATAAGATAAGCCAAGATATGTCATATCATCAAGTTAATAACAGACATAACATTTTTCTCCATACTTTCCTGCCTTCTAACATTTTAACCACTGGGAACCACATTGCCATCAGGAAAGTCCAAGTTTTTTTCTTTACACTAAGTTACACTCACATGTTCACTTTAGGTTGTTTTACAAACTTCCTGTACGAGTATATACAAAAATAAAAAACTTCACATTACGTGGGTATATGTCGTAGATATCATCAGGAGATATCATCATAATTGTATAATTTCTAATTATTACGTTAATAAATATATTATATTTTGCTTTTATAAGCTTTATTCATTTCTTTTGTTTATTTATTAGTATCAAACCAATTAAAAAAAATATTATTCGATATATTTCGACCCTCGGTATGGGGCCGTCATCATTCTAATTATTATGATACATGTAAGTGGACTAAGTGGTCATGCGAAAAATGATCTGAAGAAAAAAAGGATATGATTTTTAGATGAAAGTTTTAAAATATCTTTTATATCTTAAATATAGTATATGGTCGCTTGGTGCCCACTACGGCCCCGGTCTGAACAAACAACGCTAAATCACTACACAAACAGGTATCTATGGAAATAAGCACGAAAGGCCTCATAATTAATGAATACTTTTTGACCATTTATTTTTTTATAACCCATCTTTCTGTCTGTCAAGATCTCTGTCAAATAATAAAAAAAAATCGTATACATAATTATTTACAAGAGTGATGCCGAACAAATAAAGTTCGAAATATATCTCTAAATGTGTTTTTCAAATATATAAATAATAATAAAAAATATAATAAATATATATAAAACCTAAATATATATAAACATAATAATCTTATATCTTCAATCTATCTTTATCTTTTCTGGTCCTTTTTCGCAAGACCACTAACATACCTCTTATTTGTATTCATTAACAATAAATAAAAGAAAACGAAGACAGAAAAATAAATACTCAAGAAATATAGCTACAATGCTTATAGGTTTTAAATTCCATCGCTTCTTTCTAATTCAAAATAAAATGTATCAATCAAGACTACCGAGAACTCCATCATGCGCCCGCGCACGATGACTCACTATCTACTGTCTTACCATTAAATTGGGCTACTAATATAAGTGGTTTGGGAAAAGCACAATTCAAACGATAAGTCTATGGGACAGTGTGGTCGGTGACTCACACGTTTATTGGAAGATTGGGCACGTGTTGTGGTCACCAAATGCAAAGTAAATGTTTTCCGGTGGTAATCACATTATAGTTTTTGACACTATTCAAGATAGGTCTTGATTTTTGCCGGAATATTATTTGTCTTTGGCAAAACGGCGCTCTGGAAAGTGACCGCAGCCAAAATGTCTCGATTTTAGAAACGGAAGGCAAACTAAGTCACGCACGTTTTGCATTGTTTAAGAAGTTTTGTGTAAAAGCTGTTACGCCATTACTACAGTTACAAAATAAACAGTTATTCCAATGTCATGTGTGCGTTTTGTTTCAGCTCGTTGACACCTGAATCCATTGTATCCATATCGAGAACATTTTCTGTTTTTCCTTTTGACCGTTTTAGGACGAAGTGCTCTTAATACGGGAATTCCCGTAGTATCAGAGTTATTAGGAGTTTGTGGTCTAACTACGGTATAATTTCATTGGTTAATCAATCGGTTGTCAACTCTGGTTAGTGAGGTAACTACGTTGGTATAATTGGAAAGACGACGTTTACTCTCTAGGTAATATCTCTAGGGAAGCTACTGAATAGATTTGGATGATTTTGGATGGGAGATAATATAATAATATAATTTAATTAATTCTAAGAATTCATTGAGAAAAACAAAAAGCTTCTTAGAGGTGGTAAACTTCCAAATTGACTACATAAGTAAAATTTATCAGAATGAAATTAATAATCCTTGGAGAAAACGCTGATTAAGATAAAAATAATTAATAAATTAAAAAATAAATATAATTAAATACATGCATGTGTGCGGATGCGTTCCGAAATTTGTTTGTGAGCGAAACAAAGAACTTTAAAACCTCTGAGCAATGCATGTGATAATAATAATGACTTCGCTGCTTATACTAACTTTTAAGTAACCTGAAATATTATTTTCCAATTTATAAATAAATACATCAAAACTACAATTCCTTCTCTTTAAAATTCAATGTGAATTTAAAGTAAACTAAAAATTATGACTGGCTCAAAAGGACTGACTATGACAAACAGTGAAAAAAAAAATTATATATAAGAAAGGTTGCAGGTTAGCCAGCTCCCTGTAAATAAATAAAAATTGGTTAAGTGCGAGTCAGACTCGCGCACGAAGGGTTCCGTACTATTATCTATAAAAACGGCAAAAAATATGTCTGTTGTATGGGAGCCCCCTTAAATATTTATTTTATTCTGTTTTTTAGTATTTGTTGTTATAGCGACAACAGAAATACATCATCTGTGAAAATTTCAACAGTCTAACGGCTCATGAGATACAGCCTGGTGACAGACGGACAGACAGCGGAGTCTTAGTAATAGGATCCTGTTGGTTAACCTTTGGGTACGGAACCCTAAAAAACACGAATGCTGTAAAATTCATTTTACGAACAGTAGAAGCATTGGGGGCCGCAAAGATCTAATGATAATAATAAATCTGTTTTACATGATGTCATTTTATATATTGTTTAAAATGTTTTTATGATAGCGATTTTCTAAAATATTAGTAGTACAGATGAAATTGTACCGATTATAACGAAGTGATCTTCCTTTCCATCGTGGGTCATCGTTTATAATTTAACTATATTGCATTAAAATATATAATGATATTTTTATTTAGTTTGCTAGTAAGATCGGCTACATAAGCCATGTTCGGGCGCACCAGGGGGCTATTCCGGAGAAAGAATCGAGGCGAGATTTCTAAAACTCGAGCTAAAAATATATGGAATTCGACAGATAAAACAGGTTTTTACGGTCGAGAAGGCTAATTTTGTAGACTAGGGGAATTGCCCTTCAGCGCCGTACCGACTAGGAGTCGAAGTGGTCACCATGACCGAAAACGGTCGGAGTAGATCATCATGTCCAGGTAAAGACAAAGATAAGCCAATATAAAAAAATAAATTGGAGTCCAAAATTCCTCAACAAAACTAAATTATAATATAATATAACATAATTATAACTACACTGTCAGGTAAAATAAACAGGTATGTAGAAAATGTCAACTGCTTACAAATCATACATATACGAGTACATACATCATACAAAAAATATATATATATATGTATAACCATAAAAATAATAGATTTGGTTGCATTATTACTTCAATTATTCAAAATAGAGGATAAAAATATAACTGATATATACATATATGTGTATATATATATATATATATATATATATATACTTAAAGAAACTAAACTATAATATAATAATGTATTGTAATTTAAAAATGTAACAATTTAAATTATGTATTTTTAAGGATGCTGTTATATTTTTACCCTCTTGTATAGGGCCTTGCGTTTGAAGTTTGCTTATTTTGGGGCCCACCAAAAAACGTTTTGAATAAGTATTTGTTAACGTCTAACTTTTGTAACCCTTTTGTAAGTTTTGTGTGTTAATTTCTTTTTCCTTTTTTTTAAACTGTCTGTAAATATTTTTTGGAATCCTCAGCCTTGCCTCAAAGGAACAGCATCTGTTCGATATAGTTGGTGAATCACCACGATATAATTTTCATTTCGTGTCAGAACGGGTTTGAATTGATTCAGTTGTTGATGGATCGCGCGCGATTAAATTTTTCTTAGGAGTTTTAAACACATATATTATGATTTAAATACAATCTGTGTGATTGTTGGAAAAGTTGAAATCTTCAATAGTATTTCGTGCAACTGTAATATTATTTGAGATATTGGGACACGAGTGCTTGTTTACTAAACGAGCGAAGTGAGTTTCGTAATAGTTTTGCACGAGTGTCCCAATGTCTAATTATGTTCAGTTGCACACAATATTTTATCTACGACCATTAAAAATGTCGTCTTTATTTATAATGTTTTCAACTAATAATTTCACAAAAAATTGGAAGAAGAACACTCTTTCATGAACCTCGGGTACGTCGTCCCGAAAATGCTGCCTTGAAGGCCAATCAGGATAAACGGGGCGTGGCTAAAAAATAAGGTCGGGACTTGTTTCTCGTCTCTGTTGTTGATTGATTGGTTATAATAAATTGGGCCAATCGCAGCGCAGATTCGCGTTGTTATAATGTAATATCATAACATCGGATAAACAATATAGGTTGCAATTACATTATTGCGGTATGGGAGTAGATAAACGATAATAATTTTCGGAATCACTAATATATTGTTTTTTAAAGCTCACATGGATTCAGATCTTATCGTTTCACATTATGTTAAAGAAATTTTATTGTTTTTTTTTTTTTTTTTGATTTTGAAAAAAGAGATCATTGAACCTTGTTCCTGGTCACTGGCCGGGTCTCCGGTATGGGTTCGGGCGGTTGATTAGATTTCATCTTGTATAATTATAGATTTTACCTATCATTTGAATCGTATATATTGAGTATACGAATATTGAATATATATTGAATCGTATTATATTGCTACTTAAATTAAATAAACCTTTAATTTAGTTCATGTACATTTATTATTTTATTATATAAGGTCTTTCAATTGAAATTGAAAGTAATTTAGGAGGTGATTCAGTATCGTTAATACATCACATTCCACTGCAAAGTACTTTTTTTTGCGCGAACTTTTTCTTCACTTGTCCATACAAAGTACAAACCGAGTCAGCTGATCGGACCACTTTGTACTGAGAAGTGAAAAAAAAGTTCGCGCAAAAAAAAGTGCTTTGCAGTGGAATGTGATGTATTAACGATACTGAATCACCTCCTAAATTACTTTCAATTTAAAGTGAAAGACCTTATATATATTTTTATAAGATTAAATTTGACTCTTAAAAAGTGTATTTATGTATACCTACTTTACAAAATAAACTATCTGAATTTGAATTTGAAAGTGTTAAAGTTTTACCGCAGCTTTAATAATGTATTTATTAGGTAAGTAGCCGGACATGTATCATCGTTTTACTAAAATACGTACATTCATTACAAAAACTGTTTTGCGTTTCTAAAATTTACCTGTAAAGACTATGTAAATACCCTTTCAAATTATTTTTGTGAAGGAGATTTCAAATTGTTTGAAATAGGCCTTGCTTTGCGGAAGTCCATCACGAACTTATGTTATATTAAGGTGAGGGCAGTGTCACTCCAAGCGAAAAAACGCGTAGTGCGAGAGGGACCGATTCAGGGAAAAAGATAAAAAAAAAATATTCATATAAAAAAGGCTGAAATGACTAGAAAAATTTCCTTTTACCAAAATGTAGATATTGTTAAAACCTATTTAATAAAATATGTTTGTGGTCTGTATGTTATTGTCTGTATTGTTTGTGGTGTATGATAATTATTTGTCAAATTATATTTGTTTGAAGACCTCTAATTATTTCTATCGAGTGAAAGATATTTATTTAAAAAAAAAAAATTATTCGCAGAAAAAAAGCAACATTACATTTTTGATTGTTTCCGCCAAACTTTAAAAAAGTTTATTGGCAGATGTTACTCTCTTAACTTAACTACTAGCCGACTAATACTACAAAAGAAAAAATACTTATAATTAAAGTTAAACAGATTTTGAATTTTTTTTTATTTTAGTTGTGTAGTCATCCAAAAGATGACTATAAACATGTTTTTTATAAGTACGCTTAGTTACATTTTTTTCCTTGCTTCTTATTGTTACAGGCATTTCATTCAAAATATTAGGTAATAAAAATTGCATTTCTGTGTTACAGAAATCTAGAAAAAGGTTCCGAAAATGTTATACTAATTTATCAAACTAGTAGCTTTTTACTGAACGTAGTACAATGACTCCAAAAAGTGCCAATTCATCGCGGTGTCGCCTTAATAATTTGCAATATTCCGCTAACACGTGGGCCCGGCCCACCTCAGAATAAAAGTGATTCACATAATATTACAAAAAGATACATCTACACTAATCGAAAAAATATTCTTACATGAAGAAGACTAAATTTCAGTTTAAATAAGTGCTACATTGCATTAAATTCTAACTGTTAAGAGTATGACATAGCCAAAACAAAAACCAGTTCCGGGCGTGGCTTATTCTATTTTACAATAGCGCGCGGGGGGAAATTCGTCCCGGTCTCTAAGCTCGCTTCACCATAGCAAAAATACGAATAGAGTGGACGAGGCAGGGTCAAAAGTAATACGTATTTTATTTTATATAATTTATTAGTGTATTTCGATCATCGTCACCCAGCATTGATCCTACTTGCTATCACGTCGGGACGTAAATTTATTATGGTCGGCTAAAAGTGGTTTTTTGAGTGTTTGATTTATCAGTTGACCCTCGGAACATTTCAGACACTCCTTTAGAGATACATAATAATATCGTGACGGTTAATTGTCACCATTACCCATTCTTTAAATATTTTTCGCCCGTTGAGCTGGTTTTACACTTGCGGGAAAATAAATTGGACCAAAAATTTCTTTACAAAAAATTTTTACTAAAGTTGTTATTACAAAAAGTGGAAACTAACAAATATTCTCAGAAGGAATGCACCACGTCACTATCTATCTCACTGTAGCCTATATCAATTATGCCTCTCTCATTCAACCACGTTTAACTGCGTTACTATCTCATTCCAACTCATTTTAAATAGCGTCACTATTTATCTCACTCTAACGCGTGATAAATGGCATTTCTAATGAACGTCAAATATTTTTACTGCCCGCCACTCTTTCATTCTAAATTCTAATTATTTAAAAAAATACGCAGCTCCTTTGGTAGTAAAATAGCAATAACTTTTTTTTCAAAAGTAATACACAGAAATTGCCAGATCATTTGAAAAACAATATTTGATGAGCCGTTATTTAAGACAATTAGCAAAACTAACATAGGACATTTTTTTTCAGGGTATGGTATCGAACTAACCTAATTACAAAAAATTGCTCATAAATTGGGTTTTTATTTTTCTTCCTGATGTAACAGCATTTCAAGGTTTATTTTTGACTTTATCAATAGCAGGACTATTCAGAGATGCGCAACAAAAATTTTATTCTTAGAATTTAGAACTGGTTAGCTTTGACTCTCAAAAATCTATTCGAATTTATAAAAGTACCATCAACTCGAAGACTATCTACTTTTTGCTGAGGTCATAATTTGATATTCTGGTCAGTCATGAGCTGGCCTACCAGCCTTCCAAGGGAAAGCGTTGACTTTTGGGACACCTGTTTACCCTTGGGATAAATCGCCAAGTGTTTAAAATATAGAAATTTATTTGTATCATAGTTTGAAATGTTCAGGTCCCTTTACGCAAAATGAAAAAACAAAACTCTTTTAGGATTAATTTGTTGTCCCTATGTTTGTCTGTTTGTCAGTTTGTCTAGGCAATTTTTCTGGGTAAAATCAATAAATGCTAATGTTTACAGCCCTGTAAAATATACATATTATAACGTTTTTATGGCCTTTTGTTTAACTTTTTCATACAAATTTTCTCCTTATGAAAATATAGAGATCAACAATTGACATAATATTTTGCATTTGAAAGAAAGCACAGAAAGGAACTGTAGAACAAATAATGTAAAAAATATAAAACCATATCTTTCTATTCTAAATGGATTAAAAATTTACTGTTTGTTCAATGTGGCGATAGCTTTGTTTATTTTTTTTTTCTTTGTTACAAAGATAACAAATATTTTCATACAAGGTTTTCCTTAAGGGCTATTTCTCCGAATTTGTAATAAAATATTAAGAAATAATTATAACGGTAAAGTACAACTTTTAGCTAAGACAATTTATTGTTAAAAGTTTGCTATATGCATAAACATATTTTAATGATATTATGGTATCTTCAAAATAATTGGGTTTTCCATAAGCGTGATATCAGATTATTTAAGAAATTTACGGCTGGTATCACGACGACGGATAAGCTAATTATTTTATTACTATTGTAATATAATTAAAAATATGTTAATGCATACAGCAGACTTTTAACTATAAGTTTTCTTAACTAAAAGTTGTATTTTTACTTATTGAAATTGTATTTCTCATCAAGAAGTGCAAGATGACAAGATATTCAAAATAAGTTAATTGAATTTGTGAAATGGTTTCAGGTCAAAACAGTTTTCCATGAAACGGTAATTGTTTATACTTAGCAAAGTGTGTAAACTTAGTCATCTTAACATGAACGACGCCTGTATTTCTCTCTTTTTTATTTCCAGTATAGATAAAAGTATACAAACTTGTTAAACTTTGCGTAAAAACGAGGCAATATTGACGATATTCTGACAGCTATTTTGATGGTGTTTTATCAAATTTTGCTTTTTGGGCTGTATAGAGACGTAGTTAGATGTCACTAGAATATACTCATGAAAAAAGATATGAAGAAAATAAGCTGTAGACTTCACATTCGGTTTATACCTATTGTATAAATTTTAAGAAAAATACAGGGGTAAAGGGACCTCTTAAGGAAAACCTTGTATTAAACTATTTGTTATCTTAGTAAAAAATAATTCAAGGAAAAAAATAAACAAAGCTATCGCCACATTGAACAGTAGATAATTAATCCCTTTAGAATAGAACAACATGGTTTTCATATTTTTTACATTATTTGTTCAACAATTCCTTTCTGTGTTGACTTTTAAATGCAAAATATTATCTCAAGTGTTCATCCCTACATTTTCATAGTGAGAAAATTTGTATGAAAAACGTAAAAAAAAAAAAAACGTAAAGACCTAAAACGTAATATAAATAAAAACGTCAAAAGTATGTTTTTACAGCTCTATAGAGGGCCGTTAATATTGGTATTTATTAATTTTATCCAGAAAAAATTGTCTAGACAAACGGACAGACAGACAAACATAGGGATAATAAATTAATCCTAAAAGAGTTTCATTGTTTTCATTTTGCGTAACAGAACCTGAACATGTACCGACAGGATTATCTACGATCTAATAATTTTGCCATGCACTGTAAATATTTCAAAATAATTTTTTATATTTTAAATGCTTGGCGATTTATCCCAAGTAAGTGTACCTATATAATTTGCAAAAAACTTCACTTATTGGACCTGAAATGGTGAGCCAATGTCATTGGTCATTGACCTTTGTTACAGATCTCAGTAAGTATAAGTAAATTAATTTGGGTTTCAATAACGATCACAAAATTATTCTTTTAGAGTAACATATATTATTTTCCCGCATAAAAGTATGAATTCAATCCAAATTCATTCAGTTTTGTTGTTATGACTATGGCACGATGTAGCTAAATCACTCATACGCATATTTTGTTCAGTTTTTAACGGCAGGAATATGATGCTCCTCGAAATATGACTTTATAAAATTAATTTCAATGTGTTTTGAAGTAGTTTTGGGAGATATTTATAGCTTGCAAAAAAGGGCACAGGTTCCACGTCTTACGGGCGCCAACGCTAGGCGCAGACTGACAATATCTTGCTGCCGCTGACTGCATCAGTGGATTTACGTATTTTTGGAAAAAGGGGGTGCTTTTTTTGACCCGAATAACGTGGTATTTGGAAAATGAATAGATATCATTCACACTAATTTTATTAAAAAAAAAACAACAAAATCGCGAAAGCGATACCTGAAACAAAATCGATAAGAAGTGTGCAATAGAGGGTTACAAAAAAATTCATTGACAGTACAAATATGAATCGATTAACGTGGTTTGTGGAAAATGAATACCTTAAAGTTCAACTAAAAACATGTATTTTTTTATGGCAATACGTAACCTAATTATTGCAACAAAATCATCCGAAAGCTGACATTTTATTTCTGTTTGTATTTTCGTTCCCCTTAATTAATTATATTTTAGTTCTATTATGGTTGCGTTCCTAAACGCCCGGGTAATTTGAATTTGTAAAAAAGTGAATTTTACATTTCTGACAAGGTTTACTGAAAGACTTTGAGCCGTTCGTTTTCACTCGGGTGGTTGTGAAACGAGTGACAGTTAAATTTTAACTTTACCCCGGCGTTTTGGAACGTTTTAAATTATTCCAGGACTTTTTTATGCTATTTATATAACTTCACTATGCTGACTAATAATTAATTTTAATCTATATATGTTTTTTACACCTTTACAATTAAAAACTAAAAAGTTTGGTTTTCGTTGTCTCTTTCATTTGTTTATTTAACCCAGCAAAAAATCATTGCTACGCTCTGGATTGCAGCCCATATACCATATTCTCTTCGTGCAGAAATGTGGCTAATTTTAGGCTTCTATCAACAGCATCTTTAAAGTTTGTTTAGTGCGTCCATCTCTCACCAGCATAAATGTCAAGAATTAGTGGGCTAGGATTTTGAAATATTTCAAAAATAAAATGAAGAGGAAAATTTAAATTAAATACGGCTACATTGACGAAGCCCGTCCGTGATTGTACGACGAAGACGCGTGACTGGCGGTTTTTTTTAAGGCTTCCAAGGAATGCATGGTGCCTGTTGGTGGCGGGGCGGAACCCAGGCTCATTGTTTTGTAAGTTTTAAAATATTCCTGCTTCTCTCTGAGTCAGAGCAAAGGTATAAATAAATATTCATAAAGACCTTCAAAAATGAAGAGCACATTTTTGACAAAACCGCGTCCTAACGTTACTTTTGTATTGTCATTTAAATTGTAATTTTGATAGCGAGTAACTAAATGTAAGTAACTAAATGTTCATGTGAAAGGTATTATTTTCTCCTATTTTGCGCTATTCGGAGACCCAGCGGCGTCGTAATGCAGTGCGCGCTGATATGAACGTTATTTCAATATAGTTTCTGTCGACATTTGTACCAACACAGGTCAACTCAAGGTCGTTGGTACCCGCCCCTTAAAAGAACTGCCACTGAGCAAATGGAATGAATGAATGAATAAACACTTTATTGCACACAAATAAGAAGACAAGATACACACAAAGAACAGATAGAAGGCAAGGGCGGACTTATTCCTAAAAGAAATTTCTTCCAGTCAACCTTGGGAAAACATAAAAACATTTTTATCTTGAAAATTTAACTTAATCAGTGCATAACAATATGTAAAAGTTATTTTAAACCTATTACATAAACATATAAATATACTACATACAAATACATACATAAATACACAGATACATATATACAGACAAACAGTAGCTTAGTCAGTAAGTCATTCAGAGAGATGAGAGGTAATTTTTTTTCCAGTTGTATCTAAAAGTGGACACAGAAGGAAGATCTTTGAGGTTTTGCGGAAGTTCATTCCAGAGTCGAACAGCATTGACCGCATTGATTGCGGGAGACCGTACATTTCCAGTTGATCACGTGCCACCAGCCCACTACTCTAAATCACAAACCTTTATTTGATCAATAGTGCATTGCTACCGAGGCTAAAGGTCATTGAAGCAGTTACCATTCTCACGAACTGTTCAGTTTTACAGGATTTACATTTCCAACCGGAAATAGACACTAAAACCTCCGAATAAGATTCAATTCTGAAGAATGATGCAAGCGTAGACTTTAACTAATCGGTTTCATTTTGTCAATGATCATCGAATCACTTCGAAATCGTATTTACTTTTTTTAATTTGTCGATTGGGTATCTCTGCTTTAATTGTAGTGAAGGTATCCGAATAATAATTTTGTTTTGCTGTTATAGTTTGCGAAAATAAAAATGTCTTTTAAAAAAACTACACCGAACTCGAAGTCCTAAAAATTCTATATAACTCGGACGCCTGTACAGCAATAAAACTACGACAAATCGCCCGAGTTCTATGAAACATTTTGATTAGAAGTTGTTTTTGTAAATTTGTACACAACTTTTTATTAAACGTATATAGGTTTTTAGTCCCTATGAGACCGTCGACATTCGAAAATTAATGTTTTCTTGTTTATATAAATAATAAGTAATATCTTTCATAGATAAATAAAGCTGATAAAAAGGCAGCGGGTTGTGTCAGAGATACAACCGTAAATTGTCCAAGTATTGGATACTTATGATTCCGCCTCTCCGTTCGATGTGTTCTTCTGTGAGGAAGGAGTCAATGGCCAAACAGAATATTCTCATTCGCTCGCGTGGACATTTCAACATTATTATTATTCCGATTAAATAAGCATTAACTTATCATGAATAGTAAAATAACTAATATCAAATAATGAACGATTAAAAAACGCACTACTCTATAATCAGAAATGAAATTATTCTTCGTTCAAAAAGTCATTCCGGAAGTGACGTAAAGTTCTGAACATGCCCCTACTATACGAGATGTGAAGAATGAAGTATCCACTTCAAAATAATATATATAATAATATAAAAATTCGATGAAACGTGCGCAAAGATGATTATTGATTATAGTAAGATAGATTGTTTTAAGTGACTTGTGAGTCACAAGTCATTGACACGTTTTGTTTGTGTCATGTCGTTTACTATCAAATCAGCCAGCACGTTGCTAACAGCAGATAATATCGTTGCAGGGATCTGACTTTTGCTATCGCAATCAAATGTTGGCCAGTGACTTAAAAATGGTTATAAAGATAGTTAAGGCGATTTGTAAAAGTTTTTGCGTCCCCTGTTACCCCATATGCGAAAAAATCCTAAGTGCGAGAGGGACGGATTCGTGGAAAAGCAGCAAAAAGTCGGTTTTTTATTAATATAAAATGTACTAAAGTTGCTATCAAAATTTCGCTTAACCAGGTCCTAGATACTGTTAAAACCATGTTAAAACCCATCTAATAAAATATAATTGCAGTAAATATGTCATTCCAAATTGTCAAACCAGGAGAATTGGTGTCAAAAAAGACCTCATTTCAATAAATATTTGTATCGAGCCGAATTTCTCCAATCGAGTTTCTGTTTAACAGATCCCTAGAAAAAGATTCCAAAATTATATACTATTTTATCAAAATAATATATTATTTGCTGAAGTAGACATGCAAGATCTGAAAGTGTCAATTTTGTTTCCGAAGCGCCTTTTTTTTTGAAACTTTTTTTTTTTTGAAACTTTTGTTTTGAAATGAGACAGGTTAGGGCAATAACTTCTTGTGTTGGCAACATCGGGCTGAAAGTGTTGAAAATAATCATGCTTTTTTGCCATTTATTTATTCCAATCTAATCTATCAGCCAGTCCACTGCTTGACAAAGGCCTCTCCAAGGGCACGCCACATTCTTTTATCTTCGGTCATCCTCATCCAGCCACTGCCAGCAATCTTTAAGAGGCGCGTCTTCCCAGCATCATCCGAAAATTGATAAAGTTATTATTTCTCTTAAACGGTATGTTTACACATTATAAAAAATATATATACTGATAGTTAAGTTATAATAAATAACTTTATTTAAGGGAACTATTCTCGCGTATAAGAAACATCATGAAAATATTGTTCAAAGTCAAGCTGTTCTTAGACTAAAATTGAGTAAATTGGTAAATTGGGTATTTGTATGGTTCTTGCACAGGGAAATATAATATATATATATATAAATACAAGGAAAATATTGTTTAGAAAAATCATTTATGGAAATTTTTCCGTCCATCGCGTCTATGTGAAAAGTATTATTGTCTCCTATTTTACGCTATCCGGAGACCCAGCGACGTCGTAATGCAGTGCGCGCTGATATAAACGTTATTTTATTATACGTAGTTTCTGTCGATATTTGTAACGACAGAAATCGACTCAAGCTAGTTGGTGACTACTTGTCAAATGAGCCTTCGTGGTCTCCACTCGAGAACTTTTCCCCCAAGTTGTCAGTTCTTTGGCAGATATGATGAGACAGCTTTATGAAAATTCAGTAAAAATTAAAAGCGGCACATGTTAACAATAATTTTCTTTTCCTTTTATGATTTAATGTATTGAAATTAATTATAAATCTAAGATTATAAATTAACAAATAAATTCAAATTTTGAATTTGAATACAAGCTTAAATCACTTGATTTAAATAATTGATTTAAGTCCCCGCCTGTATGACTTTAAACATGGGCTAAGTTTTGTAGCACGTCTCTATAAGTACATAAGTAAATATATAACTGAAAAGCTAATCAATTCAAGTTGTAACGCTAGCACGAGGTGACAAATGACAACAATGTCGCATTGTTATACCTACCTATACATGCAGGATATAATTATCGCCGTTTATTGATTGACTTTATAAAGTAACACTTTTATCTCCTTTATCTCCTTACACAGGAAACTTATAGGAAAAATAGTGTCACACACCTTGGTCTATCTATCAAGTGGTGCAATCCTGTAGTTATTAATTAAATACTGAAGATTGGTTCAATCTAGATTAATTGTTTTGTATGAGTATCTTGCAAGTTTGTTCGGAAAGTCACAATACGCACAATAGGTAAATAAAAGATTTTTCAATGCATGTGCTCGTAAAGGCCCACTTTTATGCATCAAAACCGAACAGAAAGTCGATTATTTTGCCCTAGGGCTTTATTATTATAATTTTTTTCAATTTATTTACAATGGTTGGCTAACCTGCAGACTTTCCTGTGTACCATAGATGTTATACTTTTTTTTACACTGTTTAACGGCTCTGGATACAGTCTTTTTGAGCCAATTATAATTTAAAGTTCACAAGATTATATTTGTTTTCATTTCCTCACACTATGCATTGAAAAATGTAGTATGATACACGGGCGTAAAAGCAATAAATTACTCGGTTACGTTTAAAACACTCGCTACGCTCGTGTTTTAAATCGTCCTCGTAATTTATTCCTTTGCGCCCTTGTAGCATAAACTACTATTTTATAAAATTATATTATATTATGCGGCGGTTTCGCAGCCGGATTATGAAAAACCCGTGTTTTTTCTTATTCTCTCTGGTTGTGCCTGTTTGAGAACTGTCCTCTCACTCTCCCCCCGGGTAACTTCGGGGTGTTTGCGAACAAGCTGGTGGTACCACCACAGTCGAGCTCGGCATCAGCTCTACCATCTATACCGCTGAGTAAGGAACCCTAATATCATAACAGCTGTATTTTTGCTGTAATCTTTACGTAATCACCTATTACCACGATTTTTTTTCATATTTTTCGGTCCTCTTGTTTCGGAGATAAAGGGGCATGATATCGTTAAAAAAATGCTACGTTTTCGAGATTTTTTGTATGGGGACACCCCTTTTGTTTAAATTTTTTAAATTTTATTTTATTTGCCGTGGTAGAGGTTATTTTAACACGTATTGTGTGAAAATTTCAAGTGGCTACCTATAACGGCTGAAGCTGTAGACCCCTGTGTCATGCGAATGGACGGACGGACCGACAGACAGGGAAGGGAAGGTCCTGTTTGGCACCTTTCGGGTCCGGAACCCTAAATAACAGCGGAATAAATTATGTACTCCTTACAATAGATTGCTTTTTAGTGGATAAATCAGTCAGCAAAAAAGAAATCAATATTCTGAAAACATTGAGTAATCGTTGCTCGTGTTTGGTGAGGTAAGCGTAGGGTGAAACGGGGTGAAAGGGGGTGAAACTCTGAATCACTGACCTTCACCTGTCTACTTGAAAATGACTATAGAGGCCTTCGGAGAAAACTGAATATTAAATAAATAAAAATCATTTATTAAAATGTTGACTCGCCGCTGGACAAAGCCCTGATTTCAAGAAGAAATTATGATTTTATTTTTTAAATGAGCTAACGGAGTTTTTATGTTAACTATGCAGTTGTATGTATGTATATTACGCAGCATCGATTTATGTAGCCTAATTCATACGGAGGTTTGTTAAATAATAATCAGAAACAAGTTTCAATAACTAAGTATTTTTCTGTCTATTATATGTCTATTTATTTTAATTAAGACACTCAACTGATGCCGGGTCCAGATCGGACCCGAAATATATCTTGAGATTACTTTACAGTATTTATATTTGTATTATCATATATATCAGTAAATTTATATTAAAAAAAAACAAAAAACATTATAAGTATTTTTCGGAAATTCAAGACATAAACTTTTGCTTCATATATTGACTAGGGTTTGGGTTGGCAATTGGCGCATGTACGGCCACAAAAATAAAACTGACCCGCAGAGGATTTTGCCCTGGGATAAAGCTTACTTATTTTGATTCCTGATAGTACCAGTTTACGTTGAAAAATTATGAAAAAAATCTGACACGTCTGATTAAAAAAATATGGTGTTTTTCATAAAACAATAAAATTTCGGGTGTTCTGCTCTAATATCTCGGTTTTTTAAACCAATTATGATGAAATAAAGATTGAAAATAATTTTGAAGTAGTCAGTTTTTGTAGCCAGTGCACTTAATTTGCAACTACTCACATTTTGATGCATCTTGTGTCACTTTTAGTTGATTCAAAGCAAATTTCTCTTTTTAAAATAGATCGCGGTTACGTTAATTCGCTGTTGGTGCTAGACTTGACTGTTTTTTGTCTTTAAAGATAGAGCTGCAACAAAAAACTATGATTTTTTAAAATTGCTTTTGCAAAATATTTTTTGTATGGTGACCCACATAGGTTTAAATTTTATTGAATTTTTCATTATTCTCCGGGATAGAGGCCATGGTAACACGTATTCTGAGGAAATTTCAACTGGCTACCATTACGGCTAAAGCTTTAGATCCCTGTGACAGACGTATTTTTTTAGGGTTTTATTTTGGGTAAAACTTTTTATTTTTATTTTCCAGATAATGAATATAGTAACGCCATAATACGATACCTCACAAAGGACAAGTGCAGTCACAGAATAAGTTGGTACTGTGTATATACTCAATCACACATGGTGTCAGACGTCCGCCCGCCCGCCCTTGACCCTCCGCTGTCTGACACAACGCGGTATAGCCTGTTCCATCGTAACTTTGCCCTCTACTTCCTCGTTCTTATCGTTGTTAACTTCCTTTTGTGATTATATTCGTAAAAGTTATCATAAGTGATTATATTATGGTATATACCGGGTGTATTAATTACGTGCTCAGAAAATTAAACCATACCCTACATGATTAAAACGGAACATACATACATACATTCATACATACATACAGACAGACAGGAAAAAATTGTAAAGGCTCTGGTTTTGGTTTCAATACAATACTAATAAATAACTATAAGTCTAATAACTCATTAAAAATTTTGCCACAATATTCAATGTACAAACACAACTTTTTTACTACTTTATTTTTAATTAGTATAGATTTTATAATATTATTAAAACTCGCGTGAGCTGACATACTAAATTATTATTACATACGGCTTGAACACTCACGTGTGATTGTTGTTGACTATATGCCAACCATTTCACTGATACAATTCGATCAGTGCCCGTCTGACAACGACGGTGAACACCGCGTCGTCGTCCTACAAACGACAATCGCCTTGATAATGCCGAAATTGTATCGGTGAAA
The DNA here is from genome assembly GCA_934047225.1 of Ypsolopha sequella. Taxonomy (NCBI): domain Eukaryota; kingdom Metazoa; phylum Arthropoda; class Insecta; order Lepidoptera; family Ypsolophidae; genus Ypsolopha; species Ypsolopha sequella. Next base: position 17,191,325 of record OW203987.1, read on the forward strand.
CTGTTGACATATAGTCAACAACAATCACACGTGAGTTTTTAAGCCGTATGTAATAATAATTAAGTATAGATTTTGGTAAAAATTAATATACTTGTAAGCAGATAGATAAGCCATGAGCCAAGGTATCAAACCTGTACCAACATCCTTGACCCTTGCTAGCCAGCGTCGATGACACAACAACGCTCGGCTGCCGTTGTGATTTACGATGTACCCTACCTAGTACCTACCCATTCGGTATGGTCGACTTCCTTTTAGTTATCGATAAGCTACGCCCTTTTCACCTTCCTATAAAGATTAGGAAGTACAAACATTTTTGACGAAGTTTATAAAAAAAAACATATCTTTAAGTGGATATGTTTGTATTTGTATCGTAACATAAGATTTTTTAATGTAGCAAGAACGCAATTTCAATTTGTGAGCTTCAGATTTAAAGAGGCCTATGGCCCATAAATAAATCTTCCGCGAGCGTCGCCTAGCTAAGAGAAAGTATAAAATAACAAATATAAAGAAATATAAAAGGGAACCACCACCACACAAAAGACAAGCCCACAAACACAAAGAAAATTGTACCATAATATGTTATCGGGGAAAGTTCCGCCGACCCTCCAACCGCTCGCAGCAGAGCGGAAATACATACATAAAATGTTTTGAACTATCTTGGAATTTTCATACGTGACTTTACTGTCGTCATAATAGTCAATATGTCGTAAGTTATTATAAGAAACGGATCGCGAAAATCCAAGATTCGGAACATTTGAACTTTAGGGGTCGCGGCTCCCCAAATTTATATATGTACATGTAAACTAATTTGTAGTTTTCATACGTGACTTTATTGTCGTCAAAATAGTCGTGTTATGTTATTGTCATAGGATATTCAGAAAAAAATCATCATCGCGACATTCCTAGGATTTTTGCAAAGGTCTAGATAATTGGAAACTTTCTGCTTAGAACTAAAAGGGTCGCTTGGCTCCCCAAATTTATTTACATATGTACACCTAACACGCTTGCTGACTTTTTGTTGAAAAGCAACCAAATTATGCTAATATGGTTATTGCTACTAATTCTTTATAAGTCAGTACAAAGATGGTGTAGATTTTGATTTCACTCGCAATTAAATCGGGGCTTGAACATGTAAATGCCCGATACAAATATTACAGTTCCATGAAACAAGTGAAACACAAAAGCTCCTTACGAACGGGTAGTCACGAAGGCTCTTCGTAGTACTAGGTAGGCATGCGCCAGGGTTTTAGTCACCCTTAGACCAAACATTGCTTCGTCACCCTGCGGAAAGCCAGGTGAAGGTCACGGTATCATGCAGCAGACAATGAAGTTACATACGTGTTGGGGACACAAAGAGATACTGCTTTGTTGATTGATAACTTGCCAATATTAATTTTGATTCCGTATATTTATTTTATTATAGTAAGGAATTATAGGTATATAGGTCCGTATATTTTCGAGTATTTTTTCAACATTTAGTACAGATTTTTTGAAAGACAGAAAGAAATTGGTGCTATTAGAACAAAAAACAATGATATTATAATAAAATAGATTTATATTGACTTTTATAGTCTTGTTTTTATATTTTTATTATTATGATATATATTAAATTATAAATGTACAAAAATAACACACAGTAATAAACTTAGTATTAAATCGAGATAAATCATGATGACTTATGATAGGATGACAATGATAATAAAAAAAAAGAAAAATTTGAAATGCAAAAACTAACTACTTCCTTAAAATCTAAACTTTTTGTTAGAGTTGACGATGTGCATGTGGGTGGGATATTAGATGGTGTGTATGAGTTTTAATGTGTCTGTTGAAGGGTGAGTTAAAGTTCATATGAGGTTAGTTTGTCTGTAAGTCAGTGTTCGCTTGGTGTTCATCACGGCCCTGGACTAAACATAAACAGACAACACTGACTTACAGACAGACTAACCTTATCCGAACTTTTGAATATATACCTCACCCTTCTACACACACATTAAAATTCATACACACCATCTAACATCCCACTCACATGCACATCGTCAACTCTAACAAAAAGTTATCTACCAAAAGGTTTAGATTTTAAGAAAGTTGTTAGGTTTTAGTTTTCTAACTTTTTCTTTTCTATGTCATCATTATAATTTCAACTGAAATATCTTTATAAGTAATACTAAAAGTATAATTTGCAGAATCCAGTGTGATGTTATATAACATTGGCAGAAACTAAATGTCAACCCACATTTAGAAAAAAAATACAATATTACTTAAATAAAAAAAAAAGTCTGGCTTTAGATTATGAATTATATTACAACTAGCCTTGCACCCGCAGCTCCGCCTGCTCTATATAGAACCCTTGGCCTCAGCCACCAGTTTCCTCCTATTTGTTTAATTAAAATTGTTACTGCTCAGCTCCCTTAGGTAGCAACGCTGTCGTGAATATGTATCATAGACACTATTTTTGACATTTACGTCATCAGACAGATCTAATAAAATTTATAAAGAACAAACTGCGTATAATTATAAAAACCTGCGAATTCACCACATTTAAACATAATTACAAGATAAATGTGGCTTCAGAACAAACGCGATTATACATACGATTCATAAAAATTTTAATAAAAAATTGGTTTGGATCTTTTAAAATCCGTCAATAGATTCTTTAGTAATAGACTAATACAAACCAAAAACGGTCACTGTTCAGCTCCTGTTATTAACAGCGTTATAGTACATACTCTATAATCTTCCACGAGAAATCCTCTAGTATAGAGAAAATTGCATCAGAATCTGTTCAGTAGTTTTCAAGTTATAAGAATAAGAATCAGTTATCGAATTGAATGAAATTTGAGGATAAAACATGATCGTGCGAGAATCAAAGTCGTCGCAGAAGCGTCTTCACTCGCCCAGAAGAAGGCAGTCTGAATCTGCTGAAACTGGTTGGCTATACCGATCAAAAATTTTTTTTGAGGTGAACTGTTTTGCAGTAATCAAGAATCATTTAATTGCTTTGGAAAGAGAAGGTTGTAACAAGATGATCATAAACATGAAGTTTTATGGCACTTACATAAGTTTACGCCTTATCCAGTTAATTATTATTAAAGCATGCACATTTTAAATTACCTATGTATACATTTCAATTAATAACACATTACAAGCAATTTTATCACATTATAAACAACAACAACATTAAATAAAAATTAACCTAAGATATTACAAAATGTCAAAATTCGCTAGCGTGCATTCAGAAATGAATTTGAAAAATTTAATTGATTGTCAAGATTGTTTTGATTGGGATTGTTAAAGTTCGTCTAGAGTATAAAATGTCTTTTTTAAAAGCCACTGCCGTAGTTTAGATTTAAATACTTTGATTTTTGAAAGATAATGTACGTATACGGATGAAGATGTTGCATTTTAGATGTATAGAAAAGAGAAATAAAGCAGAGAGAAGAAGTAATTAAATGTCAGTATCATAAAGAAGAGTCTGGAATGAATCCTAGTCAGCTTTGCTCTTGTTATCCTGTAAAAACACAAATGTTATCAAAAGAAAAGGTTTTCTAGCTCTTCAAAGATCCTCGTAGAAGTAGTATGTAGGTTTTAATATGAAATTATGATACGATAACATCGGCCGTAGTATTCGCCACTCAAATCTATGTAAAACCAATACTGTCAGCTCCCGATTTGTTTATCTTTCAGCGTCCGATTTCCACGTTCTCTTACGTCGATATATTTTCTTGCATCTTCCTTTATGTGCAAGCTGAATAAATTTGAGTATAAATTTGTGTTGCCAAGTTTTTTGACTATGCGTAAATTTTTATTTTGTCAGGAAACTACGCTTTTTATACGAAGAACAGACAACATGATGCGACCAACTTAGTTCTGGGCGTGTCATGCTGTTTCATTTCGATATAACGTGCACGCTCTGTGAAACTTGCGAGGACAATACAATCGTGCTAATTTCGCGGGCGCAATATAAAAAACTTGATTCAGGGGAAATATGATTTTAGCGAGGCTGTGGATGTTTTCAAATATTATTTTTAGTTATTATTAATCTAGATAAGATTTTCGATGTTTCACTTGTATTAACTTTTTGATTTTATTTAAAAGAAAAAAGCACATTCGTCTACAGTTAAATTTACGTAATTTAAGATACTACTCAAATTTCACGATTTTTAGTTCGACTTAAACATAGATCTAGATAATGTTAATGGACTCAGCCTAAAATGTTATAATAACATTCCATAGAGAATCTACAACTTGGTGACAGCGTTTGTATGACGCCTCTTAAGAACTATAAACTGTAACAGACATACCAATGACGGTAACACTCGTATGCAACACTACATACTTTGGTCTGTTTTTTGCATGATAAATTATTAACTAAACAATGTCAGGGTTACTTAAATATTTCAAAGACAAGGTCAGTGCATCCACGAAGAGCATCAAGCCATGGCTTTCTGTTACCATTTTATTCATATCCTTGGAATTTGCTTAAAGATATTCTTATTCTAGCCTTGCAGATAAGCAACCTATGTTATGTAGGTACCTAAACCGAGGCTAGATATTAACTATTATATACATAGCTAAAACCATTTAGCTTTTTTATTTTATATTTTTAATTTTGTACTATACAAATTACTTATATCTACTTTAGCTAAGGGATAAGAAAACATAAGACAGCAAAGATTTAGGGTAATGAAAATAAGAAAAACATATATACCTGTCTGATATAGTCTTTTTCCTTTTACAGTCTATAATTAATTAATGTTAACTCCTTAAAGGAATTATAAGTTAGGGAATTATACTACTTACTTAAATTATGTACTACGAGTACTATCATGACAAATATCACTATTACTGTAACACCATGCTTCACCATCATCCAAATATTCATTTATTTTCAGTATGCCCGGCCCCGCTTAATATACAGTTTAAACTTATTTTCTGACAAAGTAAGGACCTCCTTTGTAAGTTTATTGTAAAATTTTATGTCATGTCCCACGAAAGAGGTATTCAATTTGGCAACTGAGTTTTGGAAAAGCCAGTTTATGTTTATTTCTGGTTTCTTTACAGTGTTGCTCGCCAATCCTCGGGAAAGACTCAATATTTTTTCTGACATATCTAAGAACTTGGTAAATAAATTCACAAGGAACAGTTAATAGATAACTTTCTTTGATTTGTTTTGATTTTCATATGTATCTAACGGTATTCTACTATGTTAAATGTCTGTGATTACTTGTAATTTTGTCTATGGTAGTTAATTTAAAAGTTCATATCCACTGGAAAATTATATAAGGAAGTATTTATTTTCTTCCTAGAACTTCTCTTCGTTGTTTAATGGAAAACTCATAGCTGGTACATATGACATAACTTATTAAATGTGTTAATAAATACCAGTAATGTTGCTTGTAAATATTTATTATTATCTTGGGGTATTATTTTAATATTCAGGGTTCTTTCGAAAAACAGAAGTCTATTTATCCACCCATCGGTCTCTATACCAGCAGTGTAACAAAATAATAAGTTAACTACATGGAAACTTCGTAAAAATACGGTATATATTTCAAATGTCCGATTATAACATTGAAGTTGGGTATTTTTTGAAGCAGATTTCTTGTAAATTTGTGCACAAAAGGAACCAAAACATTGTGTGAGACTTATACTTGACGTAGGTCGTTTTTTAAATAAAGAAAAATATCCATAAATCATATTCTCGGGTGTTCAATAAATGGAAACTATTACATATTTTCAGAAAACAACTTACTTCAAACCCATCATTATACAATTACAATTGATTGAGTGTGTTTTGAAAATTATGTCTAAGTACTTCTGGAAAAATTTATTCAACTAAAGCTAGAAATTATTAATGATCTAGGGAAACCCATGCTGCATGATGCATTTTTTTATTTGCCTGTAAATTTGCGTATAGAAAATAAGGGAGGATGAGCCGAAACGATTTAACATTGTTGAAATTGAAAAAGATTCATTTCCTGTTTCGTTATCGATTTTCGGAAAATACAGAACGACAGCACCAATTAGTTTTTATAAAGTTAACAGGTTAAAAAACTCGTTTATATGTTACATTTAAATTCGTGCGAGAATTTATTGAAGCAGTTTGTGACCTATCATTGAACTAGTAAGTAATTGTGTAACATGAGTGGGCGGTACTAATTAAGCAACAATGGACTAGTTGACAATAGAAGATGAGGCTAATTATGTTTTATCTACATATCGCATGTAAATCTACCATTTGATTAGTATTTAACATAATTTTCTGCATTCCTCCAATCACCGTTATCAATTTATAACTACTTAATTTAGGTACACTTTTAACCTTCTGACTCTCATATCGCATTAAAAACAATTTTAAACAGTAGATTGCAGTTCAGATCATGGCTCGGATCAATGTTACAGCAAAAGCTTTTTTTTTTGTAATTTTAGATAAAGATAAAAAAATTATCTATTTCACTATTGCAACGTATTAGATGTTTGTAACAAAATAAAATTATTTACACTTGTCGATGAAGACTGTAACAAGACGTTCTTGAAAGCAAAACAACGTCCCGCGAGTTTACGTAACCTTAATTATATGCCCTTATATGTATTACCTAGATATAATAATGCTTATGGAACTCGAACCTTTATGTACTTCTTGCCAGATATTGTTAATAAACTTCCAAGAGATCTTCAAAAATTATATATTAGTAGTAATAAGTATAAATATAAGATAAAAGATTTCCTAATTGAAAATTCAGGTAAAAATTTATTATAAATTAAAACCAACTTGCTCTGTTTCGTTTCGTGCGGTTTTCGATTGTTTATTTATTACTTTTTATAACTTATGTACTCGCCACTACAGATAAGCCAATTGGCTTTCGCTAGTGGCTATATAGTTTAGGTTAAGATTCATTGTAATCGGGATTAATAAAGATATACAAAAAAAAAAGGAAAAACCAAGAAAGAAGTTGCTGAACCAGTTACTGTGAAGGAATGCGAAAGTTTCATAGAAAAGCTTTGTTCGAATAAGTTAGGGCGCGGGGCGGGCGGTATCGCGGGACGATGACGGGCGCGTGCTCGGAGGCTTCGCGCTGCGTGGGGACATTTATAAGCGGTGGCGAGCGTCGCGGCGCTTACTCAGTCAGTCCCGCGGACGGCGATAGGTCGCGCCACTCGAGGGCGCAACGATCGCACACACCGCGTCTTCCCGCTCGCGAAAACACGCTTTCTTTGAAAATTCATCAAATTGCAAAGAAAAAAAGTGAAACACGCGGGAATAATTGGTGACTCCACAGTGAACTGTGATTTGACTGTTGTTTTTTTTTTACAAAAATATCAGCAATATTTATACAGCTTTTTACGTGATCGCACTGAGTGAAACTGTTAAAGCTTTTCAGGGTTTCATGTCGTTAGGATTGCGTACACTGCCAAGGATACAGTTTCACAGGTAATTTTGTATAATTTCTTACTCGTATATAAAATAACAAGGTTCTACTAGATACGTCATAATTTGCTTGTCTTTATCAGTAAAATGCCAACAATATGAAACAGATGATAAAAGTATGTGGGTATGTAGAGCTTGTTCATGGATATACTTTAAGAGGTAATTTTATTCAATTATATATTTTACATATCTCACAGCAAAATCACGCAAAAACAAATATGATATTATAATTTACCAATGTAGTGGTCAAGTAAGAAAAAAAATACCATCACCTTAAGAGCGATTTCGTAGCCGGATTGTGAAAAACTCGCCTTTTTCTAACTAATCGAAACAGAACACTTAGATAAAAAATTTACTTAACAGTTATTCAACAAAAAGATGATATTTTCTTTAAGAGCGGTTTCGCAGCCGGATTGTGAAAAACTCGCCTTTTTCTTACGAAACAGAACAATTAAATTAAAAATTCACTTAATAGTTATTCAACAAAACCTTATTACCTTTGTATTATGTATGCTGCCATCGCAAAGTTTCCATGAAAATTAGAATTTCAAAAATGTTGAGTTTCAAAAATGTTGAATTCCTAATTTACAGAAACCAATGGAAACTTTGCGATCGCAGCATATATAATAAATAGGTTATAAGGTTTTGTTGAATAACTTTTAATTGTATTTTTAATTTAAGTTTCGATTAATTAGAAAAAGGTGGGTTTTTCACAATCCGGCTGCGAAACCGCTCTTAAAGCAAATATCATCGTTTTGTTGAATACCTGTTGAGTAAATTTTTAATTTAAGTGTTCTGTTTCGACTAATTAGAAAAAGGCGGGTTTTTCACAATCCGGCTGCGAAATCGCTCTTTAACAAAATATCATCGATATCTGACCGATTATATTCAATTAGAAGTCGAGAAAGAGGCACGTGCATAGACAATAATAAAATACAAGTGATGGGGTCAACACGACAATTAAATTATAAGTAAAGTATTTTCCTGTCTATTGTGAGTTGGACTAAGATACAGGAAAATTACATATCATCTGATTAGAATTAACGACTGTCAAAGACAAACTACTCTATAAATAAAAGACAGATATTAATTTACAAGTTAAATAGCAGGCAGAATATTTATTTGTAACTTATGACAATATGTTGAAAGTTTATATAATGGTGTCGATTCGGCACAACACAACTTATTTGACAGGACTAACCTTATTTTCAGCGTCCTGTCGTCTTTTCTGTACAGAAAGAAAAAGACAGAACGCTTAAATTAAGTTTAGTCCTGTCAAATAAGTTAAATCGCGTTACACCGAATCGACACCATTGTAACTGAAGCCGAGCCCGAATGGCCGGAAATATTCCGCACACTATATAAGAATATAAAAAAGATTAAACACAATTATAATAAGTTGATTTATGATTTATGATAAAATGACAAAATAGTAAACATTAAAGACAATAATTGAATGATAAAACATAAAAACACAGGTAGTTAGGGAATGCTATTACGTGAAGAGGAAAAGGTTTACAGATTCGAATATTATATATTTTTATACAACACATTATTTACACTTTACTGACGAAGAAAGAAATATGTTATAAGTTTTTTTTGTCCTTCTCGTAAGAAAGTCTAGTAACAGCAATAACAAAATTGGACATTTATGGAAATTAGTAGTCTACAACTGAGTCTAAAAATGCAATACATAAATTAGTACTCTACAACAGAGTTTAAAAATGCATATAACATATGACTAGATTGGTGGATGTGGAAGAGACGAAAGAGGTGTGTCAGGATAGTAGAACATGGAAATCTGTAGTCTCTGCTAACCCCTCTGGGAGATAGACGTGAGTACATGTATGTATGTATGTTATGTAAAAATGACGAAAAATGTTTTATTACATTTCAAATTTTGTATTAATACGAAAAAATATTTTTCCACAAAAAGTCAGGTTACCGATTTAACACCCAAATTAACACTCTTACAATTGACGCGGGCTGCCATGGTGTACCGTGACGTGGTACATGTACATGGTGTACCGTGACGTGGTACATGTACATGGTGTACCGTGACGTGGTACATGTACATGGTGTACCGTGACGTGGTACATGTACAACATGTACATGGTGTATCGTGACGTGGTACATGTACATGGTGTACCGTGACGTGGTACTGGCATAGTGCGAGTCGGACTCGCGCACAGAGAGTTCCGTACCACCACACAATACGAGTACGTAATCTTAAAAATATTATGGTAAATAACAACAATATAACTAGATGCCATAGCATCATTAATGCGACAAAAACAAATCGCAGCGTCTGCTGAGTACGGAACCCTAATATCGTAACCGCTATATTTTTCCTGTAATTTTGAAGTAATCATCACCTTTACTAAGGTTCTTTTTATTATTTATCGGTCCTCTTGCTTCGGATATGAGGGGGGACATGATAACGTTAAAAAAAATGCTACTTTATCGAGTTTTTTTTTGTACGGGGTCGCCCCTTGGATTTAATTTATTTTTTATTTTTATTTTTTCCTATTATAAAACGTATTCTGTGAAAATATCAACTGGTTGGACAGACAGGCAGCGGAGTCTTAATAATAGGGTCCCCTTTGGCACCCTTCGGGTACGGAACCCTAAAAATGGTTCTAGGTACACTTTCATATTATATTATAAAGTATACTATCGTACAAATTAAAACGCAAGTGGTGATATGCGGGCGTAGCAAAGTGTATAATCATAATAGTTGAGCGGATACCTTTTTGGTACATTCTGTGCTAGTTTTAAGTTTTAACTATAATTTTATGTAAATATTTTGTACCAAATAAATATAATTCTATTCTATTCTATTCTAATCACAAGTGCGAGGAGCATGAGGTACAGACTGTACAGTTTAATAGCAAAAACATCGTGTCACCTGTGATTCGACTAAGTGGCATCGCGCGCGATTAAACACTGTGCTACGAGGCATAGTAGGTTTAAAATTTAATATTCTACAGTGAAGTCAAATGAATGACAGACCAATTTCGTCTGAGAACAAACAGCGAGGAAATATTATCTGATAAATCCAGCGGAATAAGCCTCACGACATTATCTCACTGATAAACACTACGCGAACGAGATAGCCAAACTGAGAGCGATATGATTGTATCGTTAAGGCTCCAGTCCCCTAAAAATCAGTATTCTTGCAGAATTATCAGAAAAGAAAGATTTTATTTTAGTTAGTAAGAAAGCAATAAATAAAATACATTTTACGTTAATTTATAGTGTGGAATTTGAAGATTTCAAAACATATTTTTTCATTTACTTTAATGCTACTTTTAATAGGTTTTTTAGGCTTTAAACATACCTTTATTTATGTTCTACGCGTTGAGAGTCTCATTCATGCACACGTCACGTAAAAATCATGACAAAAACAAGAAATTTATTCAGGTATCATTTATTCCCATATCTTCAACAATAATCTTACCTGGTTACTTTTTTGGATAATACTTTAGTTTTCTTATTTCGAGTGCTTTAAGTAGTTGTGATTTTATGAATTCAACCACTGCTAAAATATTTTTTTTCTACTAGAAAACTATCGTTTAGCGTAGTCAAATTTAAAACACAAAGAATAGAACTATTAATAAGTGAAATAACAAAAAACGGTATTTAAAAAATCATTTTAAGAACATTTATCAAATCGAAACTTATCGAGAGTTTAAAACACAAAACGCGTCGAAATTTCCCTCAGTTTCGCTGGGACATCGCAGCGTTCAGACGTGTGTTGTGTAGCTCGACGTCATTTTACCTCCCGCTCGCACGGTTGCTCCCTTTCCCTCGCGTAGATTCTTATGGAGAGGCGAACTGTATCATGAAAGTTGCTCTACTTGAATATTGCACTTATCGTTTAATAAGTAAACAACTATGGATAAAATATTTTTTGAATATTTTAAGAAATCCCTGTTTCGATAAAATAAAGTCTAATCTACGTTCGTCCGTATTTCACAGCATCATAACTTTAGTACCGTAAAGATAAAGACATGAAATTTGGCACAAAAATAGCATTAATTTGCCTACATATTACATTGTAAAAAAAATATGAAAAATTTGAAATTGTTTAAAATATTTTCAAAACAAAAGTGAGAAAAATAAAAAATATCCTAAAAATACAATATGGGTATCAAACTATAGACACTAAAAAGGTGGATGTAAAAATATATACTTTTACTATATTTACTGAAATGTTTTACGGTTTTGTGAAATCTTTAAAAAAACCACAAAAATGTGTATGTCCGAAACTGGGAGACCGAAAAATATGAAAAAAATGTCCATTATAGATCATAACTGACCAATAACCGGGAAAACTATAGTGATTTAAAAATATAAAAAAAAGTAAAATAAATAAAAAAATATATTTATAAAAATACAATATGGGTATCACATTGTACGTATTAAAAAGCTTATTGTAATAATATATAGTTTGGCTATATTTAATTGCATCTATTTCGAGAAATCCTTGAAAATCTATAAAAAAATGTATGTCCCCCCTCTTATCTCCAAAACTGGTAGACCGAAAAATATGAAAAAAATCATGGTATTATGCGTTTACGTAAGAATTACAGAAAAAATAAAGCGGTTGAGAAATTCACGAAAAAAAATGATAAAACTAAATTTATCATCCACAATACGGAACCCTAGGTTTTGACTAGAGTCTGACTCGTACTTGGCCGGTTTTTTTTCATGATGTTTGTGGTAGGCCGTTTATTTGGGCCTTTTTAATTTAGTTTTCGGAGCTTTTATTACTACCCTTAATTTTTATCATAAGTATCCGGTTATCCGGATAGTAAAAATCTGCGAATAATTGCATGTCCTAATTCACTTAGATTAAGTTATGTTAATGTGTGTTAATTCGAAAACCATTACGAGATTTAGGTTTAATAAGCCGTATTTTAGAAGTTGTCGTCTAAAAAACCCACTTTTACCCACGGGGATGGCGTGACACAAATTTTATACCAGCGCCGCTGTCGCCACTTTTTGGAATAACTAAAGCCGAAGCTACATCCTTTTTATTACTTTACTTACTTTTATTTAAAATATCTTAAAAAGCTATCGAAGTCACTAAAACCGACAGTCGAGATAATAACGTGCTAGACAATAATGCATCAAAACAAAAGAACGTACGCAGCTGCGGTTCTTATCATTAAAACATCACATTTCTAAAACAAAATTTTTTACCTTTTTTATTGCACCTTAGTCATAATCATGGACACAAAAACTGACAGACACTTATTTACCTTCAGAGTTTCTATTTTTGATATTATATTACTTAAAGACCTGATATTACAATATGTGTGTGAGTATTAGGAATATATAATTTTAAATGTTTTCATTGTTACAATTTGATTATTAATTTTCTTCATTTCCAAATTTTATAAAGGTATTTTTTATGTCAGGCATTAGTTAAATGAAAATCTTGATGAATAAAGAAATTTTCGGGCACAACTACACGCTTTTTAGGGCATGCAGGTTTCCTTAGAGCGATAGGACTCATCACGTTGAGATGTAATAATCGTCAAAGAAACGCGGGTGTACTTATAGGTACACGTATGGGTGGACTTATGACTTGCATCTCACAGTTCACACTCGGAACACCTCTTGACACCCCTTTGGTAAAAATCTGCAAATAATTGCATGACCTATAAAATGTATTGTCTAAATACTAATCACTCTTACTGCTACCAATAAGCCATCTATTCCAGGTAGATTTACTTTTGTTTATTTTGCTTTTGCAAATTCATTTTGTTTGTTCCGATAAACAAACCAAACTTTGTAAATTTCCGTTACTTGAATAATTAAAAATCTTCACATGTCAAATTTTAAGTAATCGTACACTCATTTAACGAAGTAGAGCAACATTCAGGTGCGGTCTCTAACATCTTAATGCAGCGGGGGGAGCGCCACTTCTAAAGCCTCAGGTAAGATGAAAGCGAAATGTTGCAAAGAGAGTCTGGGGCCTTAAGGAATTTCGGGCAAACCATGTAATTATTGAGTCGTTCATAAGGTTGTATTGTACGTTGAAGCACTTTCGTAATAAAAATCTTAAATTATTTTTATATCTTAAGATTTCTTATTTATTATCTTAGTTATCTGTATTTCTTTTTTTTTAACGAGAAACTTATAAATAACATAGATAAGGCACTTAATAACATAAAAAAAATTATAAATAATACTTAAAATAAACACTAACTACAAAGAATGTAAAATTAAAAATAGACTAAATTAAATAAAAAAATATTAATTAAATCGCTGCCGCAGGGCAGGGTCCCCAGCAGGCTGGTGGCGTTACCCTTTTGGATTTCGACTTGCGAGGCTAATCTGCTGTCCTAGATAGGATCACCACCACCACCACCGATCACCAGAAGCGTCGACCAGTTATCTTAATTTTTAACAATATTTTTTATTCAATTGACATAGATAAAATTATGTTAATGTGTGTTAATTCGAAAACCATTTCGCGATTTAGGAAGCCGTATTTTTGGAATTTTGGTCTAAAAAACCTCATGATGATGAATATTTTTACGAAAAAGCTGCAACTGCTATTTACCTTCGTGTGACGTCACTTGAGAAATGGCTGTTTAGAAATGTGTCCTTTGCTATCAAGATAAATTTATAATAATTTGCTTTCGACTGATATGACAGATGGATGACAGACTCAATGTTCTGTGATGACAGATGAGTAGACAGACAGAGACAGACCACTTTTTATAAGCAATCATCATCACAATTCGTACAATGTCTAAAATTCTTAAGTGACGTCATATCGGACAATTCTTTAAAAATTATGAAAAGATAACTGTTAATTTATATACCGAAATAATGAAAACTATGTCCTAAAATGGCGTATATTCTTTGAAAAATAAAATAAAATATATCTTTTAGAAATTAAGCTATGGGAATTGGTTCAGAATTATAAGTTATGCTATAAATTTCCAGAAGTTCATTAAACCTGTTTACGAAACATGATACACCCGTACAAGGAGCTTGAGTCGTGTTGTGTATAATGATGAGTCCTAAATAAACAAATCGGTTCTCGAAATCTTTAGGTCGTACTAGGGTACTTCAGGTATGACATTAAATAAGGTATCTCAACACTGTATAAAGTAGGTAAGTAACTTTTAATTAGATATTCATCGAAAATTATCCAAAGTCGCTCATTTCTCTCTCTTTTGAGATAGCAGATCATTATCTATTTTTCAATGCATGTGCTCGTAAAGGCCCACTTTTTATGCATCAAAACCGAACAGAAAGTCGATTATTTTGCCCTAGGGCTTTATTATTATTATTTTTTTTTTACAGTGGTTGGCTAACCTGCAGCCTTTTCTGTGTACCATAAATGTCATACTTTTTTTTCCACTGTTTAACGGCTCTGGATACAGTCCTTTTGAGCCAATTACAATTTAAAGTTCACAAAATTATATTTGTTTTATTTCCTCACACTATGCATTGAAAAACGTAGTATGATACACGGGCGTAAGAGCAATAAATTACTCGGTTACGTTTAAAACACTCGCTACGCTCGTGTTATAAATCGTCCTTGTAATTTATTCCTTTGCGCCCTTGTAGCATAAACTACTATTATTGAACGAGCGAGTGAAGCGAGTGAAGTTCTCGGGGTCTACTTGAACAATCCGGCGTTAGATGTATGAATGTTTGTCAGACTATAACACGAGCATCGTTAATCGGAACGTCATGAAATTTGGTACCAAATGTAGGCGAGTAAATAAGACAAAAATAATTTTTAACTTTGAATATGAGCCAAATCGGTCAAGATCGAATCGCGAGTTCACAGTTCGGGGCGAACTACTAGTTATATTGGATTTTGCTCTGTAGAACAATATATCTATGATATATCTAATATATCTGAACTAGCTATAGATCTGAACCGGGATTCGAACCCAAGACCTCTCGCTCGGGACCTGGATCTGGATAGCTCAGTGGTTAGAGCAATCGCCCGGTAAGCTAGTGGTCCCGGGTTCGAATCCCGGTTCAGAGCTCCTCACATCCACATTTACTTTTCTTTCTGCGTTTCTATACTGACTGCAATGATATAATGTTAATTTATATCTCCTTGCGATGGATAAATCGCCAAGTGTTCAAACATAGAAATTTATTTCTGTCATAGTTACGAATTTTTTTCTTTAAAAACACCGCAAAAAGTCGAGGGATATTTTGAAAATTTTAAATATTGGAATAATCATACTGGAAAGACTAGCTAAATATCAAGTACACAAAAATATTCCGGATCTAAGAAGTATACAGGAGAATAGAAGAGCTCGATTGAAATTTGTAGAATACTAGGTACCATATTGTAGAATACTACCATATTACCTAAATGTACGGACGTCAGCGTCACAGGTTACACAACTTTCTTCTTCGTCATTGCTTCAAATAGGGAGCTTGAACTGTAGGCGAGTGTACTTCACGATAGCATCTAAAACAATATTTGATAAATTATATGATTTGATGAAAGTGGGAGAAGCGAAAGAAAAGTTTCAGGATCGTGGCAAATGGAGAACTGCAGTCTCTGCCGGTAAATAAGCGTGAGTGTGTCTTTGTTTAAGATTAAACCTGACACTAGAATTGTGTTTCTGGAATAAAAATCTTCATTATTTAAGAATTATAATCGTACGTGTATAATTTATCAATGCTTATGGAAGTTGGTAAATATTTGTTTTAAAAATCTGCTCATAATAATAATAATAAATGTTTTTTGTAAATGTACAGTGGAGATCACATCAAGTTATAATACACTTTACAGCTTGATGTGATATCCACTGTACATCTACAAAAAACATTTATTATTATTATGAGCAGATTAAAAAAAAATATATATTTATTAACTTCCACAAGCATTGAAGATACTTTAGAAGATTAAAAGTCCTCATTGGTAACGAAGTTTTAAGTTTCTAAGTCAACTGGAAGTGCCCTATAGGTTTTCATGGTGAGTAAATTTGTATGAAATTTATTGTATAAAGGACAATAATTTTTTTCGCACTGAGAAAGTAGCCTGATGTTTTTACCATGGGGAAGTGGAGTTTAGGTATCAGTTTCAACTTGATATCTCACACGGGGCCCGAGCAAAAGGGTCTTGACAGACGGACAGACGGCCAACAAAGTGAACCTTTATAAGCATAGACTTAGAATACTTTTTTTTCTTAAACTAGACCTTAGAGCAACGCGGACCTGCCTACGGCAGGTCCGCGTTGCTCTAAGAACTAGACTGATAAAGGGCTCTTTGGCCGTATGGAATTCTAAACGTCAAATGTTGTAAAGTTACCCGCCCGGGCTCAGAGCAAAAAGCGGCAATATAAAAATTTTACAAAATATTTAAATGAAATAGTTAAAAACGGCAAATTCTAACATTGCATCGAAACGGTATCTTGTTCTGTACCGAAATGTCCGTACCATCACCTAAAAATTATGGGAAACACGGATAGGTAAATACGGATATGCTAAACAAAGTTTGACATTTTGATAAGTTTGATATTCATCCATTTAAAACTGCAAAAAATGGCATAAATAGAGTATTTAGTTGTAAATTACGATTGTTTCTTTTAGTGAAGTGCAATTTTTTTCAGAAACATTGCATTTTAAAGATTTTCTTACGTAAGAAAAGATTTTTTTGTGTTTATATTATACTACCCTTACTTCATAATTCTATCGAAAAAGACAACCTGCCGAAATATGAAATATATAAAAAATATATTATAGTTTCCAATGTTCCAAAAAACGTGTTCTGTTCGAGTCTTCCACCAAAAGAACAAAATTTGCAATTTGACACATAAGTGGTCGGTCACGATGTCAAGTCCGGTTTGTTTGATTTGGTGAACGTGTTAGTTTTTATGACGACCCCCTTTATCGATAGTTTGTTTTTAAAATATTTAGGGTACCGCAGTGTCACACACATTGATACTCGATTTTGGTAACATCGTGTTTCCTTGGCTTTATAAATCTATGAGTTACTACATTTATGTTATAAGTTAGAACCTAGTAAAAGTTCGAATACGATTCTTCTAAAGTATCAGTCAATAGAAATCCACCCCTCCAAATTAAAACTGTGATTATATCCTTCCATATTTACCTACGTATAGTGCAAAAATGGTAATTTCTTTCCTCTTATTCGCATTCGCACATTTGACGCATAGGTTGGTGTAATTATTATGGCCGGGAGGCCTCCGCGGAAGCAGGAAGTCCCTCAATGTCACCTCACAAGCCGTCTGAATCTCAGCCGTCATCCTCAATACTTAAGGGACGTGACTCTTGCATTGTTGTATGTTTACGAGTCCAAGACAATTAGACAAATGGCGAAGAATTTATTACTTTTTGGCAGAAGTGATTATTGATTAGCCATCCAAGATTGTCTTGGAAACGTAGTAGGAAAGTGATGGGCTTTTGAAATTAAAAAGAAAGACAAGTGCAAGAAAAAGTTGTGACCTGATTGTGCCATCTAATATATGTATACCAAATTTCGTTAGGAACAAAAAGAAACCTTATAGTCGTTACATACTATCAAAACAGCAAAATTAGTTACTTAATATAAGGAAGTTATAAATGGACATTTTTCAAATGTAGTAAATTTACACTATAAAAATAATTGGTTATTTTTATGGGAACAAAATGTAATGACCATCAAAACGAACTTTGATATCCCTCAAACATAGAGCCCTTAGAACTTCTACTAAAAATAATAGTGAACACAAAAATTAAGAAATCATAAATCTTTCAGCGCAGAAGAGAGTCTGTAGGTTCAAATAGAAGGTTAGGTACTTATGGCGAGTCACCATTTTTTGTCACAACCCAAATCGATTTGGCCATTTAATACATTAAAAATGGGTTTAAAATTTTGGTTTTCATTAACTAATTTTGGCAAAAAAATGATCTTTTGTATAATATATTTTAGATACTTTATCTGGTGGTCAGTCAACAAGCTGTTTATAACCGTCTTAAAAAAAGGAGGAGGTTCTCAATTCGACAGTATTTTTTTTGTGTTATACCTATGTTTTGTCTATATAAGGAATTAAAAGGGTTAAAAGTAAATTCCCTGGGGCTCTTCTATTTAAAAATAATAAAATGGAATTTATAATTTCGGTCTTGCTATCTGAATGCTCGTGATTTACGTAAAAACTACTTAACAAATTTGAATGTGGTCCTCACCTTTTTTTTCCTCTCCGTGATAATTCAAATTAAAGTTATTGCTTGAACTAGATTTACAAAAGAAGTCATGGGTCAAGGGTAAAGCTTTGGTGGTTTTTTTGCTTTAAGCTTAAATCGGTGTTCAGCGCAGACGCAATAGCGGGCACTGAGAAAACTGACAAATTTGAATCTTAAAAGCCCGGGACTGGGAACAAGTGAGGACGTAGCATCTAGTAATTTCCGTAGCTTTTTGTCAAATACTATGAGAAATATACGTAGATACAAAAACAAAATGTAAAGCGCGTATGTTGAGTAATAATAGGGTACTGGACAAGTTCAGTTAGGATTTTCCTAATTATGATAGAGATACGACTAAAATAGCAGATATTTTCCTCAAGAACAGACATGGACATCTAGTATAATTAATGTACGTGGTTTTGAACAATCAAACCTTAGATGGATTTAAAATTATATAAACCTTATCATTTGTTTAATGAATTAATTGATGATCTAGCCATAGGACCTAAAGAGAAGATTTGCTTTATGGCAAAAACCAATTGGTTGCTTAGCATTACAGATCTTTAAATACAATTTCAACTGTTCGTAATTCATTTTAAAGATAGACTTTGGACGCTTTGCGGCTTGGGGCTTGTGATTATCCGTTGTGATACTTCTACGTACATTATCAGAATGGCGGCATGATAGCATCCGCGTCAACCTAAATAATAAAAAAACCGATTAGCAAAACTTCATAATGAAATATAAGCTAAGTCTATTTCTAGGGCAGCTGGAAAATCGGTCAGTGACCTTTGCGCGTTTTGTACTAGATGGATCCCGTACCACGAAACGCAATAATTTGCGTCAATCAATAAAAATTGTATGGCAATATTAACGTATCGCTTTCTTTTAACCCGTACAGTTCTTCCAGCTGCCCTAGACATACACCAAAAAATCTCGTTTTCATTATCAACATCTGTTTTTATTTGCTTGGGTAAAACTCCATCACAAAAAGCGTTGACTGTCAATATAATCGACTTGATCGTTAACAGTTACAGGTAGCTATCTGATGAATCACTGGTCTCTTTGTACACTATTACATTGTGCAGGTGACCTCGACCACGGTTGTCATCAAATCATGATGTTTTAGCCAACACCAAGCCGAAATTGATTAAAATTGAATTTCATAAGATAATGCCAAAATTTGCATTACAAACAGTCACTATAATAGTGTAATTTGGCGAAAAGTCTGTTAACATCGTGCGCAATGGACGGGTTCTGTTTGTGTAAATGTAATGCACTTTAATATTTGATGTCATCAAAAATTCCCCATTTCCACAGTATGAAGACCATAGAGAAATAATACCACCACCAATAGCCACCAAATCAATAGGAATCATAAGTACTTGGCTTATTAAAATATACCCGTTAATGATGTCCTTGTACACCTTAAAAAAATATGCTCGCTAATGATATCTAAGTAGATGAATTTTGTAAGCATGCCAATTTTGCCTTAGGCTGCCCCACTTATTTTGAGTAACGTCTGCAGACTCGGGTTTATGTTTCAACGGAGCCCTAATAAAATGTAGGTAAATGACGTTAGGTAAGATAGATCAAAGTTCCAATGTCGCAGAGTGAAACTGCTGGCCTCAGCTCGGAGCGGGGAGCCGTTACGGTCCAGTGGGCGCGGGCGGCGCAGCGCAGGTGAGCGGGCTACTGAGCGGAACATTGCTGCCGACACAGATGTTAGGTTTGCTGACTTTCCGTTTAGGGAATACTTTTTGATGGGTGTAAAAATGCCACGCCTCGTTTTTGGAAAGGATTAATTGGAAATTTTGGATAGAAATTAAAATAGTAAAAGCTATAGGAGATGACCTGGATAAAAAGTTAGGAAAGTTATCTTAAAGAAGAAAATTGCCACCATTGTACGAAAATCAGCTATTCTAGAGATAAGAATTGTGATATTATAAAGCTGTGTTATTATCGCTATGCTTGTTATCATTGTTATCATTTGGGATAGATAAGGGTCTGATTGGAGTCATATGGTTTAGTATTGTTCGTATCTGATCTAGAGTACACGTTAATACTAAAACTAAAATTAAGGTTTCAATTACACAGTCGTGGTGGTTAAAAGAGCAAGGATGCAAGTGCCTGAAAAAATATAAATACTCAATTTCCAATCCTCGTTTAAAAACTCTGTTTTCAAAATAAAACCCCAGTGCAGTATACTCATAGTTATAGAAAATCGAGACGAGTTTCCTAACATACGAAGTGTTAGTCGTGTGGGTATCAATTTATCACAAATAATGATAAGTGTTTGTTGACAAGCCTGCCCCCAGCACTTGCCTCGATGTGGGTCAGCCGGTGATGTTCATTTTGATCCTTATCGTTGTATAAAACACGTAACATACCTACGGGTACTCATATAATGGGACGTAATGACTGTAAAATAGTATCTGGCATGGACTTTTAGGTGACTTTAAAAGTTGTAGGCTCAGGTATTATATTAGATATACCTTAGCTTTGAATTGTGTGTGACTAAATCATAAAGGGGTGAGATTCAGTTTTAAAATAACCGGTCACGTACTAGTGCAATCCAGGCGCCCAGGGTTCTGTAAAGATATATAAAAGTTTTTTCAATGCATGTGCTCGTAAAGGCCCACTTTTTATGCATCAGAACCGAACAGAAAGTCGATTATTTTGCCCTAGGGCTTTATTATTATTATTTTTTTAATTCGTTTGCAATGGTTGGCTAACCTGCAGATTTTCCTGTGTACCATAGATGTTATAATTTTTTTTTCACTGTTTAACGGCTCTGGATACAATCCTTTTGAGCCAATTATAATTTAAAGTTCACAAGATTATATTTGTTTTCATTTCCTCACACTATGCATTGAAAAACGTAGTATGATACACGGGCGTAAAAGCAATAAATTACTCGGTTACGTTTAAAACACTCGCTACGCTCGTGTTTTAAATCGTCCTCGTAATTTATTCCTTTGCGCCCTTGTAGCATAAACTACTAAAAAATATATCGATGTAATTTGCAGTTAGCGCCATCTACATTAGAGTTTTAAAAGCATATAAGTACCTAATATTTTTTAAATTTATTATTTTATTAAATATTTCCTTCCTGCTTTCTTTTTCTTGTAGATTTTGTAATATCCTATTAGCTTGATTTTTTAAATAATTTTCTGTTTACTAGATTTGGAGATCAGACACCCACGTAAATTTTTCTAGATTTTCGAATATTTATCGAAATCTATCAAAGTAACTATTAATTTTTATCATCAGCTTTTTATACCTATATCTTATGTAATCGATACTTATTACAGTTATGCTTTATACCACATTTAGGAGAAGTAAATGTCATTTTGTACCAAATTACAAGATTCTAGATCAAGTGGATCAAAAGCTATGACTCTATGACCTACATATGGAAAGACTGAAGGACGGACAACAAAGTGTTACCATAATGGTTAATTTTTTACCAGTTCAGTACAGAACCAAAATTTTCATTTTATTTTATTGTTATATTACAATCATATGCTGTCTGTAAGATATTAAATGAGTCAGCGTATGACGTGTCTCATGAGATTTGACCTTTGTAGTCTCATGTATTTACATAAGTCACGATATTTTTAAACTAGATAATAAACATTAAAATCAATAAACTAATATGTTATTTGTTTGTTTCAGATGCGGTAGCGACATATCAAAAGAGATCAATACATATCGATGATTGGATCAATATTTTAATATTAAGAAAGAAATCAAAGACTTAATGGGAATCCGTCCATTAGACTAACAATTATATTTTTATACGAATTATAGACTAGATAGATGAGATTAAAGATGACGAGGATATCACACAGCACGGCTAGCATGAGCGTGAGAAGTGGGTGGAGATTGCTGATGGGTGGAGGGATGTTGCTGCTGATGGTGGCCAGGAGTAGCACCGCGCCGACACTCAGTGGGGGCACTGATAGAGCAATGGTGAGTGTACATAGAAAATTATAAAATGGAACTTGCAAATTATTGGCACGAGTCGTCTTAGTTAATATTTATATTTGCAAATTGATAGAGTACAACGAATATTTCTGAGAAATCTTGTGATAATGATAACGTCATTGTGAGCCACTAAAGTGTTTGCCCTGATAACAAACCTTCTTACGATAAAATCCCACCTTAATCGCCTAGCCCGCTCAATGAAAGGTTTTATCATTGAAATACAGTAATATCGGAAATGACTCGTTAACACTCCATCTAGGACGGCTGGCTGAGTCAATATTTCTTGGAAGCGTACACCTTATTTGCAGCATATACAATAAATCCGGAGGTTGTATGTCACCTGTGGGTAGTAACTCTAGTGGAGTATCGTTCATTCATAACCGCGATAATATGCGGCTAAGATAGAGAGAGGTGGCTTTTTGAAGACTCCGGCGCAATCGTGTTGTCTTCCAAAATCTTCTGGTTTATTACGTGAGCCAATGAGTCAGACTTTATTGAACATATGTGTACGGTACAAGGATATTGGTCATTAGGTTTCAATTGGTGTGCGTCATTTTGTGTATAGTAAAACACTAATACGGCGTGAGTCAAAGAAATGGAAAACTAATTTAAGTGAATTAAGGCGATATGCGAAAAAAATACGGGTGATTCTTTTCTGTGTATTTCATGAGATACACGGAAAACTTTAATAAATTTCTGGTATATGCATTTTGACTATATAATCTAGGGTTTTGAAATTGGAAAACATGTTTGGATAAATAGAAATAATTGTTGAAATGAGGTCTTTCAAACACACTTTTTCTCCTCGTTTGACAAATAGGAACCATATACATAACTCAAACATATTTTATTAGGTGTGTTTCAACAATATCTAGAGATTTCATATTTGAAATTTTGCTAGCTATTTTAGTTTTTTTAATAAAAAATATAAAGCCAACTTTTTTCCCTTTTGCCCTGAATCCGCCCCTCTCGCACTGCGCGATTTTTCGCTTGGAGTGACAGTGACAACAATAAAATTCGCATAGCCTTTTAAGATAGAGTTCATCGGAACATTCAAAAATAGTTTTCTAAAGTAATTGCCAAAATATGGTTACATTTGATCGCCCATTTAGCCGATCGGCACGAAGATGTTCCAAACATTTGCAAATTTTTGTTTTCATAGAAATTACGTAACTGGTGTATGCATTATCTTCCTTTGTATAACAGTTGGTCAACTGACTAACAAGTCATTATGATGTCTAATACGTAGAGCCACGAGAGAAATGGCGACCGAGATAACAGAAAAGAAAAGAAAGTGGAAAGTTATGCAATTTTTGCGACGACGACTTTGAAACCAGTTGTGAAGTATTTATAACGAAACTTATTTTATAGTGACAAGTTAGTGAAACAAAAACAAAGGTTGTCATGTCAATAAAAGATAAGTTTAATGATCAGTATTTATGGTTCTTTATTGTCATTACAATTTTTGGGGTTCCATGCAACCAAAGGGTGCCAAACTCGACCCTCTATTACTTAAGCCCGGCTGTCTGTCTGTCCGTCCGTCCGTCCGTCTGTCACAGGGATCTAATACAGTTTTATTATTGTCACAGAATACGTGTTACTCTATATCTATCTACTCTATCACGGCAAATCTCTATACAAAAAAAACCTCGAAAAAGTATCGTTTTTTCAACGTTATCAGGTTCCCCGTTCTGCGGTGGGAATTGTTCGAACCAGCAGCGACAAAAAACGTATGCTAAGCGTGCTCTGATTCTGGCTATTGTTACCGTTACTTTGTATCATATAGTGATGAATCACCAGAAGCTAAGATGTCGCGGACAGTTCCGAATCGCTGCAATTCTAACTATACGGATCTGGAGAATATCCGACTCATGACTCACGTGGAACCAGTCTGATCACGGCAAGTTCTAGGTCGTGGAGTGCGATGATGAATACATTGTTAGTATGAGCGTGCGAGAAGTCACAAATACTCATATTTATGTTACTTACATGCAACAAAGTCATCTGTGGTCAATGCCCTAAAAAGTTTTGTCGTTCAGGTATTTAACGGGTTTCGGTAATGAAAGAATTGTATAAAATTATTAACGGAGGCCTCACAGAGCGTTGCTCATGAGACTCGTTTCCCTCGATCACTTGGAATTTCCTAAAATTCTTTTTTAGCGGATTACTACGTCATATAACAAATTGAATGTCCAAATTTCTTGTTTCTAGCCCCGCCATTTGGTCTAGGGCGTTGATAGATCGGGTATTCTTGTATATATAATAAAGCCGATTCTGAAGGCTTTAATTTTAGTTTTAGTGCTGTCAAAGCTGAAAATTCAACATATTAATTTAGCTTCTAACCATAACAATTAAGGACTATTTTGCATTGAAGAAAACTTAGTTTTGACAGCAATAAAGCTTTAATCGGCTTTAGTAGATGTTTAAATTATTAGTACCTGTACTACAGTAGGTACTACTGCATATTGTTACAATAAATTTACGTTTGTCAGTTCATTTATTTATTCTAAAAGTCAGTTTGTCAGTATCTTCAACAATAATCGTAATAATTGGAAACCTTTCAGCTGTACTTGAGCTATGTATAGCTGACATTCGTGTCAAGGTTTAATCAAACATGGTTCAACCCTTCGCCTTTGAGCTTTTACTTTGCGAGCCCGAGTTAAAAGCCATTGATTGTACCAAAATAATAATAATTCATTTTGATAATGAAAAAGTTCGGGGTCATCAAAGTTACCTTAAAAGTTACATCAAAGTTAATCACCAAGATAATTTAATGCACTTTTTTGCAGAGGTAAAAAAAACAAACAAGCATACAAATACTATTTATCGTGGACCTTAATAAAATACACATAAACGTTACAAGTTATCTTTATCTTTATCTTTATCTTTAAGTGTAAAAGGCGGTTATTTGTTTCGATTCGGTTAACGGGTTTTAACTTATTTGACAGGACTAAACTTAATTTAAGCATTCTGTCTTTTTCTTTTCGTATTGTAAAGACAAAGACAGGACGCTCAAAATAAGGTTAGTCCTGTCAAATAAGTTAAGTTGTGTTGCGCCGAATCGATACCATTGGCGAACTTATCGCATAAAGCGGTTTCTTCCAGATAACCTTTGGTTGGACATTTTGTAAGGGAAAAACGCGAAGACGGTAAAACAAACTACACAAAATAAATCATATACACAAATACTGTGAAATATTGGCACAATAACTAGAAAAAAAATCGAGAACTCGTGAAAAAAAATCAGCCTTTTGTATAGATTAGATGTAGCTTTTATATAGAATAGCTGATTTTTTTAGCGATTTGAGGATTGGTCCCATAGTATAAGATTCCATAGTAGAAGAGCTATTACAGGTAATTGAAGGAAAAAAATTGTATTTACAGCAGTTGTGGTTTAAGAAAATAAATAAATAAACAACAATAGTTTGTACAGGTATGTTATCTCCTGAGATAACATAAAGATGATTACTGCAGGATGTCAACCGGTTACTAAGAGGTATGATTATCGAAGCCATGCGATTTGATACACATTTAATTACTATCGGTTGACAGGTGAGGTGTCGATGAGGGCAGCGCGGAAAAACCATTAATCCTTCGGAAATTACTCAACTTACGTGAAGAAAACATGGGTTCCCTAACCATAATTGGTTTAATTGATCTAGTGGTTGGTTTATATAATTTAATTTATTATAAGACAATCAAGTCATAGGTACAGGTTATTTATAGGTATAAACACTCATTTTCTTAAATATTTTCCACCATAAATCGTGTAGGATTACGGAAATAGAAGGTATAATGTATATGTCAGATAAAATAAGTATTGAAATGCAGAAATCGTTACTAGGATACGAATCGTTAGTTCTGGGGGGCAATTCCGAGTTTGAATTAGCCTCGACCTGTTTTATCTGTTGAACTCTATATACTTTTAGCTCGAGTTTTAGAAGTCTCGCTTCGACTGTTTCTCCGGAATAGCTCCCCTGAGTACGGACTGCGTCGCACATTGATAAAGTCACGAAACGTGGCATCCCACGGAGCAAGTTTCGTACACATAATTTTATAGGTCTATTTATACTGCACATGTCAGTAAAAATCTTAATCATCACGGACGAGGAATTTCCTGTTCTTTTACTGTTAGCATACCCTTATATAGAGGGTCATTCTCCTGTCTCTGATCCTCGTACTTACAACGGTGTCGAACAATGGCCATCAGAAAGCGGCAAGAACCTCTCATTCTTTGTTTTCATCACTCCACCTGCCTTTATTAATGTGATATAAAAATTCGAGGCGTGTCCTCTCGTCGGACATTTTGCGTAAAATTTCCTCCAGCGAGGTTCGCGTTAGGACAGAACAATGAACTCGACACGATGACTCCTCGGTTTGAAACTTTACTATCTTTGCAAGAGCAAGGATATGTTAAAACATTTCCTGGGCGTCAACAACGATACTCAGGCTGTGGAAAGGCTTTAACATTCAGCATGAAAACATCGGAACCTATACGTATACCTATGCGAAAAAAATACGGGTGTTTCTATTCTGTGTATTTCATGAAATACACGGAAAATTATAATAAATTTCTGGTATATGCATTTTGACTATATAATCTAGGGTTTTGAAATTGGAAAACATGATTGGATAAATTTTCCTCGATAGAAATAATTGTTGAAATGAGGTCTTCAAACACATTATATCTCCTCGTTTGACGAATAGGAACCATATACAGAACTCAAAATATTTTATTAGGTGTGTTTTAACAATATCTAGAGATTTCATATTTGAAAGTTTGCTAGCTATTTTGGTTTTTTTAATAAAAATATAAAACCAACTTTTTTCCCTTTTGCCCTGAATCCGCCCCTCTCGCACTGCGCGATTTTTCGCTTGGAGTGACAGTGACAAAAATAAAATTCGCATAGCCTCTTAGGTCGGTCGAGGCGACAATATGTTCCTAGTCTTGCAAGGAAAGATAGGCAATCCGAAAAAATATATGGCTATGTGTATTTGTGGCTATGTTAAATTTAAATAAAATGTTTGGCACAGCTATTGTGAGTCTGTGAGTAATCGAACTTTACTGTGTTTTAATTGATGAACGAAAAAACAGAATGTGAATAAATCGAGTACTACAGCTCGAGCAATTTTGAGATGGAATCCATCACCAAAAACAGGGCTTTTGTATGCAAAATTTAAATCGAGGAGGCGCTATTATAAACCTGATATTTTACGATGTCAGAATAAAATTCGGCATGAAAAGCAAATTGCATCATGTTCAGGATGGGTTTCAGGGTTCCTATACATAATTGCAAAGCTTCAGATTTTTTGAGTTGTCGGGTTTCCTGTCTTCCCTTTTTCAATACATACTTTTGTATAATAATAATAATTCATTTATTTCGGCCAACAAATAGCTATATAACACACACAGTATCTACAATAATGTTAGTAATAAAAATAAATCTAAAATTGAAAACTGCTTAACCTATTGTTAGTAACATAAACCTATAGACTGACTCATTCCACTAAAATGGCTAAAATCAGTAAATAAATAAACTGTCAGATTATCTATCCTTTCAATGCACATCGTGTTAAATTTTCAAACTTCACTTACCTCTTATATACTATATAGCACCAATTCAACGCTGTTGAACTATGTAAATTAGGTAATCTCTATTAGTTTTTAGGGTTCCGTACCCAAAGAGTGACCAACGGGACCCTATTACTAAGACTCCGCTGTCCGTCTGTCTGTCCGTCTGTCACCAGGCTGTACCTCATGAACCATGATAGTTAGAAAGTTGAAATTTATATGTATTTCTGTTGCTGCTATAACAACAAATACAAAAAAAAACAGAATAAAATAAATATTTAATGGGGCTCCCATACACAACAGACATGTTTTTTTCGCCGTTTTTATAGATAATGGTACGGAAACCTTTGTGCGCGAGTCCAACTCGCACTTGGCTGGTTTTTTATAATATAATTGCGGGCAAATCAAGGTCTTGACGACTTACAAAAGCTAGTGACACTTATATCCGTACAAACAGCGCGTGATGCCATTTCTCTCTTCATGTGGCGCAGACGTAACTGTCACTCGCCTATCGACCTCTTGTTTGTCACTGTTCTGAGGTAGCGCATATATGAGATATATCTCGCGATCAGAACGTATCTCGATGAAGATAAACGTGATGAAGAATAAAGTGTTTTAGCGACGGAGTCACTGCCCGACAGTCTGACCTCAGTCACGAGACGGGGTCCTGGGAAACATATTTTAGGGTATTAAGTTAAACAGTTCCCGCGACAGATGTTACGAGAAGAGTTACGCGAGTGAATAAATATTTCTATGCTTTATCTGTGACTCTTACTTTCCGTGCATTTGTCGATGCAAAAAAATATAAACCGGAAAAAAAATAACCAAGATCTTTGATGATGTACGCGTCTTGAGGAAAACACCGTTTCAAAATAAAGCGAATGTGTGACTTTAGATCGTTTAATGTACAAATCGACAGAACACGTACATTACGAGGTACTTGCTTGAGAGACTTTTATCACAGGAGAAAAGAGGTCTGAGATTACAGCATTTCCGGACGGAGAGTTTTTGGGACAACTATTTTAAGTGTGACACACATACGGTAATCGGCAAGACGCACGACTTTTGTCGATATCGCCGGACAATAGTGGAGCAAAGACAAAAAGCGACCGGGTCACTTCGATAATACCGCTCCCTTATAACGGCTTCTGCTTTTTTTGGGTTCCATCTAACATGAAAACTCATAATTACTATGATACCGGATAAACTAAAAAAAACGGCAGCGGCTAAGGGAAATTAGAGGCGCAGGTATGCAGCCCTCAGATCGGACTGCGTATTTGTGCCTTTTGGTGTCGAGAACCTCGAGTCGTGGGGTCCAGACCAGATGCTAAGCTCTTTTTTAAAGAGTTATCTGCACGGCTGATCAACGCTTGTGGGGACCCGAAAGCTGGCGCGTATCTTGGCCAGAGAATCAGTCTGGGCATTTAAAGAGGAAACGCTGCCAGCCTTCTTGGTCTACTTCCACATGACGGTGGCGATCTAGATTGGATTTTTTATTTAGTTTAGTTTATTTCTATTAGATATAGGTTTTATAGGGGTTTTAGGGAAGTTTTATTTTATAGGTAGGTTTTTAATGTTATTTAAATAGTATTTTGTTTTAATAAAAACATTTTAATTAAAAAAAATACGATATTGTTATAATTTAGAAATCTAAATCTTTGCAAGAAGCTTAGTCTCTTGATTTTTAATTTTGTTTGTACCGTTTAATTTAACTTTTAACAACTTTATAATTTTTAGCTCGAAATCCATTATTATATTATATATCAATAGTGAAAATCACCTTTAGCTGTAATGTTACTGTTTTTGTGTCATGTATATCTTTCAAGATAAAAAAAATATATAAACACTAAACAAGAAAAAAATATACGAAACCCCTTACATTTTTGTACGCAATGTAGGTACATATGTATCTATTATGTATCTTGCTTACATGATAGACTGTATTTGATGCGGTCACAGATACATATCGACGGTTAAGTACCAAATACTGCTATCTTCCATTTTATAGATTTTGATGTTTTAGTGGGAACCCATTTAGCAGGAATTGCTTCTTAAGTTGGCATTTAAAATGCTCTTTAGCATTAAAATTGTTATATATTTTTGAATAATATTACTATTATATCTCATTTGATTTTATCCAAATAAAAACACTAATCGTTTTTTTATCTCCCGTAAAATTTACTTTTTGTAGATAGCAGTATTTTGTTCTTAACACTCGATATAACATATTACAGCAGTCAAAAAATACCTGTAATCGGCGATCACCAAAATTATTCTATAATATTAGGGATATTTTTTAAATTAGATGTAGATAGACTATGAATAGTTAATAATTCAGAAAATATACGAGGTGTTAATTTGATAAAATTTTTCCTTCAAACTGGGTGTTCTACCCATTAATATGAACAACTTTTACTACGGGGAGAATCCTGAAATTGCGAAAACAAAATCTGCTGTTCAATAGAAAAGTTAAATAGCTACTCGACCAAAATGTTTGAAACAACTAATTTTCTTTTTGCGATTTCAGGTTTGGCCCCATAGCAAAAGTTGTTCATATTAATGGTTAGAACACCCCGTTTTAAGGAAAAAGTTTATCATCTTAACACTCTGTATAGGTTTCCCTGCTGTTTCAAAAGTGTTTTGACAAAATAGTCCAGTAAGTGAACGATTTGAAGTAGAATTATAGATACACTAGTAATTATGACTTCGAAATAATAGTTTTTTCATATTATTGACACTCCCCCACTTTGAAATGAAATGAAATACCTAGGTATATTTATTTGAAATATGAAATATTATAAAAAATATATATATATAATTAGCCAAAATCATGCCAAAATAATTGGACTCCTGTTCTTACTAATATTGTTCTTAGCCATGGTATAATTATACAGGAACCTTTTTATGTAGTTTTGTATAATATATACATAATAAAATTGTGACAATTTGTGACTGATGCCGGACCCAGGATAGGGCCCGAAATATATTTCACATTAACTTTCATGATATAAATAAAAACTAAATTCAAAGACAAATTAGTCGATTAACAAAGTTTATTTAGGGTTCTTTTTTATGTAATAGTTATCAGAGATTCTTTTTAATTTTAATATATCCGTTAGCTAACTGATATATTCCCAATTTTCATCCAGTATACATTTAATTAAACTTACTCCATACAAACATTCTTAGATTGGCTGGACAAAAAGTCGTTTAATATAAATATTGTAACGCGTCAGTACAATGACAACTTGTGGTCAGAATATAAATGGGCAAAGTACGTTGTTGTCAGGCAGAACTTCTCTTGTCAAGATCGTACGTCTTAGAATTAGTCATATCGGGACTTAGTCATTTATATACGTTATTAAATGTACTAAAACGACTATTAACATAGCAGACTCAATAACTGTGTTTAATCATCAATATAAACAAAAACTTTTTTTTATCTATACTGAACTAATCATCAGATTGGAGTGACTGCTACCGGAAACTAAAAGTAATTTTGGGTTATCCCCATGGAAGACATCGTTTATCGTTTATACTGATGATTGATGATTTTATACTGTTACTGTAATAACCTGATAGTAACTGCAAACAGGAAGACCGACCTCTATAGATATACTGCATCGTCAAATTATTTAGAAATTTTAAAGACTAAAGTGTTTATGCGGGTAAAAGAAAAATACTTCGGTCGTCACCTGCATCTCATCACTGCGCCTCGCCATACTTGCCAGTTTCCCGTAGACCACGAGACATGCAACTGTCTCGAAACGTCGGGATTTTCCCTTTTCGTAAAAAAGGTAAAAATTGATCGCGGTAGACCCGATTATATATATTATAATATTTAGAAGGAACCTTCTGAATCTCAAGTAGAGGTATAAATTGACCTTGGGAATAGAAATAGCAAACGTTCCCAACTCTCACTAAAACAGGAAATAGTGTGTAAGTGAGAGGTGGATAGAATAGTCGCCATTTCTATTCACAAGGTCTATTGATTCGGGTTATAGTGACCATGTTTGGCAGCACGCGAAAAGTTCGTAAAGTCGGGGCTGGTGGCACGCAATATTAGAAATAAACTAGCGAGCACATGGCTTATGGATTACCACCCTAGTATTATAGGTCTTTTTAGAATTAATATAAAAGATTGTCTACCTACTTTATTACTTAACTACAAATAAATATATGTAAAAAAAAACTACGACTGCCATAATTTCAAAATTAACTTAGTAAAGACACCCAGTGCAGTCAGGGGACAGCTTTACATTGGATACGTGTTGTTTTGTATGTTCCCCGATTGCAAAGGGTGTCGTTACTAAGTTCATTTTGAAATTATGGCAGTCGTGTTTTTTAAATTTTTTATTATTTATTTTTATTTAATACTTTTATACCCAGTGCCAATCTGGGTGGTATAGATATTGTCCTCATTCATCCAAATTGGTTAAAGCGTTCAAAAGATATGATAGAATAAAGAAAAATACATATATGAACCCTAAAAACAATACACTCCTTTTTTTGGGGGCAGTCGTGTAACAATAAAAGCTGTCATTCGCCAGAGCCAGTTGTCTTAACCACGAGCAGATATGGGGTACGGTCATCAGATCACAAAAAAACTATTATTCTTCACTATAAACACCAACGATTCGGTCATGACCCTCAACAAACGTCAAAAATCGTTGGAAAAAATTGGCTGTCAAACGTGATTATGCAGCTAACTTCAGGCCACTATAAACCACCATGGTATGTACTATGGTGGTTGGTTTATTTGGTTTATTCTGCTTATTTACATAACCGACTTAACCACGATAGCTGAGTGTGTTTATTTTGTTTAATCTGGTGACCAAACCCATGCTTGACTTGTAACTTAATCATTAAAGTAAAATTCACATATTTTGTAGAATGATTGTAATTTAAAATATGTCAGGTAATTGTAACAGGAAAAATTTGTCAGTTAATATGTCTTCTAGTAGGATAACGACAAGTAATTAATAATAACAACAAGACGATCATTGTTGAGAGTTTACTACGCCGTAGAACTGTACAGTGGAGATCACATGAAGCTATACACTTGCAGTACTACATTAGCCCCTGTAGTAAAGTATATGAGATAGGTACAAAGTCCAATGTGTATAGCTTGATGTGATCTCCACTGTACCTAAAAGAGGAAACATTAATTAACTTTAAGGGCGCTACTTCAGTCGAATGATGTATTTACCAAGTATTATGCCGATTTTTCTCAATCTTCCCCTCCTTCTTCAAAGACATGTAATTTTTATAACTTGAGACCCGCTTTTATTGTCCTGCCTACGATCGCTCATACTGCAGGATATATTTATATATTTAAGTACCTCTACCTTGCCAGTGTCTCTTGCCAGGATTTACTTGCAATATTTAGCAAGGTACTGCAAACATTCTGTGTGATCCTATACTGGGTGTTAAGATGAAGTTGCGGAAGCCGGAAACTGGCGATAGTATTCGTCCATACGAACAACTTTTACTATGGAGCCAACCCTCGAATCACGAAAAAAAAAATCTGCTGTTCCATGAAAAAATTACATAGCTATCCGACCAACATGTATGAAGCAATAGATTATATTTTTCAATTTCTCAATTTTTTTTTCACGGATAGTTATATCGACGTGTACTATAGCCAGTTTTTGGCTTCCGTAACTTCATCTTAACACCATATTATCTTATATGGTGGATAGTTCTGAAGTAACAATAAAATTAATTATCTCATAAATTCGACTGATATTTTAGATGGTTAAGGCGCTACGGAAATAAATCGACACTTTTAGAACTTGCATATCTACTTCAGTAAGGAATGTATTATTTTGATAAAATAGTATATTATTTTTGGAATCTGTTTGTAGGGATCTGCTAAAACAGAAACGCGATTGGAGAAATTCGGCTGGATACAAATATTTATTGAAATGAGGTGTTTTTCGACACCAATTCCCCTGGTTTGACAATTTGGAATGACATATGGACTGCGATTATTTTTTAAAAGATGAGTTTTAACAGTATTTAGGACCCGAAATTTTAATTACAACTTTAAAACATTTTATATTCATAAAAAACCGACTTTTTGCAACTTTTCCTCGAATTCACCCCTCTCGCACTGAGAGTTTTTTCGCATATGAGGTAACAGGGACGCTAAAACATTTACATATCGCCTTAATCACATGGTCGTGCATGAGCATCGAACTGAATGGAACCCTGCTTGTCATGCGGTAATCGGTGGAGCGTGCAATGCACGTCACGCACGCAGGAAGCATACTGTGACCTTCGGTTACTACGGTCGTTTCGGACATCAACTATGTCACATCTGTGCTGATCGTTGGTCAAACAAATCACTGACTTCTCTGATCGAGAAGTCTTCTCTGGTCTTCTCTTACGGTTGGGAACCGTAGAAAGACAATATTAGAAAAAGCTAGCGCGAGGATGTTTAGTTCTTTCTTCCTTTCTTTACATGCATGAAGGCACTTTTATACTTCAACTAAAATATAAAAATAATTGAATTGTGCAGGAAGAGAACGAGGAATGTCACATTTTTTCAATTTTTTCAATGGCAACACATATATTGTCTATGGCCGTCTAAAAACCGGTCAAGTGCGAGTCGGACGCACGAAGGGTTCCGTGCAAAAAAAACGGTAAAAATAACATGTCTGTTGTATGGGAGCCCCCTTAAATATTTATATTATTCTGTGTTTTAGTATTTGTTGTTATAGCGGCAACAGAAATACATCATCTGTGAAAATTTCAACTGTCTAACTATCACGGTTCATCAAATACAGCCTGGTGACAGACGGACAGACAGACGGACAGACAGACAGACAGCGGAGTCTTAGTAATAGGGTCCCGTTGGTTACCCTTTGGGTACGGAACCCTAAAAACTAGAAATACAACAAGGGGTATCACACAAAAGTACGCTTGTCGATTAGCTTGAATACTCGTATTAAACAACCGGGAAGACGTTTTGCGATTGGCCTAAATGACTAAAAATGTAATTCTTTCAAACTAAAAAAAAACAGTTTTCGCGAATTGGCTTAGGTTAAATTATGTTAAGGTGTGTTAATTTGAAAACTATTTCGAGATTTAGGTTTTTAATAAGCCGTATTTTAGAACTTGTGGTCTAAAAAACATCATTATGATGAATATTTTTACGAAAAAGCAGCAATTCCATTTGCCTTCATGTGACGTCACTTGAGAAATGGCTGTTCAGAAATGTGTCCTTTGCTATCAAGATAAATTTATAATAATTTGCTTCCGACTAAGTTAACAGCCGGATGACAGATGAGTAGACAGACAGAGATAGACCACTTTTTATAAGCAATCACACATCACAATCAGTAGAAATGTCTAAAACTCTCAAGTGACGTCATACCGGGCAATTGAAAAAAAAATCATAACAATGTAACCATAATAATGAAAACGATGTCCAAAAATGAGGTGAATTCTATGAAAAAACAAATAAAAAAAAAACCTTTTAGAAATTAAGCTATGATAATTGTACTCAGATGGACATTCCTTGTTCTTTGCCCACACAGGCTAAGCCAATGACGACCATTACGTGCACGAACTAAACGTCATTGAAAGTTTGAGGTCTGGAGTGTTGACATTTCAGTAGAAAAACAACTGCAGAATATGTGTCGTGTCGATAACAATTATTAAATGTATTGTATATGCATTTGAAAAATTACAGTCAATTAGGATTAAAGCAACATACATGGGGTCCGACAACATACATGTTTACCTTTTGTTAAGATTTTCGGGTTTTTCCGAACCGCCACTTCATGCCAAATTTGTACGTTATTTATTTATTTATGATAGGAAAACAAACAGCCTTAAATCGAATCTAAACATAACATGGTAATGCAAATTAGCCTATAGTTTTCACAATTGAATAGTCGATTTGTGAACTGCCTAGTAAATAAGAAAACGTTATGCCGAAAGATAGACGGTCTGACACTATAATAATAAGTTTCCATTTAAAACGGTACCCCAAAAATTATATTGAGTTCACATCGTTTACACCTATACATTATATAGATTATAGACATATACAGATTACATAAATGTCACCAATAACCTGATGAAGACCTATTTTCAATTAGGTACATTTATTTTGTAAATCGATTCACCGAAGAGTTTGAAACTTGACAAGCAATCAATGGATCAGTGTCGCATCATCAGTGGAGACAAGTCACGACTACTATGTAAGTCCACGTGCTAAACGTGATGGACAAAGGGCTGACTTGATCCGTAAGAAAAAAACATTTTTCACATTCTATAGCAGAAAAGTGGCTATGTACACGCGATATCTATTTTAATCTTTTGACAATCGCGACGTAATTGTAACTAACTAGGTATACAATTACGTGTTGCGTGTGCCAGTGAGTCCTGCGCCGGATCAGCGCACGGTGTGCGCCGGCGCATCGAGGCTATACAGGCCGAAAGCCTAAACTTTTAGTCGCTGAAAAGCCGAAAACTGATGATAGTACGCATCTATACCGACAACTTTTACTATTAAGAGGATGGCATACCCTAGCAACTTTTTTTATTACCCGTCCAGCACAATAAGTCTAATGGCAAAGACCATATTTGCTTTTTATAGAGGCGATTAAATGTTGGCTCTTTGGCCTCTTGTTCTTGGACGCGTAAGACTAGTGATCACGCAGCGAAACAACAAATTGGTGTGTTTTTAGCTAATACTGAAATATTTTGTAGGGAAAAAATATTGAATTTAGGTAACATCCCTTCATATTTCTATTGCCTATTTTATAAAAAAAAATCAAGTTGATCTCTTAACCGCGTTTTTGAACGAACGTTTGAAAACCAAAAAAAGAGGGTGGAAAACTTTTTTTTTTTTTTTGTCAAAGTTATAAATCTTAAAACATTGTTTATAGGTGGAATCCCTAAATAGATAAAAGATCGATAAATCAAATATATTTTCTTCAATATGAGGAGAGACCTAGTTTCTTCTAATGAACCCTTGAAAACCTGGTGTTGTTGATGTTCTAGCGTCAGGTGTCCCGTTAAGGTGGATGCGACGGGTTTCATTTCCAAACGCACAACTTATGATTGTTTTCCTTATTTTTGTGTAATATGTATTAAATTAATGTGATTTATGGCATGAGTAGACCATAGTCAATTAGACTTTTTTTTAAAGTTGTGACACATCATGCATTACTTTGTGAATGACCTTGCACAACAGTCCTATGATGAGGTGCAAATAGATGATTTCTGTGGAAAAACATAATTCCGTGGAAAACCTCGGGAAATATTACAGGTATCAAGTATGATACCTCAAGACTCAGCCGCTACAAAATAACTCAGATTTCAAGGATTATTTCTTTATTTGATCTTGCAGTCAATTAGTTTTGAATAATAGTTAAGTACCATCGTTTCTCACCACTGGATCGTAAGAACCTCTTTGTTTCGACATTTGATGGTCTGTTGTAAATTTTGTGTTTTAGGTATGCGATTCTTCAAGAAAAACAAAAAAAAAATAATAGAAAGTTAAAAAAAAACATGCTTGAGTCCTAACGTATCACCCGCAATACCTCAACAAAAACCACTAGCTACACAGCAACTAAAAAAAAATCTACGTCATGGCTGCTTTAGAAAAGTAATAACACACTTACAATTCTTTTTCAATCAAAATATCCTATAACATACAGAAAAAACAATAAAATTACGTAAATTGCGTCTATCCTAAAGCTGCACAGCCAAAATTCACTGATTTTGACAGATGACAAACAGCTGACTTGAAATCCAGAGTCAACACAAAAAATATTTTTTGATGCGCCAAAATGTAAAGAACCTGATACCATTGGGCGTGTATCATATATGATACCTGGGGACTGATGAGACTATAGTGTGTATATAGTTATCTATAAATCACATTTATTTAATCTTTTTATACAAAAATAAGAAACGTTATCATAAGTTTTGCGTTTGGGAACGAGATCCGTCGCTAACCGGAAATCGCGAAAAAGAAAGCTGTTTCATAATAAAAATACGCTTCTACGTGACCAAAATATATCGAATAACAAATTATTATTTATTTGCGACTGGATTCTGCCCGCGATTTCGCCCGCGTGGCCTAGAGGAAACAAACTATATATTGTTTTCAGAAACAAACATTATAAGCGCTCTCACTTCCTCTCAATTGAATATAAAAACTGACAATATACCATCCTCGCATGCTCGTTTTTCGGCCTCGCTAGATACTCCCGGCTTCCGTGACGCTGCGAAAAGCTTTATAAAGTAAAGTCGCACAATTACTCAGTGAATGAATAGATTCAGATGTTAGTGTGTAAAGTATTATAGTAGGTACCTATGTACCTTACCCAAGGCCGCGTTTATTCGACTCTGCCCCGTTTTCGGTAAGGCGTTATTTTATTAAGGCGATACCAAAAAAAATATGGGGTATTTTCAAATCCATTTACTCCACTATAACGTCATCTACGTATTTAATTTTTGGGTAAATGTTTACTGAGTATTTGATTAAGATTCTCACTGAAGGAAAACGCGATTGGATTAAATTTTAATCATAGAATTTAATTCCAAAAAGACCTCCGAATTGTTTTATTTTTTCCTGTAATTCTGAAATCCTAACTAATTTCATTGTGAAATTGCATTCAAAATGTGAATATTATGTATTTGTAAAGTCTTCTTGAAAATCTTTTTAACAAAAGTGATTAGTACATTTTATATTAATAAAAAACCGACTTTTTGCTACTTTTCCACAAATCCGTCCCACTCGCACTGAGGGTTTTTTCGCATATGGAGTAACAGGGACGCTAAAATTTTTACATATCGCCTTAACACCCCTTTTGGTGAACAGGGCCACAACGATGATAATAAAAAAACCGCACCCAAATCCGTTCAGTGGTTTCGGAGATGCGCATGAACAAACATACAAACAGTCAGAAAAGAATTCTTTGAATCGCTGATTTGTGTTCTATCTATTACTCTTCTTTAGTCACCCCCTTTCTATATTTTTGTCATTTCTTCTATGTACAGACACGCCGGGTTCTACTATTTTATTATATGTATTGATGATTCTAGGGTTGGCTATATAGTAAAAGCTATTTAGATAGACGAGTATTTACCATAGATTTATCAATGGTATTTTCACCAGTTTACAAGTTTTCAGCAAGAACAAATCCAGCTTGTTGTCAGTGTCTACCACACGTGACATGCTCCTATTTGCTTACTCGTGCTACTGTTGATCGAATCTTCTTCGTTTATCTTCAACCTGTATCTCTATTTATGTTAATCTAAAAAATATAATTGGAATGTTTTATGTATGAAATTCCGATTGCGATTTAAATCACAATCATATATAAAATATAAATAAGATTATCTTATAAGTACCTACAGATAATATTGTTATTGCATCATTATCACGAGAACAACGAGTACCATTGTCAGATAACAAGTTGTATAACTAGAGCATCTTGCAAGCATTTCTAATTTTATTTTATATTTTATTATTTAAGGAAAACTTACAGCTATAATAAAGGCGATTCTGAAGGCTTTAATTATAGTTTTAGTGCTGTCAAAACATATATTTTTTCAAACTAATTTCGCTTCTGTTTATAACGCCTGATTTACATACAAGAAAATTTTGTTTTGACAGTACTAAAACTAAAATTAAAGCCTCAGAATCGGTTTTAGTATACATATAAAACATTCAAAATTACCAATAGATAAACCAATTTTATGAGTTTTCACAGATAGGTTCAAATTTGGAAACATAAGGTACAAAAAACATAATAAGCGCATAGTAGTTACAGTATAGTCACAGTTTGAAGCAGCAATGAAGATAAGTGAAGAAAGAGTTAAGTAAACTAGAATTATGCCAGATACACACATGGAACATATATGGAACACAAACTTTTAACTTTTACATAATTATTAATTATATTTTGCATAACTATTAATGTGCACATGTTAATGTGTACCTTTTAATTGATATTATGATATAAATACTCGTATAAATATATGTTCTGTATTTGGTAAGCTTTTTATAATCCCAATTAAAATCTCTTCAATAAGAAATCCTGTAACCAATATTTGTTATCTTGCTTTCCCAAATGGACAAACTGCCACTGTTACGTTACTTCTTAGTTTAAGTTATAGTTATAGAAGTTAACATTCGCACTTTTCATTTTTTTATTGTATAGGTCGTGGCCATATCGTAGAAAGACCATTTCATGATCTGGTCCATTACATCTTCACAGACCCACTAGTGGGTCTACGAAGACAAACATGTCTTCTAAGATCCCCTATAGTGGGTCCCCGAAGATTAAAATGTTCCCGAAGCCCCACCGTATATCGATTTCTTTGTTTATTTCTTTTTTTATACTGTTTTTTTGGCATATGTCAAAGTGACATATGATTTCTATTTTATACATATTTTTTTGACAGCTGTCAAAGTGACAGATGGTTTAATTATGCTTTGTTCGTCGTTGCTCTTATTTTTGACATTAATTGAAAGACGTATACCTTTAATAATAATAATAAATCTTTATTTCAGGCACCAATAACCCATACAGAATACAAAACACAAAACCAATAATACAATAGTAACTAGACTAAATATAAGAAGTAAGATTACTGACACAAAATATCGTAAAAGTATAAAAAACTAGTAAAAAAGAGTAAATTTGTAAAATATGATTAAAACCTCAAAATTAAAATTAAAATGAAAATTTAAAAATATAGACGTATACGTATACCTTTAAATTAGTTAATATATGTGTATTAGTATTAAATACAAGTAAGCAATAAATATGTTGGACTAAAAATTCCACTAAGTGCAATCCAAATGCAATCTTAATCCAAAGATCAAAATTATTTCTTGAATTTTCCCAATTTCAAGTTTTTGGTATAATTGTTCCATTTAAATAGACCCGAAGAGTGCCAAATAAGCCTACACTGTCTCTGTGTTTGTCTGTCTGTCTGTCCACCATCCGTCTGTTACAGGTGTCTAGCCGTTATAGGCATCCAGTTGAAATTTTCACAGAATTTGTGTTACTGTAGTTTCCTCCCCGACAAATAATTAAAAAAAAATTGAAAACCACGGGAGGCCGCCAAACAAAAAAAAAACAAATAAAAAACCTCGAAAAAGTAGCGTTTTTTAACGTTATCATGCCCCCCTTAGGTATCTTCGTAACAAGAGAACTGAAAAATTTGAAAAAACCATGGGAATACTTGATTGATTACGTAAAAAAGGTTAGTAGGGTTCCAAAGTCAGAGGGTGCCAAATTGTTTGCCAGGCACTTCCCATTTAGATACTTGTTTTTGTCGCCTTAATGTTTTTTTGGCATGTAGATTGTTGTTATTTACCATAAAGTTTTTAAGGCTCCATACCCGTATTGTGTGATGGTACTAAACCCTTTGTGCGCGAGTCCGACACGCACTTTCCAAATTATGACATGCTAATGTCTAAATTACGAAAAAATATCGCCCAAAATGCGGTTCAAAACAGAGATCTTGAAATTTTAACTTAACCAGATCAGTAATTTCTCAGTAATGTTAAAGACAAATTAACTTACGACCAGTTTTTGCTTGTTCACTGGAACTCTAAAAAGCATGTATGGCGCCACTCAACTAAAGTAATCAGGCTGATTGACATAATTGCTTCAGC
This sequence comes from Ypsolopha sequella, assembly GCA_934047225.1. Lineage (NCBI taxonomy): Eukaryota > Metazoa > Arthropoda > Insecta > Lepidoptera > Ypsolophidae > Ypsolopha > Ypsolopha sequella. The sequence goes on from OW203987.1 coordinate 17,233,157, forward strand.
TCTTCCACATTCTTGAAGACGCTCTTGTTTGATTTAATTAATGTCATCTAATGATTAATGAGGTACAGGGCAAAGCGAAGCCGCCTTTTTGTATTACTTAATTAATTAATATGTACATATATCGACGTATGTTTAAGTAGGTTAGGTATATATATGTAAAGATCTATACATACTGTTTACTAATTTTCAGTAGTTAATAAATAGTATTCAAGAAGCAGTCACGTTTTCGTATAAAAATGTGTTATTTGTATCGTCGCGTCGTACATAAGTGATCTGTTTTTCAAAAAGAGGAATAAATTTATTTTGTATCCTCGTTCGTCCATATTCATACAATCCGCTCATCGTGTTATTGATTACACAACTTAGTGGTATATAAACGTACAAAAGAAAAAAAAACACTGGTGACGATCCCAAGCGGGTCGAAATATAATAACAAAAAAGCTTTTTCTTTTTTATTCATGTTTTTATACCTTTAAGTTTATATATTTATTTGAAATAGAAATTAAAAGTTCACAAATAGTAAAAATATTTCTATAATCATACAACTTAGAAGTTCATAAACGCGTTGATGTCTTTTAGTTTCCCGAAACAGTCAATTCGCTTTTCTATATAAATTTAATTTTCTTAATTAGGTTTATTTTTTAGGCATTTTTTGTTTTAGTTTCACTTATTTTTTAAGTTTTAAAATTTTAAGTTGTTTAGAATTTTAGATGGATAATGTTATTTAAATCATTACTTATATTAATAAAATTATAAAAATATATGTAATCAAATAATAAATAAATTTAATTGTTTATTGAGATCAAAAATTACAACGGGATTGTTTATATTATGGAATAACATGATACTACGATTTATCTAGCTCAAAACATATGAGTATGAGCAGTAGATGAGCATAGACCCTGTAATGGCTAATAACTAATGACTAGACATCGGATTATATGCACTGACAAAGTGCCAAAATATGCACGTAAAAAGGTCGAAATATGCACTAAAAACTGTTGATATGCCCAAAATATGCACAATGCAAAATCGAAAGAACATTTTTATTTTTATATATTTTAATTAAAGACGGTACAAAAACAGCGAAATATACTTAAAATTGTGCATAGTTATTGTGACAATATACAATAAAGTATTTTTCCAAATTTTCGAGCGCAAATTTGTGACGTTTGTCACCCAGTATCAATTTGTACGCCGAAAACGACCTCTCTCCATCAACTGACGTCATTGGACAAAACGCACGCACTGGTCAGTCAGTTTACTCAGCCACTGCGCTCGCGCCCTACACGTCTTCGTACCTAGATCCCTATACGTATCTCCCGCTACTAAACGAAATATGCACGATTGGGAAAAAAAGCTAAAATATGCATTAACGCCGTAATTAGAGAGCATAAAATCCGTTGTCTACTCGTTAACCCGTTAACATTACCACGTGTATGAGAGGGAAAAGCCACGGTCAAAAAGCTAGTATTTATTTACATTATTTCGTCACAATCAATCAATATTTACATGTGATCCAAATTAGCTACAGAATCCAAGAAATTATTTAAAAACGCAAAAGTGGAGCATTGTATAATCCACGTGCTTGCACCTAATGGCGCAGAAAATTCGAAGTAAGGCGTCATTTACACTTAATTCACACATTCTAAGCAAATAAGTAGACAAATAATTATGTAGAAACGTGGGAATATTTAATTAAAAAAATTAAATCCAATTAAATGATACAGATACGTCTACCGAATCAATTCATCAATAATTCAGTATAGTTACTGTCAACACTAATCATCCGCTGAATCTCGTTACTGCTGACTTACTGCGAACTTAGCTTACATTTTATTGAAAATAACCGGTCAAGTTACCTTCACTAAAATATGCTAACCTGTGTTAGTTCTTGATACGTTCTATTTTTCTATTAACTTTAATATTTACGTTTATATTTATATTAGGTCTTTACATATGAAATTACTGAAATTTTCTTACAGTTTCATGAGTTCATAGTTCCTGTAATTCAATAGTTATTTCCATTTGTTTCTTTTTTTTTAAGTTGATTTCAAGGTTCTACATCTACGTATTAAATTTTGTTTTAGTTTTCAGTTTGATAACCAAAATTAAAATTTCAAAAATAGTTCGTCTTAAATGCAGTCCATTTTCATAATAAGATTCGTAATATTTTTGTACAGTTGAAACTTTTCAAAAATTAAATTAATGTTGCTGTTACCTTAATGATGTCTCATTCATACACAAAAGAAATTACATAATTTGGATTTGTCAATCCCTAAAAAAATGCAAAAATGTTAGTACTGAAAATTGAGTCTCCTTCAAATTCCCTATAAAAAACGGCAATTTCATATGTAAAGACCTAATTTTATTTGTGACACAAACTTAGATTTAAATGTTAATTGAGATATATGCAAAATACTCACAACTGTTTCCAAGAGGAGCGAGTGGACACCAAAGATTTCCATCTGCTACGATCCTGAAACACCTCTTTTACCTCTTCTTCTATCGTTTATGTCTTTTACATATTAATTATGATTATTATTCTATTTTATGTAAGTCTATATAAAATAATTATGCAAGAACTCAAAACTAAAAAATAATTAGTATAAAACGGATTATCGAAACTTCAAAAAAAAAAAAATTGTAAGCTTTTGTTTACCTATATATTATTTTGTGCAACTGTAATATAATTTGAGACTTTGGGACACGAGTGCTTGTTTACGAAACGAACGAAGTAAGTTTCGTAATAGTTTTGCACGAGTGTCCCAATGTCTAATTATGTTCAGTTGCACACATCTACGTCCATCAAAAATATCGTCTTTATTTATAACATTTTCAAATAACCATTTTACGAAAAATGGGAAGACGTTCGTCCATGAACATCGGGTGCGTTTTTCCGGTAAAGCTGCCTTGAAGGCCAATCAGGATAAAGGGGGCGTGGCTTAAGAAATAAGATCGGGAATTATTTCTCGTTTCTGTTGCTGATTGGGTCTCTAGCGGTTTTATAATAAATTGGACCAATCGCAGCGCAGAATAGCGGTGTTATAATGTAATATTATAACATTGGATAAACAATCTAAGTACATATAAAACTGCTTTTGATGTTTCAATTGCCTTATTGCAGTATGGGAGTAGATAATAGTAGTTTATGCTACAAGGGCGAAAAGGACTAAATTACGAGGACGAATAAAACGCAAAGAAATAAAACACGAGCGTAGCGTAGCGAGTGTTTTAAACGTAACCTACGTTTTTCAATGCATAGTGTGAGGAAATAAAACAAATATAATCTTGTGAACTTTAAATTATGATTGGCTCAAAAGGACTGAATCCAGAGCCGTCAAACAGTGGAAAAAAAAATATAACATTTATGGTACACAGGAAAGGTTGCACTCTCGTAAATAAATTTAAAAAATAATAATAATAAAGCCCTAGGGCAAAATAATCGACTTTCTGTTCGGATTTGATGCATAAAAAGTGGGCCTTTACGAGCACTTGCATTGAAAACTTATTTGTGATCGTAAGGTGACCGGTCGTTAGCATTATTATAGCTTTGCAATTTACGCTTCTCATATTTTATTGATTGTTATTTCGTACACACGCTCGTCAGCAGCTGCGTGCTGCATAATTATGATAATGTTTCATTGTGCTTTGGTCAATTAGTTAGAGTTACATTATGTATAACGAAACTGCTTAATTAATTTATTAGTAAACTAGGTTATTTACATAGAAATAAAAGGATTTTCACGTTTGTATTTATTTTTATTTTTGTTGTTTAGAATGCGCCATTTAATTTAGAAAGTAGAAATTACTATTGATTCTGCTATGAAGTGCTTTGATGCAGTCAATAACGTAACACAGCTTTTCATATTATGTATTAAACTCCCTTTAAATATGTTATCTAAGTAACATTTTTGTGAATATTGGCTACACTTTGCTTTACGAACGCCATGTCACTTTTTTCGTGTTGTTTTGGTCGCATATTGAACCTAAAGTCACCACAATAAAGATTAATTCAAATAATTGTCAAAGCTCCTCTGTACTGTGGTAGTTACAGTACTTAAGCATCGGGAAAAAAAATCGGAAAGATCACTAAAATCACGAAAAACGTAATTTGGCGTTGCAAACTGTTCTTTTTTTCCAAATTGAAATATATATTTTTTGCGTAAAAAGTTCAAAGTACCTTATTCATATAATATATTAATATTTTTTTCCTTTCGTTATTTAAAAAGAAATACACAAACTTGTGTAATTTTTCTGTACAGGAAAAATGTAGAATGTTTGAGTATTTCTTTTAAAATAACGAAAAGAAATAAAAAATAATAAAAATCTGTAAAGGCTACTTTCATTTCTTTGCTATATAAAAAAATATTTAATTTTGTAGTTAGATCAGTAGACTGATCATACTAGTTCCAAAGCCAAATTACGTTTTCCGTGATTTTACTGATCTTTCCGATTTTTTTTTCGATGATTGTGATACTTGTGTCAAATCTGAAAAATTATAATCAACTCCTTAACTACCTACGTACACGAATTTTATTTGTTAATAATATTTTGTTTTAATATGCTAAATTGTCCAAACGCGAGAGCATGTTTGGCGCAACTGACCCTTAAGTTTTCTTTTATACGGTGCACAATAAAGAGTATTTGTCTTGTCTAATGTCAACGCGGGCGAAACCTAGATACAGTTTTGCTATGTTCCGTGAAATCTTAATTATTATTCTATATTACTTGAAGTACAGGATGACTTGCACAACCTGCAACCAAGGTTCTAATCAAGACCATAATAGAGCCTTCTCTTCATAAAAATATTTAGAATATTTCCACGCGCTATGTCATGTAAAGCATATCAGCGTCCACGTGAGCAGATGGAGTTACTTCCGGGAACATACGTGATGAAGGATTGTTTTGCACAGTTTATGGGTACGGTCATCAGATCACAATAAACTACTATTTTCCACTATAAACATACACGATTCGGTCATGATCCTCAACAAACCTCCTAGTTTTAACAGAAATTTTTAACGCACGCTCGATCGGTAGCATTCGTACCTGGGTCTCATGGTTAGGAGTCTGGCATCCGAACTATTGAGTACCGCCGCTTCTCGCACCACGTGGCCAGAGTAAAAATAATATATCGAGTAGTGAGTAGTACACTCGCTCAAATTCGAACTCACACATGCAGACGCGTGCTCTACATGTACGCCGTCGCCGTGGCGCCGAGTTTTGTATGGAGACTCCCCCGAACTTCGCTTAGACGACGTGTAGAGCACGCATCTGTGTGCGTTAGTTTGAATTAGAGCATTTTTAGGATTCCGTACCCAAAGGGTAACCAACGGGACCCTATTACTCAGCTGTCCGTCTGTCACCAGGCTGTATCTCATGAACCGTGATAGTTAAGACATTTGAAATTTTCACAGATGATGTATTTCTGTTGCCGCTATAACAAAAAATACTAAAAAACAGAATAAAATAAATATTTAAGGGGGCTCCCATGCAACAGACATGTTTTTTTTACGTTTTTATAAATAATGGTACGGAACCCTTCTTACACGAGTCCGACTCGCACTTGGCCGGTTTTCTAAGATTCACAACTCTATAAATATATTTACTCTGACGTGGCTTCGCTCGAGGGTCATATTTACAACAATAAAATTAAAAGGATAGTTAGTAAACATTTATCTGAGAATCCTACACATTTACTGCGAGCTCTACCGCATAGAGCATAGCGCATGCCTACATATACATTACACGGCATAAGATATGCATATTTTTGAAATAACACGGTAGTATATGGTGCCACGATAGCACGTGTAAGGATAATTTTCTGCGGTCAGAAGGACAACTAACTACCGTCGTAGAAGCTGCAATTAGGATAAATCACGAAGTTTCTATCGACGTAGTTACGTTCTTTATAAATTGAAATAGTTAACGGTTCAGTATTATTCCCCCCCCATACGTTAACAGATCGTAGTCCATCTCTACTCTCGCAGTTAATTTATTTAACATGATCAAAATTCATAGATTATGAATTTTTTTTACATTATTGACATTGTTATTATGGAAACTAAATAGATTCGTCTATATTAAACAATAGAACCCTAATCGATTCATCTTCATACTTGAATGGTGAGTAGCTATTCGATACGACTGACATCTCGGTAAATGCGGGCATAGATCAGAGTGTTTTTCCATATGTCAAATTCAGTGTTAAATAAGATTCCTAGATGGTACTGTCAACAGAATCAAATACAAAATTTGCACAGATTCCAAACAAACGAAAAACCACTTTGACATTGATTGCTACGAAACACGTTTTATCTATGGTGACATAGACAACGCCATGTGGAGGAAAGCTAAGAACTAAAAAAAAACAACGAGAAAAACGCTCATTACTTTTGTAGAACAGATATAGGTACATCAGTGACTTTGAAACTTAAACAACATACTCTATAATTTCTGTTCTACTAATTATCATGTATATGTATATTTAGAAAAGTCCTGACTCGCTCACTCACTCACTGGCTGACTGATTTATCAACGTCCAGCCCAAACCCTTGGACCTAGAAGCTTAAAATTTGCACAGAGGTCCCCTTTATAATGTAGACAAAGAATAAGGCTGGATTTTTCGAAATTCCCACGGGATTGGAGAAACGGGATCCACGCGAGCAACGTCGCGTCGCGGGGCATCTGCTAGTTACACGATAAAAACATCTTCTCATAGTAATTTGCGAGTGCTATTTCATTTTGTATGGGGAAGGTATTTTTTTTGCCGTGAAACAAGCGTTGTTCAATATAGTCGTGGAACATGTATCAAATGTTTCAAAAGTATAAGAATCGCGAAAGGATAAAACATGCAAATAAATCGTATTTTTAGTTTTGAAGCGTCACTGACATCGAAATATTTTCAATGGTCACTGACAACTCCGGGCTCTTATGTCATGTCACGGCTCATAGAGGGAATTCTATATTATATTATATATAAAGAGATCGAAATCACATGGAAATTAAATAGGTAAGTAATCTTTGTTATTTACTTATTGATGGCTGTCGGAAGTTGTGTCGTTTATATGAGTAACACGTGTTTACTATTGTCTAGTACAATCGTTTTACAATGAGCAAAACATTTATCGGTAGTTTAGTGGCTGGTAAGATTAGTTATGTGAAATTTCATTATCTACTGAACTTGTTCCAGCAATTATTTTTCAGTGTTTATTTTTTTTAATAGATATATAGATAGATAACAACTTTGTTCAATGCCTCTTACAAAAAAAAAACACAAAAGGTTAAATTTAGAGCTTAAAATTTAGAGCTTAAAATTTAACAAATACTATTATAATCCTTAAAATAATAACAATCTTTGACACAGAGGCTGAAAGGGCCCTGGCTCAGCATACGCCACAGAATAATCTGTGTCACTGATATTCTGCCAGCACCATGCATTAAAAAGATCTATGTCGGTTAGTAAAATTAAGACAATGACCTTATAAACTTGTATAACCAGAATACAATTTCTACAATTACTAATTACCATGACTCTTTGAACATTTGCCATTTTGGAATCGGAAGGGTAAATATACTTAAGTAACATGTAATATATTTGAAAATAACAAAAATAAAATAGACACATAATGAGAAAAAGGGGGGGGAGAAGAGGCTTATTTATTATAATGTATGGATAGGTAGGTATTACTGACACTAATGCCCAACATATTTGATGAGTATACCAGATGACACTTCTGACTAATTAAGGGGCTTAGTATCGGCAAATGGGTACTTTCTAAAGCCTTCTCCTCGTTTATGGCCAAACCAAAAATTTTGAAAAAAATTTATGTGAATTATAAACTTCAAGACAACATATGCAACATAGGATCACCTATTTTAAAATGAACCTTTTCCAAAGGCGCCATTGCTATCACCGACAATTTATTACTTAGATAGAACCTGTGATTTGATGTATAGTATAAGTTTATGTTAAAAAAAAAAAAGACATGATCTTGCCAAGTTTCTTGCCCGTTCTTCTTAGCAAGACTAATCGAATGGGCGGAGGTAGGCATGTATTTATATATGTAACCTATTACTATGTAGTATATAGGATGGGATTTGGTCGGCTGCCTGGATTCGTGCTGGGAGCTCGGTTGGTGATCATTGAACCTGTTCCTGGTCCCTGGCCGGGTCTCCGGTATGGGTTCGGGCGGTTGATTGGATTTCACCTTGTATAATAATATTTTACCTATAAATTTAATCGTATATATATCGCTACATAAATTAAAAAAACATTTAATCTAAGTAGTTCATGTACATTTATTATTTTATTACATATATTTTTATAAGATTAAAATTTGACTATTATATATACCTACTTTGCAAAATAAACTTTTTGAATTTTGAATTTTGTGATATAAGTACTTACTTACATGCTCATCCAAAAGAAAAAGCAAATTGACATGACTATTTCGAACTTTATTTGACAATTCATTCACTGTAAATATCCTGGATGAACGGTAGAAGATAGTTGTTTGGATTCGTTAAAGAAGTCCTTTCGGCAATAAATCTTTGGAAGATTACATAACTACTTATCTTATCATATTTTATTTTTGACATCAAAATGCTAAATTAGAAGCCTGTGCTAAGAGTAAATTTCTTCATATTAATGTTCAAATATTTACTCAATATTTTGTATATGATGCGATAAAAAATATACATCTGAGGTAGCTGCAATCTGATATTATACCTACCACCATGTGACCCTTAAAGTTAATATTATAGGTATAAATTACAATTTATTATTGTTGAAATCAAAATATTTTTGGAAAACACAATTTTTATACCAAGATTACGTAAGTGAACCAAGCTAATACGTAAACCAACCAAGCTAAGAAGTTTATCTTTTAAAGAGTTTTCAGCATGAGCTTTACACATAAGTAAAATAAATATGATGCATTCAACATTGTTTTATCTATTTGGTGACAACTGACAACTTGGTGTAACTTCACAGAAAGAGACGTGAATGCGTGACATGATTTACACAAATGTGACTGTGCATATATCCAGCAGTCAGCGAGTGCAAAGGTTTATTTTACGACATCCGTCGGCGGTTGGCCCTCTGTCTCCAAACCACAGACATTACATCCACATCAAAATTCAAAAAGCACACAACGGTTTCAACTATAAATAACGTCCTATGGATAATTTTTCACGCTGGATACCGCATAACTTGTGCCACGTAAAGCCTCAAATATATTTTATTAAAACTATAAGCTTTTATCGCTTGAATAAATCACACTCGCGTGCCTGTGACTAAATACTAATAGTCCAGGAACAATAAAGTCAGTTGTTGTGTAGCCCAGGCTGTCCATCCGCGGACAATGGTTGGCCTCCACAATGTCAATGCCCGCGGCTGCCTCGTCAACGAACGCACCCAAAAACCGACCACACCGCATTTCTTGTACCTTACTCATTGAATAATCATTTCAATATGTAGTTTTAGGTATTTATTCATGTGCTGATAAATCATAGCATACTTTATATTTTTTGACAAACATTATGTAACAGAAATGTGGTGTATCCTTTATAATCCTAAAATTTGTGCTTCAAATTGAAAAAAATCTCTTATAAAGCCCGGATAATTCTTCTATACGAGTATATGAATGTATATCTATCAAAAAAATATTAAAAAAATATAATATCTTAGCTTGAATTTAAATGGGCTGTAGTAAACATTGATGTCTTGCACCATCTTAGTAAAGAAAAACACTTGGTTAGGTATTAGGAGTCAAATGTTTGTTAGATATTATTTGCTTTGTTATTCACAAGGGTGATTGACATTAATAGAAAATACGGAGAAGGATATCTAAGGGCGGGTGGTATTTTTTTTTTACATTTTGTTTTAACGTATATTGCTATACCGACTCGAAGACTGAATATAGCTGCAAATAATAGTTTTAAATATATACCGATTAAAAATGGTAAAATTTATACAGTATTAGTTAAAATAAAATACAAACTGCATCCTGAAATAAAAATATGAAAAATATTAGGATTTCGGCTTTGATCAAGCTTGCAGTTTCATCCAAAGCGATGTTTTTGAAGTACAGTCGTACCTAAAATCCTTTCGTCGGTAAAAGTCACAAGCCAGGATGTTTTTTTGGACCAGTTTACTTTATAATAAAATCTTTGGTATAATTTAAGCAAATATTGTATGCAATAAAACTCTAGATAAGTTAACGCTGCGGTTAGCACAAAGACTGCTGTTGTTTGTCGATACACGTACGTTTATTTTATTTAGGTCCTTAATTTCCAAGCCTTAGTAAACGCTTTTGGAAAACCAACACAAAACCTTCACGTCCATGAATAAATTACTTCAGCGTCTTTTTATGATATATTTCGAATGCAACATGATCATTGTTATGACGGGTAAGTAGATATTCCTTGGCGACCGACAGCAGAGAGGAACAAAGAGCTGGTGGAGGCGAGCTGCGCAGACAACATTGCCATGCGGCGCACGCGCACCGGCCGCTGCCACCACACAAGGTCATCCAAGCCTTTATAGCTGGCCATCCGCACTCAGCAGACACCAGCTAGCCTTATATAACAACAGCCTATAACATTCATGAGCATCATTGGAAATTGACTCGTTGCTAAGATGCAGGAAACAGACAGGTTGTTGGTCTTTGATCTAAATGAAACTAATATAAAGATTAAAGAGTCATTCGCAGGCTTTATAACATCTTAAGTGTTGACAATAAACAATGGGTCTGGTAACCTTGTGGTGATAATGACGTGCTTTGATGTGATAAGGGAGTCTTCGCAGGCAAATTAGTTGGCTACACACACGTGCCGATCAAATAAGCGGTTTTTTGTTTTTTTGTTATGAGACGATAACAGTGTTGACAGTAAATTGATGGATGCTACTGGTATCAAAGAACCAAAAACTAAGAGGCATAAGATCGGTTATCTACATAGCTAGGTATAATGGTTGGTCTTCAAAGAAGTTCGTAGTTTATGAGCAGCGTATGAGTTGTTTTCGTTGCGTGCCGCAATTACTAAGATCTTCATTGTTTTAATGATATCGTATGATTTATAGATCTATTATCACTTATATTTGACATAATAATAACATTTAAAACATAAAGAAAATTAACCTTTTTCTTTCTTGTTTCAGATGTACTTGGCACAGTATGGCTACCTCAGTCCATCAGTTAGGAATCCTTCAAGTGGACACATCATGGATGAGAGCTCGTGGAGGAAAGCGATAGCAGAGTTTCAGAGCTTCGCCGGACTCAATGCCACTGGTACGTAATTTCCACTCTACCTAGGTTTGGCGAGATAATAGGAAATTCCCAGTCTGAATCATTTCCACCTTCACATACGTGCTCTAGTTACTGTTAGATTAGCATGTATTTACATATCATTGAACCCTGAAAGATTAACTGCAATAAGTTAATAAACACCATTGTTTGCCTTTCAAAAATGTAAGCTTATAATAATTTTGCTATAAAACAAATTGTATAGTAAAATAACGTTGGTACGACACATAGTCTTAAAAAAGAGACGTCAGTAGGTAACTAACATACTCGATGTCTCGTGATTTAAACGGTCACAACGTGATCGTGCATTTCTTGGATTGCATGGTTTACGTAATAAGCGTGATGCTAACCCACATCCTTACACCTTGACCTTGCTGCACCGCTGCCCCATCAGCAAGGGTCTGCCAAGCCACTAGGGCTTTATCACCAAACAATAAGGTCGAAAATGACACGGAAAAGCTGCTAGCTTGCCCGATATGCAATTGAAGCCTCCGCTCAAACACTGGTTAACTAGCAAGCTACAATTCAGTGACCATGGTAAACTATCATTATGGGATATTACAGGCTTGAAATAGATTGGTACTGAGTAAATACACACACACACACACACATATATCTATCCTTCGATTCGCATCACAATGAGTACGTGTACTGAAAACGCGATAAAGTTTATTGGTCCCCGGCTATACGTTAAAGTCAGTCCGATTATGTAAGCGAATAACGCAACTTGACTACATAAACCCTTTGCCTGCAGTTAAGCATTCCTAGCTTATTGTCGCACTATCCCAACTGCTGCGATTATAAATACTTATATATCCTTAGGATTAGTCATGTCTTGCACGATGCTGAAATATTTTGTCGTAATTTTTTAAGGATTTCATCGGAATGTGACCGCAGCCGTCAACGGCTAAACGACCGTGTTTCCTGTTAATTCGTAGTTTTCCGCGTGCAGTTTTGCTCATTGTATTTGTGTAAATTACTTCCTTGACAATTATGTAGTTAGTCGTAGGTTGACTGAATTGATAATATCCATATAAGCGTGTTCGAGGAAAGTTATTAGTGGTTGACAAAGGGTTTCTGTTTTTCAGGTGAAATAGATGAAGAAACGACTAAAGTGATGTCACTGCCCAGGTGTGGCGTTAGAGATAAGGTCGGCTTCGGAGAGAGCAGGGCGAAACGATATGCGCTACAGGGTAAGCTCTACCATCTATTTTCAAATAATCTCTCATCTTAGACTTCTTGAACTTCTTCGCTTTCCTTAAATTATTGATGACCTATACTATGGACAGTCTTATTTTTTCATTATACATTGAGTTTATTTTCGAAGTCTTGTTTATATTGTTCTAATGACGAATGCGTATCTGCAGGGTCAAGATGGCGCGTGAAAAACTTGACATACAAGATCTCGAAGTACCCTTCGAGACTGAACCGAGCTGAAGTGGACTCCGAGCTAGCCAAGGCCTTCAGCACCTGGTCCGACTACACGGACCTCACTTTCACACAGAAACGGTCCGGACAAGTCCACATCGAGATCAGGTAATGACCATTTTCGGAACCTTCTTTTTGTAATAATAACACAATTAAAATCTTATTAAGGGTCGTTCACAAATTACGTTACGCAGTTTAGAGGAAGGCGGGGTGGAGGTCAGGCGTTACGGTCCTCGTACGTAGGGGGAAGGGGTGTTAAGGCCAAAGGAGATTTTTTTACGTTCCGTTGGTTCACATTCTTCGTTGTAAATACTTATTAGGGGTCGTTCACAAATTACTTAACGCAGTTTGGAGGAAGGCGGGGTGGAGGTCAGGCGTTACGGTCCTCGTACGTAGGGGGAAGGGGTGTTAAAGCCAAAGGAGATTTTTTTACGTTCCGTTGGTTCACATTCTTCGTTGTAAATACTTATTAGGGGTCGTTCACAAATTACTTAACGCAGTTTGGAGGAAGGCGGGGTGGAGGTCAGGCGTTACGGTCTTCGTACGTAAGGGTAAGGGGTGTTAAGGCCAAAGGAGATTTTTTTACGTTCCGTTGGTTCACATTCTTCGTTGTAAAGACTTATTAGGGGTCGTTCACAAATTACGTAACGCAGTTTGGAGGAAGGCGGGGTGGAGGTCAGGCGTTACGGTCTTCGTACGTAAGGGTAAGGGGTGTTAAGGCCAAAGGAGATTTTTTCACGTTCCGTTGGTTCACATTCTTTGTTGTAAAGACTACCTATTGCGTAGCAAAGCTTTTTCAAAGCACCCCTTACGTAAAGGAATAGAGGAGGGAGGGGTCCCAGCCAAGCGTTACAGTACTATTACGTGGGGGAAAGGGGGGGGGGCTTGAAATTTGAAAACTTTGCGTTAGGTTATTTGTGAACGACCCCTTAAAATACATGAGGGCGTCCGTTTGTTTTTATTACTCTCTTATTCTGGCAAAAGTAAATTAAATTGTTTTGCAGAAACATATTTTCTCACTAATATGAATTTCAAGTACAATTCTTGTAAAAATAGGTAATGAAGTAATAGAGCGTAGTTGTATTTGTACATAGTTATTAAAATTAGCTCTTATAATAATATGAAGTGCCGCAATATCCATTGTGATTTGTGACCCAACATAATGTCTCATTGGTTGTCATTGAAAACGTAAATGCAGGGAAATTATATTATTGTGTTCTATTTTTATACAATGTATATCAGTCTGCTCTACTGTATAACTTCTGTAATAAAATCAATAAAAATGTAGAGACCCCAAACATTTGATAATTCTTATAAAATTGTGTTAGTAGTTCTTCATTTTTATTATCGCAAAAAAATAAAAACCGGCCAAGTGCGAGTCGGACTCGTGCACGAAGGGTTCCGTACCATTATCTATGAAAACGGCAAAAAAAATCACGTTTGTTGTATGGGAGCCACCTTAAATATTTATTTTATTCTGTTTTTTAGTATTTTTTGTAATAGCGGCAACATCATCTGTGAAAATTTCAACTGTCTAAATATCACGGTTCATGAGATACAGCCTGGTGACAGACGGACAGACGGACGGACAGCGGAGTCTTAGTAATAGGGTCCCGTTCGTTACCCTTTGGGTACGGAACCCTAGAAAAGCAATAAATTGCAGTACAAATCGTAGCTCGGATCTATCTTATGTACGTAGATTAAGTTTTTCTTCTACATATTCATTAGTCTACTTGTTTATTGCCTGGACAAGACGGCTATTCTGGCACTCGCAATATCAGTCGTTCGGCTTTTGTTTATAATATGATAAATCTCATATGATGTAAAGAGGAGTAACTAAATCTCATCAAATAAAAACTATGGAATGTAAGGAATGCTTCCTGTAGGTTTTCAATCAAAACTATCAATACAATAAAACAGATTCTGAAGGCTTTAATATTAGTTCTAGTGCTATCAAAACTAAATTTTCTTCATAGCAAAATAGTCATTAAGTGTGAAATAGAGGAGCTAAATTACTTTGGAATAATTTTAGTTTTGACAGCACTAAAACTAAAATTAAAGCCTTCAGAATCGGGTACAATATCAGTCAAAAATCAGAACTAATCACTTGAATAAATCACTTAGCAATTTTTCCGCACATATATGAGGGTCGTACGTACCAAGGATTCTATTAATTGTATGTCTATTTCTCATTCAGATTCGAAAAAGGAGAGCATGGTGACGGAGACCCATTCGATGGCCCTGGTGGTACTCTTGCGCATGCTTATTTCCCTGTAAGTATAGAATAAACAAACGAGTATGAATAATTTTTACTATTGCTCTGTTGTTGTTATCAAAACTTTGCGGATGTGTCATATTAAAATAAGTATTTCAGTGAAAGTGTTACAATGTGATAATGACAAAACCGTTGAACAATTTATTGGTCAACATGGAGAGTTTTGAGCTTGCTTCCGGATGCGGATGTATTGTAACAAACTGCAATAGTTACAAATGCGATAACCTTTGCTGATTTCTCCTTGTATAAGAAACTAGTTTACAACAGTAATGTCACCGATTCCCTATTCTAGGTGTATGGAGGAGATGCCCATTTCGATGACGCTGAGATGTGGTCCATCAACTCGAAGCGGGGGACTAATCTCTTCCAAGTAAGTTATCTTCAGCTTACACTTGACAAATACAGGTCGCAGGTGTAGGTATTTTTAGTTCTAGGAAGTGGAACTGGGGTTATCTGAACGCGATAAACATATTTAGCTCAACACTCTTTATCCCTTACAGACGCGTCTCTAATAAAATTGTGCGTGTGTAGCGCTCCTCTTCCAGGAGAGCGAGTTTAATTATTGTATCTTAAGGTTCAAGGTACTCGTATTTGTTAAACCTGTATGCAAATGTTCCATGGTATGAATAATTTGCTTGATGCCGTGCCAGATTTAGTTACTACTGTGTATTTAGCATTTAACCACATGATGTGATCGTGTTTCAGGTAGCAGCTCACGAGTTCGGTCACTCGCTGGGTCTGAGTCACAGCGACGTGAAGTCAGCTCTGATGGCGCCGTTCTACCGAGGATATGACCCTGCCTTCCAGCTAGACCAAGACGATGTGTTGGGTATCCAGGTAAAATTAAAGTTTTGCATTAATTTCCTCTTTGAAGCTAGAAGTAGGTATAAAATTGTCACTATGAAGATGATTTTAAGCTTTTATTACCACGATTTTTGTCGCGTAATGTGCTGACAATTAACTTGCACATTACAGGCCCTTTACGGACGCAAGACTCAAACAGACATCGGTGGTGTGATCCCCGCAGTACCTTCAGCTCCGAGACCCACCGTCACACCACCTTCCGCCGAAGACCCTGCTCTATGCGCAGATGCAAAGATCGACACTATCTTCAACTCAGCAGATGGTGGTACATTTGTCTTCAAAGGTGAGCAATTCATTTTTTTCTTCTTGATCGATTTAAGTTCGTGAACCTCTTTTGCTGAATTAAAGTCTTCTCCCTGATCAACTTAATTTGTTGGTCCAGTTTTTTGGCTTACTTAGAAAATTTAATGTTTTTCTAAGGCTTGATGTTCCCAAGGACAACTTTTACTCATCAAGACGTCTCTCTGGTTTTTCAGGAGAGAGCTATTGGAAGCTGACAGAAGACGGAGTTGCATCAGGTTATCCTAAACTCATTGCCAGAGCCTGGCCTGGTCTTCCTGGAAACATTGACGCTGCCTTCACGTACAAGAACGGAAAGACGTACTTCTTTAAGGGATCCAAATACTGGCGATATAATGGACAGAGAATGGATGGAGACTATCCTAAAGAAATCAGTGAAGGTGTGAATATTTATCTGAAGCAACTATTTTCTTTCTTATTTTGTTGTCTACCTATATTGATCAGACGTTTTAAACGTTTTAGCTTGAAGAAAAAATAATTAATTAATAAATAGAGAAATACGAATCAGAGATTACAAACATCTTTATTAAAAGCTACATGATTTTTTCGTTGAGTGTGGGTGGGTGACAACTGGTGAACTTACCTGTTGTTTATTGTTTTTCAGGTTTCACTGGTATTCCTGATAATATTGATGCAGCATTGGTCTGGTCTGGAAATGGCAAGATCTATTTCTACAAAGGTTCCAAGTTCTGGAGGTTCGATCCTGCCCAAAGACCGCCAGTAAAATCGACGTATCCCAAACCGCTCTCTAATTGGGAAGGCATCCCCGACAATATCGATGCTGCCTTACAGTACACTAATGGATATACATACTTCTTCAAGGCAGGAACTTACTGGCGATTTAATGACAGGACATTTAGTGTAAGTGCCCCTTTTATCTAAAACCTTCATTGAGCTTTCTTTATTTTCAGTATCATTTGCATATTGACTGAATCGAGAATGAGATAAAGTTTGTAATCGTTTTGCAGGTTGACACAGACAATCCAGCTTTCCCAAGATCAACAGCGTACTGGTGGTTGGGTTGCACATCAGCGCCGCGAGGCACAGTTGGAGGTAACGCGCGACTCTCCGACGGCAGCGCCCTCTCGCGTGACGAGGATGATGTCGGCGACATACTGTTCGACGCAGGTAGGTTCGGAGGCACGTCGACCTGGGCAGATGGCGTCACGTGAATGTCACGCCATCGAATTTTTATATTAAAATTCGTGGCGAGGAAATTTATTTTTCAAGATATCGATCGAAAAGTTATTCAAAGTTTACGTCGACCGTCTACTTACATCTCCACGTTTAATGTTTGTAACTCCTTATCTTTTGAATGTTCTGTTTATCATTTTGTTTCTTGTAATGAGGTCTGTCATGTTTATGTTAAAGTAGACTTTTATGTTAACTGTAAAAAATATACAAAACTAACTTTAATTGATATATGCACGTAAAGTTCTGTAGTTGAATTTCTGTTTCGTTTTTCATGCACATTTAGTTACTTACCGTTCAGTATTTAGTTATAACAGCCCTATTTTTCAAGTCTTCATTTATTAACATTTAATCTCAAGACTTTTGTAGAAATACTTACTTACTTAATCTCTTGTAACACTTACTAAGCTGTACTAATCTAAAACCTATATTATTTTTAACAACATATGGTTCTAACATCTTAAAGCTTTTGGTGGCAGAGCGGTGTTGGTGGTGATGGGTTGTGGATGGTCGGAGTGATGAATCGAAGACGACAGAATGACCTTCGTGCCTCTGAGCCTCCTCAGACACTCTGAATTACAGATAGACAAAGTTTCTTAAACTTGGACAAAGACTTATTCAGGAGTGGCTTGTTCTATCTCTATTTCAAACAGTGTGTAGATTGTAGCGTGTCTTTAAAACTATAACCTGTTTATTTAACAACGGGCTGTAGTTTTTACAGATACTAAATTGCGTAGTTAATATTTTGAAAAATTTGATTCCCACACAGCTAAAAGCTGAATCACTGGCACAGTAATAAGTATTATTTTTGTGGACTTAATAATAAAGTTATTTAAGTAATATAAATATAATATGTATGTCGTCGGCACATCGTAGAATTGGGCATATTATGATCTGCCTGGGTTCGCTCGGTTCCCCAAATTTATTTACATGTAACAACGCGTACTGTCCAATTCTACGACCTGCCCATAACATTATCTACTTTTGTGCACATTTAATTCACTTTGTGTCATTGGATTGCACATTTGTAATGTTTATGTACCCAAAATAATTCACAATTTTTGTTCGTGTTTCACTTTAAAATGGAAAGATTTATCTTACAAATCTCTACTCAACAAAACCATAATGTTACTATTTATTAATTTACCTATGTTTTTTGCTGGGTGGAGTACATAATACGTTAATGAGACACATTTTTCCACAAATTTACGTGTGTGTGTGTGTGTTGTTTTGTTTTCTAGGATTAAAATCATCCGCTCCCAGATCATTCTTCTGGTTCAGGAAATAGCCTCCATGAAGCGTTCCTGAACTTTGTACATAGAGAAATTGCATAAAGAACAAAGACTCAGTTAGTTAAGTAAATAACAAATATTGAGAATACCAGTGAGATTATGAATCAATAAGCGGTGATTTTAGTACCGGCCAGCTGGTCACACGCTGCCAGTACGTTGTCCTATTTCACCTCTGCATGACCAGCATGATTGCATGTCAGTTGGTACTTATACAGAAGTAGATGCTTGGCGCTGGTGCCGCAAAACACGGAACTTGCCTTGGAATGGTTAATGCTTTGCTTTGTTTGCTTGGTTCTCGCTTTTTCTTTACTCTTCCTTACTTAAATTATTCTATGCCAACTAATGATTTGGGCCAGGCTAGAATTTCGAAATAAGCATTTTTTTGCAATAAATATTTTTTACTGGAGACCAAACTATTAGTGGGCTGTGTTGAATTGGAGGTAGTTCACACAATTAACACGTTTTCTCATCACGAATTTAATAGTCTTTATAGCAACGGGGTTTTTTAATTTGTAAAATGGGTGGTTCTCTATTTATATCTATATATTTTTATAAAAAATACCGATAATATTTACTCCAATTTAGTTACAATTTTCTAGAAAATGTGAAAAATAAAATAAGAGTTTACGTCATCAACATTTAAGCCTACACTACACACCATCTACAGCATATTTATCAGCAAATGAAGATAAACGTAAGAAAAGTGTTCGGGGCACAAGGCATCACGTAGAAGATAATTTTGCACCAATGCACTTGTAGTGTAGCGAAATACGTAGAACTAGAACCATCGCACTTTCAGTGTAGCACAGTGGCGTGTACAGAACTTTTTGCTGGAAAAGCAAGCAATTGGTCAAGAATAACAATAAAAAAAATATGAAAAAATTTAAAAATCACTGTGAAAAAAAACAGACATGTCTATCCTAGAGTGAAAATTTCCAATACAAAATTTTTTTTTTCAAAGTGATATTTAAATTTTTTCATATTTTTTTTATTGTTATTCTTGACCAATTGCTTGCTTTTCCAGCAAAAAGTTCTGTGCACGTCACTGATGTAGCAAAATGCGTAGAACTAGAACTATCGCACTTGTAGTGTAGCAAAATGCGTAGCAGTAGAACCAAAACGTTGCATATGATTTGACGCAATTATGATTAAAGTATGTAATATTACAACTTTGGATTTGAAACTGTCACTAACATAACGTGCATGTTCCGTGAAATAAATATAAGGTGACATTAAATAATGAGCTTACTTTCAAAGGGATTTATTGTCTAATAGAAAGAAAGAAAACGAAATTTTACAAGCAACACCGGTGAAAAATATCAGGTGATTTATAATAAATAATGCTTTATTCAGAAGTTGACCTCATTTTATGCATATATTATGTGTGTAGCATGTCTATCGAATAAAAGGCGTTATACAAAATTGTTCTTATAAAATATAACTCATCCTGAATGTGAATGAGAATATTTTTGATCATACTTATGTCGATATCCGCTTTATAGGTTTTCTCCGTTGTGGATGTTGACTTAAATTTTGGCTTATTTATGTCATCTTATATTGTATACGTATAAAGTTAAAAGTAACAAAATTTCATCAAACGTGTTGTTTTGTATACTTTTTGTCAAAAAAAGGAAATTACAGACCTAATTTATCTGTACCTACCTATGTATAATAGCATGTAAAAACGCGCGAACGTAGTTTGACGTAAATCTAGCGAAAGTAGTTGAGTGTTGCACTTGGGTTTGGTTGCGGTGGACAAGAGTGCTGATCCTAAAGCCTAGTTATTTTTCAGTGATCAACGTTCAGTCGCAAGGCGCTAGAGTGTAGTAACAAACAGTGGCTTCGAGCCGCTTCATTTAAATAAGGAGGCCCGAAACGACCTCCGCCGCGACACCTTATCACCCGCATCCGTAGGTTTCTTTTGTTTTCATCATTAATTTAAATCGTGCATTTTGTTACTGAAAAAACGATTATCGTCGTTGTTGATAACAAATGTGCAGCAGAATGCACGGTTTTCCCATTCATTATGTTTTGTAATGTTTTGTTTTTAAAATAGGTACTTACCTACATGTTTTATGTTACATGTCTAGTTTTATGATTAAAGCGTATTAAGTTGCCCGATAAATGTTGAAGCACTAAATCACCAATTGCATGAACCGGTTGCACTTTCTTTTAGAAAATGTTATAAACTGCTATATATGTTTATGTGTTATGTCCAGATTCAGGAAATGGCAGAAGTGCCGGCGGCAACGGTGCCACCAGTCAGTCGAGGCCGACGCTGGTGGTGGCCGCGACACTGGCCCTGGGGGCTGCGCTGGCTTCGCGGCTGCTGGCGCACACGTAGCCTCCTGAGTATATCTGCTGACTTAAGTCAGCAATCATGCCGTCGTAGCTGCATGTCTGTGGGGCCGCGGCCGTCAATCGCGCACAAACTGTGATCGTGTGAAGAGTGCCTGTTTGCGTTCGGTATATTGTGTATAGCGAACGCTGTGCTGTGATGATGTATGTTTCTTTTTATACTGTAAGAATTGAGAACTATAATTTAAAGTGAAGTCATAGTTTTTATACTATTATAAATAGATGATGTAAGTACGAGTGTGATATTGAAGTAAGCGAAATTTTTGTATTAAAATATTTAAAGTAACATGAATCTCGACTTTTATTTTAAATTCAATAAAATTCTAACAATATTTTAGGGAATAAATAAGGAAATAATAGTCACATTTGTATTTTTAAATTGGTTTATTTAACGTTTTTCTGGTTCTCCAATAATTTTTATATCTACAAATTCCTCTTAAGTTAGTAATTACAAGTTTATATGACAATATTTTTCGTTTTTATTCCATTTTCATAAACGTATTTTTTAACAAACATCTCCACAATTTATCATAACACGGTCGTGCGACCTACTGTCTCAATCGTTCTAACTCTTAGGAAAATGCAAATAATATTAAATTTCAAAATCTGTCTACGATTTATTCGAACGTGTCTAATCTTACTTCGAGTGTCGAACGATGGCTACGTGGGCGGCGACAGCGCGCGTGTCGCGGCGGCCGGCGGGCGGGCGGCCGCGGCGGTTGAGCCGCGCGTCTGTGGCCCGCCGCGCCACGCGCCCACTCACTCCCTAACAGTGGCAATCTCTTAGAAGGCGTAACATAAGAATGAGTACACGATCACTACTCGAAACATCTACGACACCATCCTAGATCATATCAATATATTGGAGCCCCGCGTACTGCTGGCAGTGATCGACAGCGGTGGCGCCTTAAGTGCCGCGCTCACCTAGTACCTTATTGTTATGTTATTTTATACTACGCTACCTCTCTCACTATGATTTAGGCAACTTTACTGGTATTATTTAAATACATTAAAATTTAAATAAAACAGCCCCGTGGACAAGTAGACATTGATTAGTTAAAATAGTTGTGACGAAAATATTTTGATTTACAGAATATATATAGAGATCAACGATGCTTCAATGCAAATTGTCGTAACCATACATATATTTATATGATCTAGAACATATTAAGGTTGGGATTCAATCCATTGTTAAACAAGGATCCAGTCCACTCAAGTTAAACGCGATTATTGATGGTCACTCAAATATTGGACAAGATTCATAAAAAACTTACATTTGGACTAAGAAATCCTCTTTCATGTCAAACATGACGTTTTACTAATTTATTTTGTTTCACACATATTGCTGTTCGCAACTATTAAAATTATTTTGCTACTATGTTCAAAAATTATCATTAGGTTAGAAAATTGTGAAAGAGTGACCAACATATTCATCAGAAAAAACTTTTACCAAACCCAGAATTACAAAGGAATCCTCGGATGAATACCATTCAAAATAGTTGTAAAACAAACAACTCTACAAATCGTAAAAACCTTATCTATGGAATTCAACGGAACCCTACAAAAACAACATAAAACATTTATATCCAAAATGGAAACAACACTAAGTACATACATTATATTTATACTTATTCCATGAACAGACATTTTTAAACTTGACCGGTTTGGAAATAACTTCAAAATGAGTACGTAAATAAACTTACTACCTTGTCCATTGTGAAGGGAGGACAGTGGACAAATTTAATTTGGGATTAAGGGTAGAGAATCTTTCGGGGCTTTCTAATACTTCCATGTTTCATAAGTGCCACCATGAAATATAAACATAAAAATGAAAGACTGAATCATGAAGTCATGATTTATAATATAACGCTCTTTGTTATTCACCTGGTTCCGTACAATTTGGTTATTACATCTGAGGTATATATTCGTTTTTAATTCGGCTAGATTCTCTCATAGAACATGGAAGTCATGACGTGACAAAACACGTGACGAAATGAGAACGCCTGTGAAACGATTACACGACTATTATATAACCCTAAGCAATATAAAAAGCCATAAGACGATTTCGAAATGCACACGATTCTTATGATCCTAGATTTGCGCCGGTCGATAAGACTAAGGTGTGAAGGCATGTCGTACTATTGTAGGTTGATTGTGTGTAGGCCCAACCGCGCCCCTTTGTCGCCAAATACACGTCCACTTTGTCATAGTGAATGACACATGAGTTCAGCAATCTGCTTTAGCAACGAGAAATTCTTCAAATATATATAAATAATGTAAATTTTGAGTAAACTTAAAAGAAATTCCCAATTAAATTATTATTCTTTAAATAAGTTGTGAATGCAAAACAATCGACCAATAGTGTAGTTATTCGTTGTTTGTCGGTATACGGACGCAATACTATTTATTAAATTGAAATATGCTGACCTGTGCGTTTAAATAAAATATATATTTTAATTAATAGATTAGAAATACACATTCTTAACGATACTGCGGATGAGAAAAAAAATACAATTTTTTGACCATAGTCAAATCAACGACTTGTACTTAATCACATTTGATGTAGGGAGGTACCTACATTATATTTAACAAAATATATAACTTCCGAAAATGAATCTGTTATATTCGTATGATTATGGCCCAGACACTTCTGGATATAGTTATTACAATGTAGAAGGCTATCTTTTGGTGTTTCACTTTTACTTTAAACTATGTTACAAAACATCAATACACCTAAAAGAGAATACCCACACACTGAGATTTGATATACTGAATTGCCTTTTAGATACTAAGATTACGTAGATCTATGGAAATCTTTCATTTCAAACGATTAGCATGTCCACAAGATTCTACCGCTCCGTGAAACGGTTCGGAACAACGCGTAGCGTTGAAAAGCTACATGCTACGAGTTCGCGAGTTCTGCTACGCACTTCGTAGCAACCGTGTAGAATCGCGCTCGAATTTTGCTATCGCGTACTGCGAGATGTTTTCTCACTTCCATTTTTAAACTTCTCTTTTGAAATTCTCAGTGTGTAGATGTTTTGAAAACTTCGAAAGGAACAAAGACGACCCCGAAAGTAAATTCTCTAAGATGAGCTTTGTGCGTGTTCTGAGACAGTCACTCGAGTTGAACGTCTGCTGCATGAAGTAATGTGAAGACCGATAAAGTACCAACTAGTGACACTAAATAATTCCGTTTCTTATAGAGGTGTAGCAGATTTATGAGCTCGTGCTGCCACGAAAATATCCCCGATCAAAATATTTAACAAGTGCACATTGACTTGCATCGCCATTACATAAATATATCTTCATTTCAAACTAAAAATGATTTGTATAAAACCTTGGCAGCATCTGGAGCGCAGAAATAGCTACATTCGTATTCTTAATCGATTAACTTCAGTTATTACAGTTTACAGCTAAATACATAAGTTTTCGTACACTGCTTTACAGAGTCAGTGTCTTTTTCATTATTTGTGCGTTAAACATTTACAATTTATTTATGTACATCAAAACATACGTATATTATTAAAACAAATCAATGTACACTCTACATCAAACGTTCAACAAAAGACAAGTACACCCGTTAATCTAATCCTACAAGAAAGTGATCTGCAGCTGAACCTTCGACGCGCCGTGCCGTGACCTACTGCAGTGGAGATATCCATGCTCGCATCTGACTGACTGACTGACTGGCTTACTGACTGACTGACTTACTGATTGACTGCTCGTTGCTAGAGGGGTTTGCGGACTTGTGATGACTACGTGACTGATTATACTATCGATTATTGCTAACTTTGTGTCCCTACGAAATTAACGTTACTATCCAAGCGCATTAGTTTAAATTAATCAAATATACATAGTTAAGGCCGATTAAATGGTCTTCAATTTATTATTTTCCCCGAATATTACACATTGAGTAAGAATAATAAAACAAAATTGTCCTATTTCAATGTTTTTATTTGTGTGTATGAACATTTTGGTCATTAATTCACTGAACGATTATCTGAAAATGTAAAAAACTGAAATTTAATGTGGAACATCAAATAAACCGTAACCTGTAAATAATTATGAGCCTTATTCGAACAACAGCCAACACGGACTCTTCTCGTTTGGTCATTTAACATCTACTCTAGAACAGAGTGAGAGAGAGACAACAGCAACGTGTGACGAAGAAGAGGATGGAGAGTGTCCTTACAATCTCTACAAAGTATAGGATCGTACGGGAAACGTGTGAATTTAACGAGTGCTCCAAAATTGTTCCAATTAATTTATGGTCTAGTTAATTCATCTCTATCACTAATTTAGATCGATAGGAAATTCTTACAAACACGAATGTCTTCGTGAACACCAGCTACGTGATTTAATTTCTTGGCTAATACGAATATCTACAAATTAATGTAGTGAGTTGACATCCAATTGACGTTTACTTGCCCCTTAGACATTCGGACTAGTCGATACTAATTCAATCAAAGTTAACGTAGCAAAGTTGAAGCAGCACGATACTCGAAAACGATAAAAAGATCGAAATATGAATCGACAACTCTTCATCTAACCGTAGAGGTGTGACGAAATTCATGCATCAAGCCCATGAACAAGCAATATTCACCGTAACAATCAGTGATTTATCGGAAAAGTCTGAAACGACCACTATGCCTATGAATTTCAAAGTTTTCTATGTTTAGGATTAAACAATGCGAAGGAGATCCTGCTGTCGAGTGCAAGTACTCGTGGACATGGATTTTAAAACACTCTAAAATGTAACTACCATTCAAAATATCCAGCAGTTGAGCACTGCCAAGACCTTACATTGTTAGAACCTTCCGAAAACTACGGTGATTGACAAAATGTATTATGGCTCAGTTATTCTATGACAAAGCTGGACTTGAACAAAGTCCAAGTCGGATCATAAATGAATTTCTAAAACTCTTTATATGGTTGGAGGTTTATGCGTAACAATAGTCCGAAGCTTCCGAAAAAGGAGAAAATGGAGAGTGTAGTGGACCGGAGGCAGCACATCAGCAGACTGATGTGACGCCGGACCTTAGCTAGGGGCTGAACGGAGCAGAGATTGCTGCACGGAGTCAACGTTCCACGCGAGAGGTCAACACAAGCACACAGAGAGAAAACATACAGAAGTACAACGAAGTTGTGACATAAAAAGCATTAATAGACCTTTAGCACCTTCGTATTTGATGTGATTTGAAACAAGTTCGGGTAAGAGACAACAAATTGTGTTTGTCGTTATGTACATGATACAAAAAGTAAAAAATAACTTACTTAATATTATTATCATTATCATTTGAATACAACAACTACATCCCCTGCAGAGGATAATATTCTCAACAAATACCCATTCAATAAAGTCTTAATAACCATTAATAATATTTTGTTTTCGATCACATAATGTTCAACGACACCCTATCTTTTAATATTTTTTAAAAAATAATACAATAAACTAACAAATATTTTTAACCTATATTAGAACGATTATACCCATGTTGACGGTTTTATCATCATCGTACATTCGATATACATATACAATAATATATATTAAAAATCAATTGATATAAAAATCATTTTCAACCTTATTACATCTGCGCTATGTTGTTGATACTTCATAAGACGGATATATTACATATAACTCTCATTATATGTATGTATAGTCACATTTTACTTCTTACAAAACAACAACTACTTTTAATTAACCCTATAATTTACTTTAGTCAATATCGTATTAGACAGACCTGCAATGTAGGCGCCCGCAACGCTACGGATGTCGGCTGTGACAGCGTGCGGCCTCAGCCTTCGGCCAACGTCTCTTTGCTCGTGGTATCGAAACAATACGAGGCTATTTACAAATATACTTATTAATAAGTGCCTACTTACAAAAATATCGCTCGGCAAAGATAGCCAACTGAGATGTGGTCCAGTGGCAGGATGCTGAGCCGTGAGCGTCATATTTCGCCTGCTCAGTGAGGGTGCCGTAGCGCACGCCGCACTTCCCGACCTCCCGTACAGCGTTCTGATGCAAAATTACAAAAATAACTTTCTACAAACCATCCAAATTGTTCCTATTGTCACTATGACCCGAAAGAAGAGAGACTTCACTTCTTAGATGCGCCATTTCAATACCTACGTATTTAACAAAATAACGCTATTAGCGCCGGAATTACGTTTCTTTTATATAATGTTCTCTCTGCAAAGCTCAACGAATAAAGTAATCAAGTACTTAGTATGAATCACTAAATGGCAAGTAGAGATGAAGTCTTTTCTCTTTATTACACGTCAATAGAACTATTGAGGGTTACATTAACTTGCACAATGGTGTTGTATATGTATAGGACTTACAGATCCATGCAGAGGTCATCGCAAAGTTATATAAAAACAATCATTTAAAAAAATACTTCAACATAAGAGAGTACGTTTGGTTTCGGCAATAACAATTTTATCCGATACTTAGTTCTCCCTATATAAACTATTTTAGCAAAAATAACATAAGTAAAGAACAGTGCCTATGAAAATTGAAACTGTAAAACACTATTTAAAATATACCATCTTTATTTTAATGTGTAGGTTTTCATTTACAACTTGTGTCGAAAATATTAACTTATTGGCCGGAACGTCGGCGAACAACGCAAACACGTGATCGAATGCATAAGTAATCGCTCAGAATATTTTGGTGTTACTATTATATCTGGTGTGAACAATCAATCGGACACAAATATTAACTTACAGTCTACAAACCCCCGTGCCCCGCGGCGGGCAGCGGCGACGCACCGACCGCAGGCCGCCGCGGGCTTCACGGAGATCATCGAACTCGTAACCGCGTGTAATTTATTATCATAAGTTCACCACTAATAGAAGTTCTGATCTTAGTCCAGCGCTCGTATGACGCGGGGGTGCGACGCACGTTAACGTAAAACTATAACCTCGTGTCGCACAAATTCACTATAGGCACGGGCAAGGGCCAGTGGGTCCGTGAGCGCGCCGCTAAGAGCGCAAGGGCGGCGGCGGTGGCGGTGAGGAGGGCGTGCGGCGGCAGGCGGCGGGCGGCGTCCGTCGCCGTGGAGTACTCATACGGCACGGAGCAGGTAGTGAGTCGCTCCTCGACGGGCGCGCACCGCTCCGCCTCCGGCCGCGGCGCCTCCGACAGACGCGCCTCGCAGTGGTAGCAGAGCCGCCCCGAGCAGTGCCAGTAGCAGCACTCGTCAGGACCGTAGTTGGAGTTGTTGGCCTGTCCGCCCGTCTCCGGTATCCGCTCATCTGGAACACCAGACATCCATCATTCGTACTCACTTACGCTAATCCAAAAATAGAATGTTATTTTAAATCTGAATTAAATATTTGCCTATCTTTAGTTACAGTTGTTGCAATTCCTAAAAGAGTGTATTTAAAGGATGAAACATAAGTAGATATGAATATAGGCGTGAAGCAACAAATGGTTGGGACAAAGGAAACATAAACCAAGATCCAGGCAGCCCCGCTAAGCTTTCAGCGGGCGTTCTTTGTTTTGTGCTCGCAAGCTTTCTAGTTGAACTGAGGCCAAACTGGGCTCGCGGCGGCGGCTAATCGCGGCTAATTCACGCTGAGAGTGCCGCCTGCTCGCTGGCGTCGCTGCGAGCAGTTGAGGACTCTGCACACAGAGCGTTAGCTTCGCTATCGTAGACGCACAGATGGCTTACAGCCAATATACTCACTTATTTCTTGGCTTAAAGTATAATTTTATTATTATTTTAGGTTCCAAAAGTTATTACCAACAGCTCTCACACCCGTTTCGTCGCGCTATTGCCAGGCAGGGTTATTAGATAGATAGACAGACATAAACTTTATTCAAAGCCTCTTACAAAAAAAAAACACAAAAAGTATACATTTAGAGCTTAAAATATAACAAATACATTAGAATCCTTAAAATAATAACATTCTTTGACACAGAGACTGAAAGGGCGCTGGCTCAGCATACGTCACAGAATAATCTGTGACACTGATATTCTGCCAGTACCATGCATTAAAAAGATATATGTCGGTTAATTATAATTAATTAAGACAATGAACTTATAAAATTGTATAACCAGAAGACAATTTCCACAATTACTAATTTCCGTGACTCCTTGAACATTAGCCGTTTTGGAATCGGAAGGGTAAATATACTTAAGTAACATGTAATAAATTTGACAATAAGAAAAATAAAATAGACACATATAATGAGAAAAGGGGGAGGTAGAAGAGGCTTATTTATCACCATTTTTACGATTTGCTACTAAGTATATAGTTTTTGTTGGTCATTAAGATACCGTTTGTAATGCAACTTGAATGTTGCTATTGTTTTAAATTGCGAATTGGTGGTGGTATATTATTCCAGCATTTAGTGGCCTGGTATCTGAAACTCCCACGAAAGGCAGCCGAAGTATATCTAGGTACTGAAAGACGATATCTGGAAGCTTTAGTATAGTAATTTTAGCTTCAGTATAGTTATTAAATAGCAAGTCTACAAAACAGACAAATTAAGGATACCCTGTTTATTTTAGAGTAGCGGCTAGAGGTGATTTCATTGTAGGGATTGCAGCAATTATTAATTAAGAAGTAGAAAATATCCTTACCGAGGCATAAGAATGTTGGCTCGCCGGCGTACTGTGTGGGGTAGGCAGGCGCGCGGTCCGCCGGCAAAAAGTAGGGGCAGTGTTGCTCGACTAGCTGGCACACGGAGAGGCATGGCTTGAGGCGGACGAGCGGCCGGCCGGGGCCCGCAGCTGCCGCGCGTACCCACCGCCCGACCACGCCGCCGCCGCCGCCACGCCGTCGGTCCAGGTGACCCACGCGCTCCAGGTGCCGTGCGTGCCAGCGTGCCGCGTGCTCTGCGCCCCCCGCCCGCCGCGACCTACCACTCTCCTCCTCGTACTCTGATTCTGACCCTTCTTCAACCAATAGTGGTACCATTGTGCTGCAAGCCCACCGACGATACGTTTCCTGGAATAGAGAGAGATAAGGATGTCATTACTATGTAAGATGGAAAATATTTATTCTATTTTATGTCAAAGAAACGTTTCAAATTGCAGAAAGCTATTAAATAAATAGCACATAGTTAAAAATCGTAAATCTCCTACAAGGATCCATCGAGAAAAATACTCTTTGTAATCGGTCTAATAACGTATGGCACGTTCAGGGTTCACTTAAGGCCGCGCATACAGCTTAAGGCGTTGACAGCCGCCAGGGTCTGACCGCGGCGACCCTCCTCATTTTATCTTAATTCAGCATTTTTCACTCCCGCAGGAAATCACGTCTCGCTGAGGCAGTGATTAATTAGTTACGAGTATCAAGCGTCGGCCGCAGCGCCCTGCTTGTACACAGCTGCAATTTACTTTTATTACTGCGACGAAAAAAGAAAAGACGTCCCCGTGAGTGAAATATGAACTCATGGATTTACTTGCTACATTTATTGCGAACTTATTGTCCACAACTTTATGAAGTAGAGAGCTTGTAGCGTAATTTAATTGAGGCTATAAATTTCTAATGAGCTGCTGAAAACTGCAGCGTTAAGCGAGGCCGTAAAAATAATTATTGCAATATTTTATCGCGTCTTTACTTAAATTGGGAGTGTTCTGTTTTCATAGTTTTTCTATTGGTTACTTGAAGCTTTTGTTTAGTATGCTACTTTTACTTAAATGGCTGTCCAACATTTAAACATTATTCGTACGGCAATTGAGTTGCCACTGCTTAGCATAGTATATTATTATAAAATATTGCGTGTATAAGTCTTATAGGTCTTATATAAGTCTTATACTCGCCCTATATGAGTCTTATACACGGTAAAAACAGATTACTCAAATTAAGACAATTTGATTTGCATCAAAGTAAATTTATTAAAACCAAGAAAATGATCCTCTCCCTATAGAAGTTAGAGAATATTTACTTCATGTCAGTAAAAAATATCTTGAAAGTTTTCATTTGTTCCAAGACAAATATATTTAAATGCACACAAAAAGCTTTTTGTGCACACTCGCACAAAAAACTAGGTACTACCTATTTTGATTAAAATTATACAAGCAAAAAAAGGAAGTTTTCCCACGAGGCTAATTATTAATGAATGTGTAATAATGGCTTAATATCCTCTCTGTTGGTACATGTAATGTTGTGTACCTATTACCACCCTTCCGATGGGCTAATGGTCTATAGCCGCCCTTTTACGATCGTTCCCGCGCGGTGACGTGGGTGGATGCAATTTTCGCATTATGATCGTAATATCAAGTTGACATTTCACGTTATCGTTATTTCTTAATTAGCTATCTCTTATTATTAAATGAGTGGTGTCTCATGCAATCAACAAGCTTATCGATAAATTAAACCCGGGATGGTACGTCCCCTTTTTTTTACGGTGCCGGCGCACCTACAGTACGTGCGTTCGACTACATATTTTTCTGTAAAACCACTATTAAGTTTACAGGGTGGAAATTAAAAGCGATCGGTGGAGGAAAAGTAAGTAATAAATAACATAGACAAAATTTCTAGAAAAGAAGGATAATTAATTGAAGGCGTCTATCTTATTTTAATGGAATGTGTACGAAATGAGGTCCAAAGAAATGAAATATTTTGTAATTCTAGTTTTTAATTAGGGGACTGTAACAGCACCTTGGCTTCTCCAAATTCAGAGGAAGCTAAGATACTGCTGAAATTAGCAAATATTTGTATTAAAATAAGAAATTACTGTATGTATGTAATTATTAATAAATACCTATCTTTAATTTGTACAATTAAGGTGACACGATCACTTCTTGATCATACCCTCCTATAAAAATTTGAACAAAAAGAATGCTCCATGCAAATATAATTCAATAGTTTATGTTTTGTTTAGTATTAGGTTGAATTTTTTGTGTGCCGAATATGGCAAAGCATATGGGACCATATTTTATGTCAAAACAAACATTTACCTATGTTTATACAAATAAAGACTTCTGATTCTGATTCCTTTTTTATATATAAGTAAAACTGCATTTAAATATTTTTGATAAGTCGCTTGCCTCATACGGGAAACAAACCAGCAAAAATGGAAATGTAATTAACATTCACATTTTAATTGACATTGTCAGTGACAAGAAGTAAATGTCTTTAAGAAACATTTTATCTCTTTTTATATCGTATTATATTAGATAAAGCAAGGATAAAGCGCATATATTGTTATCCCAAATACATAATTCACTTAAAATCTTATTTTCTCGTTACTTATATAAAATTTAATAATATGACTCGTTGGGATCTTAGTAATATTTATTGTACCAAAACGATGGATTTGATTCATTTACCATGTGTTATTTTATTTTGTATATAGATGTATATAGTAGGTATATAGTTTTTATTTATTATCAATTAAAGGCTTAGAGCATTTTGCTCTAAGATTTAAGGTAATGTAAAGTTAAATGGTATTATATCATCAGGCATCACGTCACCAACTGTACTTACGAAATATTACCAGCTTGATAAGATGCATTCAAACTATTTTAGGTATTTAAAAAAAGTATAAAAGTGTAATGAAATGGAAACATGATCAAACTTCTTTAATTTTTACGTATATCTCATTCATTTAGCCCACCCTTGTTTTGAGGAAACGTTGCTGTGAACTGTCTTACACAACTGAACACAATTGTTAACTTTATCTAAAAACGAAAAAACTGTGTGGAAGAGCGGGGTCTTATAATACAAGTATTTACGTACTTAAAAGGAGTCTCCAACCCAGCTATGTTAAACCGCTTTGAATGATAAATAAAGATTTTGTATTTTTTTTTGTATTGTATTTTTGTCTTCAGTGGACATGCAGACATAATTAAGTAAAGTCGCCTGCAGTTTATGCTTCCTATTTATAAAATTTCAACAGTTATAATGACGCCGCAGAAAGTACTGCCAATGAGTAGCAAGTCATGCTGGCGTCCGTACATACAAATCGTGGATTACCGAATGATCGCGAAAATGATGGGTCAATCATAAAGTGATTGGATCAACAATGACTCTGCAGCGGCGCCTGATGGTCTTCGCGACCATCAATCAAACAGTCCTCGAAAACATTATTAGGTAATATTGTTTTTCTGATTCCATAGCAACGAATATTTTATTAGATCCCTTAAAATTGGAGAAAAATATTTCTTGCGAAAAGTTCTTGTGATGACTCTTTGAATATAAAACACTTAAATTCAATTGCATATAGTCGAACCTATGAAAATTAGTAAGTATATTTAAAAATAAAGGTTTTTTTTTATATTATTTTTGTAACCTTCTCTTTTTAAATAAGTCTATCACTGAAATTGAACTTTTAATGTATGTTAAAAAGCACCAATATAACAGTTACAAATAAGGTCATTACACTCATTACCTATGAAACTGCCGTTTTCTACGGAGAATTTGAAGGAAACTCAATTTTCAGTACTAACATTTTTGCATTTTTTTAGGAATGACAAATCGAAATTTTATAAATATATTTTTTTGTATGTAACAAAATAAGCTAACAGCAACATTAATTTAATTTTTGTAAAGTGTGTGCTGTAAAAAATTATCACAAATCTTATCATGGAAACTGATGGCATTTAGGACGAACTGTGTTTGAAAATAAAATTTTTGTTATCGAACTGACAGTAAAAACAAAATTGAATACGTAGAAAACCTTGAAATAAACTTTCAAACAAAAAACAAAAAATTGATATAGTTATTACATTAATTATGAACTCATGGATCTGTAAGAAAATTTCGGCAATTTCATGACCTATTATTTGATTATGCTTATGTGGGCATAATCTCATGCACAAATATGTTTATTATTCATAAATTGCAGTATCAGAAAAAAATCATGTGAGTTTTTTGATAGAGTTATACTTAAAATATTGTAAAATTGTATAATAAAATTATTCTTCCTGTATATTCCCAATGGAGTACATATTACACCGGATTAATAGTGCCTTAAAATAAATTAAGTGTTCACAACAATTGTAAAAGACTCTATCTAGTGCTAAATAAACAATTTGTGAATGGAGCAAAACCTGTGTTCATATTTATGACACAAGGACCTATTCTAATACAGCCCTACAAAAAACTTTGTGTTGGCATCATATGTATTGGAATTATGCCACCATAAATTAATATTAAAAATATTTATAAATCAATAAATAAAGAAAAAAAATACCCAAGAATTTTTGGAATTTTAATATATTGCTTTTAGTCTCTCAAACATATTTAAATCCTAAATCAAAACATACTTAAACAATGTTAGATTTGAATTTTTAAAAAAATGTATAAGAGTTAGACTTATTCATTATTATTTATTACTCGTTACATAAAATTTTTATAAAGTAAATTTTATTCTTTGGAACTTTTTTTTCATTTCAATGTATTACGTATCACGGGTACCAAAAAATTATTGAGGGAAATTTCGAAAAAAGGGCCATTGCTCCTTGTTTCTACTAACTTGTCTATAAAATTAAGGCCTGTTTCACCACTTCCAGATAAGTGCCTGATAGTTATATGTGACATATAACGCATACAAAATGTGTTCCATTTTTAAATTTATCTTCTGGATATCACTTATCTGGAAGTGGTGAAACAGGCCCTTAAGTAAATCAAAGTTATCTTTTAGCTACACGAAAATACAACAAATCTCGTAGCGCTTTCGTAACTCTTGCAACGCGATTTCTAAAAAGCGTAGTATGACGATAAACAGTCGCAAAACATTTTTTTGTTGTGCTAATTTGTCATTTACTAATAAATAACAAATCTTGTTAGAATTTGTAACGTTGTTTGCAACTTGGCATGTTGCTCGCTAACAATACATACTTACTTATAAATAAACTGGTGATCTTGTTTACTTTAAATGTCACGTTTGGTTGCTTGGACGTGCTTTTATAACTTAGCCCCAACTGTTATTTCAGAGGTGAGTTCATCCATCAGCCCGTATTCGTCCACTGCTGGACATAGGCCTCCTCAATATTACACCACTCTGGCGGTCCTCAGTCATCCTCATCCAGCCGCCACCCGCAACGTCCTTCAGATCGTCAGTCCAGTGGGCACGAGGGTGGCCTACGCTGCGCTTTGCTGTACGTGGTCTCCATTCCAATGCCTTACGGCCCCAACGGCTATCACGTCGGCGACAAATATGGCCAGTCCACTGCCACTTCAACTTACTGATTCGGTACGCTATGTCGGTCACCTTCGATCTCTGACGGATATCTTCGTTTCGGATTTTAACCATCAGAGATATCCCAAGCAGAGCCCGCTCCATAGCTCGTTGAGCGACCTTAAATCGGTGGATCAAGCCTTTGGTAAGAGACCACGTCTCAGTGCCGTACGTCATCACTGGAGTTGAGTTAATTCTTACTTAATATGTATCTACAAATATTCAATTTTAATGAGAATGTTAGCATTAATTCCACCTTAGTCATAAAATATAAGAGTTCATTATTTTATTATTATTTAATGATATATTAGCGCAGGCCGTAAAAAAAAGATTAGGGCCTGAACTAACTAAAGTTAAATTGATACTTGTCGTTGTTGGTTCTTGATGGAACATTTGTAACATATTGTAAATAAAACAAATTCTTGGTACCAGTTCCACCTTTTATATATTCTACACTAGCGACCGGTTTCGTTATAATAACATCGTCAGGCTTTTAGATATCTCTACAAAACATGAGATGAAATATTAAACTAAGATTAGTTCGTTGCAACTTCTGAATTAAGAAAAATCTCCTTAAGTGATACTTAAGCAACGAATCAGCTAATCGCGTTTCATAGTTAAGCAACGCTTAACTTTGAAATTTTAAAATTAAATGTGAAGTCAGGGACAAGACCCTCCCCTGTCTGAGTGGTTTGTTCAATTTAAATCTATCATCAATTACCTAATAGATATCAAAATGAATAGAATGTTGGTGATCTGACATCTTCAACATTAACTCAACATAGATTAACAGAGTAAATAACTCCTTCAGAAAATGGGGCGGTGACTTGTATTATTGGTGAGCCAAGACGGCACCGCGACGGCTTGTTCCTATCAGTTCCATGTTTCAATCAGTAATTGATAAAACTGAATGATTAATTAATCTATTTATAAATAAGATTTAGTATTTTGTTTACGATTATACGGTATGTATTAAAGCTGCTTTTAAAGGCTTTAGTTTTAGGTTTAGTGATGTAAAAACTAAAATTTCTTCATTACAAAATAGTACTTAAATGGACTTAATAAAAGCTAAATCACGTTGCAATTTTTTTTAGTATTAACACCACTAAACCTAATAATAAAGTCTTTAAGACCAGTTTTATTGTTTTTCTTCACCAGTTTAAGCAGGTTATCAACAACTAAAGCGTTTTTTTCGCCGTAGAAATGGATTTTTCTTATTGATTTTCATTCAGCGAAACAATCACACTTTTCACAAGTAACTACTTAATAAAAAAATTATAAGATATCTAGGCATAATAAAATTAGCACACTTTTAGACATCAAAGTGGTAATATTATGAGCCCGATTGAGCCCATTTTCGATCTAATTGTTTTAAATCTGATAATAAATTAACCTTCCTTGTCGTGTTAGGAGTTGCCCTTGTTACCGCCCTATCTCTCCTATGATTGATTGATACATAAAGGGTTGTGCCGCATATAGCATTGTATGTCGTTGTGTACCACTGTCTACCGCTATGTCTACTGTGTACCACTGTGTTTACCACTATGTCTATAGTGTACTGCTGTGTACTGCTGTCCCGCCCACGCGCTAGTTCTCGCTTTCAGGCAACTTTGTTCGACATGAAGTTAATGTGTTCCGATTTGTTAGACATTGAGCTCTTGCGACGCGGCGGTACATTAAGATAATTAAGAAACAAGAGGAAAATGTAGTGTTTTACGTGTGTGTGTGTGCTCGTCTGTGTAAGCTGGGTGAGTACCGTGTAGTATTTTTTGTAACACCATGTATATGCCATTATTTACATAAAGGAAGTACCTACATAGTCATACTAAAAGATATGGTAATATACTTTTCATCACTAATGCTCTGAAAGTAAATCATGTGTAACTCGAAATGTAAACTCAATTTACACCTCTAGGGAGGAAAGTAAAGGAGACCGATGCAATTGGGCGATAGGATATGATGGTAGCTGTATGGTTCCGGAACAATTAAAAAAGAAACTGTCAGTGTTAAAATGTCAATACAAAAATGTATGGAGTTCGACAGATAAAACGGGTTTTTACGGCTTTTACGTTGCCGCATACTTAACTATTTTGTTCGGGTAGTGTCAACAATTATTATTGTCAACAGGGCACAATGATTTTCATATTTTGAAAATCTTTGGACATCACCTACATCGTTTTGACAAACTCGATGTTTGGGGACATGGGACGGGTTAAGATTTTGATAACATCAACCGAATCAGCTTTCATTTTACGTATAATGAAATGAAAGAGCTAAGTACCTACCTATGTACTTCGGCATTCGCCAGTGTTCCCTGAACAAGAAAAATATATTTAATAAAATAAATATTATTTCGTCTCAGACGGCGCAATAAGATACAAAATTCATTTATTTGGGTACAAAAATAATTCTTCTTTCATGTCATGTAGTGTTTATGAGATCAACACTCAAAATCACCCACGGAAGTATGAAAGCGATATGTTCTCTTTTGAAAATCGAACGAGGCTCTTTTACATTCACTAACTGGAAAATTTCTGTTCTGCCACATCTCTTTTTATTTTGTTATTCTGTATTTTATTTATATTAACAACATGGAAAATGTGACTTTCATATAACAGGGGAATATGCAAAACAAAAGCTTAAAAGTTACACAATAAATGTGTTTAATTATTTTCAAAACAATTGCGCTGGCCAGCACGACAATTGCACGAAAAAAGAAAAAGTCACATGAAAAATTTGGCGACGCAAATTTTTTTTTTATTGAAACTATTGTGCAAACATATTTTGTAAGTTTTTTCATTTCCACGCATTAGTGATGAAAAGTAGAGTGTTCAACATAGTTGTAAGTGATTAGTTGTACCATCGATATCTCAGCTCAGAATATTAATATAATAATAATATAAAAATATGTATATGTATAAAAATGTGTTTTTGTCCCCAAATAAATTTCTTTCTTTCTTTCTTTCTTTACACATTTTGTAAAAATAAACTTCGTCGCGCTTGGTCAAGGTGTCAGGTGACCCGAGAGCTGGAGCCTTAGAGGGTGTCTTGGGCACCCTGCCATGCGGCGTGACAAACTCGACAAGGTTTTTCATTTACTTTAGCTTTAGATAGGTTTAATTTAATTTTTATAGTATTAAATACAGTTACGTATATTGACCTTGACATTATTTTGTACATATTTTTTTCATTATAAATATTCACAAATAACCCATAATTTTAAATACACTTTAAAAATCAAGATATATTTCGGGCCCCAAATATATCTTGATTTCTAAAGTGTACTTAATATTGCTCGTTATTTGTGTATATATTTATAATAAAAAATATAATAGCTTCTTATTTGTTTATTTTACTCTTGATAATATTTTTTTGGATTTTTTTTAATTAATTTGCAGGTAATTAAGGTCATCCAGAAAAAAAACCTTGAGCATAAACAACGTTAAAAGCGTACAAAAGAGTGTTTACCTCAACATTTTCCATTTATTTGTTTAACAATAAAGATTTAAAACGCAACCCTAACGCGATAAAAATAACTTCCTTTCATTTTCTTCCTTCCTTTTCCCGGTTAAGATCAAAAAATCAGAAAGTGTATAAGATAAATTGAATTGAGCCGAGGCAATCAGGGAACAAAGAGCAACATTAACAAAATAAGAGCATCGGCAACAAACATGAATATCCGTGGGTAGGCCAATAATCCTCTTATCCTTTTATACCGATCAAGCAACGATCAAAACTTCGTGGTCCTAGTCAGAAGCAACTAAGATCCGGTTGCTGATTAAATGTTTAGGAATAAACTACAAGAAATTATATTAAGAAACATAACATATGTTCTAATAGTTTTTACACATTCTTTTGTGAGATTTCTTGTTGAACAAACTCTCTACTGCTGAAGCCGGCAACTGGCGATAGAACATGATCATACGAACAACTTTTTGAGAAAAAAATTGAGAAATCAAAAAAACAAAAAAACAGTTGTCTATACATATTGGTCGAGTAATCAAAACCAAATCAAATCATATTTATTTGCAACATAAACCAAACATGGTACACAAATAAGTTTACAAAATGATACAAAAATTTCATTCACCTAGGCCAAGTGATGGTTTGCTTTTTCAAAGGGAGGTAAATTGAGTTGGTTGGCTCGTGGCATCACTAAACCACGTAACCAAGCTCTACTTTATATCTAGCGTCCCCGATCTCCGCAGCTTCCCCTGCTCGACCCTGTGGTACGCTAACGATCAGAACAAAGTTAAGCCTTTGGACCAAATATACTAGAAATACACAGTTCGATGGAAATAGCCGTGACACGGAAGCGACAAAAATAATAGGATCTATCGTTTTGTGTAGATTTGACACAAGCAATATCTCCGATTAGGATTTCTCAACCGGAAGGTAAAAATAAAAGCAATGTAGTTTTAGCAGACTTAAAGTCACTACTGCTGTGCCGAGTAAAGTGGGTCACTAAGTTCTATATATTTTTTGTTCAACTTTCTAATCTTTTTAAAATTTAAATATTTATTTGCAGTCTAACATACGTTTATTGATACGAATATGTGCATTAATGTGTTCATTCTGGATTTCAATGTATGGAAAATTTGGCAAAATTTTAACAGCTATGAAACTTGTATGGTATGATACCTTGATACCTATGGTATGTACCTGGTGACTTTCAGGTGCATGACTGTTTCCCCTCCACTAGCCCTTCCTCCTCCTAAAAAGTCTGCCCAATGTTAATTGCAATTTCCAGAAAAACAGTGTTTGCTACGAGAAATAAGTTAAGGACGGAATTATTCCTTATATTTTTTTTATAATTATGTTGTTACATTTATTTTGACAGGAGCTATAGTTTCAATTATGAGCAAAAATTCACAATAAAATCTCTGATTCAAGAATATTTTTTTTATATAATATTTTATTTGTAACATATTGCTGACTTTGAACATGATATTTTTTTAGCCAAAAATCTCGTTATTATGCCCTAAAATTTTTATCAGCTTTCTGTTAACACAGCTCGTAAATGATAACTTCTATAAAAATAAATGTAGGAACTTATTTGTGGGCAAATCTTATAAAGAATAATTTGGCCTTTAACTATTTTTTCGTAGCTTATTTCGTTTTCCTTAAAATAGCACAAAACCTTAATTGGGCAGTTGAGCACACATTATACGGAGGGGAACGAGGGGTGGAGGGGGAGAGACTAGATCTGAATGTCACCGTGTCAGGGTATATTATCAAATAACCCAATTTTTTTAACTGTGCATCCCGAGCTGTCAAAACCACTATGGAATTTACAGCCCGCATATGAGTATTAAGACAGGTAGAAGTGCACAGTCGAAAAAATTGGATTATACTACTCGTATATTCAAAGCTGTTAATATTTTGCTGCGAAAAAAATCAGAATAAACACGTTTTGATCGCACTATCATAAGTAGACACACGTCATATTATTAAATAATTTTTTTGCTGCTCCGCAACTTAGGTTCACTTTACATAGAGATAAATATGTTGGAGACAAGTACAAAGAAATTCAAACCTGACGAAGTGTTAGCTAAAACACTTAAATGTTCCATTTGTACCCGTAACTTACTTAATTTACTGCTAGTTAATACTACGTCCGCGTTCCTTGAAGCAAAATAATAATAATACTAAAACCAAGTGCCCGTTTGACAACGACGGTGAACGCCGCGTCGTCGTCCTAAGAACGACACTCGCCTTGATAATGCTGAAATTGTATCGGTGAAACGGTTGGCATATAGTCAACAACAATCACACGTGAGTGTTCAAGCCGTATGTAATAATAATTTAATACTAAAACATTTTATCAGTACTATAGCGTAGCGCAACAATAAAACCTCATAGACTTCGCTTGTTACGCTCTTAGAAAAAGAGGACGCGAACGTGTTAAAATGTTATTTAGTACCAGTTTCAGACTTAAAAAATGAGGGACACGAAAGTTTTTTGTCTGTTGCTCAAGTTTTAATTAGCGTCCATAAAAGACGAAGGCGTGGTTTTATTAGGGACGTTCACCGCGGGATCCCTAAGTACGAAAGATTATTATCGCAATTAAAAATCTTTTAAAATTCACCTTTATTCGAAGATTCCATTCTGTTACTTTCTTTTAAAAGGTCTTGAACAGCTGCAATAGAGAAACAAGTTATCTGGGGCACTTTAAATTTTATTTAAAGTTATTTCTTAGCTTAATTTCTTGAATAATGTGGAGAGACTTTTTCTGGCCTTAAAATTAATGATCAGGATCGTGCACTTGACGTGAAAACAATTTTAATTACAGGCTTCAGTTACCGTGCGCTCTTTATGCCCACTTTTCTTTTAACATTTGGATTTTCGCACGTTCATAAAATTTCTTAAAACTGGGCAAGTAGATATTTGTATTGATTATAACGCTAATTATTGTGGTATGTAATATAACTGTTTTAATTTCACGTATTTAACTTAAAAGATGACGTTACAAAAACCATTTCATTTTATATTCTGCTTTTAAACATTAAATTCCATTAAAAGCTTTCGTTAACAGACCAGCCTGGTTTAAAAAAAGAAGCGTGGTATTTATTTTATAAACGTCAGTGGTACAGGCCTAGGAAGGCTGCCGGAGGCTACACCCGCGCCCGCCTTGAGGACGTTGTGACGGGTGCGGACGTCGATAGACGCAGCGACTCATTTCAATACGACGACGATGCCCTCACAGCCGGCCCGAGGCGGCGCGGCGGCCATTTGTAACAATTTGTTAAGGTCTGTGCCGCCCTCCATAAACTGATACATCCTGTTTCTCCATTGCGTTGCAATGCGGAAGTTCAGAAACTTTAGTTAAAAGAGATTATTTCCCTGGCTACACCTAGGGCTGGTAATCCTGGGTAAATTCTAACGACTAAATAATTTTTAAGAAAAGATTAGGGCTACAAATATAAAAAACGTAAATAAAAAGCAAGAATAAAGGGTAAGAAGGTAGAAATAAAACGGTAGATTCCTATTTTTCTATCTCCTGCAATTTATTTATTAAATATATAAAACTCAATAGTTTTCGAATTGTTTCACTAAGACAAAATCTCGAATTACGATGCTAATATTCATATGGACTTTGTTGATTGCTCTCGAAGTTATGAACAGTGAATAATGAGTACATTTTTCTGCTTCTATCACATAAACAAAACTTTTAAGATGTTATATTGTATTA
This sequence comes from Ypsolopha sequella, assembly GCA_934047225.1. NCBI lineage: Eukaryota > Metazoa > Arthropoda > Insecta > Lepidoptera > Ypsolophidae > Ypsolopha > Ypsolopha sequella. The sequence goes on from OW203987.1 coordinate 17,275,512, forward strand.
TTAATATTTACAGTTTTTTACAATAAACTGTAATTCAAGTGACCCCTCCATTAATGTACCTAGTTTAAGGCGCTACGGAAAAAAAATCGACACTTTAAGAACTTGCATACCTACTTCAGTAAATAATGTATTATTTTGATAAAATAGTATATTAGTTTTGGAATCTTTTTCTAGGGATCTGATAAAACAGAAACGCGATTGGAGAAATTCGGCTCGATAGAAATATTAATTGAAATGAGGTCTTTTTCAACACAAATTATCCTTGTTTGACAATTTAGAATGACATATAGACTGTAATTATATTTCATTAGATGGGTTTTAACAGTATCTAGGACCTGGTTAAACGAAATTTTAAAAGCAACTTTAGTACATTTTATATTAATAAAAAACCGAGTTTTTGCAACTTTTCCACGAATCCGTCCCTCTCGCACTGAGGGTTTTTTCGCATATGGAGTAACAGGGACGCTCAAAATTTTACACTGCCGCAATCCCTTGCGATCAGACTTCAGAAGTGCCACTTCCGTACGCATATTCACGCGGAAACCTTCTGAGCGTACGTGTTTCTGCAAACACTCCTGATGCACTGTTGTACCACGGTAATCCCAGCAAGGTGTTGTTGTATTCGATACGCAGAGCATTGTATGCTTTTTGCGTATATCTCTCTACATAAAAAAGGTCTGTCGTATGAATAGTTTCTTGAAGAAGTCTTAAGTCTTCAAATTGAACCATCAAGCTGTAACTAACGGAATCTGAGCAGTGACTAACTTAAAATAGGCCTTTAATATAAATATATTAAAACGCCAATCTGTTGTTCTTTGATGACGGCAAAGGCAGACCCATTAATTAAAATTTTTACATAATTTTAACTATTATTTCATGTGCATATTTATCCTACATAATTATCATATTACTTATATATATTATTATTTATTTACATGTTATAAACTTTTAATAGACACCAGTTCATAGCTGCTAACATTTATACCCTACTTTTACTGTAATAACCTAACTAGAGCGCCCGCTGCAAAATGATCCAAAACAAACTTAAAACGTATCCAAACAAAGGGGCACGCTGAAAATCAGCGCTGTAGGAACTCTCGACAAGTTTCCGACAGCAAATGCTGAGCGGGCCACCTTTTGCCAAACAAAAGCTGTTCAATGTATGCTAGCTTAAGCCTGTACCTGAGCCTAGAGCATGACCAACTCCAGTCTATCTAGGATTCGTTTGAAGAAATTCGGACTTTCCTTGTATTGAAAAAAATATATTTGTTTTATTAATCTTTTCTCTAGGGATCTTACGTATAAACAATGTACTAAGATTTATACTCTTGTCAAAAAAAATTGTTGTGCACCCTCTTTTTTTTTGGTTTTCAAACGTTCGCTTGAAGAACGCGGTTAAGAGATCAACTTGATTTTTTTTCATAAAATAGGTAATAGTAATATGAAGGTATATCACCTAAATTCAATATATTTTTCCCCACAAAATATTTCAGTATTAGCTAAAAACACACCAATTTGTTGTTTCGCCGCGTGATCACTAGTATTACGCGTCCAAGAAAAAGAGGCCAAAGAGCCAACATATAATCGCCTCTATGAAAAGCAAATAAAGTGTTTGCCATAGGACTTATTGTGCTGGACGGGTAATAAAAAAAGTTGCTAGGGTATGCCATCTTCTTAAGGATGTATGGTTAACCTGGTTAACTTAACCATGTAACACTTTATTTATAAGTAATTTATTTTGTAATTTACTTGCCTTCTTGGTTAATTTGTTAGAATTTAAGTTAGTATTATAATATCTTGTTTTATTTTTATTTTTTACTGTATTTTTTTGGCAATAAATTCCGTTCTTTCTTTCTTTAACTTTGTAACGGTTTTAGCTATTAACTTGGTGGTTTTGTACCGTACCATATCGTATATATTGTTGTGCTATACGCACAGAGTGTTGCGCTGTGACAAAAAGGGATCAATGGACAGAAAGCCACTACATAGGTACATAAATAAGTGGAGGAACTTGGAGAGGCCCTCCGTAACTTTATTAAAATTTCCCGTCGGTGTTCAACTAAGGCGACGCAATTTAATAATGCAGCCTTTAAAATGGTTCCTCAATTGCCCTTCCATATGCCAACGCAATTAACATCAAAAGATAATCTTCAACCTTAATAAACCATAGACAATGTTTAATTGGATTTGTTCAATTATTCCTTGTGTTGAACAACGAAGGCTTTGAAAACAGAATACAAAATACTTGTGTATATTGAAAGACGCTGTATAGAACAGTCGGCCCTGCGGAAACCTACAGTGCAAGTTCTTATTTCGTTTTGATAAGGATTAAAACTGTATAAAAATAAATAGCTCGAACTATGTCAGAATAGGTACCCACAATTCACTTAGATTTAATTATGTTAAGGTGTGTTAATTCGAAATCCATTTTGAGATTTCGGTTTAATAAGCCGTAGTTTAGAACTTGTGGTCCAAAAAACCTCATAATGAGGAATATTTTTACGAAAAAGCTGCAACTTCCATTTGCTTTCGTGTGAGGTCACTTGAAAAAAGGCTGTTTGGAAATGTGTCCTGTGCTATCAAAATAAATTTATAATAATTTGCTTCCATCTGACAGATGGATGACAGATGAGTAGACAGACAGAGACAGGCCCTCAGAATAAAGTATTCTGAGGACAGGCCACTTTTTTAATAAGCAATCACAAAATCACAATCAGTATAATGCTCAAAATTCCCTAGTGACGTCATATTCGAAAATTCTTTAAAAAATCATAAAAAAGTAATGAAATTAAATGTGCTCCAAGAAAAGTTCTGTAATGACGATAGATATCCGTTTTAATAAAAATAAAAAAAGGAAAATTATTAAAAATGTTAATGTCATTCTTAATTTAATCTAATTAAAATAATTTTATCTGCGTACAATGTGACTTTCGCAGATATTTACAGAAAAAGCATTAACACGTTTGCGTACCCCAAAGTATGATGACGTAGGTATACAATGCGCTTGCTACGCCGCGCCGTAGTACACACTTAGTAGTGTAAATAGACACTCAGTTACATTTATGTCTGCATACCAAAATATCTGGGCTTTTATCAATCGGTATAACCTGTGTCAAAAGATTCAATATGTCTGTCTGCTTTGGTTGTATGTCAGCTTAGTAGACCAAACACACACCTGACATGTTTACGTCATAGTATGGGATTTGAGCGATCGACAATATACACATTGACTGCAATTTTTTTTTTATTGCTATATGTATTTCCATGTGCGAATATAGACGAAGATACTGTGTAAGTAAGAGGTGTTTCTTCCAGTCGTCATATTTCTATGCCTAAAGTCTTTTGATTTGGGTTATACCAATTTCATAGTATTGGCTCTCTGCAAAAATGTGTTCCAATTTCAAATTTGTCAGCACACTGTGAAAGATATGAATATCGGGTGGGTTTCTTTGTGTGAGGCGTTGAGAATGCGGAGCTCGTCCGAGGGGGTGCAAGACGCGGGTGGGCGCCGCACTGGGGCAGCGGCTGTGATAAACTCGTATCGGAACAAACTTGTCCAGAACTTGCCAACGAGACGAATTATTTTACTAAAAAAAATATGCATGTTTCATTCTCGTGGTATACGCTTATCTTTGTAATGAAGAGTGCTATGAATCGAGTGATTTTCATGTTCAAGTAGTTCATTTTTGTAGCTCTTTACTGAAAACTGTGTTGTAATCGAGTTAAGTAAATATTTTTAATGCTTTTAACAAAATAACTTAAGCGAAATTGATGTTTTGGTAGCAAGAAAGAAAAACAAACTTAATCTGAGCAAAGCTTTGTAGAATCACAAACATCAACAGGATCCTGAAAGCACGTCAAAATGTTCAATATTGTCGGTGGTTGTTGTGACGGCCTCGCGGACGCGTTCTCCGTCCTCACATGCTCGTTTTTCGGCCTCGCTAGAAGCACACTACTCGGCCTTCGGCCTCGTGAATACTATGCATGGTCTTTGGCCTGGCTTGTGTGCCAAACACGGGAATTACATGTAAGCGTAACTTAACAGCGCACGTTGCATCGCACATCGTAAGTAGTCGGCCGCTGAGCCGTTTGCTATTGTAAAATCAATCAACAATAATAATTTAAGCCAGGTGCATTAGTTCCTTTAGTTTATATTTTATTGACTTTGACATGAAATACGTTCCTTACGGAGTATGTGTTGTTTAAAATTGAATCCTATAGTGAAAAATATCGACATACGGGATCGTTGCAGCCTGAAAGAAAATGTAGTGTCTAGGATAGAAAAAGGAATGCTTCTGTGGCAGAGACCACTAAGCCATTAGACGTCGTAAGGAGGGGACACCATTTTCGACAAGACATCAGTGAAATTGCACTCCTACGCAAATATCATTCAATACTATCCCATCTCTATTTTCTTGCTTAGTACCCTCCCCGCATTATCCCACAACACATCGTCCGTGGCGGAAAAAAATTTCACTTGTCCGTTGTTGATAAGATAATGTCTAATGAATGGCTAAGTGGTCTGTGTTCGGTGGTTTGGACATGTAGAGAGGACAAATGAAAGCAGAGTGACGAAAGAAATTTATGGTGCGCAAGTCGAAGGTAGACGTATGCTGACCAAATTGGCGACATATTGAAGAAGGGCAATGTCAAAAGTACTCGGAATAGAAGAGCTTGTATGACTTGATTGGTGGATGTGGAAGAGGCGAAAGAGGTGTTTCAGGATCGTAGCAGATGGAAATCTGCAATCTCTGCCCACCCTTCTGGGCAACAGGCATGAGTGTTCAAGGGGTTCCATACCAGCACACAATACGGAACCCTAAAACATGGTAAATAACGAAAATATCGCTATGTATAATAGTCGCTAAAATGGTAGCACCAGACAAACAATTCGGCTCCCACTGAGTACGGAACCCAAATTTTTATTTTTTGTTAATTTACTTTAGAGTATCTTCAACAATCTGACCTTCGAAACTATTATCTATTACCGTCTTTAAGATAGATCTTGAATGAATGAATTGAAAATGCCTCTTTTTCAAGGCTTTTTGTTGACAGAGGCCATAGTAACACGTAATCTGTGAAAATTTCAACTGACTACTCATTATGGTAGAAGCTGTAGATCCCTGTGACAGACGGACTGAAGGACAGATAGACAGCGGAGGCTTTGTAATAGGGTCCCGTTTGTCACCATTCGGGTACGGAGCCTTATAATAGGACTTGAGAAAAATAACTTGTACGGGTTTGTTACCAGCATAATAATTTGCTTTTATTAAATGTTTGCACTCTATTTACACATTATATTAATTTATTTATATTGAGGGCTATGAATGTATAACGGGGATTCCAAGTTTAGGATGAACTCTGAAGAGCCCACGTGAATCCACGGTGACAATATCAACTATCTCAATATTGGGCCTGTTTGTGCGAACAATAGCCGAGAAGCCCGGGCGCATCTTGCAGATTGCAAGTAATCCTTCACAACGACGTCCGCAATTGAGTGGCTCGTTAGAACCACGTAACTCTGTTAAGACTACGATGGTTGGTCTCTATTGTATGTACCCGATTGAGCACCATACTTTATTACTTTTTCAGAATGTAGCTCGATCAGAAGTTTATTTGAAACAACATAATCATCAGCCTCTTGTAGTCTTCTGCGCAGAACAAAGACTACTCCTAAAATAATAAAGAGTTTCTCTTATTATTATCATAGGCTGCGGGGTAGGTATTGCAGTGTTGGATTTATTTCTATCTAAATTCGTTCACAGTCTTTGGTAATTAGCTTAGCTTTATGTATTGGTGACTATACTTCTAACAATCGCTCAGCAAAGCCTTCACACGTCTGCAAGGAAGATTCCATTTACATCCTCTTAAAACACTTAAGCGCCTTAATCTCACAACAATAACATCGATCGTTAATTCATCGGATAGTTAACTCTCGTCGTGGGCCTCGCTTGGTAAGCGGCCTAGTGAATTCTTGATGCTCGCGCCACCCGGCTGCCATCAAATATGCAGCCCGTTTGCCACCTCGAGCGGCAACTTTCCCAGGCCCGTCTGTGAGGGCAGACTCTGTTTTCTAATAAAAATAGAAGCTTGACAGCTGACGCTGCTCTGCCCCGACTTGAGAGAGATATGCCCGTCAGAACTAGTTCCACTGAGGCCTGACGAATCGGATTTAAAACTCGTAGCATAGATCGCGATACACTGATATGAGTCTTGAGCTATTTATAAAGTATTATAAAATGTTTAAATACAAAAAAGCAGATACGATCAACGTGCAGTAAAAGTTGAAATATATTTATAGGATACGAATATTTCATGAAAATATCACACGTGAAATTATTAAAAACAGACAACATGTTCTTAATAGAAATAATCTAGAATATCATCGAGGGAAGCTATTTAATACGATGTACGAGTATAGGTATATTGAATAATCCTGTATCTACGAGTTTGCTTCACATTTCAAACATGTATTTCCATTATGTTGTTCCTCGGCTCAGCTATAAACCGGGGAAGGCGCCACTAATGAAGAGAATGTGTGCAACTAATGGCCTCGGTTAGATATGATCCGGAAAATTCAGTTGCTGACTTATTTGCGAAAGCTGTAAATGGAGATTGGATGGGTTTTTCCAGAAATCATTAATGACTTTTATATCCGACATAGACCTTGACCTTGAAGAAGTTCGAGACCTTGACTAAGTCAAGGTGAATTAGTCAACTGTATATATCTTGGGGAGCTTATATTTGATTTTACCGTATTTTGAACCCCTCTTTGTTCTAAATTATTTGGACGGTAGAAACTTAGCTGGAGAGAAAAGTGTGAATAGTCTTAACTACAATATAAATCTTTGTTTAGTTGAATTCGGCCAACTTCTTCACAGGTTCCTTCCCGTATCATGTCGTAGCACGTTCGTAGTAACTCGTAGCACTTTTTGAAGCGAATCCTTCTTTGTTCACGCTTTGTATGGCCATGGGGCACAATTAAGAACTTGTACGTCACTTCCGTGATCGACTACAGGAAAGAATTCCGCAGATCAAGGCATTTTCGTATTTAGTGCTTGACAATAAGAGTACTTTGGCAGGGGACACCATTCTTAAAAAAAAGTTTAGGATAACCTTTTATTTTTGACGAAGGATTAATTAATTTATTGTTACAGATTAGAACGTTCTTCGTTCTTTATTTGTTTTTAGTTATCAGTCGTATCAACTCACATCATAACAAATTAATGTTTATTTGATAGCAATAATAAAAAAACGACTCCGTAAGATTAATGCGCGCGCTGCTATCAGGTTAGTTTACATAATTCTTTTCAATGCAAGTGCTCGTAAAGGCCCACTTTTTATGCATCAAAACCGAACAGAACAGAACAGAACAGAAGTTTTTTTTTAATTTATTTACAATGGTTGGCTAACCTACAACCTTTCCTGTGTACCATGAATTTTATATTTTTTTCCACTGTTTAACGGCTCTGGATACAGTCCTTTTGAGCCAATTATAATTTAAAGTTCACAAGATTATATTTGTTTTATTTCCTCACACTATGCATTGAAACACGTAGTATGATACACGGGCGTAAGAGCAATAAATTACTCGGTTACGTTTAAAACACTCGCTACACTCGTGTTTTAAATCGTCCTCGTAGTTTATTCCTTTGCGCCCTTGTAGCATAAACTACTATTATGCTTTTCCCTTGGTGATTGACATCTTTAATGCCAGAACATGCAGTGTCGAATAATAATTACTAAAAATAGTACATTTAATATTGTTTCAAGCAAATAAGATCTATAATAGTGAAATGAGAAGTGATGAATCATCGTATGTAGTGCAACAGACCTGGATAGAAATGAGCTTTTTGCAAAAGTTACTGGTCCAAAACGGTAAATGTCAAGAAAACAATAATGTTTTCCCAAAGCTGAACACAATGGCACAGTGTCGAATAATAATTACTAAAAATAGTACATTTAATATTGTTTCAAGCAAACAAGATCTATAATAGTGAAATGAGAAGTGTTGAATCATCGTATGTGGTGCAACAGACCTGGATGGAAATGAGCTTTTTCCAAAAGTTACTGGTCCAAAACGGTAAATGTCCAAAAAACAAAAATACTTTCCCAAAGCTGAACACGATGACAAAAGGTACCACAAGGCAAGAAGTATTCGATTAAATAATATAAGGTTATATCTCCGACACAACCTGCTGCTTTTTAAACTAGAGATAAACGGCCATCGCGTAAAAAGTCGGAGTAAATTTTGGTTTCGTAGTCTACCTTATAGTAAAGTAGAGTATGTTTTATTATGTAACAAAGTGGGCATATAAAGTTGGTCATTTATAAAAAGCTTCACGAAAGCTGCAGGCAAAGGCTTCTACAAAATGAAGTTGGTGCAATTGTTAGACTAGTTAGGTAGAGCAACCATAGCCTAGGCTTCACGTGGCCTGGAGCAGGGGAGTCGGATGTACGGCTCTATACACGTGGGACGATCGATCGCCAACGCCACGCTCAGCCGATGGCAATCACTTAATGAAAGATACACGGCAATAATAATCGAAAGGCCTCCGAGTTTGATTGATGTGGTGAGTGTATAATAAATAATAATATTTCATATTGGACTTTGTTGTGATATAACGTTTTAATAATTTAATATTTTCATCCGGCCTTTAGAGGAGCCGATAGAAGAGACTATAAGAACATTAAAAAAATATTAAAATGTACGAACTTTCCACGAAAATTACCGTAAAGTGCAAGTAACAATAAAAGGCGAGATAATTACAGCCCCTAAAGTACCTGCGATTAATACATAATTGATACAGCTGATCTGCCAGAAAATATAAAAGTTTTTTGTGTTTTTGCTCGTGTTTGGTTTCGCAAGGATTGGATGCGTTTTTATCTTTAGTATTGAGTGAGAAAGCCACAATTAAGGTCGTTTTTTACTCAGATGTAAATTTAGTAAAACAAAATAAAAATAATGATATATTAATGAATATGTGAAATGTGTGCTTTGTTAGATTTTTTTTAAATTTATAATTCAATAAATTAAATATCAAAACAGAGTTCAATTTAAGAGACTATGCGAATTTTATTTTTGTCACTGTCACTCCAAGCGAAAAATCGCGCAGTGCGACAGGGGCGGATTCAGGGCAAAAGGGAAAAAAGATGGTTTTATATTTTTATTAAAAAATCTAAAATAGCTAGCAAAATTTCAAATTATAAATCTCTAGATATTGTTGAAACACACCTAATAAAATATGTTTGAGTTCTGTATATTGTTCCTATTTGTCGATCGAGGAGAAAAAGTGTGTTTGAAGACCTCATTTCAACAATTATTTCTATCGAGGAAAATTTATCCAAACATGTTTTCCGATTTTAAAACCTTAGATTATATAGTCAAAATGCATATACCAGAAATTTACTAAAATTTTCCGTGTATTTAATGAAATACACAGAAAAGAAACACCCGTATTTTTTTCGCATATCGCCTTAATACTAAGGTTCGATTCAACTAATTGAGTACGCATAGAAACAAATTGAAATTTAGTCAAGTCAACGTTATTATAACAACATATGAGTTTCTTTGATTATTTTTGAAAAATTTTAGCTAAACATTTTTGCGCTATCCAGAGACCCAGTGACGACGTAATGCAGTGCGCGCTGATATGAACGTTATTTCAATATAGTTTCTGTCGATATTTGTACCGACACAGATTGACTTAAGGTCGTTGGCGGCAACAACAGCCTTAAAAAATCGTTTTTTTTGTCAATATGCTTGGCAACACGGTCAGCACAAATCAATCACCACCACTTTGCCCACCGAATCAAAGGATACAGTAACTTATAATGTTATAGTAGCCAATTACCTAACCATTAAGTGGCCATTCAGGCGTTGTTAAAGCCTATTGACCCCGACCACAAGTCTAACTACCACAACGTGTTGGTCTATAGATTTAATCTCAATAACTATACAAGACAGATATATGTAACAGTTTCGTATAAGAGCGGAAACTTAAATGCGAATGTATTTTATTCTAACTTATAAAACACAAATAAAATGAATCTAAGTAGGTAAAGATAACAAATGCCCATACAACTCTCAAGTGGATTATAAAAAGATAAGTGCGTGTATCTCGTTAACGACTTCGTTATTCCTCTCTTCTTTAAAGAGCCAGATCTAAAAGACTCGCACTTTGAAAGCGGTAAAGAAGGTACCGTTAAACAGATAATGTACCTACATATATTCTATAGATATCTACTCGTAATATATCACAAGATCATTAAGAATTCGTATTAAAATCCGTTCTCAAAGAAACGGATTCCCGTATCCGAGTGATCGAAAAAGTAGCACGAGTGATATGGACATGTCGACTTCGAGAATCCCTGAGACAAATTGCACTCAATTCCCTTGAATTACGGCTGCGAAGAGCGTGAAATATTTTTTCCGATATAAGGATAAAGCCTCCACGGTTTTATTCGGTAACGGTTAGCGAAAATTACCTTTCAAAACTCAGGTTTAGGGTCGACAGTCATACAGACGGAACGGGCGAGCGGCGCAGGGCGCAAGTGAAGGGCAGGTCAATGCCCCCGCCCCCGCGAGACGCACCGTGACCCAGGGCCCGCCCGCTCCAAGCACATAATAATTGTGACCATAATATGATTACAGCCTTTCAAATTATTTTTATTGCGACTCAATTAATTTTTATGACGTCGGCATGGCTGAACAAAAAAATAATGCGGGAAAAAAGAGCATATTGAGTTTAATTATTGTACCTGCATAATTGTAAATAAACCATTCACGTAGTAATTTTATTACGTGACCTGCCATAATTTGTATAATTATACGATCTATTGGCAATATTTTGACGTCGCATCCAACGGAATTGGATTATTTGTAAGCAGTTCCGTGTGCGACTTATAAAACCCTAGATAAAAAACTTTCAGCAATAAGTCGCTTTTCTTTTGAAAAACGAACACGAGAAGAGCCTCTTTCTGCCCTATTAGAAAAATTAATGTATGAAATCAATTTTTGCCCTAGGAGAAAAATTAATTTTTATTTTACCCGCTACAATAAACTTAAAAAATTATGTCAATTGACAATATATCTATATCTATAGCTTTACGAATGATGATCCACTCCGACCGTTTTCGGTCATGGCGACCACTTCAACTCCTAGTCGGTACGGCGTTCGCTGGTGCGCCCGAAGAGGCATCTTTATTACAAATAATAAAGAAGTAAAAATGTCGTGTCTGTACATTAAATATTTTAGCAAAATTTTAAATGACATCGGTTATTTTATTAATATTGTATTGAGACGCTATTGATATGTAGCCTGTGCAATAGCACTTTTAAGGCCAAAATAGGCTATGTCAGCCATTGGAGGGCTCACCAGCGAAGCTCTGAGCCTTGATCAGTCACTATGACCGAAAACGGCCAGGAGGCATCATCATCGTCATCATCATCCTCATTAAGGCTAAAACTATAACTTTTAAAGTTTTTGTCTCTCTGTCCGTCTATATGTTCAGTTTTAACTCGAGATCCAGTCTACGGATTAGGATGCGGTTTTTTTGTTATTATCGTAGTGGACCTGGTCAACATAATAATATAGGCTATATAAGGGCTGTTGATAAAATAACCACCCGGCCAACTCTCCATCGAGTTACTAACACAATTTTTTAGGAAATGGAAACTTAAACTGAATGAGTCCAAAACCGAGGCCATTCTTTTTACACGTGGTCGAACCCTGCCGACTAAAAAACTTTCCATCAACAATTATAATATTCCTTGGAACCCTAGTGTAAAATACCTAGGTGTAGTTCTTGATACCAAAGTTAAGTGGACAGAACAAATTAACTTATTACGCCAAAAAGGCATCAAATCACTAGGTGCACTAAGTCGAATTATGAACAGGCGGTCCAACCTAAGCCCATACACTAAACTCAGAATCTACAAAACACTAATTAGACCCCGTATTACTTACGCCGCTCCAGTCTGGAGCAGCACTTCCAACACCAACTACGACAGACTTCAGGTTGTCCAAAATAAAGCGTTAAAGATTTCATTTAATACCCCGTTTTATACTAATCTTAAAAATCTACATTTTGCCATTAACTTACCTACACTAAAATCATATGTACACAAAATTTCACACAAATTCTACATTGAAAAAAATCCCCACCACATAAACAAATTAATTTCATCCATAGGAAAATCCCGGCTATGTACCCTATCATACATCGATACTTATCGATCGTACAGATTACCTCATCACTACTTCCTTGACTTCGGTTAAGTTAGCGGCCGCATTCCATTCCATCTACCCCCTGACGTGTTTTGTTTGCATTTAATCTGTTATTTCCTATTTTAAGTAATAGTAATATGTTATACGTAAAACTTATTAGCACTCTTTATTCTTAAACCTATAAAGTAACGTGCAACGTTTTATCACTTTTGTCCCTTTTGGGCCTTATCATTGTAACAAATATACAATACAGCAAATTGTTTATATTAAGTAGAAGGTATGATTTCATCTTAGAAAATATTTTCATTCTATGTAAAACTATTTTAATGTAATTGCCATAAGTTTTGACAGGTGCATGTAAAAGCCTTAAAAAGCAAAGTAATATTATGTTTATGTGCTTACTGACTATGTTGTAAGTTTTCATACCATTGTATTTATCCTGTTAAATAAAGAACCTTGAAAAACAAAACAAACAAACCCGGCCAATAACTGTCGATAATTGAAAGGCATTTCCACGCGAGAGCAGCCGCGGGCAAAAGCTAGTTGTATATAAAATCGAAGGGACCAAGGGAAAACACCATGCAGCTGTCGTGGACAGATCGTAGAATTAAACAGATTGTAAAGTATGATATCGAAAATCTTTCACCAAAACAGAGTTTTATAGACAAAAACAGAAAATTTAAACACTTTTGAAGCACTGTGCGTAAAACTATGTTATTGTTTCATAAATACTTTGAAAAAGAAGTTCGAGTGCAGAAAGCAGCGTCTGTGGTAGCGTGGAGATAAGTAATTATTTATTTCCATTAAGTAACTTGTTCTTTTGCAAACGCATTTTTTATTGCCTCACATTGTTTGAGAAAAGCACTACGAGTTTATATGCCTCGGCGGAAACGGGTTTTGCCTGACTCTTATTAGAACAGGCCTTGGCAATCAGGCAATACCCTACTTTACACCCTTTTGGAAAAATTGGAAAAAATAGAAAAGTAAGCGGTCGGCAATGTTTCGTTGGGTTATACATTTTTTTTCAAATGACATTATTATTATTATCTAACGAATTGAGAAATATTTATTTTTGCAACAAGAGGGCAAAAATGTTTTTTGTTGCGATTGCCGATTTTGGATCCCGAGCAAGGCGAGTGATTCTAAATAAGAATCCTAAGCGTGGTGAGGGATTCAAAGGCACAAGAAACATAATAAATTTCCTGTCATGTGACACATACAATTTTTCACCTCACTAGCGAGAAAACACAGATGTAAAGACACCATCTTTTCGAATGAACTTATAAGAATTCAATGTTTTTTTTTCTTTAAACAATACACAATACAAAAATTTTTGACATAAAATAAAATGTAAGGAGTGTAAATTGAATCCCAAAAGCCGCGAAAAATCGGAACATCTTTGTTAAACCGATCGAAAACGCAAAACATAACCATCACGCGGGAGTTTTACTCTATCTATCCGTTTCCGGATTCCATACACATTGGGAGGCCATACACAGGATTTCGAGAAGTTTACCCTGTCTATGGTATCCGACAAGCTGTGGGGCTGTGTATAGCCTCCCAAAGTGTATGGAATACATATAGTAGAGTGAAAGAGATATCCGCCATGCTGATGTTTGCTGTCTCTCTTTCTCTTGAGCAAAGGTTATGGAGTCTTTGAACAATTCGCAGCGTTCTTAATTTGAAACACTTTTCTTCACTGTTTAAAACCAGTGAGCAAAAATCGATTTTGCTCACTGTTTTTAAGCAACAAAGGCGCGATTTTCGAGCTAGTGAGGTGAAAAGTAAATTACTACCCACGCGCAGAAGGTTTGCTGATGACTACCATACTACCAGTACCTAGACAGTAGACTTAAAAATAAATTCGTATTGCAAGTATTAATATACGTATAACGTGTGCGATTAGAAGGTAATACGACACAAGAAAATGCAAGAAGACCAATAGAACCGGCCGGCGCGGCGCGGAAAAAACAAAATGGAATTAGTGTAGAGAGGGGGAAAGAATACCTCGAAGCATGTTCGGAAAAGCCAAGGCTTACTCAGTTCGGGACAATTCGGAAGCTGTTTTCGGGAGCTTGTTGAATTATCGCATTTGTTTTTTAAGAGGCTATGTAAATTTCATTTTTGTCGCTGTCAATCTAACCGAAAAAACACGCAGTGCGTAAGGGGCGGATTTCAGGGCAATAGAAAAAATTAATTATTTTGACGAAAATTACTAAGTTATTAGGTAAAATTTCCAAAATAAGAATCAAGATATTAATGATGTCATCCGTCGGGCCCTTGCCACCATTGGTGTGCCGGCTATTTTGGAGCCGAAAGGCATTGTACGCAGCGACGGTAAGAGGCCCGATGGAATGACACTCATTCCGTGGAAAAACGGCAGGTCGCTGGTGTGGGACGCCACTTGTGTCGACACATTGGCGGCGTCCTACATCCAAGCGACTGCCGCTAAAGCTGGTGCTGCGGCAGCCTCAGCAGAGGACTCCAAAAGGCGCAAGTATGTAGATCTAAGTTCAGACTATATATTTGCGCCTTTTGGAGTAGAAACTTTAGGGCCGTGGGGTCCAGCCGCGAAGCAGATATTCAAGGAAATATCTTCGCGACTGGTCGACGTTTCAGGGGACCGGAGGGCTGGGGCATACCTCGGACAGCGACTAAGCTTAGCTATCCAACGAGGAAATGCTTCCAGCCTTTTGGGGACCCTACCGATCGACGGCGGTGATTTAGAAAAAATATTTTATATTGTTTAATTTATAGGTAAGTTTTTCTTAATTTATTTTTTAGTTAGGTATAATTTTATCTTTTATATTTCTATTAATTTATAGGTAGTCTTAATGTTATTTAAGTTTTATATTGTTAAATAAATGAAATTGTACAGATATTAATAAAATATGTTTGAGTACCAAACTGTCAAACGAGGAGGAAAAGCGTGTTTGAAGACCTCATTTTAATAATTATTTCTTTCGATGAATTTATCAAAAAAAAAATCTAAAATAAAAACCCCTAAACTGATTACAATTTTTTGTGTAGTTCATGAAATACACAGAAAAAAGCAGCCATTTTTAAGCTTAAAAGTGTTAGTTTTTGTTAACGTCAAGTGTCCCCCCCCCCTTGCCAGCGAAACGGTTGTATTTGGAGACGTGAAAAAAACGACGGCAGTAGTATACATAACGAAATTAAAAGGAAAACTATCACAGCTAAGTAGGCTTTACAAGTTAACTAGTACAGATCGCGCCAAACTGTTAGTCCCCTCTAAACACGGGGCGATTCGCATCACCAGGAACAAAATGTATGGTCCGTTCTTGGGAAGAACAACTTCCGAGCGTACTAGAAGTTTGGCGCGATCTGTATTAGTTGACTAACTTATAAAATGTACTTGGAGAAGAATTAAGTCCCCATATTGTCCAGGGCAACTATGGAACGCTACACTGCGCGTGGCCCGACACGCACTTGGCTGTTTTTTTTTATTTTTTACAGCACCTGAATGGCATTGGTAAAACAATAGTGTATTTTATTTTATATGTACCAATATGCTTACGAAACGGGCAACCCAATTCAAAGGTCATTGGGTATTGTAAGATGCTTGAGTAATACTTGCTTCTCTTTGAATAGAATTTTATCTTGGGTATTATCCGTCCCCTATTCATTAAATAATTTTGTTTTTTTAGGCAGTTTATAAACTCGTCTTCTCGTAGTTGTGATGAAGACTAAACGTACATAAAACCTATTTATTTCATCACTTTCTGCGACGAATGGGCAAAAAAGTCTTCTTTTTGTACTTGTCTCGTTTTTAAGAGGCTACATTCGTAAATTCAATAAGGTTATATTTTTTTCTCTACTAAGAAAAATCCATATTTTTGAATCAAGCGTAAGTATTTTGAATATAAGGTGAAATTTAATCATTTTTATCATCAATTCATACTGAATTCCGGTTTGTAATCAGGATCAATGTTTAAAGACAATACAGTAGAAATTCGAAAAAAAAAAGTTTTGATCCGGTACTGCCTATACCTGGAACTAGTCCAGTTCGTTTGGGAATAAACCTTTTTTAATGATTTCTAAAAAAGGATCATTGTGCCTTTCTCCTGAGTCTCCAGTATAAATTCGAGCGGATGATTAAATTTCACTCTTAATTCGAAATACTTACGCTTGTTACAAAAATATGGTTTTTAGAAATGAAGAAGAAAAGTAAATCTGCATTTGATATTCTCTAAACTGGGACTGAAATTATGATATGAATAAAAAATTTATATTTTAATCCATACAGTGAACTGTTCTAATAATTTTAAATAAACTTAAATATCTTTTAAAATATGTTGTTTATCTTTGATAAAAGACTCCAGAAAACTAACGTAGATTATATTATAGGAAGTGGTATTTGGAATGGTACCTTAGATAAAGATGGTACAAACACATAAAACCAAAACGTTTAGGCTACGTTGCCTCTTAAACGAATGGAACGCCAGAATAATTCTTTCCCGCCCTGACAAAGTTGGGAGGCGTGCATCAAAGCCGTCCGTCCTCGCCACAGAGGAACTAACCCAAAGAGGCAGAATAACACTTGGGTAACTTGGGTTGTTCGAAATAAATCTCGCCAACTTTTGTTACGCTTTAACGCGCTTTGATTGGCTAAGCCAACACCACGCGGTGATAAAAACAGAGAATCCCTTGTAAGCGGGAGTGACCACCAATACATTTTTTTCATAGCTACTCGTCTTTTCCTATGGGAAAGTGATGTCTTTTTTCACGTTGTTTCAAAAGTTTTTCTATGGAAGTGGTTCAGTTTAATCAGTAGAGCACGTGGTTTAATTTTCTAAGCAGGTCATTATTACAGTCAGTAATAGTCAAGTCTATGCAAGATGGCGGAATCGGACGGACTGGCACTAACTCTCTCGGGGCTAGGTGCTCGATGGTCCTCACGCACGCAGCCTAATGAACGCCATTTATTTTAGCTAACAATTTGAGCGAAGCCGCACTTGCTCGGTGCATGCATAATGAAAAGCCCCAACTAGAAGCAGACCAATGTGTTTTTGGTGCTGCAGAGGAAATTAGCTTTTCATTACGTAAAATTTAAATTTGAAACTACCATAAAAAGAATTGAACGGTCGCTCAATTTAAATCATTTTAAACATTTAACCCTCAAATACCAAATACCTAGAAGGAGTCTTGGGTGAAGTTTACTCTTTGTCAATCGCACCCATTGTGATCATTATAACTGAGAACAAATCATGATTACCAGAATTAGATATTCGTGGACAAAATTAAGGCCTCAAAGAAAGCGTGTTTCAGAAGAAAGAAAATATTTATGAAAAAAAAGTTTACACGTTTTGTCATATTTTTCTTGCTTCTTTTGAACAGCAGCTAGTTGGAATTAAAAATTTATTTGGAACTAAATATCGGTCATAAACATTAAGGCGATACCAAAAAAAAAATGGGGTTTACTCCACTTTAACGTCATCTACGTATTTCACTTTTGGGTAAATGTTTATTGAGTATTTGATTAAGATTCTCACTGAAGGAAAACGCGATTGGATGAAATTTTCTTGATAGAATTTAATTCCGAAAAGACCTCTAAACTGTTTTATGTTTTCCTGTAATTCTGAAATCCTAATTAATTTCATTGTGAAATTGCATTCAAAATGTGGATATTATGTATTTGTAAAGTCTCCTTGAAAATCTTTTTGACTAAATAGCTTAGTATATTTCATATAAATAAAAAACCAACTTTTTGCTACTTTTCCACAAATCCGTCCCACTCGCACTGAGGGTTTTTTCGCATATGGAGTAACAGGGACACTAAAACTTTTACGTAGCGCCTTAACATAAGTATTTGGTCGGCAAATTCCTTTCGAAATATGCGTTAGTTATTAAGGCACTTTAAGTAAGTACAATACGTTTTAATAGAGTGTATAGAGTGTATGTATGGTGTACCAAAACCATTTTGAAATAATAGAATAGAATAATTATTTATTGAACATCAAAGGCTCACTTTGTTAGTTAAACTGCGGCAGTAAAAAAATAAAATATAATAAAAATATATTAAGTTAAATTAAAAATATGCATATAATAATGATAAGGCTAGTACTAGATTAATAGTTTTAAGGATGGATCTTGTTTTCCGCAAACAAATTAATTATTATTATTATTAATAGGATAACTACATAATTGTGGATGACGGTTTGACTAGGTGTTCTGCCTCAGACTTTAGTCGCCTTGTAAGACATCCAAAAGTGTAGGGGGTGGTGCTATTCTACTCTGCCAGACACCACACGACACGGGCACCGTAGTTTCCACCTTAAATGTCTGCGTAGCATCATGAAGATAGGATGGTCTGATCGTGTGTGAAATACCGTTCTGCGACGAGCCAATGTTAGTGGCATTGAGTCGTAACCTGATGCGTCGGCAGCTTCAGTGGTGCGGACACGTCTCACGGATGTCAGAGGAGCGAGTGGCGAAGCACATCTTTTATTCTGAACTGAAGGAGGGCAAGTGAAAACAAAGCGGCCAACTACTCAGGTACAAAGATGTACAGAAGCGACATATGAAAAGATGTAATATCGAGCCCTCTGTATGCTAAGGATTGGCAGCATAGCGCCCTGAATGGTGGGGATTGTACAGAGGAAAGTACGCGATTTTGAGGAACAGCGCAAAACTGGCTTCGACGCAAAACGCGATGGGTTAAAAGCCCTACGGCCATTCACTTTAATTATGTGGATGGTATACTCACAGTGCGCACGGGGGTTTACTATTGAAAGATCGACTACATTAGTCAGCGCCGTACCGACTAATAGTCCAAATGGTCGCAATGTCTGAAAACAGTCGGAGTGGATCACCATTATCGCCATCACATAATTTTACCAAGTGGTAAAAATATGTAGACTCGCCGCTTTATCACAGAATATCATTATATTTTCCATGTGCAGATAAAGGCCATGTTACACTGCAAGCGATACGCGATCAGCGGGAGCACGCGCTATCAATGCGATCGGCACCTCGTCTACACAACAAACGCGCCGCTTCACAACATTTTTAGGTCAAGATATTTAGCCGCCTTCGACTCGGATATCAGCCTATTTAGAAACGAATAATGCGGACATTTAGATGGAATTTTGTAATAAATCTCTAGGTCGAGCTTTTACTGACTGGATAGAATGCTCGAAAAAATGGATTAAGTACAGTTCAACCAAAAATATTGTGGACCAAAAGCTAACTATACGTGAAATACTACGTTATACTGGGTGTACGTGTACTATCGCCAGTTTCCGGCTTCCGCAACATCATCTTAATACCCCGTATAAGTGCAAAGCATCTTGAAAATACTAAACATATAATATGACATTTTTTTTCTATTCCTTATTTATTAATAGTAAAACAATAAAAATAGGTACTCGATATATTTTGGCCAACGGTATGGGGTCATCATCAGTCGAATCATTATTATTATTATCATCATTACTTTACATTCACATAGATAGGCTAAACCGCAACTCTTCACTTAGCGGAATAAAGCCAGTTTCGTATGTATATAATACGTACATCGTTATACGAGTTCAACCAATGTAGTTGTTACCTGCTCGAAAATACACTTCACATAAAACCTAAATTTTCAAAACGTTTGTTACTGTGTAGTGTGTACCACCCTTATTCTTCGTCTACATAATATTGTTAAAAATTTCAGCACAATTTTTGCGAACAGACGGACAGACGCCAAGGCGTCGTTATAACATGAGAGTTTCCGTTTTTTGGCAAACCTCTAAAAAGAATAATTTGACAAATAATAATAGGGCCCCAGCCCTTCGGCCGCATTGTCGTGAGAGCTCGAGTGTCGGCCCTCAGCGGCTATTACGTGACGAGAGCTGTTTCTTATACTTACATATTGAAAGTGAGTCGGTGTGGATACACCCTGCTTTCATAAAGAGGATACTTGCTACAGTGCGGTCACTTCCATCTTTAGGTCAAGGTCAGGTTCTGACGAATATAATAAATTATTACCATATTCACCATCGTCAAGACGGTGGAAATGTTAGTACAAAATTACTAATTTGTTATTTACGTATAATATGAAATATCGAATCTTCTTGAGAATTAAATTTTTCTCTATAATATGTTTGGCACTTTTGTTATATTTTTATGTATTATATTCGTCAGCTGATCCATATTAAACTATCGTACCTTTATTCTCTGAATATAATTTTTTAAGTGAATTATTCAAAAAGAGAAGACATTTCATTTCATTTCATTTGAAGTGTGACATTTCAATTAAAAATGTGATTTTAAAGAGATTTTAATACATGAGTTCTTATACTCGTACGCAGGGGAGACATGTTCAGAACTTCTACTTCACTTTCGGATCAACTTTTTTTAACGAAAGGTAATTTGATTTTTGAATGTGGATAATTACGTTTTTTAATCGTTATTTTTTAAGTCATTATTTATGATAAGGTAATACTTATTTGACCGGAATAATAAGAAAAATTGAAATGACTTTTCTTAAAGTATCGATTTAAATAATTTACGTTGGTAAATCTGACAGCAACCCGCCAGACTGCTTCTTTATACCACTTTTTCTCTGTATAGTAATATTTCTAAGTAGATTTCTGTTATGACATCTGATATGATAGTATCTGTCTTATACTGATGATTAGGTGACACTCGGTGACAGTAATTTAAAAATAAGCTACTTGGTAAAAAAAAAACTGTGAGCGGAAGTCCGTTTGTAAAAAAAACTCTCAAAAAGAAAATTTAGCATAAAAAATAACGTAACTAGGAAAGCAAACTTTGGTAGGATTTTTCAAAACGTTCGACCATTTTCCTGAAAAATAAATTTCATGTAAATTTTCTGAAAACGGCCTCTACTCTACAGTAATCATTGTTACCTAAACAAAGAAGGTTGATTTACTTGGAATTTACTTTAAGATCCTGATAAACCTTGCAAAGCTAACGTTCTCTAATACAAGCTGTTCTCTCAGGATGACATTAAAACTTAGGTCTTCGCTGACAAAATTACTTAAAAAATTGTAAAAGTAGAAGGGCGTCAATTTATAGCAAAAATATATAAGTGTCAAAACAACACCTTTCAAACTTTGATAAGATATTCTATAACCTGTTGTCAAAGCTGTTTTCTAGTTTCATACCCGGAGAAGAAATTCATGTTAATTCTGTTAAAACGGGCTCGGTTCTCCGGTAATCACTATTACCTACAAGGTGAGTTGATTTACTTGGACTTTGAGCAATGGTTAAGCAACCCTGAGGACTTATAAATAACGATACTGTGCCCAGAAGGCTTTACTGGCTCAAAGGGTTAAGACTCTAAGTTAATGAGAGGGTTTGGTAGACGCAGGCAACCAAATAATACCAACGCATTGATAATATACTTAATTCGAAGCTATGAAACAGTATACGTAATAATAAGATATCTAAAATGGATGATCTTGAAAGCTTAAAGTTTGAATATTATTATGTTTGTTAATCTATTTGAAGATATAAATCTCGAGCTATTTCTGACAAGAATAAGCTAAATAATGTTTCCATTAAATTATTGTTACATATGGCTTGAATACTCACGTGTGATTGTTGTTGACTATATGCCAACCGTTTCACCGATACAATTTCAGCATTATCAAGGCGAGTGTTGTTCTTAGGACGGCGACGCGGCGTTCACCGTCGTTGTCAAACGGGCACTGGCAGCCGCCAGCGTTGCTTGTGCGCTAAGCTGCGTCGTCGAAGGAGGTGGGATGGTGGATGCACTTGATTCTTTTACACGTGAGTGTTCAAGCCGTATGTAATAAAAATTTAGTATGTCAGCTCACGCGAGTTTTAATAATGTTTTCATTAGTATTTTAATGTGTTTTTGTTTTAAAAATATATAGGTATGTGCATATTCCTCTCTATGCATATGCTATGCTATATACGCGCTATGCATATTAAGCAAGCTTCATTTCATAATTTTACGGGGACGGTGCTCTACAAGCTGCTTTCGAAGGTAATCGCAATCGCTAATCGTTTTGCCCAACGATTTGATGAGCACCAACTTCCGGAACAGGCTGAAATTTGCAAAGGCGTCAGCACCATAGACCTATAGGTAATATACCTATAAGTAAGTACACAGTTCAGCAGATTATACAGAAGACCAAAGAGTGAAATCGTTCAATTTAATGTGTCTGGCATTCGTGGACTATGAGTAAGCGTTCTGGAAAGAAAACCTGGGCTGTTCTAGAATGGGCTGTCGAGGTAATGAGAAGTCTGCATGACACCGCGAAGATGACCGTTCAAATTTATAAGACCAGCAAGATGGGACCTATTCAACTGCAACGTGGTGTGCGACAGAGAGATGTTATATCCACGAAACTGTTCAACTAAGTGTTAATAGATCTTAAGACACTGAAATAAACTGGACGAGGTATTCTTATCAACGGGAAGCACATGGATTTTGACAAGCCTAAGGTCATATTCTCCGATCGAATCGGGTTGGGGTCGGCTATTGTCTGTGAGGTGACCCCCGAAGTTTTCCTAGGGCAGACTATCAATAGATTCAATTAGGTAGAGGTAAATTCGACCAAAGAGTCACAAGGAGGGTCTGGTTGGGTGGGACTGCGTTCGGGAAACTACATCAGGTATTCTCTTTGGCCATTCAAGTCTTTAACCAGTGCGTCCTCCCAATCATGACATATGGTGCCAAAACGTATATACACTCAGGACTTGTTCACCGATTCAAAGTCGCTCAAAGAGCTATAAAGCGGGCTATTTTTGGAGTCTCTTTGATGGGTCATATTAGAAATGAGATGATTTCTCCAAAAAACCAAGGTCATCGACATAGCCTCTAGAAGTAAGCTGAAGTGGCAATGGGCAAGAACCGACAAACAACCGATGGGGAAAACTGTCCTTGAGTGGAGACCACGAATCGACAGATGCAGTGTAGGACGCCCACCAGCTCTTTGGACTGACGATCTAAAACAGATTTCTGGTAGTAGCCGGATGGAAATGGCCGAGGAACGAAAAATATGGGGTGCCTTTGAAGAGGCCTATGTCCAGAAGTGGACGAATATTGGTTGATGCATTAGATTGGCAACTTTTACATGTTATATGAGATTTATCTGACATTAAAATAATCAATATCACTGGTCTTATGAAAAAAAAACAGCTTTTTTACTAGAGCAAATCAATTCCAATTAAGACCATGTGCAAGAAATGAAAAAATCTGCTTATTAAATTTATGGATGTGACTACGAAGGCCCCGTTACGGCCTGAAACTACTAAGGAAGACTAAGTTTCTCTTATTTAGAAACTATTAAGTAGGTAATAGATAAGCCGGTATTAAAACATCCTTGCACCATCTGCCAAGTTTTCCAAGTTTCGCCATAAACCTGGACGGATATTATCGGGAGCCAGTTTAATGTGACTTATTCGATATACCTAGTATCTGCAAGTATAGATAAAATCTTTATTAAATTTGAAAACACTTATGTGACTTTACTTTTCCATATTGATTTCTTATGGTAAATTTCTCATAACCGCAGACAGATTATTCAAAAGTTCTTCGTGGATCCCGCAATAGAACCTACTTATGTCAACCACTCCGGTAAATATTATGTAAGAATCATACAACCCCATAATAAGCAAACTTAATTTCTTGTCACTTGATCTCATATACATATTATAACAATTTAAAATATATGCAATTGGGCGAGCACATGAGAATTTATGTTAAGGGCCCACCCGCTCAGCTGTCATATAAATGCTTTAGGTGTTTGTGACGTCCTGATAGCTTTGATCTCAATGAAACTTTACACACATCTTTATATATTTTTCCCTTCCCCCCACACCGCACTCCGACCCATATCCCATCAAGAGGGAGAGATGGCAAGATATTCAAAAAGCGCCGAATTAGTGAAATGGTTTCAGGTAAAAAGAATTTTGCATGAAACGGTAACTGTTTATTTATAGAAAAGTGTATAAACTTAGTCTTCTTTACATGAACGATGTCTGTATTTCTCTCTTTTTTATTTTCAGGACAGTTGAAAATTATACAAATTGCTAAACTTTGCGTAAAAACGAGGCAATGTTCACGATATCCTGACAGCTATTATGATGGTGTTTCATAAAATTTGACTTTTTGGGCTGTATAGAAACGTAGTAAGATGTCGTTAGATCATTATTTTGAAAAAAAAAATATGGAGAAATAAGCTGTTGACTACACATTCAGTTTTTACCTTTGGTATGAATTTTAACTTCTTCACACTTGTTTTTATTTTGTATATTTGCTGATTATTACTGATTTTACCGGATGTTATTAGCGATTAACACATGAATAAATAAATAAATTTTCAATGCAATTGCTCGTGAAGGCCCACTTTTTATGCATCAAAACCGAACAGAAAGTCGATTATTTTGCCCTAGGGCTTTATTATTATTATTATTTATTTATTTACAATGGTTGGCTAACCTGCAGCCTTTCCTGTGTACCATAAATGTTATACTTTTTTTTCTACTGTTTAACGGCTCTGGATACAGTCCTTTTAAGCCAATCATAATTTAAAGTTCATAAGATTATATATGTTTTATTTCCTCACACTATGCATTGAAAAACGTAGTATGATACACGGGCGTAAAAGCAATAAATGACTCGGTTACGTTTAAAGCACTCGCTACGCTCGTGTTTTAAAATCGTCCTCGTAATTTATTCCTTTTCGCCCTTGTAGCATGAACTACTATTACGACTGTGGTCAAAATCCCGGGTGTAAATAGACAGACACCATTAAACGAAACTATGCTCAACTGATAATACTAATTTATACATAGGACAAGTACTAAACAAATGAAAAAAATATATATTTAATGTTGCGTTGAAACATTATTGAGTACCAGTAAAGGATATGGTTTTTACCTGACTTCTTACACCTTGTATATTCGCGTATTCACTAAATATAAATAGCCTGAAGTAGTTCAAGCAAAACTTAGAAACATAAACCATTATCTAGCGCTTGGAAATAGCCATTGCATTCATTAGGCTAGAAGCCAAAAGCTTAATGAAAGCTTTTATACTTGAATAATTTCCGTTTACAGAAGCATTAAAACCTTTTTACAATGTAAAAACACTAATAAGACATTATACGAATATTAAACCGCAGTTGTCCGTCACTGTAGAAACTGTCCGTACTAAACCAACAGACGGTCCACTCGCATTTCTATCATCCACTAGGTAATGAAAACCTATTTTACGAGCCTGAGCCGATCAGCTTCAACTTACACTAAAATCTTGTAGGATAATTGTATATTGGTTTCGATTCGGTGTAACACGACTTAACTTGTTTGATAGGACTAACCTTTAAGCGTCCTATCTTTGTATTTTCTATACAGAAAGAAAAAGACAGAACGCTTAAATTAAGTTTAGTCCTGTCAAATAAGTTAAATCGTGTTACACCGAATCGACACCATTGTCAAGGAAAATTAAGTTATCGACTACACTGGCTTTAGAGGATTTATTTACTCATCTATTTATTATTAATTTAAAATATTTAATCATCTACGTATAATATAGCGCGTAGCAAGTATACAGGGTTTATAGATTTTCCATTTTAGCTATTAAATATTATTATAATCTAGCTAAATATGTAACACGGGACTTGTGCTTTTTAATAAAAGATTTAATAATATTTTTAATAAAGATACGAGTATATATACAGACAGACATAAAGTACTATACAGGGTGTAATCGTTAAGTGTGACCAGGCGATTATTCCGTAACTATTAAAGATATCAAAAAAATTTAAACTGATATCGAAAGTACGTTACCTAATCAGTAAAATGACATCAATAACTTTTTGAAAATCAAACGATTTTGACATTAAACATTCCCATTCATTTAGTATGAGATTAGTAGAAACGTTTTAGTTTCCTTATTTTAAGTGGTCTAGTACTCATTTTATGATTACGTATTATATGATAATGATAATTTTCAAGTAGATACACGTGTAGCTTAATTATGTTACCACTTCAAATTAGTAATAAACCTTGTTTCAATATCGCATTAATTTGAACTGGCTGAAAAGCAACACACTACAAAAAAAAGATACTCTTTGGTGTTCGTTCTAAATTCAAAACCTTTATCGCGGGTTGTCATTCCCACCAATTGTTAATAATCGTGATTGTTTCATTTATTTATTGAAAAATGGCATATTCCAATATTCTACTAATCTCATACTAAATGTATGGGAATGTTTAATGTCAAAATTTTGGATACTTCTCGTTTGATTTTAAAAAGTTATTGATGTCATTTTACTGATTTGGTAACGTACTTTCGATATCAGTTTATTTTTTTTATATCTGTAGTAGTTATGAAATAATCGCCTGGTCACACTTAACGATTACACCCTGTATATATCATTTTGTAAATTATTAATTATTTTACTCTTTATTCATTACGCTTTCTTACTTTCATACATTTGTTAACATTTCCGTAGGAGTAAAACTAAAAATCAGTAAAGGTATTTTCTCAAATAATATTACAAACAAATAAAATAATTAAATTGTTAAACTAAAAATATATAATATTTAAAAATCGTAAATCAAATTTACAAGAGACGCGAGTGGCTTCGTTGCTGTACAATGAGCCAATCACTCAAGATTACGTAAGAGACGCAATGCTGTTTTTAAAGACTCCCATATACTAAAGGTGTTCGATGGACATAGAAGTTTTAAAAAAGGTCAAAGTCACACTCAATATTTTTATGGATTTTATAATACCCAAACAGTCATTTTATCTTATAAACTCAAAAATATGCCTGGCCATTGCCAGCCAAGGTCATAAATATAAACTTAACAACCCGTTTTATTACTGCTTCCATCGTAAAATTGTCATATCGATTGTATGTATCACAAAACAATTTGTCGGTAAAAAGATTTTTACTTGACCTCCTGTAATTACTGAAACGAACGACACATCGGAGGTCGCGTTGAGAAAAGTTTGGAAAGAGAAGCGTCAAGTGTGCGGAGGGTTGCGGGGGGAGACCGAGGCTGTACGGGTGAGAGCGGGGGCGGGCGGGGCGCAGAGCGGGGAGGCCGCGGATCAGCTGGGCGGCAGCCATATTGATTCCCCCGTCCTGTTTGATCGGCACTGTCGTCGCGCGCCCGACCCCGCTTCGAGGAGCACCAAGTACGGATTAATGGGGACAACTTTTATGATTTCAACTGAAATGGAACTGTGTCCGCTGTCCACCACTAGTGACTACATCCGCGTGACACCCCGGGGACCGACCACAATGCCCACAGATTTTCCGCTACCCATACTCATAGCGGAAAATTGCTCCATTCTTCATTCCATCGCCGTAACGTTCGTAATTACGGTTGCCCAACATTTTAAAAGTTCAATGTTCACATTTCGTTGCCACGTAATAACTGTTTATAGTATACATAGGTAGATCTGGAGGAGCCTTACAATTTAGTTCCGTCAAAATTACGTAAGTTGTACTGAAATTTCGTTATCGCTTCTTCGCTTACCTCAGTGTGAATATGTATTACGAATAATAGGTAATTTCACCTGCGACATTACGCATTAGTTACGTAGGTGTTATTTCTCTAGAACAGATACATAGTAAGTCATTTTAGGTTTACAATTATTTACTTTTCACACCACCTGCTCGACAATGTCCAATTACATACCATGCAACCTCAACGTAAAGTAACGCATTATATCTCAAGGGATATAAAGTTATATGAAAATCCCTAGGGATTAAAGTGATTTAAATTTGGAACGTCAAATTCGTGTGGAAACTCGTGGAAAACAAATGCCCATATGGGATTGTAAAGAGGTTTGTTCAAAAATCGAACTGGTCACCATAAGCAGAATTCAACAAAAAGAAAAAAATCGTTTAACTACAAAGAATGTGAAACAAAAGACGGTGTTTGGTGCTGTGATTGTCTGTGAATTTTATTGAATTATTAATGTTGATAAAAAATATCGAGCTTTTTATTGTCTTGCAGAAGGTGTGAAAAGTAGAGTATGCTCCTCTGGAATAAAGCCTGTCTTTGTCTTGGGCAGCTTGAACCCCTCGCTTTACTCAGGACTCTATATAACTCTAGAGTCCCTCGTTACGCGCAGGGTTTAATATGCCGCCCGTGACGTAAGACACTGCTTTATTCCCTTAGTGCATAATCTACTATTATGACGGCGAAATAAAAAAAAACATGTATTCAAGTATAGAAAACGGACTCCCGTAAATTAACACAGTAATGGGGTTAGAGCTTCTCTAATTCTACCCCACCTTTGATGAAGCAGTATTGCCTAACTGAGCTATTGTACTCCGACGCTAAGTCGTCAACTCGGCTCACGCACCCATATGATTTCCTGTCTTCGTGACAAAGAACGTTTAGCAAAACTAGTAATAATCACACGATACAAATCTTAACTATGGACCTACCTTGAAATCACTGATATAGATTGGCTGTTATTCTTAGCTATCTAAATTTTGGTTTCGCCCGGGTAGATGATACTTGCAGCAGTCCTATAGGAAACGACTAATTTCTTTCAAGTTAAGCTTCATATAAAAAGTTGTTCGTGTGGACCAGTTTTCATTTTCAACACCACTAAAGTTTCACAGTGTATTAGTACAGACTATGATATTATATATCCAACGTAAGATGAACCATATCAGAACAACCATAGACTAAGTATTACTAAATTACTAAATACTTAGTCTATGGTACAACCCTAACTCAAAGAAGACCTTTAACTAAAAAGTTTAATTCTGGAATTCAACAAAATGTGTTCTTGAAAAGACGTAGTGACCGGCTACCTATTGGTAGTTCCTATTGCAGCGTCAGAGCCGTTAAAATTGTTTACAAATAGGATGCTTGAGCTGCACGTGACTTTACAAAGTCTCACATTTTCATGACAGCAAATATTGCAATATTATTGGAAAAAACCCTCAATAGCGTTGTGGAAACTTGTATGAAAAACAGTATTTTATACCAAAATTTACTTTGCACGTTCTTAGCTACGGCGTAGCATCAAGTATTAAGTGCTACAGCTCCATAGGCTTGTTCCTTTGTAGGCCCTGTCAGTATGTCGTAGTCTAGATGCAAATATGCAAGCGAACATGATAACTCACATCTGTAAGCATAAAAATGAAATAAAAATATATGGTTATAATTATTTTTAATTTATCAGCATACGTTTTTACTTTCCAGCGACGAAAGGAGTATGAAAGTAGTAAATTCCAAGCCGAGGTTTTAAAACCATAGTTTTGCTTTTATGAACTTCTTATCATCAATATATCACAATTAGTTTTTTTATAATTCAATTTCTCCACACATTACTAAAATCCAATACCAAAGCCATATCTAGTACCTATCTTTTTGCCTTTACGCGGGCTGGCATGATAATTAATAAGCCATAATACAGCACATAGAAAGAAAGTTATTCATTCAAAGTTAGTTCTGGGCTACCAGTACAGTTTATATGTGAATGCCCGTATTCGACAAGAATAGCCATACCTATACGAGTATAATAATGTTTTCCTAAACTAACAAAGTAACAATACACAACAGGACAAACACTCAAACGACAACGAAACCGCAAGTCCTTCCTCTAATATTTTATTCTGTGACAATCTAAGCAGATCTCGAGCAAAGAGGTCCGTCTTCAGGCGATGTAGACGAAATTCAAGAGCTTTTCTTTCATGGTGGAGAGAGCGCGCGTGCCCGGAACAGAGTCCGGGCCGAGCCAATATCAGACCAGCCCGACAATTATACACGGATCTTCTGATGGGTTCTGCGTTGTTTTTAGGGTTCCGTACTCGATAGGTGCCAAACGGGACCCTATTACTAAGTCTCCGCTGTTTGTCCGTCCGTCTGTTACAGGGGTCTACAGCTTCAGCCGTAAAAGGTAGCCAGTTACATTTTCATAGAATAGGTGTAACTATATGTAGCCTCTATCACGGCATCCATCCATCCATCCATCAGCCTGTTTCGTCCACTGCTAGACATCGGTCTTTCCAAGACTTTCCAAGGTTTGTAGTCCTCCTGGAAGAAAGGCCCGTACTCACATACGCTGGGCAGGCCGATTGGTGAGCACGGTGCCGAAACCCTCGCACCAGTGACGCCGCTGCCCGTCACCAGTCTGTTTTATATAAGGATCGGCAATTAGATGGATATGTCGCAAATAAAATTTCAAAGCCATGAAATTACAATTTCGCTAGATTTGGTTAGATTGTATAAAACCTAACAATAACCTACTATTAAACCGCCATCAATCGCTCCCAGGCAGAGGTCCCAACATGGTGTGCCACCTGTTTGTGCCTGTTTTAGAGCTTCCCTCTTACTCTCCCCCGAATAACTTTGGGGGTGTTTGCGCGTAAGATTGTGGTACCTCTACAGTCAAGCCTGGCATCAACTGTACCACCTACTTACCCTATCATTGCAAATAAAATGAAAAAACCAACCATACAAGAATAGCATTTTTAAGCGTATTTGTTTCAGCTCTATCTTAAAGACCGTAATACATACAAGTTTTAAAATTTATGATATGCACAATTCTACTATTGGCCGGTAACACGTGATCATTGCCGAAATATACACCGAGAAAATATTCTGGTTCCGTTAAACTGAATATAGTTAATTTAAACAGAAAACACTGTACTATATGTGACGTCTATATTTATTGTTCAGTTTACTTGAACAATGTTCAGTTTACTTGAACAATCTAATGTATACAATAATTCAAGTTAACATAGCATAATTCTGTTTTTGTTAAACAGGTATTTTTTACAAAACTATCTGGTAGTATTGTAAAAATATTTTTTCTCCGTGGATATTTTTTTGTAGAGAAATTGTTAAATTATTGCAAAAATGTCCGACAAAATTTTCTATGTTACCGAAAAGTTATGTAACGAGAGCCGCACCGCTACAACCCAGGCCTTTATGTTTCCAAGATTGATAAAAATATATTATTCGGCGTCCGCATTGCAAACCGTTGATGCTTACGTAAACATTTTGTTACTGACTTCGTGAACAGAAAAGGATTCCAAGCTTAGTAGCATCTTCAGAAAACGGTTCATAGTTTATATAAAATAATAAATGCATACATATGTTTAGTTTTGAAAACAAAGGGCGCGCTTTTAATCGCCATGCATGGCTAATAAATGTTTCTCAAATAGGTGAAAGTCTATGCAAGCACAATTTCAACATTCACGGGGTCCTAGCAGGCATTCCCTGTAAACTGGTTAAATGGTCATATACAACGTGTAACAGAAAGGTGTAACCATATTTGAAGAGCTAATCCAGTCAATGGTATAGAACAACTTTTACTATGGGGTCAACACTGAAATCTCAGAAAAAAAAATCTGCCCTTTCATACATTTCCTATGAAGCGAGTAATTTTTTTTTTCGATATACAGGATTTGTTCCATAGTAAAAGTTGTTCTATACCATTGACTGAATTAGCTCTTCAGATATGGTTACACCTTTCTGTTACACGTTGTATAATTATAGAATAGATGGTAAAACGGCCTATTATAGTAGTGCATAAGCCAGCGGTCTATTTGGCTACGACGCCGGCCTGTTCGCCCCGCGCGACGCCCCGTGCGGCGTGCGCTTGGCACATAGCCAAGGCAAGCACTAATTTGTCGTAGCAGTTACATAATTACTCAGTTTTGCACGGATAGGGATTTTCATACTGTGCAACGGATAGATATTGGTTTTGTTTTGCCGCAGAGCCGCAGGTGCCTGATGGCTGGCTTAATTATCATCTTTTAACAAGCCTTTTCTCTCTTGGGGCTTTGCGGAGATTTCATTACTTTGTTTTTATAGCTATTTGCTGATTTGTCAAGACTAAAACGAGGTCTAAATTTATTTTAAAACTTGAATAAGGGAGAATGAATAATTTATTTTAGAAGCTATTAAAAGTCAGCTGTATTTAAACAATAAATTGAACTAATTAATTTTAATGTTTTACTATATATAAAATTATATTTTGAGCTTACTTATATTTAATAAAATAATGTATATATATATATATATATAATTTTATTAATAATCATATACAGGATGTAATCGTTAAGTGTGACCAGGCGATTATTCCGTAACTATTAAAGATATCAAAAAAATATAAACTGATATCGAAAGTACGCTACCGAATCAGTAAAATGACATCAATAACTTTTTGAAAATCAAACGAGAAGTATCCAACATTTTGACATTAAACATTCCCATACATTGTATTGCACAACAAGGACGTCACTTCGAACATCTGCTTTAAATACAAAATTTTGTACTTACTAAGAAATAAATATTATTCAATTAAAAGATAGTTTTAATACTTTGTTAGGTTAATAAACAGTTTCCTTTAATATCTGTACTAAGCTAAAATAACCTTTTAAAATAAGGAAACTAAAACCTTTCTACTAATCTCATACTAAATGTATGGGAATGTTTAATGTCAAAATTTTGGATACCTACTTCTCGTTTGATTTTCAAAAAGTTATTGATGTAATTTTACTGATTAGGTAACGTACTTTCGATATCAGTTTAAATTTTTTTGATATCTGTAATATTTACGGAATAATCGCCTGGTCACACTTTACGATTACATCCTGTATAATCATAAACAAATTTTTCAATACATATGAATCATATATTAAATTAAAATTAAATTAAATTAAATTCTTTATTTACCAGACAAAAGTCCAAATATATATGTGGTATACTAGTTAGGTAGGTAGATAAATATACTACATACTAATAGATTACATATACAACGTGTAACAGAAAGGTGTAACCATATTTGAAGAGCTTACTCAGTCAATGGTATAGAACAACTTTTACTATGGAACAAACCCTGTAACTCGAAAAAAAAAAAACTTTTTCATAGAAAAATGCAATTCCGCTCGGCTGAAACGTATGGAAGGGCAGATTTTTTTTTGATATTTCAGGGTTGGCTCCATAGTAAAAGTTGTTCTATACCATTGACTAAATAAGCTCTTCAAATATGGTTACACTATTCTGTTACAACTTGTATAAATACATGCCCTTGTAAGAACAGTTCACTAAACGTTTACTCGTAGACATTTACTGCTACGCCGTAGCATCGGGCTCTGGCTGTAATAAACGAGGGTGGCGTATTGCTACTGTAGAATACTAACGGATCATTGCTTGTTTTGAAATCAATCAAAACAAATATTAACGTTTCCAAATATCTTATTTATATGCTATGGCGGTATAATTCTTGTTGTAGCTCATTTTATTGTTTACTTCGCTGCTGAAAATACATACACATAATGTTACAAGTTACGTTTCATTTTGTAATTATGTAATCAATTACTTAATTAATTAATTTTACTTAGATAATTTCATTACGAAGATTTAAAGGTATTTACGAGCATTAATGTAACCGACGAGAGCTGAGTTTAATATAAGAGGTTCCTTCAAATTATTTAAAATTGCAGGTTACTTGATAATAAATTGTCTGTTATTTAAGCTCTGCGAAATCAGAAAAGAAACTAAATGTGAGCTTTTGTTAAAGGTAATAAAATTAGTTTTCAGCTGGTTTCACTAGAAGAGAAACAAAGTTCGCCGCCTGGGGTCGCTCGCTGCGACCGCAAAGAGAGTATTAATTTTCGCAAAACAGACATTCTACAGGTACGGAGTCAGGGTTTCAGCTAGATCCTTATGCTTTGTATTGACCAAGCGAGTCAGAACTAGAAGTGAGTGCGTGTGACTGCGAAGGTCTATCATGCTCTTTCATTTGTCATTATAGCGCGACGACGTGACCAGAGTTCGTTTTTTAGTTTTGTGCTACACAGCTTCAATCAATCATTTATTATGTCATTGCAAAAAAGAACACTTTGATAGTGATATGATAGACAATAAATAACACATGTTATTTTGATCGGAAAATGCGACAGTTAAGTTGACAAAACAACCGTTTTTCTCATTGTCTGCTTTATTTTCGGATTTAACTGACCCCCCATTACTGTCACTAAAGTCGAACAGTTTACAGTAATTTAAGGCGTATGACCACGCTAAATAATCAACTCGATGTGTGTCGGTACAAATATCAACGGAAACGACATTGAAATAATATTCATTTCAGTGTGCCTTGAAAAGTAGCTGTTATGACAACCACTGCGTCTCCGGCTAGCGCAAAATACGAGAAAATAATACTTTTCACATGGACTCCATCAACGAAAAAAAAAATTTGAACTTACATTTTTTAGATATAAAACTTTCCTATAATTTGGTGAAATAATAATTAAAATCGCTTTAGGCGTTTGGAAGGAGTAAGAGAATTAGTGTGTTAATCATGTGAAACTTTCGATGATTATCGATTTTTTTTGTCAAAACTTACAATAGAAAAACAGTTTATGAAACTTAAAATTTATTTTTGTTTCTATAATGCCTATCACATATTTTTATGAAAGTTTTTGGACCACCCGTGTGGGAGGAGTAGGCCTTCAAAGACAGGTTCAAATTGCAGTTGGCGTATCCACTCGCCTTAACCACATTCTTTCAAAAAGCCAGTCTTTGCTTCTTTTTTATTTTAAAAGCCCTGATTGTCGTTACATGCCCTAGATACGTGCCTGGTGCTCAGTAATTATAACGAACAACTTTCGGTCACGGTGCTCAGGTTACATAGGTACGGCTGTTAGTCTTTATTTTCAGTTTCAGCATGAAGTATGTTCAGTGTCCTTGGGCAGAGCGGCTTTTACTGAACTTGCAGAGTTGCGGTGCGGTGGACCCCCCAACCCTGCACTTGATTCGTTCCGTGTATTTCGTCGATGTTGGTCGACCAATTTTCATGGCGTCTCCCTATCTCAAAATATACGTTTTGGTGGGAGTGGGACGATGTGGATGTCTGGTTGTCGGTGTGCGCGGGCGGATCCTTTTCAGACTATAATAGTTGTTTAATTTATTGACGTCAGAAAAATGTTTATGTGGTATAAATAAAGTTCATTATTTCATTATTTAACTGATTCCTACGTAGTACTATTTTTAAATGAATAGTGATTTAATTTATTCATGTTCACATTGTGTGTGTTTTTATTTTTGTGCAGTGTACGTATTTGTATGAGTTTTAAATACAAGTACTGTAATATAATAACATTTTCGAAACAATAAGATTTTTCATATAAATATGGTGTCTAAAGGAAGCCCGCGCCTTCGCCTGCGTGAATTTGGGAATGCATTTTTTATATACAAACGTTTACCACATTCCGTTTCACCCCCTTTATGGGAAAATTTCGAAATAGTATATTTTGTGACGAGTATAAAATGGCGGATTTTCTTACCCGAGGAATGAAGCTAGTTACATTCCGAGGGTAAGAAAACTCATTTTTACTCGTTGCGAACGATACTTTTTCCACTATCTGATTTATGTATTTAAATATTAAATTTTTACCCTCAAATTTAATGTATTTTATGGCTTTGCAAAGCGCGGCGCAGTTTTTACCTTTTTTTTTCAGGCTTCGGCCGGCACTTTTTATTTGTGGCCAGTATCATTTTGCTAAAAAAGAGTGTCAGACGCGATATAATTGATTATGTCGTGAATCGGAACGCAGGGAATTTCGATTGTAAAGACAAACTAAGGACGTCAAAAAAAAACTAATTTAGCATGAAATGAAGACAAACGTCAAAAAGAACCTAATTTTGCAATAAATGAAGTTTCAATACGATATTTCAAACTGACCTGATAGTTATTCCACAACGGGGCCCGGAAAGTTCGATTTTCAAAACTAATTTCGAGTATTAAATGGAACTTTTTCATAAAGGTAGTAGAAAAAATCCTTTTTTAATAATGTTCTAAATTTGATGTTTGTATCTTCCGTTGATTAAGCTGTGCGTTGTCTGTCCGTCCGGTTGTATTACTTCACTCTCAAAGGAGAGCGCCTTTCATCTTTCTTAGCGACACCAAGCGTAAGTCCAAGGTACTCCTGTCTGACGGACTACAAACACTAACACTAAAACGTGAAAATAAAATGCTCTTCGATATATAGGTATGGCACAAAAATTGCGAGCAAAAACTTACCGTACCCATGATATCGAATTATAGTGAAAAAACATTCTGTTTACTAAGTGATTGTTCTGCCAATCTGATTTACTCAGCGGAGATATGGAATGGACTCTGTAACGCAGACATATAAAAACACTGACCTCAGATGCGAATAATCTGTGTTATTTTAATAAAAATATGGTCTTTTCGTATTCGTAACATAAAAGTGTTGCAACGTGGGTTTTTTATAGATAATATCTTTATATATTTTTCAATGCAAGGCCCACTTTTTATGCATCAAAACCGAACAGAAAGTCGATTATTTTGCCCTAGGGCTTTAAAATTATTATTTTTTTAAATTTATTTACAATGGTTGGCTAGTCTGCAGCCTTTCCTGTGTACCATAAATGTTATACTTTTTTTCCACTGTTTAATGGCTCTGGATAGAGTCCTTTTGAGCCAATCATAATATAAAGTTCACAAGATTATATATGTTTTATTTCCTCACACTATGCATTGAAACGCAGTATAATACACGGGCGTAAGAGCAATAAATTACTCCGTTACGTTTAAAACACTCGCTACGCTCGTGTTTTAAATCATCCTCGTAATTTATTCCTTTTCGCTCTTGTAGCATAAACTACTATTAATGTTATCTACGATTAAGGTTTTTCCTAAACTGGGCACCCTGTTCTATTATTTCTTCTGTAGTGGGAATTCCACTTTTTGCATGTTACGGCTTGATAACAAGAGCAATAAAGCAGATTCTGAAGGCTTTAATTTTAGTTTTATTTTCCAAAAAATGTAGCTTCTGTTTCTTACACTTAAGGACTATATTTCAATAAAGAAAGTTTTCTTTTGACAGAACTATAACTTAGATCAAAGCCATCAGAATATGCTTTAATATCTCCAAAAAAGACCAAAACTAGAAAATAAGGCCAGGTTGGCCGATTTTTTATTTATTAATAAATACATATACTCACGCCTCTCTCCAAGAGGGGTAAACAGAGACTACAGATTTCTATTTGCTAAGACCCTGACACACTTTTTTGACTCTTCCACATCTATCAATCTAGTCATGCAAGCTCTTCTATTCCGGGTAGATACCTTTGACGTTGCCCTTCTTCAGTATGTCACCAATTTGGTCAGCATACATCCTTCTAGGGCGGCCTGGTTGAGCTGTATCTTCCATTTGCGTACCATAAATTTCTTACGTCACTCTACTTTCATTCATCCTCTCTACATGTTTAAACCACCGAAGCATTCCTTTTTCTGTTCTAGTCAACATACGACATTTTTCGCTCTGTCATTCAATGTTAAACCACATTATACTCCGTAAGGAACGCATTACTACTATGTATCATTTAAAAAAGCTACAATAAGCACACTCTAAGCACAATTTTTTGATTACTCCTTATTTTATTTTTAAATATGACGGTTTCCCCTCTGATTTCCTAGGTTTCTAAAGCTAAAATATCGATTTTAATATGCTTTGTAGATATGGAATCATAGATTATCCGAAAACTGCAAGTTTTTTTGACAGTGAAATAATCATTGAAAAAAGATATTTTAAATGAAAATGCATTCTTAGTTATGAAGGCCCAGAATATATTTTTTCCTGATTTTTTTTTGTTAGCATTTTCTCTGACCAGTTTTCCAGAAACTGGTCACCATTTTTTTTGAAATTTGTGGCTCTGACATCGAAAAGACATTTGTCATGCAAGGCTGCATAATTGTTATTTCACGCGAGTACTTGTATTGAAACCTGAGCAAGCGAAGGATTCTGCGAATGGTTCAAAAATAGAATTCTGAGCATACCGAGAGATTCAAAGGTACGAGACGCAAAACTTTGCTGCTGAGCGAAACACACAATTTTTCAGCTGCAGCGAGGAAAATACTGCTAAATGCTAGATGCAAGAAAAAAAGAAACGATTCTTTTTCTTTTTTTGTGCAATCGTCGTGCTGGCCAGTGCGATTGTTCTAAAAATGAAGCTGGCGCACATAAGTATATTAATAATATAATATTAATTTCGGTGGGCTGGTGGTATAAACCTTTTTTGAATAGAAATGAGGTTCGAATTATAAAAACCTTTTCCGCGCTAGCGGATAAAAAACACTTTTGCACGCAGATTTCGAGTAATTAAAAAAACTTTTCCGAGCTTGAAATATATTTATAATCACAATATTTAAGCAATACACCATCCCATGGCCTCCAGCTAAACTATTTGAAACTTTGGTAAATTTGGTCTAAGCGATGGCTGCACAAAGTAATTTATGCGTTGCATTAATAAAACATGACTATGGAAACGCGTCGCCCGGTCTGTCCGTCGCTACGGACTACAGAAAACGACCGGTAAACTTTATCATTTGTTTGTCAAAATATACGGCGAAAAACAAAATTTTACTCGTATTTCAACCCACTATTGTTAAGCGGAAAAATATTTTTGCGAAACGTCTGACTATAAAAGGAAAACGCAAAAAACTCTTAAGGCGTCTCTTCCCAGCGTCATCCGAAAATGACTCTATTGATAATGTTATTTATCTTAAGTGGTATGTTTAACAATTATGATAAAAATATATATTGCTAGTTAAACTATAAAGAACCACTAAATTTTAGGAAATTGTTCTTGCGTTTAAGAAACAGCATGAAAATATTGTTCAAATTAAAGCTTATTACTTTGAAACCACTAATGGCATTTGTATTGTTCAATCTTGCACCAGAATACGAGGAAAATATTTCTTTGAAGATGTTGTAGTGGATACTTTATGTTTGCACCTCGCATGGGGGATCAATTCAGAACTTGTACGTGACTTCTGTGATCAGCAATACAACAAAAAAACAACAAGATGTACGCTACCTCTATATCCACACAAAGAATATTTCAAAATTATGTCTTTTTTTTTTTTTTTTTTTTTTAGTTTTAAGCAATTATAATAGTTAAAAAAAGACAAACTTTATATTTTTCGAAAAAATATAAAGTTTGTCTTTTTTTAACTATTATAATTGCTTAAAACTAAAAATAAAAAGCTTATATAGCTAAGGTTATATTTATTCATATATAAAATTATGTCTTGTAATTTTCCAGTTATTCTCGGAAAAATGAATGTTTGCCAACTGACAAACTTTAGCAAACATAAGTACTTAAGTAGTTATACTCATTATATTTTAACCCCAGTTAACCCAAGTACAACGAAGCCAACAGGTGGGTAATGTTTTTTACATGTTTATATATAGGTACGCGACATATGTGTAGATACGCCACCTAGCTCTACGTTGTACATAGGGTTACCGACTGTACGCTCCTAGTCTATTAGACATACATATTAAGGTTTAACGTCAATCGCTTACCACAAAGTGCATAACTTAACTTTGTATTTCTTGTTTAGAAGTTAAAAATTGACAATCATTTTGTTATGTGGCAGTTGACGCCAATAGTTCAGTATTAGTGAGGGTTTCATAAAGCAGGAGTTTGAAATTTAATGCACAATTAGTCATGATTTTCTCCAAACAATGTTAAAACAGCATTTTAAGTTGGTTTTGAGATGATCACGACTAATTGTGTATACAATTTCAAACTCTTTCTTTATAAATATCACTAATACTGAACTATTGGCGTCAAATGCCACAGACCAAAATGCTTTTTAATTTGAATTTTATCAACAAGAAAAACAAATTTAATGAATGCACTTTGCGCTAAGCAATTGATGTTTAACCTTAAGTGATATTCAGTTTTATTCTTTCCTTGGCACCAAATTTTAATATTCTAGGTCTACGGAAAGTACCCTGCAGGTTTTGAGAATGGGTATGAAACACTTGATATAGAAGATCGCATCTTGTTTAGGGTCCCGAAGTCAAAAATGAGAAAAAGGAACCAATAAGGTTTGCCTCATTTTACCGTCTGTCTATCGCAGCTACTTTCATATAAAGACATATAAAGCTTGCAACTTGAAAATGAAAAGGTTATACTCGTAAAGCTTACACTTCCACACCTAGTTCGGGAGTCTTTTTATCAAAATCATTTTTTTTTCTCGTTTTAGGAGGCCAGAATCTGAGGGTGCATAAAATAAATATGTTTTGACCCTTGCAAGTACGGGATCATATGACAGGAAACTTAAAGATTCTAAAACTATTGTTTTTTTGTTATGTATTCTTTGAGCTATTTATCTAAATTTTATATGTAAAAACAATTTTCCGCCTTTATTTCTCAAAGGATGCGATAGAAAGAACTAAAAATAATTTTACGATATATATCGTGGCATGAGAATAAAACAGGAATGTACTATATGTGAATAAACTATAACGATGGTTGCAATTTATCCAAATTGTCAAATTGGTTTTAATTTTCCGAGTTACGAGTACAACTATGAAGTACGAAACTATCGGTGTATGGATCGAATTCGCACTAACCCCATTATTTCTACATTGTGTTAGGAGGCTGATTTTACTCTACATTCTTTCCGTATGAAATTCTTTTGCTTATCAAACATTTTAATTTATTATCATTTTAATAATTTTTGAACCGAAAATACATTTCCATTTTAATGAAATTGATAGGATCTATAGCATTGGCCTCTTTATTTTTCCACCAATGGTTACAATTCGAAAACTGTTTCAAGCAATAACTTTCTTTAACTGTTTTTATTAGATGGATTTTAAAATAAGCGAACACATACATAATTAAATGAAAAAAATCGATGTCTTTCATTTGACCTTAAGTGACGTCATCATCACACATTTTCATAGACATGTACAATATGTACATGTCCTTTACTCGGTCCCCACAACCCATACATATAGACTAAGCGCTAGGCAATACCGATATGGCAAGGGTATTCTCCATAAAGGATATTGGCGCCACCTTTGGTACTAAATTGACCTTTCATGACCACATAATAAACACAAGAGCTAATTGTTTTAGGAGTTCGTCATCTCTACGACGCGACTTGAGGATTATATACAACTACTGTATAGCTTATATATATTATATAGCTTAAGGTGTTATACTCTGATGATAGAGAAAGTCCAGAAAGCCTTCATTCGCTATCTTTACAAAAGGAAATCTGGTTATTATTAATTTTTATACCCCACGTTTTTCCTGTTAGGAATGTTGGGGTACAATTCTTTGTATGTTAGGCGAAATACGGAATTTATGTAACTGGGGTGCTGCATCTTGCACGGTGAATCCAACTGCCCGCTGCTAATGAACGCAGAACATTGTTCGCACCCGGCAACTACACCGGCAAGCTTAGTATCTAAAAATTTGCAATCAGCAACTATCGCGCAGTCATCGCACAATCGGTTGCAATGTGTCAAACCAAATTCGAATTAGTTAGAGCGATCACTCGCTAACCGTTTGCTTTCTGCTATTGCAACACCAATGCACTTTTTTTTTTGTTCGGTCAACCATTCACTTTGAGGTCATCACCGCCTGCTGCAGGAGCCGCGTGCGCGACCAAGGCGCGGCGACGCTCTCCGCTCCCGCGCGCCCTCCATTACCTGAACGCACTCCTGTCAGCTGAACCACAGAGTGACCTGTTTGCTAAACGTAACAGGGAGGGCCTGAATGTTGTGTTTTTTATTCGATTAAAATTTTTGTTATGTAGTTTTAATTTCAATTTTAAAGTTTTTTATTAGTATAGCGCAAAAAAAAATCTGTTATGTTATACACATTTTCCTAAATAAATAAATAAATGTATTTTTTTCTTGAACGCATCCTAAAGTTTGACAAGGATCCGACCATTCAATCTAATATGATGGCGTCACTACCTGTAAATACTAAAATGCTTATAAAATCGGTTTATAAGCAGAAAAAAGTGTATTACTGAAATTATATTCCTGAATTGATCTATTTATTTCCAAAGGCAGAAAAATTTTCTTATTGAAGTTTAAAAAACAACCGAATTCTCCGTGTCCGTTAGGGACGGAACCCTTGGCATGTAAGTTCCACTAGCTCTTGTCGGTATTTTTCTCTAAAATTTCTTTTGGAAGCTCAGCATCCCTACAACATGTAAAGTTTGTCGGTCACAGCGCGGCGCGGTGGGGTCGTCTGCATTAATATTTGAGGTGAAACATTTACACACCGCTCGTACAGAAGTCACCAAGAGGCGATCAGTATGCCAGCTACAGCCCGTAGTAAGTATACGGCTCCCTTTAGAGTGGAAGGTATCTTTCACCTGTTTGAATTATATTGTATGACTAGCAGTGGCGTGCACAGAACTTTTTGCTGGAAAACCAATAACAAGGTCAAGTTTAACAATACATAAATATGAAAAAAATGTGAATATCACTTTGAAAAATAATTATTTGTATGACACCAGGGTAGACTACCCTATATTTTTTTTAAAGTCCTCCACCACTATCGTCACTTCATCCATCCATCAGCCTAGTTCGTCCACTGCTGGACATAAGCCTTTCCTTATCGTCACTTAAATAACTAGAATCACTCATTTTAAAACAGAAAAACCGCAACAAAATATATGTCGATGACAAATAATTACAAAATTATTAAAAACACCGAACGCTTATTTTAATAACCAGCCTTGCAGATTACTTGATAATTACCTTAGATATTTATGAACTTCTTAATTTGGGCATAAGCTTTGTCGGCCGGCCCCCAACCATGAACTTCGCAGTGTAGCCGTAATGAAATAATATAATAAAACTTTTTTAAATTGGGTATTTTGTGTTTTTATTATATAGTTAAAGTATTATGTTAAGGCCCTATTCAAACAGTTGAAATTACCGTAGAATGTGTCTCCATAATAACTTGTACGGTAGGAGGTAGATCTATACAAATTACGGTAGGTCTACCGTAATTACGGCGTGGTTGGAGACACTGGCGCACCAATCTGCGCAAGCGGTGTAAAAATAAACCGGCGCAGGTCCGTATCCAGGCAAGAAACAGGCCTGTACGCAGGGTTGCGTTCAGACTATAGGAATACAACTTAATTGAGAGCCGGGACGAAGACGGTTGGTGGGGGAGGAGAACCAGTTGAGTACAAAAGTGTTAATTGAACCAGTAAGATTATGAGATTTATATCCTGTTGCAAGTAATTGATAAGGTTGAGTACATTATTACTGGCTAGAGATATATTAATTGACCTTTTTGTAAAGTTTAACATCTGATTTTTATAATCAATTGAAATCTGTCATAATTTACATTAATTCATTAATCGTTCATCGCTTTTCTGATTTGAATCTGAATCTAATCAGGTTTAACAGTTTTTGAGACCGAGTGACGTATTTTAGTATAGCGTTCAGTGTATGTGCTATACAAAGTGACTTTTTTATCATCGTCCAAATTCATACTAGAGGCTCGGTAAGTGATCAGCATCATGAATCGATAACAATTTTTGTGAAATTTGTATAATGAAATTTCGACTTCCCATAGTAATTTGCTCCCAGTCCTGAGTGAATCACTATGGGGAGTCGAAATTGAATTTTATGAATTTTACAAAAATCGTTATTGGTTCATGATGCTGATCACTTACCAAGTATGAATTTGGACGATGTTTACAAATTCACCTTGTATATATATATACATATATATATATATATATATAAAACACAAAAGCAGTTCAATTTACATCACAACTGTACCGAAAAACGTTCGATTTCAGTTAGATTTGTCGTTCAACTTGTCACAATTAGTTTGAAAATGGAGAGGGTCACACGTGTCATGCGTCCATAAAGTAAGTATGGCGGAAGTTATTTATTGGATTGCATTTAAATTTGTGTCTGTTGACTAGTCGATCAACAAGTTGTTACATGGACATCATTATCGACTGTCACCTTTGCTCTCTCCTAGCACCTCAT
Organism: Ypsolopha sequella; assembly: GCA_934047225.1. NCBI lineage: Eukaryota > Metazoa > Arthropoda > Insecta > Lepidoptera > Ypsolophidae > Ypsolopha > Ypsolopha sequella. The sequence continues at coordinate 17,319,538 of OW203987.1, forward strand.
ACTTAATAATCATTGTTACTATCGGTGCAGCAACAAAAGTGGCGACATGGACGCCAAATCACAGAGTAAATTTGTAGGTAAATAAAAGTGCATTGGGATCAGAATATTTTTTACACGGAAGAAGCCTCGGGAAGTATGACATAATTATAAATTTTGATAAAATTAGATTGATCTGCATTTTAACTTCGGTCTTGGATAAATTTTGCTGTATTCCAGTATACTTTTATAAAATTTCAATGCAATAAATTATAGTTACAACCTTCGTAAGAGAAACCTAAAGCACAGCAAAGCCAATAGTCATAGTTAATTATTAACAAGACAGATATGGTAAAAAAGATGTGGAGTCGTTTTTACACTAACAACTTACATTGGTGTGGATTTTTAAGAAACAAAAAATGTTTTGGTGTTCACTAGTATTGGATGGTGAAAAATAATCGTAGCTGTCAACGTGTTTCGGCTAGATCATATACCAAAAAAAAAAAATCATAGACCACATACTGGTATACTGAATGCCAAATATATTGTTTGCAAATTTTAATGTCATTTTTTTACTTTTTGTTTATCCCACAAATTGCGAACCTAATTAGAGACATATGTAAACAAAAATGTGTGTCGCAAGTTAAGTCTAGTAATAGATCAACAAGAGGCGTGATGTATGCAAGCTCCAAGTATGTAGTTCCCTAGAGATGGGCCCCTCTGTGTTTACACAAAGAATTACAGACCCTACAACATTATGGCTACGAGGTTTTGATGAAGATATTTTTGTCGTGTATTGTGGCAAGATTTTGTATTAGAATATAATGACATTTATTTCATTACATCCCTTCGCTTTATTATTATTTAATCTACAGATTTTCTAATTTGATAGCATTAAGACTATTCTACATACAGGATGGATTCTTTATACTTTTTCCGTGGCACAAAGGCCAGAAATTACTCATGTATTTTAAATTATGTAACTGAGATTATCAGAATTTACGTGAAATGAACGTGGTATTTAAGGTTATCTGACACTCTTGGATCTGTGACTCCGTGAGAGACTCCGTTGAAAAAAATATACATGTTACTCCGTAAGCTTTACAATAATGACAACCACATACAAAAGTTTTAGTGAACTTTTTACTATTTAGAGATCAATTCTTTAATGAATCGTTACGAAATATTGTTGACCACCCTGTATACACTCGGGCTGTTGCTAAGATACGACTTCTCTATAGCACGCTAACAATGCGTATGACGAGCGAACAACCAGCTTTAAGGTGCCTCTGCTCACCAATAGCTTCCCTCTCGATCTTAGCAATATTTTAACTCCTGTTAATATTAAGTTTAAATTAAAAAAACATCTTCTTGGTTCCAATACTTCATCATTACTATCTATTTTACATTTTTTTAATTTTTCACTTACCTAGCTCCAGTGAAAGATAACAATAACTACTATGTATACATTTATAATTTTTGCTGTTTATTGTAAGCAAAGTGCCTAGTTAATATTTTTTCTCGTAGCTAAGTGTAACGTGACTCACGATAGCACAAGTTAAACCTTTGTGGTTTTTAGCTGCTATGATTAATTTTTGTTATTAAAACTTTGTGTACAACCCGTCGGAAATATCTCTGCACCTCAGTTCACCCGCAAACGTAGGTAGAGACCTTGCTGGTGGGGGGTTTCGGGTGCAGAGATATTTCCGACGGGTTGTAAATAATAATTAAAAAAAATATATATATCTTTGGTAGTTTTACGCAAATCACGAGCATTTAAACGACCAACAGAAGTTTGTGGTATATTTTTGAAATTTTTAATACTTTTCTAACAGAGCCTTATGGAGTATGTTTCCAAATTTAATCAAACTACTAACTCATAATATGTTAAAATAATTTTCTTAATAGGACAAAAGATATTGTAAGCAGAACATATAAAATGGAATTCAGCTTTATTGGCTACTTACTACACTACTACATGATCGTATATTCCGGGAGTTGGCACGGATCTCTAGCGACAAACATCTGCCCTTAGTATGACCAATTGGACACATTATTTTGGTGTTATTTTTCAGATAATATTATTAGCGTATTCTTCATTTGCGCGTTGAGCGATTTTTAGAAGGGGAAAATCTTATGGATTTACGTCACTGATTCGCCATTTTGACAGTAAAGTTTTCACTTCACTCAGCAGTCTCCATGACTGCCTACTACTAGAAGGGGAAAATCTTATGGATTTACGTCACTGATTCGCCATTTTGACAGTAAAGTTTTCACTTCACTCAGCAGTCTCCATGACTGCCTACTACTAGAAGGGGAAAATCTTATGGATTTACGTCACTGATTCGCCATTTTGACAGTAAAGTTTTCACTTCACTCAGCAGTCTCCATGACTGCCTACATTTATTTTTTCTGGTATACTTGTAACACGAAATCTGAAAATTATACGTTTTTATCAATGATGGAGGTTAAAGAAAACGTTAAACAAATTTTCAAGAAAATGTTGCAAAAATTTATAACTCGTACATTTTTGTCAGGTCGTATTTTTATATGATTTAATTCAGGACGTCTATATATCATAGTGTTAAGATAAAGATTTATTTTAAAACTTTAAAAACAAAAAAGTAACTTAATTTAAAACTAACTAAAAATATTCTCTAAGCCGTTGCCGTTGGGTACGGTGCCTAAGAGACTGGCAGCAGTACCCTGCTGGATCTCCAGACTGATCCTCTGGCCGAGGTATACCCCAGCCCTTGGGTCACCAGAGGCGTCGATCAAACGTGTCGATAGTTCTTTGAAAAGATGACGTGCGCTCGGACCCCACGGCCCCAGGGTTTCGACACCAAACGGCGCAAATATGTAGCCCTCTCCGAGGAATATATTTGTGCCGCTTTAGGTTTTCTGCTGACTCCACAGCCGCACTAGCCCTGTATCGACACACGTCGCGTCCCAAACAAGCGCCCTACCATTTTTCCAAGCTAACAAAGTCATTCCGTCAAGATTATTTATTTTTGCAACATTTCGTTTAATTGTATGCAGTAGTACAATCATGGAAATACGTTTTTTTATATGTAGAATAGCTTTAATAAAGCTTCATTTTGAATTTTTGTTTAAGGGCTGTACAGTGAGCTAAATATATACAATAAATACAAGTGGGTGGATACCTTTTTATGAAGGCAACCAATAAAAATATTGTATAATAAATCCAGAAAATGTTATCTATAAAGAGTTTTATTACCGAGGCTCACAGTAGGCGTGGATGTGTCAGGCGCACTGCCGGCAAGTGACAACTATTGAAAAGGGAAACGTTGCTTATCTAGAGTTTTATTTTTATTAAAACATTAGCCTTTTACTTTTAGCTTTCTCCTCGAGGTTTAAGTAGCTCATGTAGCCTACATATTCGTACATAACGATTACTTTGTTATTTTAATATTAGTGAGGAAAAGGTTTTTATTTTATTTTATTTTATTTATTTTATTTTATTATTCACACAGAAATCCACAGCACATTACAAAAAAAAATAATAACAGAAAAGATTACCCGAACAGAGGCCTATAAAGGATTCTTCTTATACTAACTTAAATTGTAAAAAGCATGCAAACAAGAAATCGAAGGTGTATACAGAAAATTTGATTAATAAAAAAAAAAAAACATAATAATTAGTATAGAAAAGGACAAATATTAAACATAGCTAAATTTAAGTTAAAAATTCAGATTGAAAGTTAACATGTGTGTCAGGGTGATTGTGAGGGTGTATAAGCGTGTGTAAGAGGGATGTAGTGTAGGTGTAGTAATTTTTCATTGCTGTGAGTTTGTGTCAAAGAGTGGGAGAGTTAATGCTATGTATGTGTATGTGTATGTGTATGTTAGAATATATAATAATTACATGGATACATCATGGATATAATCTTTGGCCTGCGACTACACCCGCGCTGAAAAAGAAACTCTTCCCTTCACTTACAACGTTATAATAGATACCCTTATACCTTCCTCGAGAAATTTTCGTATCATAATCCGTTAAGTGGTTCTCAAGGTATATTCTTATATAGTTACAGACGAACCGATGTTGCTTTTTATAGAGATAAAGAGGTTTGCTGAAGAAATTGCAAATTTCGCTAAGCTGAGTGCCATCCTATTATCTACTTTAACCATTTTTTTTTTATACTGAGTCATATGAAATTGCTGAAATTTTCTAACAGATTCATGACTTCATAATTCCTGTAATTCAATAGCTATTTCCATTATTTGTATTTAGTTTGAAAGTTGTTTTTAAGGTTTTAAATCTACTTAATAAATTTTGTTTTTTATTGTCAGTTTGAAAACTAAAATTAAATTTCCAACAACGGTTCGTCCTAAATGCCATCGATTTCCATGATAAGCTTCGTAACTTTTCAGCTGTAACTTTTCAAAAATTAAATGATTGTTGCTGTTAGCTTAATATTGTCTCATTCATACACAAAAGAAATTACATAATTTAGATTTGTCATTCCTAAACAAAATGCAAAAATGTTAGTACTGAAAATTGAGTATCCTTCAAATTCTCTATAGAAAACGGCAATTTCATATGTAAAGATAGTTCATATCAAAATGTAATATGAAATTATATAAAATATAATACAAAAATATTATTTAAAAAGAAAGTATTATATTATGAAAGCTGTCTTCGAATCAGTTGATGAATCATTAATTTTCATTTAGCATTAATTACAAAATGTATTAACATTTTTATATATTTTCTTCTATCAACAACACAAACCATACGAATTTATATCGACATTTCATTCATAGAATTAAATGAGACTTGAGGATAATTCATGATTTATATAAAAACGGCTCACCTCAATATGTGTTATGATCGGGAAAGCCGACCAGTTTCAGCAGATTTAGACTGCCTTCATCTGGGCGAGTAAAGACGTTTACGCGACGAAGTGTGAGACGTAACGTCGTCGCGTAAACGTCTTTTTTCGCTCAGATGGAGGCAGTCTAAATCTGCTGAAATTGGTCGGCGTTCCCGATCATAACACGTATTGAGGTGAGCCGTTTTTATACATTACATTCAGTTATAGCAAATTTTGATCTGCATGAAATTAGTGTTTTTCATGTAAATAAAACAGCTTTGTAAATACTTACACTATTCATAAGTCATCTACAGCAACTTACTGCTCACAAAACAGGACCTAAGCTCATACCCGAAGGAACAAATGAATGGCAAGCTATCCGTCCGTCAGACAGCATTTTTACTAAACTAGCACGGCAGATGGCTTTTGCCATAAAAACTTACAATAACATGTTAGTATAACACTATAGCCATAATTTTTTTTTTCGTTATACTTGATAATTATGTACTGATGCATGATTATGTACTTTTTTATGAAATAAATTCTCATTCTGATTCATATTATACATAAATAAAAAGAAATTTCTGTGCATACAGAGAAAAATCATAAAAACACGTATAAATCCGCCACAGAAACATCTCAATGAAAGATTCATTCTTACACCCGAAGTGGCGACAAGTCACATTAAAATATTTCCGGCATGTATGTAGACAAATATATGGGTCGTAGCAAGTAGGTCACACCGCGCGCCGCCGCCGCCGCTGCCCACCCGCTCTACGCCGCCGCCCGACTGCAAGCCTTCCAGATACGAATATCCCCTGCTTAAAACCGCATTTACACTAAACGAATTCATCATTACTTCCTACAGTTTCACTAGCAGTTCCAAGGAAGGCGAAAAAATCAAGATAGAGACAAATATCACTGTTTCAAGTTATTTCTCAGGAATATCTTAACGGTTAATGTTGTTGAACTGTAAAGAAGAAGCTTTTTATTTGTAAAATTTTTCGTTTATTACGTATATTTTTTAGGATAGTTTAATTTGTTTGAGTTAGCTTATTACATAAGTATTATAATTAAGTACTGTAATCGATCAAGGAACGGCAAAAGCACATGAAATGACTACATGTAGGGAATGAAATTATGTTTCATACTTATATTTCGTAAAAAAAATATCAAAAACAAGTATTTTTTTTCTTTGAAACAATACTTGCAAAAATAAATTCGATATTTGTAGAATGATGATCCAAAACTGAATTTTGAATTAGAAATTTAATGTTTTTTTTTTCAGTGGGTGTCCCATACCGAAAAGGAGACGAAAAATAATTCAGCTTACCCTGGCCTGTGAAGTGTCACCATCTAAAACGTATTGAGTAGAATACAAATGTACTTTTGATTATTTGTTTATTTATTTATTTTTGTTTGTTTTTTTGTTTATTTGTTTGTCTTTCAAAATAGGTCATATTTGTATTTCTCAAATCTAATTCGGTTTAGGATGTACAGTGCTACAAGGATCTTATGGCGCGTGGATTGGTTGTGTCCAAAATCGGAACTAATCGCCGCCGCTACCATACTCCTTGTTTCACAGCCCCCTATGACTGTCATCCACGCGGCATCAGATATTTGGAGCACTGTAATAGGTATAATCTCCAGTAATTGTTACCTAGAGTAACTTTATGAGACTTTATGAGTCCTTAGGATGTAAAAGGTAAAAAGGTTGACGACCTTTTTCATTTCCTTTTAAAGTACTTGGGTTTTTTAACACATAGGTTCGTGTTAAATTCACTTGGCCTTATAGTATAGATAAGCTTATTTATAATAGTTTTTTTGTATGCGAATCATAATTGCCGCATAGTAAGCTAGTTAGATAAATTAAGTAAAAACAAGGGGTGATAAAAAACAAGACGAATATGTCATACCTAAGTACTTATAAATAAATATATTATGCTTTAAAATGGCAGCAAGGAATTCGGTATCCCCAAATATGTCAAGTAACCCACCCTAGTGTGAAATCACAAGTTAAATGATAACAAAAAAAATTACCCTAAGGTTAAATGTTAGTCGTTCGGTACAATTAGTTTTTTTTTTGTTAAGAACTTAAAAGTGAAAAAGATATTGGTCTGTGATAATTCACGTCAGTAGTTCAGTATAAGTTAGGTTTATAAATCAACAGTTTAAAATAAAATGCAAAATTTGTCACGATATTGTCCAAAGAAGCTTAAAATGCTGTTTTACGTTTATTTCGACAAACTCATGGCTAATTGTGTATTAAATTTTAAGCTGTTCATTCATAAACATTACTTATAGTGACCTATTGGCGTGAATTGCCATAGACCAATATTTTTTTCACATTTAATTTCTTAACAAGAAAAACAATGTTAAGTTTTGCACTTTATACCAAGCGACTGATGTTTAACCTTAATATTATTATTGAACTAATATTCTAAATCACATAAAAATAGTAAGTGAAACTAGAACTACTATAAAATTAAATTAAAATTATATTAGTAAATTAATTAAAATTTATTTTACCCCAGTTAAATAAATATAAATTATGTGATAAAATAATTCACTTATATTTCACCAATTTATCGGCAACTTAACCGTTTATTCAGAAAGTGAAAATGCGACCGAATAGGGAAGCCCTCACACAAGGGGTTGGTCGCCGGGACGCAATAAGCAATTTGCCTGCCCATAGTTAAATAAACCTGTCTCTACTCCACTCACTGTCAAACATTATTGTGATTTTCTCGTTGAGGTTGGAGTTGAGGGTTCAGAGAAAAGATACGAGTATAATATAGATGAGATTTTAAATTTATAAGGTCGCTATATAGTGACAATACGAATAAGTCCCGAATCACCAGACTCATCGTGTTTATATAGCTTTTATATTTTCCCGAATTTTCGGCAGTTTCATTTGCTATGGTCACAATCAAATAGAAATTCGGGAAAATTATAAAAAACAAACACGGTGAGTCTTTTACTCCTAATAAAAGGTAATATAGGTCTGTTTTCATTTAACCCTCATGATTCCCGATAACAATTAATTTACAAAAACAAAAAAGAAATTGTTTATTTAAAAAACATTTAAAGTTGTAGATATACAGTATGTAGGCTTTATCCATTTAAGTTTATAAGAAAACCTGTGTTATGATGAGACCGCTTTTCCTTATATTTAACAATTACTTGTACATTAAGACTAATATTAATAGTTACCTAAATTAATAAAGTTAATAAGCACTTTTAAAAATAAAAAATAATAAAGTTAAGCTAACTGGTTTTGGTAAAACTTAAATCAATATATAAAAATATAATTGCTTTTATTTTATTTATTTTTGATATATAATTATATAGGTAAATATATGTAAATGAGGCACGATTATTATAAAACATCACGATAGAATCCAAGATATATTTCGGGCCCCACTGGGCCCAGCATCAGTTAGGGCCGGAAATATATCTTGGACTCTATCGTGATATTTTATAATAATTGTGCCTCATTTATATATATTTACCTATATAATTATAAATCAAAAATAAAAGAAATAAGGTGATAAAGGCAATATAAAGTTATTTACTTTTATTTTAATTATAAGTGTGTATTTATCTTATATATCTTCTATATTATAAAATCAGGTATAGTATTTCAGTAAATTGACAGTTTCACCATAGTCAAGTTGTTTCAACCATAACAGGATTACATTATAAATAGAGTTCTGGAACGAACTTTACAGGTTTAAAGAACTAAATGATGAACCTTAATTAGAATGAAACACTTGCATTTTTGGTAGGGCTAACAGACAAAGTTTATTTCGTTAAAAAGAAAATTAAGTTAAATTAACATTATATCATTGCGGTATAGAAAAGCAGAAAGAAAAGTAAATCTGGATGTGTTCTTTATGCGTTTCTATATTGCAATGATATAATGTTAATGTTAATATCTCCTTGCAATGGATAAATCGCCAAGTATTCAGACATTGACATTTATTTCTACCATAGATAGTAAATAAATGTGGGTAAACAAATTGCTTGGTATTATTAACGCAATGACAACGACAAAGCAAGGCTACGAAACGTTCTACGGGCTTGCTACGCCGTAGCTGATTGTAGGGTGAATACAATATACATCGTATCCCTTTGTAGCAACTACAAATTTGTTGCTACAGATTTTCCACAGATATAATGCGCATAGAAATCTATAGACGGATGACCGGACGTGCACTACCTGTCATGGATTGTATAGAAAGCGTAATTTAATACGAACTTTGCCGAAGAGCGCCGAAGATTGCTATGCGCATTATTTAAATGGTACTACTTTACATCAAACTCATATTTTTGTGTAAAACTAGCAATTTATTTTAGGAATTTTAACTTCGTTTTATTTAAAAGAATTGCCTGATAAAAAGTAAATATATATGTTATGAACAAACACAAATGGTTTTTTCCGAAACGCCGCACCTCTTGACCGTTTTTAGCGTCATGTCAAAGAAACCATTCCGAATCAGGATGTCACGAACTGCGGCAGACATGTGTCCTTGAACATAAATCAAACGACTCTCCACGATTGAAACAACTCATATTTCAGCCTTTTATTAGTTTCATACTGTAACCTCCGAACTGTATCTTATACCTTTACCAATAGTTAGATATGATAGTAATAAATAAGTGAGGCAGTGACAAGGGTGAATATATGGAAGATTGAAAGTAGTCTGAAAGGTAGGTGAAATCATTGCTCGAGACTGGCGTACTGCGCGTGTCCGTTCTGCGCGCATGCGCTCCGCCACTTAACCTCAATCCGGGATGTGTGTTTTTGAATGAAACTCGCAAGCCGGTCTCATGACGAGACATTGCTTTCATCCGATTTTGAGACTTAAGGGGATCCGCACAGATCAGCTTGAACAATTCGGCTGTGTTCAACATGTAATAGAACTCATTGTTTTCGATATCTTGTTGATGGGATAAACGGTTTGATTGAACGTTAGGTATATCGAACGGGCAACCTTAATTATCTTGGCTAAACCTCCCTGTAGAAGCAGAATCAGAATTGAACTTTCGATGGCGATTTATCGTGTGACCATCCTCTTACTTTCAAACAAATTAATTTTTACGTTTATAAAGATAATAATATTTATATATATTTAGGTTTTATATATATTTAGTATATTTTTTATTATTATTTATATATTTATACAACGTGTAACAGAAAGGTGTACTTAACCATATTTGAAGAGCTTATTCAGTCAATGATATAGAACAACTTTTACTATGAGGTCAACCCCAAAATCTCAAAAAAAAAATCTGCCCTTCCATACATTTCGGTCGAGTGGCATTGCATTTTCCTATGAAGCGAGTAATTTTTTTTTCGATATACAGGTTTGTTCCATAGTAAAAGTTTTTCTATACCATTGACTGAATAAGCTCTTCAAATATGGTTACACCTTTCTGTTACACGTTGTATTTAATATATATTTAAAAAACACATTTAGAGACATATTTCGAGCTTTATTTGTTCGGCATCAGTCTTGTAAATAATTAATAATTGTTTACAAGACTAATTATGTATATGAATATTTTTTATTATTTGACAGAGATCCTGACAAACAGAATGATGGGTTATAAAAAAATAAATGGTCAAAAAGTATTCATTGCTTATGAGGCCTTTCGTGCTTGTTTCCATAGATACCTGTTTGTGTAGTGATTTAGCGTTGTTTGTTCAGACCGGGGCCGTAGTGGGCACCAAGCGACCATATGTTTATTATATATAATTATGTATTTAACCATTTAAAAGAGAAATCTATGTCTATGATTGCTAACATGAAAGATGCTACTGAAATTGCAGTAAATATGATCAATTATTCCAGGTAGATAAGTGTATGTACCTACATAGTTAACACATAGTTAAGTCTATGGTCAGACACATACACATCTGCAGAAATAAAGTTTATTCTAATAGTTAAGATGGTTCAGTGAAGTAATAGAGATTAATTTCGATACCTTCATGAATAACCTACATAAGAATTTCGTTTAAGACGCTACGTGAAAAATATTTGCTACATTTCGTTATATGTACTTTTGGTTTAAAGAGTATATAATATTCAACCATCTGTCATAAGTCTGATAATTAGATGAATTAAACTCAATAAATGTTGTATACTTGATCTTCAAATAATATAATATTATAATAATTATTATAATATTATATCAATAAAGATAGTATTTGGTATATTTTAGCTTTTTTAACCAACTTCAAAAAAGGAGGAGGTTCTCCATTCGGCTGTATTTGTTTTGTCATTTCTGAACCGATTTGAATGATTCTTTTTTTGTTTGGAAGATTGTACTTCCAGGTAGGTTTAATTTTGGGTTTGGTTATGATCTGATGAAGGTTCTCAGAGATGGGCAGTGGAATTCTTCAGAAAATGACAGCATACCTCTCAAAATTTAAGTAACCACTTTGTACTAAGATGTTGATTGCAGGGTATTACTTGAAAATTGACAATCTTCCACCAGACCTTCGATCCTGGCCTCATTACCATAGAACTCCTCAACGGATAAGAGCACATAACTAGAGATTGCGACAATCACTTTGTTAGGGTGCCGATTGAAAGCTATTACTTGGAAATTATCAGAATACCCACCTGACCTTAGATCTTGGCTTCATCACCATAGATCTCCTCAACGAATTAGAGCACATAACTTTAGATTGCGGCAATCAGTTTGTGTTAGGGTGCTGATATCAGGAAGCTACTTAAACGTAGTCATTTCACAATTGAACCCGTCAACAGTAAAAAATGTGAAATAAAATGAACTTTGAACAAAAAAGTTGTAACCGACTTCAAATGTAACAGCAGTCATTCACGTAAAAGTTGAAAATAATTGTATGATGAAATGACTGATGGTACCGAAACAACACTTTTTCCTACGATATAGCAACATAAAAACCAATATGAGATCACCGACTCCTATATAACATAATCGCATTATACAATTATTTTTAACTATGTAGTGAATTAATGACTGCTTTGAAGTCGGTTACTATTTTTTTGTTAAAAGTTAATTTTATAATACTTTAAGGCAAATACATATTTATAATAAAAACACTTATAGAATTTTTATATAAATTCCGGCTGTTCAATTAGGTCGTCGAATTTTATATTATAAAGAAATTATTATTTTATATTATATGTTTTTATTGTGAAATCCATTGCTTTGAATACTCTTATTATTAAGTAGTTACAAAAAATTCGGTGTACAGGTATTCAAAATTCAAAAAAAATTCAAAATTCAAAAAGTTTATTTTGCAAAGTAGGTATATATAATACACGTTTCATAAGTCAAATTTTAATCTTATAAAAATATATGTAATAAAATAATAAATGTGCATGAACTACTTAGATTAAATGTTTATTTACAATTAAAATTATAGGTAAAATATTATTATACAAGGTGAAATCCAATCAACCGCCCGAACCCATACCGGAGACCCGGCCAGGGACCAGGAACAAGGTTCAATGATCACCAACCGAGCCCCCAGCACGAATCCAGGCGGCCGACCAAATCCCATCCTATATACTACATAGTAATAGGTTACGTATATAAATACATGCCTACCTCCGCCCATCCGGTATTGTGGAGAAATTCGTCGTTCCAGATACGAACCTCGGTAGCGCAATCGGTATTACGCATTCTAATAATAATTAGATTATTCAAAGCGATTGAATTTCGCAATAAAAACATATAATCTTAGTTAATGAGAACTGTGAATTTCATAATTTTCTGATGCAACAGGTATTGCAGCGACGACAGCGTGAAATAAATGAAAAATAAATAAATAAAAGGTAATTTTGTCTTTACAAATACAAAATAAAATAGATACATAAGTGAAAAGACAAAAAGGTCGAAGCTCGGCATACAGCTAGCTGACACACATGCAGACAGCCGCCGCCGCAGCCTTGTAATACTACATGATGAAACACATATTAGATTAAAGTAACCACAATAAATATTAACTACAAAATAAATTTAAAAACAGAAATAGGAAAAAACCTACAAAGCGTTATGAAACAAAAAAAAAATGATGCCCTCGTGAGCGTTCAGTATGTGAATTACAAGCTAGTATATCAACTAGTTACAAGAAATTCGGTGTACAGGTATTGTGGAGAAATTCCTCGTTCCAGATACGAACCTCAGTAGGGCAGTCGGTAGCGCGCCTGTCATGTAAGCAGGAGGTCGCGGGTTCAAATCAGCCCGAGGAATCTTTTCAAAATATTTGTGCTTTTAATTATCGTCAATTTAATGTATAGTTTTTATTTTACTTTCCTTGTATACTTCTATGTATGTTTTTCTTCTCTGTGTTGTTTATATTACCGTTTGTGTACTAAAGAATAAAGATAAAGATAAGAATTCGAGTTGTCAGTGTAGTAACTCGGACCACGGCTCGCCATTCGCTCTCTCATGTCCGTGCTTGTGTAAGACAGATGTCATAACTTTTAAAATAATAAAGAGGTGTTTAAAGTGTCTACTAAGGTGTTAATTAATCATCCCCAACTAGCATCACCTACCTAAAGATATTTACGGGATCAGTTACCACAGTCAGAAGGTAGAATTCGTAAGGACACATAGCTCCCAATAATTTACAAAATGTTTTATCATCGATATGAATAAGAAGAAAACCCTAAAGTGTAAAATCGACCATCGTCATTTTATTGAGGAAGGCTCTTGACCCAAAAATCAGTCCTATGTAAAGTTTTCAGGTCCAGTTAGGATCAGATTTGAGAATATATGGACTCGTTTGTGTAGTAAGTATTGCCGAACGAAAAGCCACTTCCAAAGGCTGAAAACCAGCGCTGTGTTGCTGCTCGGCAGCTCACAGCAGGTGCTGAGTCTGCCCCTTTCCGTCACATTTTGTAGCTTAATATTATTTAATTGATTTCTTGTAAGTTTAGCATTTAAAGTTATTTTAATTTTAAAGTGTTTATTGTGACAAATAAATCTCATTTTCTTTCTTTCTTGTTACTTCTCGCCCATTTTTGGAAATTCCTTCTACAGTTAAGCTGTGAAATAGTGACAAACTGATGAGATTAAGTAGATTCTACAAAAATCCAAGAATTACCATTTTTTACATGGAAAAATTAAAGATGTTTTTCTGATAGTTATTATTTGCACTACATGAAATTAATATCACGTAGCACCGTAGCAAGTTCGTAGCCAAGGTTTACGTATCACAATAATACACGTAATTTTTTTTATTCTACCTACAAATATACATATTAAGCAGCATGCTGCTGCCGTAATTTTCTTAAACATTCATGAGTTCATAATTCCTGTAATTCAATAGCTATTTATATTATTTGTTTTTTGTTTGAAAGTTGATTTCAAGGTTTTACATCTACGTATTAAATTTAATATCTATTATCAGTTTGATAATCAAAATTAAATCTTCAAAAACAGTTCGTCCTAAATGCCATCCATTTCCATGATAAGATTCGTAGTAATTTTGTACAGCTGACACTTTTCAAAAATCAAAATAATGTTGCTGTTAGCTTAATGTTGTCTCATTCATACACAATATAAATTACATAACTTGGAATAGTCATTTCTAAAAAAAATGCAAAAATGTTAGTACTTAAAATTGAGTTTCCTTAAAATTCTCTATAGAAAACGGTAATTTTATATGTAAACACCTATTATATATTTTACCATTTTATTTGACACTGCAAAATGTAGTATCACACTAACTTTAGGTTACTTATAAAGTGAATGTTATAGATTATATGTTTCCAACTCTATGTTACTACATAGAGTTCGAAAATATGGAACTATTCAGTTCAATAAATTTAAATAATATAGGTAAAAAGTATTTTCATGTTATTTGATACAAATAAATGCAATTAAACCATATTTCTGACGTATTCTTAACTTTTGTTATATAACTTTTCAATAAACTTAAATTATATCCATCATCAACTGCTATTAATCTGGATGCAATGAGGTTTAAGAATAATACAAGATCATTGGCTGGATGATCTAACTTGAAACAGTGTCTGAACCAGAAGGTCAAATTGAAGAGTCAACAAGATACTGTGGCAGTCTGGCACACTTGGCCCGATCACATGCTGCGCCTATAAACGGCAGTTTGTAGAAAAATGTTAATATAACAGGAATAAATCTAGCACAACATATTTGATAGGGTTGAAAGGTTAAGCCGTGACTATTCCGATGAGTGTGCTATTTGAAAACGAAATGTTCTGCCCAGGTTTAGATCTGCGGTGAATAAATTACACGAGCAGTTGTAGTTATTTCTGTTACCTTGTTTATTTGGGTCAGTGATTTTGTGAAAAATCTCGTATTAAAAAGTGTGGATGGTGCAAAACTTGCAAATGTTTCGTGACCACAAGGACTATGTACATAAGAGCTATTTTAGCTGATGTCAATTGGAACATGTTTCTGATATTAGCTTTATGTTCTCCAGGGAGATATAATCAATCAATCAGACATAGAAAGCTATTCAGGAATCTTTGCAAAAAGTTAAAGCTACGATAAGTACCAAATAATTCTCCCATTCATTTTTGAAAATAACATGTAAGTAACAACAACATTATTATACATACTCGTACATATGTTCATTTCGCACAGTGTCTTCCTTCACAGTTTAGCAAGTGGTATATTGCAATAAACTTCCTGGAAGTGGGGAAACAGTTCGCACTTGACCGGTTTTAGGGCAAATAGGGCAAAGCAGAAATCATTTGTCACAACCTGATTTAATTTTGGTTTTAATTAAGTATTTTCAGGGCTGGATTTAGGGGAGGACAACCGGGCCTACAGCCCCAAGGCCTCCACAAGAAAGGGGCTCTCACAATAGAAATTTCTACGTTTTTTTTTTTTATCAAAACCGATTAATATGCAAATTAAAAATTGGGTACGAACTACGATGAGTCAAAACCGCCTATCAAAATTATCGCTACACAGCATTGAATGTGATTTATTCCGGGAGCTGCATTTCAGCGGAACCTTCAATGATTTTTCGTCGAAAAAAGCTCGCAAGGTTTCATTCGTTAGCACTATAATTTAATTTAATTCTTGTATTTTACTATATCTACATAGATATGTTCGATTTATCTCGCAAAAAAATATTGAAGCACATGAATGAAAAAAATTGTTTAACCCATCTGAAAAAAATGTGGGTCTCCAGAGCTATGAATCCGGCTCTGAAATTTTACCAGGCTGGTAGGTTGCTAGGATACTACGAGCGCACGTGGCCAAGCCCTGTTCATCAATTTTCCGGGAAAGGTACCATAAAGAGGGGAAGAGAAACCTTTGAATACCCATAGTTTTGTCGTGAATAACGTTTTTTGAATATGGAATGAGAATTTTTACTTTGGAAGGTTCGATGCGGTTGCTTTTCAAAATTAATGTCAATTAAAGTCAGTATGAAGGAATTGTTTATCATCGCCATCAACACAAGGTCCGTGGTGCGAGTTACCAAGTATGGACTGTGAAATGAAAATAACAGTCCACACTCGTACACCAACTTTCCACCAAAGATTATTACGTCTCAATGTGCTGGTTGGTGGCATGTCTCGTGACGTCATCTGACACGTTTTTATAGTAAAAGTGATAAATACCGCTATCGCTAACTTCGATACTAATAGAAAATTTTCAAAAATTCTTTTTTTTTGTTTTGCTATAGCTACGAGTAATTGGTCAGTTACTTCAACAAATATACTGATATTTTACTACAGGAGATGTGTCCATTTGTGCGACAAGCTTTTTAAAAACAGATATTTCAACATAAAACATTAAGTCAGTTTCAACGACCTAAACTTATTTTATTCGTTTGAATCTATGGCTTTAATAAAAGCTTGTTTTTAATATTTTTTTATTTTGTATTTGTTTCGGCTATGACGCAAATAAACAGATGTGAGACATCTGGGCTTCGCTAGAATATATGGTGATATAAAATTTATTGAAAAAGGCGTTACTTTGCGGGAGTCCATCATGAATTTGTGGATATATTAATAATTTGCAATATTCAAAATTTGCAAAATTGAATTTGCTGTCGAGTGGTCGGGTGGACTACACATCCCGAGGATGCCTCGTTTAGAGGCGAAACACGTGTCGATAAGTTTTCTTGCTTGTTATTTAAGATTGCTTTATTTTGTGCTCGTACTGCTTGCTTTGCTTGTACATGTTTTATGCGGGAGGGCGGGCGGTGCTTGAGTCTGCATTTTGAATAGCATGGTAAGAGTGTTTAGCGGAATATTGCAAATTATTAATATATCCACAAATTTTTGATTAATATAGCCAAATTCATACCAGAGATTAGGAAAGTGGTCAGGATCAAAGTCCAATGACGTTTTTTGCAAAATATACTCGTATAAGAACAACTTCGAGTCAATTAGTAAACCTACATTTCGTTTTAAGTTTTTCACATTACCATGTCATTGAACCTTGTTACTGATTACTTACAAAGTCTTTAGTATAAGCTTGGATATATCAACCTTAGTCACCTTATATTTATTCTTTTAACATTTCTGTGTAAGTAATGTAACTATTGAATAAGTATCTAAGGCCCACTTGCAGCATGATCGAGAAAAAATTCTTAACCCTCGGGTTAACTAACCCAAGGGAAGAGTTAACTAACCCGATATTTCATTAGTCCTATTGCATCATGATAATATCGAAGCGGGTTAGTAATCCCGATCTAAGCGATTGTTTGACTTTTGACACTTATTCAGAATGTTACCATAAAGTAATTAGTTGCAACCAATGAGATATAGTATCTATATAATGTCATTGGAAACAACACAATTTAAGTCAAACTGATAACATTACTTTGCTAACCCGAGTTTAACTCGAGGCGAGAGTCGGGTTAAATTCTGATGACTTTCTCTTAGTTTAACCCGAGATTTTGATTGGTGCAAGATAGTTTTTTCTTAACCCTCTATTTTTTGACTTAACCCGAGTTAAAGTCAAGTTAAGAACATGCTGCAAGTGAGCCTAAGTATGTATCTAAATATACGTTGCCAATTTCTCACACCCACGTCACTGGATTTCTAGAGCTATTAATTGTTTTTGGCAACCTGTACCAGATACTTGTATAAATTGGAAATGCCTACATATTTTATGTTACCATTTTGATGGTATGTCTATATCACATACATATCAGGAGGTATGGTAAGGGGGTGTGTCGCTTGCGAACGCATAAGGCCACAATAGGCCTCATGCAAGATCCAATATCAATAGAGATATAATGTATTGTGTTGTTTGTGGCTACAGGTTGATGCTCCGCAGCGTCGTCCTCTTTTTGCATGTGTACTACAAAAAATGCGAGAAAAATATGAGTATGTGTGCCTTACTTATTATTTATGTGTATATGTCGGTGAAATAAGTAGGAGAGAACGTGGAGACATCTGAACAAGAACAATTAGAGTTACATTTGATAATGGCAATGGATTTGTGGTCTTTAGTAAAAGACCCCTTTAATTTTAACGGCTTTCAAACTAAACCCCCTTAAGTTTGTAAGCCGTTAAAATTATACCCCCTATAGCGTCAAAATCGACGCTTTTTAAAGTTATTTATCTGCTGTTCAAAAGAAGTCCCAAGTTAATTAAATTAGTAAATTAATTTCGGAACCTTTTTCTAGATTACGAACTATCAGAAACGCGATTGGAGGAATTTCACTGGATATAAATAATTATTAAAATGATGTCTAAATTTACACTTTTTTTGATTTTCTTACAAATTGTGATAGCATACAGACTTCAAAAATATTTATCTAGATGGGTTTAAGGAACATGGTTCAATGATGACCTTTTTTTCAAAATCATAAAAAGAAAAATTTGTTCCCATACGAAATGGACTAGTTCAAATACACCAGGGTCATTCATTATCATCAAACATTGTTCTTAATCACTAACCGAGTCTCCAATATGAATTCGGGTGGTTGATAAAATTTCGCCTTTTACCTCTATATAATGGCTTCTAGATTCCTCTGATGGTAGTTATTATTTACTTTTGTAGAGTAAACGCTTACGTTTAACGGCAGGTAAAGAAGGAGCGAGTGCAATAAAACAAACGAAGTGGGTAATGTCTGAAAGCTCTCAGCGTTTACCTTCGATGACTGCCTGAAGCTTCTCCTGTCACGCTATCCTGCATCCAGTGGGTCTAATGGACTGTACACTGCACATCTGCACATGTGTAATGCTCATCTGTTTAATATTCTGTAGTTATTCTTATTTTTTTTCAAACTAATTACAGATTTTTTGTAGTTTCTGTCAGATATGAATTATATCTTGAATGTACGAGAATTAAGCCAGGAAGTACTTATTTAGTGGACTTGTTGTCAACTCGATATATCTATCCATCCATCCATCAGCCCGTATTCATCCACTGCTGGACATAGGCCTCCCCAATATTAAGCCACTCTTGGCGGTCCTCAGTCATCCTCATCCAGCCACCACTCGCAACTTCCTTCAGATCGTCAGTCCAGCCGGCACGAGGGCAGCCTACGCTGCGTTTTGCTGTACGTGGTCTCCATTCCAATGCCTTACGGCCCCAACGGTTATCACGTCGGCGACAAATATGGCCAGTCCACTGCCACTTTAACTTACTGATTCGGCTGGCTATGTCGGTCACCTTCGATCTCTGACGGATATCTTCGTTTCGGATTTTATCCATCAGAGATATTCCAAGCATAGCCCGCTTCATAGCTCGTTGAGCGACCTTAAATCAGCGGATCAAGTCTTTGATAAGAGACTTCTCGATATAACAAAAATATAACTTATTTCTGTCTTGGCAATATTATATATTTTTTTAACTTTTAGGTTGTGTTTGTCGAAACTGAATCAAAATATTTTTGTTAATATTTTTGTTTAAGTTATGTGTAGGTATGATCTATAAATTAAAACGATGTTTTCTAATTTATTTCTTGGCAGGATAACACAAATCGATTTTAAGTAATATATCTGAAACGATGACGACGTTCTTTCAAGAAGTGACATAATTTAGCATTAGATATAAAAGAGATCTAAAACCTTTAAGGAGACTTATTTTACGGTAGACGAGAATTTTTCTTGTGTAAAAGGGGGCTTGGGGTGTTCTTTTCGTAGGTCCGTTCATAACGGGCAGGTAGTCGCCAACCACCTTGAGTCAGCCTCATTCGATACAAATATTGACAGAAACTATATTGAAATAACGTTCATATTAGCGCGCATTGCATTACGACGTCGCGTCGCTGGGTCTCTGAATAGCGCAAAATAGGAGAAAATAGTACTTTTGACATGTACGCGATGGACAGAAAGAAATTTCCATAAATGATTTTTCTAAGCAATATTTTCCTTGTATTCTATCTAATGCAAGAATCATACAAATACAACAAGTGGTTTCAAATAAATAACCAATTTTACTTGATTTTTTTCTAAAGACCGCTTGACCTCGAACAATATTTTCATGCTCTTCTTATGTGCGAAAATAATTTCGTAAAATTAAGTTGTTTTTTATAGTAACCAACAATATATATTTTTTTCATAATTTTTAAACATTCCGTTTAAGAGAAATAACTTTATCAATAGAGTAATTTTCGAATGACGCTGGGGGAAACGACTCGTATCCTCAACGAAACGCACAATGGTTCTTCTTATTTTTTCATTACAGATATTAAATAAATGTCATTTGTGGCATTGTCGAGGATACGAATCGTCCCTTCTTAACTCGATAACATCCATTTTTTCGCTACGGCACGGCGTAGCAAGTGCTACGATCCCATTGTTTTTGCGCTTTATAGACCCGCTACGCCGTAGTCTGAACGCAAATACGCGTCAGGGGCAACGTACGTGTTATTGTAATTCTGTTGTAGCAATTAAGAAATATTATATTTTTTTATAATATACTAGATTCATACCTTGAAAATTATGACCTCATAACATTTTCTGTCTTTTCGAAAAAAATTGGGGAATTGCGTTATGGGATGAACGTATACAAATCAAAAATAATTCGGTCAAGTGCGAGGAGGTCTCATGCCCTTGGGGTTCCGTGCCATTATATCAAATAATATAGTAAATATAGTAAAGTGCACAATATCAAAATTGGTCAGTATTATTTCACATATAATTGAATATTTATTGTTTAAATATTAAACCATTAGTCTGATAATTTTAAACTTTTAGTCTGATTGTCCCAATTCCTCTTGTCCTGTACTTTCTATATTTTTACTAAAACACTATAATAATTATAATATTAATGGATGGAAAAGAAAAGACACTATCTTGCAAAGTCTCTTGCCCCTTTTCTTAGCAAGACTAATCGAATGGGCGGAGTTAGGCATGTATTTATATATGTAACCTATTAGTATTAGCTAGTATATAAATTAAATATATCTTCAGTTTAGTTTATGTACGTTTATTATTTTAGTAAATACAATTTTGTGTTGTTAAATGTTAGATTTATTTAGATTTATTATTTATGACTCGCGATAAGTGTAATATGGTGTACCTATATTGCAAAATAAATAAAATTATTCATTTTCATTTTCAGTCCTCTCTTCGTACCACAATACTTCGTCATCGGGAAGTACCTACCTACCCTTTGGATATCAGTCAGTGAGGGATTTTAGTATGAACGTACGCTTTGCAAGGCCGTTCATTTTATTTTATTTTTAGTATGAAAGTACGCTTTGCAAGGCCGTGCATTTTATTTTATTTTTAGTATGAAATTACGCTTTGCAAGGCCGTGCACTTTTATTTTATTTTCAGAACTATGAAGCTTATGAAGCGTATGAAGGACCTTAGTATTATATTATACTTCTTCTTTAATGTCCCGCAATTTTCGTATAATTCTGTATTGAAAATTTTATACAAAACCAACAAAACCAGCATAGTTTCGGTTTTTTTTTCTCAATTGAGCATAGATAACACGTATCACGTATTGATTAAAACATCTGCAGAAAGGATGAATCTAATGATTTTATCAGCCAATATTTAAATTGATTGTTTATAGTTTCAATAAGCCGATGCTTTGCGTTCACTCCACTGTAAAATTAATTACTGATAATAGCGACTGAAAATCCAATGCAGCTGTTGATAAAATCAACAAAATTAAATTCGTTGTTGGGTGAGTTAACTATTTTAAATGCTAACAAAGATAAAGTCAGTTAGTTTATTTTATTTGTTTGAATGCAAAGAAGTATTTTGCTAAGTTACTGCTTCCTGTTAGGTTGTTATCAAAGAAGTTTATCTAGGAGAGAGCCGCAGGCAGCGCCTTGAGCCTGAAACCTAGCTCTGATTAAAACGAGACGAAGCTGGATTTAGCCGCCTTTCAGAGCAAAATAACAAGGCTGTAAGCTAGTTACGATGTTAGTAATTTCTACATTTACGAAGCATAAAACACGGTTTTAAGCTTTGAGCTTTGCGAAGCAGTGCTGTCAATACAAACTTTGTTACATTTCTCCGTTTGAATTTCAAAATCATAAAATAGAATTCTTATTCTACTATATTTATTTATTTATTTAATAGGTTTGCCAACAGATATTACACTATGAAATATGTATAAAAATAGCTTTAACAATTTAAATTAGAGTGCATACCCAATAACAGGCAGACACAACATACTTAATTAAACAATAATAGTATTTTTGCTACATAAGTGAAGCAAGTTTCGCAAAACGTAAAACTGTTAAAAAATAATTAAAATTAAGGTTAAAAAAAAATACATTGAGAAAAGAAATAATACTAAAACAAAATCTTAACAAAAAAGTACAAAATTAAATTATTTATTTCTTTAAATTATACCCAAAATAACAAATTTTCACAATGCGATGTCACTGAAGATATGCCTTTGTTTTTTCAAAGTAATAAATATATATATAGGTATTCATATATCGGTATATAGGTATATAGGGCGTGCCTCATTCCAGCTCCATCACCAGGTGTGTGACACAACAAAAACCCGCACCGACGAAAACCCGATTGTAGAATTTCAGTATTGAAGCAGTTGTCGAATTGAACAAAAGCAATGAATAACGGACTAAAATCAATAGTTATACTATTACTTGCGAATTCTGAAACATATGAGAATGCATAGTAAGTAAAAACTGTAGGCTGTATGCTGGTTCATTATGTAGTTACATCACGGAAGAGCCTCTGCGTGTTGTATTACTTATGCATTGCTCTACTACCAACTACACATATGTTACCTGCAAAACCCGATTTTAGGATTTCAAGATAGGCCAAATTAGTTTTTCGGAAGTGCAGCGCAGAAAAGAGCCGGTAGGTTAGGATAGAAGGTTTATATATGACGAGTGGCACGACCGCCATGAATAACCTTCGTGGTTTTTTTTTATGACAACCCAAAACCGGTAACATAAACAATACCTACATGGTGTTTCATTTTATATTTGTCTTTTTGTCGATAGTAACAATAACAACACGTGAGATGGCCTGTGGTACTCTGTTTAAAGGTATATATTACCATTAATATGTTTAAATAGGAGTATATGAGAAAATATGGGAATATTATTGACCTAGAAGTGTAAATAATTTTCATGTTGAATACTAGCTTTGTTTATTACAGGTTTTAGACAAATATCACCTGCGTTGAACATAGTGATCTTTAGAAACGCATTATCTCAGGTGTTCAGCTGATTTGAAAAGGTTTAAAATTTTAAAATTAAGAGGTAATATCATAATTTTATTGTATTTTTATTCAAGATTAATATCGAGTGAAAAGTGTATTATGTGTACCTATTTTACAAAACAAAGTATCTGAATTTGAAGTCAATGTAGTTTGATATCCTGAAGAATAATTACAAGATAGTGCAAGCGGATGGGTACTGACACGCAATCAAGGCGTTTTTATATTAAAGTGTTCTTCTGGGTTACTGTGGGATAGGGGTTTTTAAAGTGAGCCCTTTCCACGATCATATAATATTTCATGGGTATAGTCGGGTATACAAATAGTTTCCATACTTTCTCATTTCGCTAGTTTTTCTTGTACCTAATTATATCGTTTCTTGATTCTATAATATACATACCCCTTAAGTTTACTGGACCTCCAATTTTCAAAACCGTCAATAAGCTATCGAAGATGGCCAAATTTCCGCACTCAAATATGTAAGACTATATATGTACATATATATTTGATTTGCAACTGCGGAGTGATCTACGTCTATAGATATTAACTGTAAGATTGTACGTGTTTTTATAAGCATTTGTTTCAGTATTTTGCGTTTGACGTAGTGATGAATCCCTGCTTCACTGATTAATTAATAACTACGTAATATTATACTTCAAGTATGTTTGTAGTTAGATTGAACGAGTTGTCAGTAAAACAACATATAGGGAGGACATTGATCGCAGGCCGTACCCGCGGCTTCAACGAAGTCGTCGGCTGTCGGGCACACTGAGCGCTGACAAATGATTCGGGTGGCCCTGATCTATCACCCACACAACGACAGGGGCTCAGTACCGCCTCGCACATTACGCTCTAACCGCTAACGGCTAATGTTAGGTTAAGAAACGTGACTTGCCGAAGTGGATCGATAGACGCATATAATCGGCGAAGCGAAGTGAAGCGGGTCACGCGGAGTGCCGGTGGGCGTCCTGCCCTGCGACAGCCCTGCCGAAGCTCACTTATCTACATACATTACTGCGCGAGCTTCCCATCTTCATTGAACATCACAGGGCAGTTTGGTTTCTATGTTTATTTCGAATGTTTGATATTGGTTGAGGATGTAGCACAATGAAGTCTTTACTTTTCTTCAGAGTACAATAACAAATACTGGCGTTTTCAGGCACGTTTAAAGAAGTTGTTAATACTTTCGGAGCACATGATTGATGTCAGGTATGAATGTTGAGGCAGTGGTCAGCATACATGAGACCGAACCGAAGTTCCGGGGTCGCGGCGCCACTCACCTGGCACTCCTGACACGTGTGCACGGAGTAGGACTGCTCGCAGTCGTAGCGGTGGAGGATGTCGTGGAAGTCGCAGTGCACGCGCGCCACCATCGCATCCAGTCGGAGGAGGTCGTAGATCGTGCGCTCGCAGCGCTCGCCGCCTGCCTGCACGTGGGCGCGCGCTTCGTGGTCCAGCGCGGAGAGGGGCGAGCGCTCGCAGCACGCGCGCAGGCGCAGCACGGCCAGGCGACGCGCGCGAGCACCGGCCGCTAGCGCGCACAGCGTGGGCACGTCGCGCGCAGAAAGCGGCACGGGAGCGCCGCCGCCGCCACACGTCGCCGCCTCGCTGCACTCGCGCTCGTCGCCCGCGCCCTCCTGCTCCAGGTCGCACGCGCTCAGCCAGGGGTTGAGGCGCGCGAGCGGACTCACGGCCAGGCCCGCGGCCGCCATCAGCAGCAGCAGCAGCAGCGGCGGCGCTCGCATGGCGGGGGCGGCGCCGCTAGCGGGGGCCGGCCCGCCGGGCGCGGCGCTGCCTCATACCGCATCGCGCATGGCGACCTACTCGCGCGGCCCGGGCCGCGGGACCGCCGCGCGGGGTGGGCGCGCCGCCATGTCGCTCGCTCGCCGCTCGACTGACTCCCCCCGGCGCCCCGGTCGGGCCGCGCATCGATCGCGCCGCGCTCCCTCCGAGCTTGCGTTATGTAACGCGACGCGCGCAGCCCCCGCCCGAGCCACCTGACGCGCTTGCACTGCCCTCTCGTGCCAACAAGCCTTAGCGCCGTCTGCCCTACACTCACTGCCGCCCTACGTTTTTACAATAATTTGATTTCGTCTGATAGATGGCGGTTAGGCCCGACAGTTACTCAACCATCGTCATCAGCTTTCTGCGGGATAACTTAGTATTTACGTCTAGGGAAAGAGGGAGTTAAAACTCTACAAAAATACACATACATACATAATATAGTAACACCAATAGGTATTAAAGGGTAACTACTTTTTCGATCCAACCGGATTTAAAATGGGTTTAGAGTAATTTTCCACTTGCAACAATGTATTACGCGGTTAGTTAGAGCCACTAACTACAGACAACACCTTCATACCTATTGGTCTACTAGAATACTGGTAAATATATGTGTCGAAGTTGGATTGTATAATCAGCTGTTTTACAAAACCGCAAGTGGTTTTACAAAATAGCTCTGTTCAGCTGGATGTGAGCTGGATTGTCATTGCTGTACGTTTGACAATACTGATACCCACTTTTAGACGTAATGTGAAAAGTCTTTAACAAAAAGTCAAAAATAGGTGCGATGACGAGCGAAGCGAGGAGCGTGTTAGGTTTACATAAAATAAGGAGTCGAGTGAAGCGGAGCGAAGCGAGGCGACTCCTGTAGTTTTTAACAATTTAATTTGACGCTATTAAAACTGCTAAACGTTAACCCGCTGCATTGAATAACGCAAAATGTTATACAATCCTGCGTGTTAACGTTTAGCGGTATTACATAACGGAGCTGTTTTGTATAACATCTAGCGGTTTTGTAAAACCGCGGATTTTACAATCCATCTGCGACATATGCATTAAATGCACATCAGCTAGTCTAGCATAGTAAACCATATCAATCATATACAATGCTCTCTCTAAATCTGTTGATCTACCTCGAGCGGGAAAGACATGTTGTATCCAGCGGTAAAAGCTCGATATGGTCTGCTATGCTAGACCCCCTGAGCACGAAAGCAACACAGTCCTAAAGTTACTAGCTAGACCAGCCCCCCTATTCTGTATCTTTAGTTGCCAACTGCACGAGGTGCCTATCATCAAAAACATAGCTAAAAACTGAAATTTCAAAATTGCCTTTAGTGGGTATTGAACTATTAACAATCTGTGTCGTCACTTCAAGTGCGAAAATATCCTTAGGACATCGGAATTCGATAGCATATCTATGTTTTTGATGATAGACACCCAGTCCAGAAGGCAACTAGAGATACATAATAGGCCCGCAGGGATGGCAAAACACTTTCCTTCGCGTGCCAATATATACTAACGAAATATATGACGGGCCAAGTTGTTGCATTTTTGACTATATTACTTACTGAAATGAAAATATTAGAATGTATTTTCTGAAACACTAATTTATTGTGCAATATTACAAAATAACTATGGAAATAAGGAAGAAATTGCAAATTGCAATTAAATTAAAATTTCAAGTTAGCTGCGAAATTTCTAACAATACGGAAACTTCACTTGATTTTTGTTTGATGGTCAAGGGCCGGATTTCAACGCTTCGCAGGCCGGATATGGCCCGCAGGGCGTAGTTTCCCATCCCTGAGCTAGACGTTCATAAAGCATGCCGACACAATGCTCAGTCGGGTGACCTCTTCGGAGAACAATAGCTCGCAATTATAATGTATCTGATCGATCTGCTCAAGTACTAAAAAAAAACAACTCTTATTTTTCATTCCGTAGAATTATGAAAGTTCAAGGAAAGGGATGGAACTTTGCAAGTAAGCGAGATGAACTGTATCGTTTCTCCTTTACTAGCACAGCGCCTGAAATGTCAGAATTCTACGGAATGAAAATAGGTGTCCATTTAGTACTGTTTTCCCTATTCCTATGTTTGTCTATACCGTTGTTATTGGTTTGGTATTTCGCAAACGGTCAATGTCATAGATTCAAAAATGTCTATGCTGATGGCATATCAAGGATTATATCCATTGCGATTGAAAATTTTGTAGACTTGTAGTCATCTATGACATAATACTTAGGGCGATTGTAATCTGTGAAGATTTTTAGAGAAATCCAGCGAGGAATTATTTCAATATTTTTGTTTGCTTTTTAACTTTCCAGTCTGCTTCAACAGCTGATGGTTTATTTGATTGCGTCGTCTTTAACCAAAACAACGTCTATGAAATAGTGGCGTGCATAGAACTTTTTTCCGGAAAAGCAATCAGAAAACCAAGTGTGACAATAAAAAAAATAAAAATTTTTTTTAATAACACTTTTAAAAAAAGTTTGCCCTGAAGCAGGCACTGCCTACGCTAGAGTGAACATTTTCATACAAACTTTTTTTTTTCAAAGTGTTATTTAAATTTTTTCATATTTTTTTTTATTATCAAACTTGACCTTCTGCTTGCTTTTCCGGAAAAAAGCTGTACGCATAATACGAAGGATTGAAGGTGAACAGCAATTTTGTGCTAAAAAATTGGTTTATATCTCGACGATTTATTGGTGAACTCCGCACAGAACTTTTTGCCGGAAAATACTTGAGAAGTTCAAGTTCGACAATTCAAAAAAACCGGTCAAGTGCGAGTCAGACTCGTGATCCTAGGGTTCCGTAATTTGAAAGTTTTGGTAATTTTGTCATTTTGTTTTCGTGAATTTCTTAACCTTTATTTTTTATGTTACGTAAGCACATATTACCATGATTTTTTTCATATTTTTCAGTCCACCAGTTTTGGAGATAAGGGAGGGGGCAAACATGTTTTGTGGTTTTCGAGTTCTCGAAATAGATGCAAGTAAATAAAGACAAATTATATATTTTTTCAATGCAAGTGCTCGTAAAGGCCCACTTTTTATGCATCAAAACCGAACAGAAAGTCGATTATTTTGTCCTAGGGCTTTATTATTATTATTTTTTAAATTTATTTACAATCATTGGCTAACCTGCAGCCTTTCCTGTGTACCATAAATGTTATACTTTTTTTTCCACTGTTTAACGGCTCTGGATACAGTCCTTTTGAGCCAATTATAGTTTAATTGTTTTATTTCCTCACACTATGCGTTGAAAAACGTAGTATGATACACGGGCGTAAAAGCAATACATTACTCGATTACGTTTAAAACACTCACTACGCTCGTGTTTTAAATCGTCCTCGTAATTTATTCCTTTGCGCCCTTGTAGCATAAACTACTATTAAAATAAGCTCTTTAAAGCCTACTATTTGATACCCATATTGTATCTATTATATAAAATCAAAAAGCTAGAAAGGCACAAAATTCATGGGAAAGAGTGAGATGGCGCTCTACACACCTTTGTGTGCGCGTATCACTCACACGAACGCCAAAATCGCGAAAAAAAATTATGCAATTCGATTCCTTGGATTGTGAAAATGATGCACGGTATAAAGAATATGGTTTGGATACGTCATCACTTAATAATTAAAGAATGAAATTATGAAGTCAAAATGTTCCGCACTTGAGAAACGTCGGATTTCTATGGCATGTCTAAACGGGCGTTCATACCGTTTTGGGTTTGCAAATATTCACAATAATTTGATATACATATTGTATTTTTTGGTTTTTTTTTTTTCACTCCTTTGTAATATTTGAAACTAGCTTCTGTCCGCGGTTTCGCCCGCGTGGTCTACAGGAAACAATTTTTTTTTTTTTTTCAGAAACAAACATTATAAGTGCTCTCACTCTCTCTCAGTTGAATATACAACTGACAATATCCCAAACAAAGCAATAAGGACGAAATTCTCCGTAAAACTTAACTAATCTCCTCAATGAGAGTAGTATGGTTTTAACAGAACTCAAAACGTGTGTGAAAAGATCTAATTAGGAGACAACCAGAAGTGGATAGTAAATAATTATCTACATTGTTTACAACTATACCTATCGCAGTATATCTTCAAATTAATTTTCAATTATCAGCCTAAACACGAAATTTGATGATCCTAACTTCAAAACTGACGGACTATCATACAAACTTTCATCCCCAATTTTAACCCTTTAGGGGTAGAATTTCGAAAAATCCTTTTTTAGTGGATACTTACACTTTACAAGCAACACATACTACAAATTTCAAGTCTCTAGGACCAGTGGTTTAGGCTGTGCGTTGATATATCAGTCAGTCAGTCAGTCAGGACTTTGAATTTTATATATACAGATATTTTAAACAATTTCAAATCTTTAATTTTTTTTTTATACCGTGTTATCTGTGAAAATTAATGCTATTTTTGTGCCAAAATTCAAGTCTTTATGGTGCTAAAATGAGGCTGTGACATACGGACGGACGGACACACGGATGGACAAGGTTCCTTTTGTACCTTTTATGTAGTACGGAACCCTAAAAATTATGAAAAATTAAAATTTTGCAATTTTTATGACACCAGGCTGAAAACTGACGATAGTACTCGTCAATACGAATAAAGGAGACTGGGCGAAAGTGGTCTATAGACCAACATATATGGAGTATTTTTTTTTTTAGGAAGTACACATTTAGACGGTATTTTTTTGTTGTGACGTCATCAAAATCTGACCCGTCAGTTTTGAGATATTTCAAGTCAAATATATTAGTATTATTTTACTTTAATTAAGTATTTTTGTGACAATAATGTTATGATAAAGTAAGGAACTTATAAGAACTCCAATTTTGCAATGAGCTACATTTATTACATTCTTGATTGCAATGTTGCCGAACTAAGAACTATAAATAAGTGGCATGTTATACTACACGCCGTGTCTTTAGACGCTGACGCCACCTCTTTACCTGTCCGAAAAGTACCGAAAAAACTATCGGGTCAGATTTTGATGCCCTTTCGCACAGGGGTGTAGTTGGGGTTACCTAATGTAAAAACCACAATATTATATCTGTTGGTTCATAGACCACTTTCCATACAAAAAAGAACAGTCTCCTTTCCGTAGAATCGAGAAATCGAGAAAAAAAATATCTGTTTATTCATACATTTTGGTGAAACTGTTCTATTGAACAGCTGATTCTTTTTCGCGATTCGAGGTTTGGCACCATAGTAAAAGTTGTTCGTATGGACGACTACTATCGCCAGTTTCTGGCTTCCGCAACTTTATCTTAACATCCTGTATAGATTGTTGGCATACCTTTTATAGGGTTCCGTATACCCGATGGGTTCTAAACGAGGCCCTATTACTAAGCCTCCACTATATATCTGTCTGTCTATCTGTCTGTCTGTCCATCCATCCGTCTGTCACAGTTAGGGGTCGACAGCTTCAGCCGGCATCAATCACGGCAAAAAATAAAATAAAACAAAAATTTACGGACTACAGTGGATGTCTAATCGGACCTAATTTGGTTTGAAAACATTATGTCAAGCGGTGTGCGGGGTTGGTGCGGGGACAAATAACCGCGTCACAATATAGTGTCGATACCGCTTTATTTGTGTCGATTCGGCGCAGCACGACTCAACTTATTTGACAGGACTAAACTTAATTTGAGCGTTCTGACTTTTTCTTCCTGTGTCGAAAAGACAACGACAGAACGCTCAAAATAAGGTTAGTGCTGTCAAATAAGTTAAGTTGTGTTGCGCCGAGTCGATACCACTATCTATCGATAAATTATTCAATGATGCAGTACGAAACCCAAACTCTAATCGAGTGATCTTGTTAATATGTATTATTACATTATATCTATGATAGATTTGTCATAAGATTTTTATAAAATAAAACACATAAGAAAAATTAAGGTGATTATAATTTTTGAATTGATACAATTTATTAAATGACAACAAAAAATATGGGCAGAAGTGAACAAAATAAATAAAAATGCCCGTAAATGACAATACATCTAGTATAGCATGTATAACTTAGGGTATTTATTGACACAGAAAATAATGCTCCAGGAATTGCCCTGTTGCTATATATTCGTATATTACAATACATTTTATAAATATGTATAATAAGGGGTGGTGCCCTGTGTTTCCAAAAAACAACCTTTTTTACTTCCCCGTGTTTCCAAATTTTTATTTAATAATCAAATTCAGTTACTCTTGTTTCCAAAACCAAGATGGGTACAGTCAGCCTCAGAAGCAAGTTACCGAGTGCATTCAATCGTAACTGAATTTAATGATTTAACCACTAAAACACATCGTACATGTGTAACAATATAGTAAATTAGAGCGTTATAGTAATAAAGTCGTCTATTTTCTATAAATAATAACTGCAAGATAGATCTAAATACAGTTATATTAATTAAAAAGTCACACATTACAAGACGTACAAAGGGCACATCGAGACGAGGCTCGACCTACTAATCACTTGCTGCCGACTGTACCAAACAGCTTTTTGGAAACAAAACGGAAAACCATTTCGTTAGTAAAATATTTTTTGGAATGAATGTATGAATGTATGAAGTTTTGATTTTATAGAGAACAAAAGAATTGGAAACACAGGGCACCACCCATAATAAGATAGGCAGAAAAAGAAGATTTAATGAACACAAAATAGAGGTTGTTCCCTGGGTCCTTTTTTATTTCCGGGTGTTTCCAAATTTTTATTTAATTAGCAAATTCAGTTACTTTTGTTTCCAAAACCAAGATGGGTACAGTCAGCCTTAGAAGCAAATTATAATGTGTATAGTATAATACTAGTTTATCGATAGAGCCTACCATAACGATAAGTACTCGTAAGACTGATTTTTTCAAAATATACAATGTTTTTTTTAAATTATTATGTGAGTTTATTCCAATATCTTCCCTTTGCAACCGTTAGTACAATTCTTCAAAACAACATTATGTAAAAATAAAGATCGTCACTAAACCTATTTGTAAACTGCTAGCGAAACATAAAATATTACATGTCAAGGCATAAAGACGTCTATTTCATATAAATAATAACCGCGAGAAAGATCTAGATACAGTTATATTAATTAAAAAGTAACACATTAGATAAGACGTACAAAAGGGACATCGAGACGAGGCTCGACCTTCTATTAACTTGCTGCTGACTGTACCTACAAGCTTTTTGAAAACAAAAAGGAAAACCATTTCGTTAATAAAATATTTTTTGGAAATAAGAGGAATGAATGTATAAAGTTTTGATTTTCTAGAGAACAAAAGAATTGGGAACACAGGGAACAACCCAAAATAGGTACCATGAATTGTAGGAAACCGTATCAACTGTTGAAAAAGAAATCATTTACTTCTTTAGCTTACCTATACAGGGTGTAATCGTTAAGTGTGACCAGGCGATTATTCCGTAACTATTACAGATATCAAAAAAATTTAAACTGATATCGAAAGTTTACCTAGTCAGTAAAATGACATCAATAACTTTTTGAAAATCAAACGAGAAGTATCCAAAATTTTGACATTAAACATTCCCATACATTGTATCGCACAACAAGGACGTCACTTCGAACATCTGCTTTGAATACAAAATTTTCTACCTACTAAGAAATAAATATTATTCAATTAAAAGATAGTTTTATTACTTTGTTAGGTTAATAAACAGTTTCCTTTAATATCAGTACTAAGCTAAAATAACCTTTTAAAATAAGGAAACTACTTAAAACCTTTCTACTAATCTCATACTAAATGTATGGGAATGTTTAATGTCAAAATTTTGGATACCTACTTCTCATTTGATTTTCAAAAAGTTATTGATGTAATTTAACTGACTAGGTAACGTACTTTCGATATCAGTTTAATTTTTTTTGATATCTGTAATAGTTACGGAATAATCACCTGGTCACACTTAACGATTACACCCTGTATAGGCGCAATTTTACCAATGTCTTACAGAAAGTAATTGCCCTGTATGGGATGTCTATTGGTGGCGGTCTGTGGAGGTTCCCATACACAAAACCTCGAAAAGGTAGCATTTTTTAACGTTATTATGTTATCTGGGGCGCCCTTATCTCTGAAAGTGGACCGAAAAATGTTACTGTTTGGCAAGCAAACAAATCGCTTCAATATTAAAGGTACTTTCCCTCCATGGGGCATCGGTTTGATTCATCCTGTATTTCCTTAAATTTTCTTGTTCCATTCAATCTATAAAAAAAAACGGTCAAATGCGAGTCAGACTCGCGTACCTAGGGTCCCGTAATGCGACAGTTTTGGGAATGTTGTAATTTTGTTTTCGTGAACTTCTTAACCGTCATATTTTTCCTGTAATCTTTACGTAAGCATGATTTTTTTATTTTTTTTATATAATCATACCATGTTTTTTTTTTCATATTTTTCGGTCTACCAGTTTTGGAGATAAGGAGACATATTTTTTGTGGTTTTTCGAGGATTTCTCGAAATAAATGCAAGTAAATATAGACAACCTATATATTTTTATAATCAACTCTTTAATAACCACAACTTGATACCCATATTGTATTTTTTTTCTTTATATTTGTGTATTTTTTTATATCTATAATTTTCCTGTAATTGGCAAGCTATGACCTATAATCGACTTTTTTTTCACATATTTTTTGGTTTACTCGTTTCAGAGATAAGGGGGGGACATAAACTTTATTTGTGGTTTCTCAAAGATTTCTCGAAATCAGTGCCAGTAAATATAGTTATATAAAAGTTATATAATAGTTATAAATAAGTATATATTTTACAATCAGCTATTTAATATCTACAGGGGGCTTAGAAATTCGACCTATTCCTTGAAAGGGGTTATACTAGAGATCATTTCCAACAAATTAAGTCCTATCAACTAGGGGTCGAAAATGAATGGTCTCCGAGTTACGAAGGTTTTTATGTTATTTTTCAAACTTTCAGACTAATAACCAAAAATAAATAATTTAAAAATAACTATTCCTCTCTCAGCACGTATTTATTATATTCTGATCAACGTTAGATGAGTGATCATTTATAAAAAAAATATATGCCCTGAATTCCCATAATCTTAGAAATAAAAGGTCTTAAGTGGAAAGAAAACTTTTTTTATTTTGTAATTTTTGAAATATCGACGTGTTTTACTTGATAAAAGTTTTTTTACCATTTTCGTTTCAACCCCTAGTTGATACGCATTATTTGTTAGAAATGACCTCTAGTATAACCCCTTTCAAGGAATAGGTCGAATTTCCAAGGAACCTGATATTTTGATACACATATTCTATTTTTAGGATAATTTTTTTCATTTTTCTCTCTTTTGTTTTGGACATATTTTGAACTATTTCACTTTTATTCGCACCGTGGGCAGATTAATGCTATTTTGTGCCAAATTTCAAGTATTTATCTTTAACGGTGCTAAAGTTATGAGGCTGAGATATACGGACGGACGGACAACGGAGTCTCACCATAAAGGTTCCTTTGGTACCTCTTAGGTACTACGGAACCCTAAAAAAGAACGAGAGGTGTCATCATGGGACACCTTATTGGAATGAAATTTCTTTTGCTACTGACGCGCACTTCACCTATACATAGGCATACGCTTGTAAACACACAAACACACATATTCGTACTATAGCAAAAGTGTCTTAACGGTCGAAGTCTTACACTTTTTTCGGCCTAGCTCTCATTCGCCAAGTGTCTGGGCTCTGGAGGATAAAAAATATTGAATTACATCACGAAAACCGGCGTAAAATTGTCTCGCCCAAGAAAAACTGAGGCAAAACTTTTGTAATTAATAATTACTAATTAGTTACAGTCAAGATCACATCAAGCTATACACAGTGGACTGATATCCTTCACTGTAGGAGCTAATGCAGTAAAAAAAACGACGTAAAATTGTCTCGCCCAAGAAAAACTGAGGCAAACTTTTGTAATTAATAATTACTAATTAGTTACAGTCAAGATCATATCAAGCTATACACAATGGACTGATATCCTTCACTGTAGGAGCTAATATAGTAGCAAGTCTTTGATTTTATTTAAAAATCAAAGTAACAAGTGTATAACTTGACGTGTTCTTGACTGTACACACACGGCCCCATACTACGGTTTACCTTTTATTACGCGGTCGTTACAAGAACTGTATGAGCCTGTGCTCAATCTATCTTTCTTTATCTACTTGATTGGTCAAGTGTTTAGTTTAGGTATTTTTCTAAAAATTATTCAATAGTCATGCCGAACGATTTAGCAAAACAATTATAAAAGAAGATTGTAGGTAATTTATAATGTCGTCATCAACAAACAAGCAAAGCAGCAATATTATAATTAGGCGACGAAGTCGGATAATAATGCTTAGTTCATTTGTAAACAATACGAAAATACTGGCCTGGTAAGTTACGTGACGTAGGTCGGCCATCTCGCTCTACGTTTACCTCTCACTCTCTCACCAGTGATGTAAGATCAGACTACCAATTAGTGAAGACTGAACAGCAATACAAATTAGCTTCTATACCGTTGTGACAAGAGCCACAGACCAGCATACTCTCTGGTCTCATCAAAAGGTCTGCAATCTAATTCGACCATGGCTGCGCTGCATTCACTCGCCGCGTAAACATTGCAAGACTATAACGTTTTACCTCAGAACTTTATTTCTTTTGTGATTTTCTTAAAAATCTCTTTAAATTTACTAAAAAAGTTGAGAAGATAGTGAAGTATATTTATTATTTCGAAAGTAACATAAAGAATTCGTTTGCGCAATACTTATCAGTGATTCTGAGTGATATTTACAAAGGGATTAAGAAATCCAGTCCGAAGGTTACGTTTCATCAGAATGGATGCAACAAGTGAGTGAGAAATTCAAAATCATAACTAACGAAATCACGGAGACTTTAAATGGGACTTTTGGGTTACTTAAACCCTACGTTACCTACCCACCTTAAAAAAAACCTTCTGATCTGTCATATTACATACTTAAGTTTGTCGAGAATCTTGTTTGATAATGATTAATTCTGGGTATTTGACGCAATGCAACCATTGAGGAAAAAAAAGGCGGACGTAGTTTCGCTAACTAACAACTGAATCACCCATAGTATGCCGATCCTTGTACGCACGAGCTCGGCACGCACATCACATTCACATCATAGTATGCCATTTTCCATTGTAAGTCCACACACACAGACTTAAAAACCGCCGCCATTGCTATGCTTCAGTAGTTGCTTAGCTGCGACTCTGCCGACTTTTTTTTACAAATTTAAGAATTTTTTCTGATGCAATAATACTAGACACACAGGCAGAAAAATCGTTTTAGGTTGTTAGAAGAAGTAAAAAACTTTCTTCTAAATTTTACAAATTTACAACATAGTTAAGTCATTCATTAGTCATTAAAAATATTAATTAAATAAATTTCAATTAAATATTGAAAAACTCATTATCAACTCTTGCCTATCCTTTCATAGAACAACTTTAACTTTGGTACACCTAATATGTAGTTTTCAATAGGCTTCCTAAATTGCAGAGGTTTTGCATTTAAATGTCCAGTCAACTACATACTTGATCAATGTAAAGTTTAAAAACATATTTTTTCAGACCTTTATCTTTGCGATGCTAAACCAGTTACTTAATTGGACAATTTTCACTCGAAAGATAAAATTTTTGAAAATTATGCTTTTTTGAATAATTTTTAATTTTTTCTCTAACGCGACTTGAGTTTTATGTGTTAAATAAATACCTACTCACAGCAAGAATACATAGTTTAATAAAACCTGCATAGAAAAAAATAAACCTAAATAATTTAAGTATTGTAATTTTAATCTTGAAATCAGACTCATTTTTGAATGATAAAATTTTTGATGAATTTGAATGAATTCGCGGACATTTTGGCGCACACGATTTTCAACTTTATTAAAGTCAGTCTCCGGGTTATAATAGCAAAGCCACTGTACGCCGAAGGAAGGCCTCCTCTTAAGGGGCTGCACTATGCTAAAATTCGGTCCCGCTCTAACGCGTTTGTTTTTTATCTCTATCCTGCTCTAATCAGATGCCACGCACGCAAAACTTCAGTTATTTTGAAATCGTGGATCCATTAGGACATACAGAAATAAAGTAGTAAGGTTTTTTTGTAGATAATAATGAGATCTTTTATTGTGTGAAAGATTCATTTCAAACGCATATTGAATGTATAGAATGAAATTAGGTACCCACAGATATATATTTATTTGAGTAAAGATATAAAATTTATTTAATCTATAAAGGCTTAATTCGTCAGAAAAACATTATTAAGTACATATATATCCCAGAATTTTCTAGTAGTCAGTTTGGCCTACAAATCGAGCTAATTATACGCAATTTTACCAAAACCACGCTTATTCAAGCCTTAAGTTGCACTGCGAATGGATTTTAAGAAGAAGCTCGACTGTGGAAGTACAACCATTTTAGTATCTTACTCGCATACCCACCCGAAGTTATTCGTGGAGAATAAGAGGACAGCTCTCAGGCACAACCAGGTGGCCCACCATGCCTGGGACCAATTGATTGAGGTGACGGGAAGCGACGTCACTGGTGCGAGAGTTTCGGCACCGCGTTCACCAACCCCCGCCTGCCCAGCGTGTGTGAGTATGGGCATTTTTTCCAAGAGGACCGCCAACAGTGGCAAAATCTTGGAAAGGCCTATATCCAGCAGTGGACGAAGACAGACTTATGGATGGATGAATGAATGGAAGGCAGCCATCTTGGTTTACTTGTCAAAATTTAGCAATACCGTCGTTTTTTGGGTTTTTTCTTATGGTTTCTTTAGGGCATGCTAGCACTGTAGCAGACTTAAAACTACAGGCACAGTTTAAAACTGTGCTACGGATTTGTTCGTATTTTGATGGATCCTTAAGGGCCCGTATAATGTCAAATGCACAACTTCAAATGACAATTTCTCATTGCGCAACATGTTCATGGTCAATCGATTTAATAAAGACTAGCTTTTGCCCGCGGCTTCGCCCGCGCAGATTTAGTTTTTGTGTAGTAATTTTTATAGAACGTATTTAAATCTGGTTTGCAGTGTTTTTGGTGCAATTATTTGATCTCCAGGTAAAGTATTTTGGCAGGGCCTATTACCTATTAGTTTTTTTTTAATTCATACTTAAAGTACCTCTTTATATACTACATTAGAAGTTATACCCTCAGCTGTTAACACGACCAGGCTGCTAGGTGAGCTCACTCTCGAGCAGGCTACGTAAAACTGGCCGTGCAAAAAGCAATCCACCCTAAGATTAATCCCTGCTGTTTTCAGTGACTGACCCTGAGACTGATTAATCGTCATTGCGAAAAGGAAAAAATGGAACCCTAATAGGATCACTTGTGTGGCTATCTGTCTGTCCGTCTGTTACAGCCGATTTGCTCTGGCACACATACTTTCAAGAATTTTCATGTCCACTAATTTAAACGTCAAAATCGATGCCATTTTCGTAATTAACGTCCAAGAAAACCATAAAAACGACACCCATATTGATATTTACACATTGCAAAATTTCAACCCCATCGCACCCCAACAGGAAATGATGTTATTTTACGTTCATTACGTTGGATTTAGAAATTGTTGTTATTTTCGTAATCAGCGACCCGATAAACCATACAAATGATACCCATGTTGGTTTTCAGACTTGGTCACCCCATTTCTCCCTTTTAGGGGTTGAATTCTGGAAAAGCCCTTTTTCACGTCCACCACGTTGGATTTTAAAATCGTTGTTGTTTTCGTAATCAGCGACCCGATAAACCATACTAACGATACCCATGTTGATTTTCAGACTTTGTCACCCCATTTCCCCCTTTTAGGGGTTGAATTCTGAAAAAAACTGAAACACGTGTTTACTCATTTATAGATAGGAGTGCTCCTGTGAAGCCTCGAATAAAATAGTCTAACTAATCTTGTTTCCCCATACAAACTTTGGACCCCCGTTTCACCCCCTTAGGGGTAGAATTTCGAAAAACCCTTTCTTATTCCTTGTTAACATTACAAAGGGAAGCTTTGTGCAAAATTTCAGCTTTCTAGGTCGAAGGGTTTGGGCTGTGCGTTGATGAGTCAGTGAATGAATCAGTCAGTCAGTCAGGACTTCTCTTTTTATATATATAGATAGATAATATAGATAGTAGAGGATATTTCTGACAGTTTTATATTAGAAAAAACGCAAAAGCTTTAAGTTTGCTCAATAGAAAATATTAAGAAGTCACCTCTAAATTTCATGTTTTTCGATTGTTAAAGGGATACAGCCTTGAATTTTGTATTAAAAATAAGTGAACGAATGACCCCGTCGGTCAGTTTTAGAATATTTTAATAATTTCATCTAGAAGCCGAGTTATTACATAAGCACGTGATTCTTGGTGGTCGAAAAAGCCACAGCTGAAAGCGCGCTATTTTAAACTAAAAGGAAACGTCATAGAATTCAGTTCTGATTGATGCAAAATTAAGTGCTCAGTCTGACTCTACATGCGCCCTTAAAATCCAAAACGGTACGGACTTGTTATTGAACTCATCAATCAGCCAAGTAGCAAATTCTAGTCCGACAGTCACGCACTGAATGGTACAGGGTTAACTTAAGTAACAGATTAGCTCAATGTAAATTGAATAAACTGGCACTGTAAATTTAACTTGTGGATCTTTAACCACCACGAGAACCACAAGTTAAATTTAAAGAACCACAAGTTAAATTTAAAGAACCACAAGTTAAAGAACCACAAGTTAAATTTAAAGAACCACAAGTTAAATTTAAAGAACCACAAGTTAAATTTACAAGTTAAAGAACCACAAGTTAAATTTAAAGAACCACAAGTTAAATTTACAAGTTAAAGAACTACAAGTTAAATTTACAGCGCCAGTTTATCCAAATTCAGGTAATCATTTTGAAATTGGCACATATTTGCTCCTAAAAAACTCCTAAAAAATATAGAATAAACGGTCTTATTGATAACCCTGATTGATAAACCAACACGAAGAGAAAATAATTTTACAAAACTACCAGACCGATCTGAACATGTCAGTCTAGTTAAAAAAAAAACAGATTTCTAACTAATATCAATTAGTATAATAATTCTAGTGCTTAATACATGACAAACAGATTTAACCTGGTTAACTAACCAAAAGATGTATGTTGATTTTCAACACAAATGATTCTTGTACTTGTACGATATGTTTCATAAATTTATATATTTGTTACACACTTCCCGACCGGTTTCGGAAACTAATCCATCTTCAGGGGATAACACAAATTATTTAATATTATTTTACGAGCCATAAACGACTTTAAATTATAACAATAGTACCAAGTCAATTAATTGTTACAATTAAATTTATCAAATAAATAATAAAATCAGAATATAACACAGTTTTTTTTTTAGTTATTTACATAAATTTGTGGGATGGTACAAGTGATTTTCTGTTCATTTAGTTATACACACTTATGGAATTGAAAAATGTTAACTGTACCGTTATTTTTGTAACAATATAATATACATAATGAATATAATAATATACAAATGTTCTAGTAAAGACAACAGTATCCTTATTATTGTCATCATAAATATAATGTTCGTATCGTGGTTTGTGTACTGTATGAGACTTTAGTTTTGACAATACAATAATTCACTGTTAAAACAACAAATTAGATTGTGTTAATTGTATTCTTCCTGGTGATATACATATCATTATTTCTTAACTATGTAATTATATGGTCTTAGTGGATCCATACAGTTAATTGCAGACTTGCTTATTGGTATTTTTACAGATAATGTTCAATTCGTTAAGTTTATCTGGACCTTTAAGTAGATCTGTTATAGGGAGCAGAAATGTGCTCCGATTTTTTGTTCACTGATATATATTACGTGACAGGTGGGAGTGCGAGCGATTTCATACTGACATGTATGTACTCGCCCGCACTCCCGCCATGTCGCATATAACTTTATAACCACCACCGAATTTCTGGTAATCTTGACAAAAAAATTCATAGTAAGAACGATTTACTTCAGTATTTGTTAAAACCAAGTCTAGCTTAGTTAAATATGTTTAATAAGTAATGGGTACAACCATGTATATTTGTTACATGTACACGGTGTATTTTTGTTAGTAAACTGTATCAAATTTCTGTTTAACATGCCAAAATATTTATTATTCTTGGAAATTTTTCTTTCTTCGCGCGATGTTTACAAACCGTTTAGTTGTAATACAAAGTACTCTAGTGGAGTAAATATTAATCTTGTAAACAGATCAAGTTTTTTTTCTTCGTGAAGCCTTACGTATTTTATGAGTACTTAGATAATGCAGCTGGTTCTTCGTCATCTTTGTAATTACATTACAAATCTTATTATGTATTCTGCGTATTTCTGTGAATCACGTTCATCATTATTAAATATTGTAGCTAAACATATCTACTCTGTAAACATCACACGCAAGCACTGATATGTACTATTTATAATATATATATGCACGCACGAGTACGAATGAACTAGCCTTTTGCCCGCAGCTCTACCCACATTGAACAAAGTTTATACAAAATTTCAGCATCGTTTCAGTAGTTACGGCGTGGCGTGAAGGAGTGTTTATTTATTTTTATTTATTTTATTAATTGGGAAACAAACAGTTTTCTTAACACATAATACAAATAACAACAAATTAATCTTAAAACCAAACAAGTTTCCACATAAAGCATGCAAGTAAATAAATTTATGTGCACAGCATTATAACAACGCAACATGTACTTACGTTGTTAGTTACTCAGCAAAGTTACACAAAAGCAAAGCAAATTGAAGAGGGAAAAAATATATATAAATTACCAAATTAACACAGAGCAAAGCAAATTGAAGAGGGAAAAATATACATAAATTAAACCAACACAAAAGTTAAGTATCCCTATGAAAACATTTAGTACGTAAGAGTATGAGCGTTTGTCCACCATAAGTATATGACGGGCCGATAAGCTGCGCACTGTTTAGAGCAGCGTTTCTTAACCTTTTTTGTCCACGGACCCCTTAGGAAATCAAGCACAATTTCAAGGACCCCCTTAATAACCCCTCATTTTTCTTTTTTGTGTGTATTTGGCAATAAATGTTTCTTATTCTTATTCTTATTATAAAAAGCAGCATTAAATTTCGGACCATTTGTTTTAGTTCTACAATTTACAAAAAATATACTTTTTCATATAAAATACGTTAATGAGAAGTTTGGTGGTGCTTTTTTTGCAACTAAATTAGTGATATTTGGGTTTATAATTACTACTGAGATTATAATCTAGTAATCGCCTAATCTATTACTAGATTAGGATGCGGACCCCCATACATATGCTCGGGGACCCCCAGGGGTCCGCGGACCACAGGTTAAGAAACGCTGGTTTAGAGTACTAAATACTATCCAGTTCGGTAAGTTCGGTTCCGGATGAAAGAGACAAACCTAAGCGAGGAAGTGTAACAGACTGTATTCTACAAGTCGATCCAGCTTACTCGTATTGGTTTGTCCCTATCATCTGAAACCGAAACGGATGCATCTTGTCCAAGCCTAACGCATCACATAACTATAGTAACTTGACATCTCATTTCTATCGCATGGGAACTGATTTATGGGATAAAATCTATTCCAGTTCTAGAACTACATTTGTTCAAATGTTCGGCCTAATCGATTCTGTATTGGTCTGCATCCATCAAAACTTTCGCATTCATAATACTAGCGGAATGGGTAGTAGAATATCTGACTGATCTATCAACGCCTAGACCATACGGCTGCACCCAGGAAGATGAAATTTGGACTATAGGTTTCTTGTATGACGTGGACATCCGGGAATCCACAAGTTTTCATTTCGTGCTGCGGGGCGTCGTCCGCTGGTACTTCACTAAAATTCTAACTGCTCAGCTCCCTTTAGTCACACACAACCAACGATTTAAAATTTTAACTAAGCAACGAAGCTTAACAATTTTCAGTTATTATAGAATATAGAAACGTATAAAGTGCTCACAGGACACTATGATGTTTCCACACTGGGAAAACTTTACAAGATGAACCAAAATCGTCATCTGAGAGGTCATCATCTTAAAATCAACTCGTCGACAGGTGCAAGCAACCCACGCAGACATTTCTTGCCTAACCGTGTTGTTCCCGAGTGGAATAAACTACCTGAGACTGTTATAAGTGCTACATCAGTGAACTGTTTTAAAAATAGACTAGATAAATTTTTAGATTAATAAGACTTAAAGTGCAGTGATATACACAGCATCAGCTTCTAGCTGCTTGTGTATAATAAATAATAATAATATAGTAACTAATCCGCTTCATCAAAGAAGGTATCACCATCTGTTATACAATTAATATTTACCAAAATAGATGACGCTGTATAAACAAAATAATTCAATATTTATTTATGCGCGTTCTAATAATAAACAGCGCCTGTTGATTTTTATGTACCTATTAAAATTGTATGCACCACATAATGCTAACCAAAGTTTTCTTGTTTTTTTTTTCTTTAATATAGGTACAATCGTTTGAGACTTCTACATGCCTTCATCGCCAGGAATTATTATTTGCTATGTAATGTCTAACAGTCGAAAAGAAAATTCCAAAAATCTCTAAATGATGATAATTTTTTTCTTACACCCGATTTTAATGAAACAATGCTTAAAATGTAATCCAAGTTAAGCTCTGGCCACCTATGAAAACTACATGAAAATCCATTCAGTGCTTTCGGAGAT
Organism: Ypsolopha sequella; assembly: GCA_934047225.1. NCBI lineage: Eukaryota > Metazoa > Arthropoda > Insecta > Lepidoptera > Ypsolophidae > Ypsolopha > Ypsolopha sequella. The sequence goes on from OW203987.1 coordinate 17,363,468, forward strand.
GTGCGCGAACAAACAGACAAAGAGAAAAGAATTCTAAAAATTGCTGTTTTGTGTTCTATTACTCATTTTTAGTCAACCCCTTTCTATTTTTATTATTTTTCTTTATTGTACTGATACACCGAGTTCTACTATTTTATTATAAATTTATAATGTATTGATGATTGAAATACAGAGAAGACTACAATGTTCTCAAGATAAACAGAGGTTATCTCCAAAAGTAATTGGCTAAGAACTATGATAAGAATCACAGAAATACGTAGAAATTATGTATAAATTAATACATGAAAAATTATAGCGAGAATTGAGAATTTTCCGGTTAAATTTGTGAAATTTTATAAATAATATGAAATTCGCCCCAATGGGGATAAGAGTGAAAAGTATGTCAACAGACTCACCTAAGCTAGACAGGTGCTGATTTTTCCAGAAAAAATAACCAGGGAGTTTTACTGAGGTTATGGTCGAAACAATAGAATGTAGGGTTTTTACCTTAGTATTGAGATATGTTAAGGGCAAAAATATTCTGATTTTAGTAGACTCACTTCATAATTTGTATTACCTACTTTATGAAATAGATTTTTATTGTAGTTTTACAATAGTTGTAGCTATTGCGCTGGAATGGAACGTATTAATCGTCGGTGAAACGCGGGTGTACTTGTCTGGAGTTATTTTACAGTCCATACTCGGAAACACCTCTGGCACCCATTTGGGGTTTCATGACGTGACGTTTTATAAATATTTATTAAAAAGCCCATGTCATTTATATCTGAAATATTCGTGACATATTTATAATCAATGAGTGTACTATAAAATGATACTCGTATCCTTATGACAAATTAAAGTTGTTCAGTATGATCATTATATTATGTGGTTTTATTTAAAAGTCACAGTCTTTGTACACCCTGTATATTAAGTATAATATGATAAAATATAGTTTAGATACATTATTTTATGGTTTAATGTACATATTTATTGGTAGGTAATTTTAATTTAGATTAATTTTAGTTTTATAATTTCTTTGAATTTGTTATTTACTTTAATTAGGAATAGATCAATTAATTTAATAAATTAGCGGTTTGTTTAATGTTTATGAATAGGAAAAATAAAATTAAATATTTATAATATGTATTCCTATTTTATTTTTCTTGTAAATATTCCAGTGGAAAACAAAATGGGGCTGCCACCGCCGTACCAGCCGATGCCCCCTAACCCTGCGCCGCCACCGTCCTACTTCGGTGACAACCCTCCACCGCCACCTGGACTGAACGTGCCCCCGAATGCACCCACAGCGCCCCCTAGGACCCAAGTCATCACGCCCAACCGGCCCGCTCAACCAGCTCGTGGTCCCGTAAAGATGGGGCCGGGACCGACGGGGACCTCGTGCCAGTCTTGCGGCAAGCAGATCGTGACGCGAGTGGAATACGTGCCGAATAACAGGACTCATATAGTATCTGCTGGGCTTTGTATTTTGGCTGGGTAAGTTTTCTTTGTTATTTAAGTAGCAATCACGAGTAGCAATCATAAATCTTAAATTTACGTCGCTACTATGTCGTATGTTGGGCTTTACTAGGAAAAAAGGGATTTCATAAATAGTCTGGGTGCAAAGGTTAAGGGGCTGCACAATGCTAAAATTCAGTCCTGCTCTGACGTTTTTGTTTTTTAAGTGTCTATCGTACTCTAATCAGATGCCGCGCACGCAAAACTTCAGTTATTTTGAAATCACGGTTACATTACGAGATTTATTGTAATTTCTTTATGTAATAAAGATGTTTTTTTCTGGTTGGCATCTGCGTGTGTTGGTTTCGTTTCAATCGGTTTTGAAATATGGAAACAGAATCGCTTTTTTGGTGAAATTCATGCTTTTTTTAAAGTTATATAATTAAGAGTAGATTGAAATTAAGTTTATTTATAAAGTGTCATTAATAATTGTCTTGAGTCAAAAAACAAGACATATTTTTTTCAAATTTATACCATCTATGTTGACGGAACTGAATCCCTAAAATACAATACAAATTAGTACCCGTGGGCTCCTTGCTGATAGAAGAATGAGAGAGGTGTCAATGGCTTCGTTATAAGTTGTGGAATATGATATTGCATAGAGATCCATGTTTGGTTTTTATGACGTCATCATCATACATTAAGCTAACAACTACATTAATTTAATTTTTTTAAAGTGTCAGCTGTAAACAATTATAACGAATCTCATCATGGAAATGGATGGCATTTAGGACGAACTGTTAAAAATAAAAACAAACAAAGTAGATGTAAAACCTTGAAATCCAATTTCAAACAAAAAACAAATAATGGAAATAGCTTTTGAATTACAGGAATTATGAACTCATGAATCTATAAGAACATTTCGGCAATTTCATGGGTAAAGACCTATTGTCTTAGACGAATGTGGATCAGCAAAATATATTATGACGCGCTTACGATAGAAAAATTAAATCGAATCGTTACAGTATAATTTTCTCACACGACAATGCGTTACGACTACGAACGAATATGTGTTACATATGTGTCACACTAAAACAAGAACCATTCATACATAACGGTTCATTCCAGAAAAAAGGTTTTCTTGAGGCTGGATACTCTCTGTCCCGCTCCAGTTAAGACAAACTTGTAAAGGCCAAAGGCCAACAGTAATATTATGTATATAGTCATTCAAAAACAAAATAACGTTTTCTCTCTCTCTGTCGTTAGGATAATGCGTGTTGTATTTATCTCAGGAATCAGCCAATAAAAGGCCTAAGGTATATCTGTTGTGGGCAGATCGTAGAATTGGGCAGTTCGTAAAGTATGAAATCGAAAATCTTTTACCTTGCGACTTGCGACGACAAACGGAGCATGTGAGGTTTACACGTAAATACACTTGGGGAGCCTAGCGAAGTAGAACGGAGCGGAGCGACGTGATCTCTGTGGTTTTACTGGGCAGATCATGATATGCCCAATACTTTGATGTGCCGACGACATGTCCAAATGAACCCTCCCCTAGAGGCTACCAATAGTAGAAGAAAGATAATCGAAAGCTCTAGTGTATCTTCATAAAATCCCTTGTATATATTTCAGATGTTGCTGCGGCTGTATAGTCCCGTACTGCATGAAGTCCTGTAAGACAGCTAACCACTACTGCCCAGCGTGCAGAGCCTTCGTCGGAACCTACCACCCTTCGTGATACCTCAACCCTGCATGTGATTCGTAAAGTTCCTTAGGGCACTTTAGCTAGGGGGGCAGCTCGTTACTGCCTATATTATGTATGTACCATTGGGAAAAAATATGCAGATTCACTAGAGTTAATAAAACTTTCCCCGACAGCGCATACCTTTATCCTCTCGTCTGTTGAGTCAATATGTTAATTCTTTTATAAAAAACAGCCTATATGTTAAATTTTAATTGCATCGGTATTTGGGAACAACTTTTTCAATACTTTTCTCTTACTGTTTACGTGATTTTTGTAAACGTTATAGGTATACTTTGAATTATGCAGCAATGTGTTAAGTTTAATATTTTTATGTGTTATTTTAACAGCACGTATACGTGGGTATCCTGCCCCTCTATTCTGTATCTTTAGTTGACAACTAGACTAGGTGCCTATCATCAAAAACGTAGCTAAAAACGGAACTTTCAAAATTGCTGTTAGTGGGTATTGAACTATTTACGAACTGTGACGTCACTTCAAGTGCGAACATATCCTTAGACAATCGGAATTCGATAGTATATCTATATTATTGATGATAGGCACCCAGTTCAAACGGCAACTAAAGATACGTAATAGGGCCTCTGGTTGAATGTAACCTACACCAAAGTTAGGTACCTACAACTTTGGTAAACCAGCTGCTGTTAAAATAACATATATTAAGATAGTTGTACATATCCAAAGACTTTTAAAGAAATCTCACGTACTTTTGTATCTCAAATTCTCAATACTTATTATTATTATACCTATACTTACCTATCAATTATTGCCTCTCTTGTCAAGAATTTACGAATATGTACCTACTATTGCCCAAGTAAGAATTCAGGCATACTGCACTCATAAAGTATATATATACATAGATATACCATCTAAAATTTGTACCTACTTAGTAAACATACTTATAAAAGCATACTCTTAAGTATGTTGGTGAGTACATACCTAGTTAGTTTTATTGTTACTATGAAACTGTACCTATATAAATTAGATAGATATATTCTAATTTCAAGAAACTGTAATATTGGCTACACCTGTTTTGTTTTAGTGTCCTTTAGCAATCAGTAATAATGGGGATCTACGGGCAAAGCTAACTACAGATGGCGCGAGCATAGGTCCGGCCAATAAATACTACGGTCAGGCTATGTCAAACTTTGTGGTTGTGTGTGTTCCAGTTTTCCTACTGTTTTTCTCCAATATCTCGCATTTTTTTACTTCCTCTCATGACTTTTATTCCAATATGTTATATATTTGTTATTTTTATTATGTTATTCATTTTTAATACGGGGTTTTTCTGGAATAAATTAACAGTACGGCACACAAAGGCATAACTCCAAGAAATTAATTTAAAAAAAACGCAAAAAGCTACGTAAAAACCATAACAATGTACCAAAATGACAAATTTTCATGGCCGTATCGACAATGCGCCACCTACAGGGATAACTTGGCAGTGTGGAACCCCATTGATGTCATTCAAGTATAAAGTTGATATCCTGTTTATAAAAACGAAAATAGTGAATAACGACTAAATGACGGTATTCCTCGTAAAGATCGCCCCATAGTACCTGCCCCGTAATTTGTACGACAAATTATCGGTATTAACCTTTAATTTTTTATGATATGATAGTATAGACTGAAGGTAAATACCGACAAATCATCGGTAATGTAGCCGATTCTGAAGGCTTTAGTTTTAGTTTTAGTGCTGTCAAACATAAAATTATTCGAAAGTAATTTAGATTCTGTTCCTAACATATAAGGACTATTTTGCAATGAAAGAAATTTACTTTTGACAGCACTAAAACTAAAATTAAAGCCTTTAGAATCGGCTATATTAGGTAACTACAAAATAATGTACTATTGGTCGGTTTTTATGAGGAATACCGGTGAAAATAAAGGAATTCCGGTCATTTCGTTGGTATTCACTACTTTCGTTTTTCTCAGGGTACATAATAAAATTTAATTTTTTTATTTTTTATTACGTTTTCTGCCTAGCAAAGATGACGTGCTACAAAAATTAAACCACTTGATCTACTGATCTCTCTGGAACACTTTTGTTCCTTGACTTTTGAAAAAGGGCAAAAAATAATTTTGTGGGATGATTTTTTTTTTGCTAATTTTAGGTATTGGAGCAAAAGTTTTTATACTATACTTATACGTACTACAATCAGCCGTTTCATAATCAGTAGAACATTTCATTTAGTTTTATAGCACGTCACGTCATAGTATGCACAATTGCACACTTGTATAATTTTCATAGCTGAAGTGGTAAAATGTAGGATAAGATAATAAAATAAAATCCAAATTCTGTGATACCGATAACATGTTATGGATATATATAATATGTATAGGTAAATCAAGTCACATAGCATTTGAATTTTATATAATTTTTACATAACTTCTGATTTTACATTAATTATTGTATTTTTAAATGCCAATGTTAATTATCCTTGGGAATTTTTATATTTGGAAAAATCATAAACATTTGTGTTTTATCATAAGTAATAATTTAGCAATTATTATAATAATTTTAAAATTATGAATGCTTTTTATTAATTATGTGCCGCAAACAAAATATTGAGGGAAAAAATGGTGAGACCGTAGCAAAACCTACACGGTGTTACTACAAAACGGTGTTTAACTTTAGACAGTGTTTAAATCTGTTGCTGTCACTTTTTACGATATGAAAGAAAAGGCGACAACAACAGATTTAAACACTGTCTAAAGTTAAACAACGTTTTGTAGTAACACAAACAGAATATTGTATGGGGTTGCCACCTCAAGCAGAGAATATTCAAGAATGGTTTGTTTCTAATTAAAATCTTCTTTATCAAAAGTTTGTAAGTTGTTATAAAAAACAAAATCTGCAATGTGCAGAAATATCTTACAGTACCTATTCCTTTACTTTCTGTCAATAAAACAATAACAAAAAGAGAAGATATAAGAGTATTTAAAAAAATAAAATATGAATCACAATTACAGAAATACCATTTAAATAATACGCCTAGAAATCTTCGTATTCGCGTGTTCGTATTTCCTCTTTCTATACAATCCATGATAGATTGTTCACTTCCGGTCGCCGTGGTCACTCATTGGCCTCTTTTTTTCCGTCAATATTTACGATTCGAAAACCATTTCTGGTATACAGATATTAATATAAGCATGCATATTTTTTATTAAATGAAAAAAGTGATGTCTTTCATTCGACCTTCTGTGACATCATCATCACACATTTCAATACGAAAAAATATTTTTTGAAGTCTGACGAGGATTCTACCATTCAACCTAATCTATTATAATTGATATAGATATTTATTTCAAAAAGCGGACAAAAATTGCCCATTTGTGTCGATTCGGCTAACTTATTTGACAGAACTAAACTTAATTTGAGCCTCTGTCTTGTTCTTTCCGTATCGAAAAGACAAAGACAGAACGCTTAAAATAAGGTTAGTCCTGTCAAATTAGTTGAATTGTGTTTAGCCGAATCAACACCAATGAAGTTAAAAAATGACCACCGATATTTTGCACATGGTCTAAAACGACTTTCTTAATACTATAAATGGTTCGGGTCGTTTTCGAGAACACGAACAGTGGCAAAAATTTGTGTGCGCGTTATATCTTTAGCGGATCTGTTAATAAAATTTGCAAATATTTTAATGTTCAATTTTATGACTGTGGCCTATAACTTAAAAAGTGTGGTCCAATTTCAGATAATAATTCTCAAATCATGAATGTATAAAGGATTCGGACACCGCGTCGCAGCAATGGCGGCGGCTCAAAGTGTGTGAAGTGCGTGTTAGTTTGCCAACTGAAACAACGGCGATTCACCTAAGCAAATTAGCCAGTTTGACAATTGAATTCGTACATGTCTTACACAATTCCACAATAGATGCACGACGACTATTCCAAGAAAAATCCCCGCGCGTGGTCGATGACGCTTCTGGTGATTGGCGGGCAGGGGCCTGCCTCTGAAAACTGATTAGCCTCGCAATCCAGCGGGGTAACGCCACCAGCCTGCTGGGTTCCCCTGTGGCAGCGATCTAGGTAATATTTTTTTATTTAATTTGGGCTATTTTTTAATTTATTTTGTTTTTATATTCATTTAAATAAAATTATTTGTCTTTATTTTAAGTATTATTCATAAATGATTTATTATTATAGCTATTTATAAATTAATATTATTTATGTTATTTAAGTTCTTGTAAATAAAAACCACTAATTATTTGAAAAAAAAAATCAAATCTATTACTTATATAACATTTTACTTAGTTTACCTAAAAATAATTAGTAAAATATAAAATAAACAATTTTGTAAACATGAAACATATAAATGTACGCTGCAGACATTCGCCCCGCCTTGAAGTCGCTACGCCGCGCCGCCCGCGCTGCCCGCGCGCCCCCGCGTTGCTGTAGAAACGCGTCCCTACACATTTTTATTTTTAAACTACGTATTTCGATAACTACGTATAGCTAGTACAAACAAATATTGTGAACACTAGAAATGTTAGTTAGTCGGCCAATAATCGGTGGTTAATTTTAAAGGAAGTCAGTGTCCTCTATTTCATAACTATAAATATGTAAAATGTAAATCTTAAAGTATTCTATTTCTATTATACATCCCCAGAAAGCGGTGACAACTGGGACAATAATGCTCGACGGTTTTCCATCTCTTCATGATGTAGGGGAGCAGGCAACAGCACAGCCACCTGCGTGGAACAATGTCACATTTCAGTTAGATCCAGTTTTTTCGGATTTGTTATAAAATCATAAGAGATGAAGATAACGCCCAAAAACAAAATTTAGCCAAGAATAATGTAATTATGTGTGGCAGGCAAATTGTATAATTCGTCAGATTACAAACGGCGTCGTCAGTTTCTAAACGCTAGCTGTTTTGCAGTTTCACGACGGCAAACTGTAAAAGGATCGCTGTTTTGTAATTTGCCGAAGGCAAATTATAAAATGCTTAGTCATTTTCTATAAAGCCAAAATAGAAAGTCTCACCAAAAACTGAAAAATAGTTGCGACAACGAGCAGAGCGAGGAGGAGCGTGTTAGGATTACATATAGATACATATTGGGAGCCGAGCGAAACGGAGCGGAGCGAGGCGAACCTCAATAGTTATAAAAGAATTATGATATGCCTAGGCAAAATTTAATATGCCGAATTCAACGATATGACGACGAAGACGCAAATTGCAAAACAGCGAGCGTTTAGAAACTGACGAATTATTGCCTGCGAATACAAATACATATTTACTATGTGGAAAAAAATATTTTTAATCACATTACAGTAGCATCAAAATAATTTGATTTTGCATAGTCGTAAAGATGTAAATTCCAAAAAAATCTACTTATCAAATTATTTTGAATAATCAGTATCAATATATTGTATAGTATAAGTTTTATGTTGAAAAAAAAGACATGATCTTGCTAAGTTTCTTGCCCTTCTTCTTAGCAAGACTAATCGAATGGGCGGAGGTAGGCATGTATTTATATATGTAACCTATTAGTATGTAGTATATAGGATGGGATTTGGTCGGCCGCCTGGATTCGTGCTGGGGGCTCGGTTGGTGATCATTGAACCTTGTTCCTGGTCCCTGACCGGGTCTCCGGTATGGGTTCGGGCGGCTGATTGGATTTTACCTTGTATAATATATATTTTACCTATCATTATAATCGTAAATATATTGCTACATAAATTAAATAAACCTTTAATTTAGTTCATGTACATTTATTATTTTATTACATATATTTTCTTTATTAGATTAAATTTGTCGTGTAAAAAGTGTATATATCTATACCTGCTTTGCAAAATAAACTATTTGAATTTGAATTTGAATGCAAAACTGATGTTTAGCATTGTGGGCTCCACAATGCTAAACATCAGTTTTGCATTGGATTCAGTTCCGTCAAAGTAGACGGTAAAAATTTTAAAAAATATATGCCATGTTTTTTGTTTCAAGAAAATTATTAATTACACTTTATAAATAAACATACTCTCAATCTTCTTTTAATTGTTTTACTTTTAAAAGAGCATGTATTTCCCGAAAAAAGCGATTCAGTTTCAATATTTTTAAAACCGATTGAAACACGATCCGACACACGCGGATACTAAGTAGAAAAAAAAACATCTTTATTACATAAAGAAAGTAGCCGCGATTTCAAAATAACTTGAGTTTTGCGTGCGCAGCATCAGATTACAGCAGGAACACAAAAGCGTTAGAGCAGGACTGAATTTTCGCATCGTGCAGCCCCTTAAGTATATCATTAAAAACATGATTTTATAGTTTGTTCTTGGCTAAAAGTTGTTTTTAAGGCGTTATTATGTAAAATGAATAACTTTATTGTACAGGGTTATTGGTAATTCGATAAAATCCTTTAAAGGTGTAACAGTAAGTAAGTATCTAAACTCATTTAATCCTATAATGCCCAATGCAAATGTTAACCGTTATTGAAATATTTTGAGTTTTAGATATCTTTATATATGGATTTGCTACTTGGACATTTTTCCTATTTCAAAACTTTTTGTTGTCGATAGCAACGAAATAGCATGGTACAGGCTTTTTAAAATTAATTATTTAGTAGAAATTTTATTCGAAAGTATCTCCAATAACGGTTAACATATTGATTAATTATTATTACGTTAACTCTACTATTGCACCTTCAAAGGATAACCCTAACACAAATAATATGCCCTATAAGAAGAATAATTGCGACCGTTGGACTGAGAGATAAGCAAAACTTTTGTCATACCCAAGGGCGGATCCAGCCTGCGAGCCAGGGGGGGTCACAGGCTCCGAATTAGTCCAAATATATAATAAAATGATGTACAATTTTAAGTAAATTTAGCGTGTCTGTATAGAAAAAAAGTTAAACTAGGCCCAGGGGGGTCATGACCCCCATGCCCCCCCCCCCCCCTGGATCCGCCGTTGGTCATACCATAGATAGTATAATACTATTGTCATACATAACAAAATATTCTGTCTGATCGAAATATATTCTGACCAAATAAAATTTATTGAAAAAGGCGTTACTTTGCGGAAGTCCATCATGAATTTGTGGATATATTCTGACCAAATAAGATAACAATCATAGCCACTGTACAAAGTGACAAAGCTGATGCCCAGCTCTACTGTGGTGGTACCACCAACCATCTTACTTGGAGACCCCCTCGAAGTAATTCGGGGGAGAGTAAGAGGACAGCTTACAGGAAAAAAAACTAGGAGCCCCACCATGCTTGGGACCGATGGAAGGCGGTATATCCATCCCTTATAGCCAGGCCTTATATGGAACAGACTGGTGACGGGCAGCGGCCTCACTGGTGCGACGGTTCGGACACCGCGCTCACTAACCCGCCTGCCCAGCGTGTGTGAGTATGGGCAATTCTTCCAGAATGACCGCCGGAAGTGGCAAAGTCCTGGAAAGGCTTATACCACCCTTCACCCTTTACGCCAGGATTTATCTTATGATGCATACAAAAGGTAAATACTGAATGTGAAGCCAACAGCTTATTTTTTTTTCATAAGTATTATTTAACGACATCTAACTACGTCTCTATACACCCCAAGCAGTTGGACGAACTAGGCTGATAGATGGGGGCTTCCTAGGCACAAGTTCTGACGTTTTTGTTGTTATGATTCCGTAATCAACCGGAAGCTCTTATAGCGAAGTTTCGATGTCTGTCTATAACTAAAACACTAAAACGACTAAGTCAATTGAAATTAAATTTCTTGTCGATACAATAACCGCCATTCTTCTCTTCTCCGCCATTGTTTTAACTTGTCGATACGACACGACATTAACACGTCAGAAGAAAAGTGATTCAAATCGTATGAAATAGAATGAACTGCAGGTAGGGTTGCCATATGGTATCCTAAAGGAGGACATGTCCTCCTTTTTCACAATTTGTCCTCCCGTCCTCCCTCACCTATCAATTGTCCTCCTTTTTAAAATTTTGCGAGCACCGCCGACACCGCTTTGTTAACCCACACGTATTGGAACAATATTATTATGATAGTTATATACGAGTATGCGGTTCATGGACCTATTTCTATCACATGGAGTTGCACTATCGCTGTCACATTCACTCATTGGGCTTGCACTATACGCAAAACCACACATGTTACACTGGCAAAACATACAAATAGGTAGTTAAATAGTAGTTAAACAGGTAGTTCTGAAAAAAAAAAACACATGAAGTAGGTATGTGCCGTTTTATTTAAGTATTCCTCCTTTTTTTCTGAAGTCCTCCTTTTTTTGATTAGTAGCACTGATTTGCCCTCCTTTTTAATTTTTCCATCTGGCAACCCTAACTGCAGGCGTCTAAACATGAAATAGTTATAAAAAAATGTATAGGTACAGATACAAAGACATTTAAAACACAAAGACCGAAACAGAAGTTTTTATCTGTATGTATGTTAAATAACGCATCACGTCAGAATTACCAAGTTGATTTTGTTAAGAGCGCACCGACCTTTTTACATATACAAACGCGTATTTATAAGCCTTATTTGAAGTAGTAAACAATTAAATTAAAATCTAGAAAAATATATTTGTATTATTGAGAATATACAACGTGTAACAAAAAGGTGTAACCATATTTGAGGAGCTTATTCAGTCAATGGTATAGAACAACTTTTACTATGGAGCCAACCATAAAATCTCGAAAAAAAAATCTGCCCTTCCATACATTTCGGCCGAGCGGCATTGCATTTTTCTATAAAACAGTAAATTTTTTTTTCGAGGTACAGGTTTTGTTCCATAGTAAAAGTTGTTCTATACCATTGACTGAATAAGCTCTTCAGATATGGTTACACCTTTCTGTTACACGTTGTATAGTAGATTGTATACACGATGGAAACACGATTTGATAAAGTTGGCTCGATAGAATAAATTCGCAAAGTTACCTCTTTTCGAGTAATTTTTTCCTCTATTTCCCTACTTTTTATATAAATAAGTAAATTGATATTATGACTAATTTACTAAAATAAAGTTATAGATGGCTGGAGCGTTTATACATGATAGTTTTTTTTTTTATTTTAGAACAATATGATGATATAACAACTAAAAACTGCAAAAGTTTGGTTATTTTCTTTACTCTTTACACGTAAAGAAAAAGACAGAGACAATAGCAAACGCTCGGTGCGCCCTTAAGGTGATATACCGTGCTAGCAAAGGTCCCCGTTACTCCAGGCAGAAAGACCCGCAGTGCGAAAGGGACGGAATCGGGGAAAATTGTCAAAAAGTCGGTTTTAAATTAATGCAAAATTAACTAAAATAGCTACAAAAAATTCCATAACCAGTAATTTAGGTGTAGTTAAAACCCATCTAAATAAATATTTTTCAAGTCTGTATGCTATCCTAATTTGTCAGAATATCAAAAAAAGTGTAAACTTAGACCTGATTTCAATAATTATTTCTATCGAATGAAATTCCTCCTATCGCGTTTCTGATAGACCAAAATCTAGTAAAAGGTCCCAAAATTGTTATACTAATTCATTTTACTTGGAACTTCATTAAAAGAGCAGATAAATAACTTCAAAAAGTGTCAATTTTCACGGTATAGCCCCTTAAATGTCTCACTAGTGTTTATATTATAGGTTTAAATCATCATAATACTCACATATTATGGCTTCAGTTAATTTGTTGCTTATGTATAGTGAAATTATCTTTTAATGACAGATAGTTCTAGCAGACAGATTAGCCTTTAAGATTACATATGTATTTTGTAATTACTAATGAGAAAATATACAAAAAGATACTGTAACTCAGTAGATATCGTAGCAAGTAGAAAATCTGATAAGAATTTTAGCTTATTGTGAACCTCGCTAAATCAAAAAACCGGCCAAGTGCGAGTCGGACTCGCGCACGAAGGGTGCCGTACGATTACTGTATATGTAAGTATTACTGTATATGTGTACCAGTCTGTTGTATGGGAGCCCCCTTAAATATTTATTTTATTCTGTTTTTTAGTATTTGTTGTTATAGCGGCAACAGAAATACATCATCTGTGAAAATTTCAACTGTCTAACTATCACGGTTCATGAGATACAGCCTGGTGACAGACGGACAGACAGACGGACAGACAGACGGACAAATAGACGGACAGATAGACGGACAGCGGAGTCTTAGTAATAGGGTCCCGTTGGTTACCCTTTGGGTACGGATCCCTAAAAATGACTCACAAAAATGAAATCTTAACCGGAAGTAAGATTTTCAGAGAAAAGGAGCGGTTTTGTAGCCGGATTGTGAAAAACCCGCCTTTTTCCAATTAATGGAAACAGAAAACTTACATTGAAAATTCACTTATTAGTTATTCAACAAAACCTTATTACCTATGTATTGTCTATATTGCCCTATCGAAGTTTTCATTGGTAAATTATAAATTCAAAAATCTTAATTTACAGAAACCGATGGAAACTTTGCGATGGCAACATACGCAATATACAACGTGTAAAAGAAAGGTGTTTTTTGCTAGCTGTTTTGTTTTTTTTATATTTAAATAAAAAAGCTACTTTTGTTTGTTTCGGCTTGAATCCGTCACTCTCTCACCCAATTCCTCGCCTTAATTAGAAACAGGCGGGTTTTTCAGAAACACCGACATTAAGAGGCTATGCGAATTTTATTTTTGTCACTGTCAAGAATTTTGGTCCGGTGGGTGCTGAACATCTATGTAAGTAGGTATATTATAAGAAATAAAATTTAAAATAATAAAAGGATTTCCCGATTCAAGCATCTCTTTAATTATTTTGCAGTTTGTATTGCCAAAATGAAAAAAAAAAAATGAACCTATTCGTAAAATGCACTGATATTGAAGGTGATAAAACTACAAGCTAAGACAAAAGATGGCTACCTATACAGCTATATTATTATTATTGATTATTGCAGAACGGCTCACCTCAATAACTATTTTTGATCGGGATAGCCGACCAGTTTCAGCAGATTCAGACTGCCTTTTTCTAGGCGAGTGCCGTTGCGCCTAGCACTGAAACTGGTCGCCTATCCCGATCAAAAATTGTTATTGAGGTGAGCCGTTTGCAATAATCATGTTTTATCCTCAACTTTCATTCAATTCAATAATTATTAGATACTAACACCGATTCGGTGTAACAAGTTTTAACTTAATTGACACGACTAAACTTAATTTAACCGTTCTGTCTTTTTCTTTCTGTATCGAAAAGACAAAGAGAGGACGCTCAAAATAAGGTTAGTCCTTTCAAATAACTTAAGTTGTGTTCCGCCGAATCGACAACATTATTATTTATTTATTTATTAAAGACCAATCTTACCAAAACAAAACACAGAGCAAACCCGCGAGAATATGCGTGATTTTGTTATTCTTGTAGTTGGCTTGAGTCATGACGTCCTCCTGGCAGTACGGGCATCTCATGCCCACAGGCTCCGAGCCTACCTGCAGAAGGTCCATCTCGATGGACACGCCATTGGAGCTCTGGACGATCGGCTGGTAGTTAGGATCCACTGCGGACAAGACGAAACATGCTCTTCTTGAGAAACTGTCACGACCTACGTCACTAACCATTGCACGAATGCAAATTAATTACTCGTATGTGTAGGTATCTCGTATTTTCTATAAAATATTTGATATAATTTCCAGATGCTAATTTTCCTTTGTCTGTTAAAGCTATAGTCTGTGAAATGATTTACCTATCCTGCTCCCTCGTTGTCGCCCTTCGGGTTTGGGCTGCAATCGAACCTTGTGTGTAATAATGACTAATGAGACCAACTTAGCTCACCTGTATCATAATGAACTACGAGTATAACTATTTTATATAAGTTTTTGTGTTTAAAGATTTTTGTTTTTGTAGAGTTTATATTTTTAGGGTTCCGTACCCAAAGGGTAACCAACGGGACCCTATTACTAAGACTCTGCTGTCCGTCTGTTTGTCCGTCTGTATGTCCGTCTGTCACCAGGCTGTATCTCATGAACCGTGATAGTTAGACAGTTTAAATTTTCACAGATGATGTATTTCTGTTGCCGCTATAACAACAAATACTAAAAAACAGAATAAAATAAATATTTAAGGGGGCTCCCATACAACAGACATGTTTTTTTGCCGTTTTTATAGATAATGATACGGAACCCTTCGTGCACGAGTCCGACTCGCACTTGTCCGGTTTTTACGTACGCCTTTGCGTTTTTCCCGTACAAAGATTCAATTCAAAGGTTTTCTGGAAGAAATTGCTTTAAACGAAGACCGCCAGTTTTTTACCTTGTAATGTTTATGCGTATTTTTATAAAGTGCACAATGGTGTCGATTCGGCGCAACACAACGTAACTAATTTAACAGGACTAACCTTATTTTGAGCGTTCTGTCTTTGTCTTTTCGATACAGAAAGAAAAAGACAGAACGCTCAAATTAAGTTTAGTCCTGTCAAATAAGTCAAGTCGTGTTGCGCCGAATCGACACAAATAACGTGTATTTGTTCGTTTGTTCCTGTTTCAAAAGTTTTGCGATCTTGTATTTTTTGATTTTGGAACGAGAATCCTGATTTGAAATTTGAACTTAGTAAAGGATGGATTAGAATAGGTCGTGACAGCCACAGAAGGGGAGAGCATAGGTATCAAGGACATCATTATACAGTCACAAAGGTACTTGAGCTGTTTACTTACAAACGGACGAATTCATCCAACGTAACAATAGAATTCTATTATTATATTTTTTCTTTAGTAAACGTGTCACAAAAGATGTTTAGATCTACACAAATTAGAAACACATAGCCTTTTGCTACGCTCATGAGCGTTAAAAGTAAACAGTTTTCCGACTGAAACCTCCGTACGTAATACTTTATATTCTCTACCTCCGCTATACTTAAGGCTGAACCTGAGTCTAGGATCTGAACAATGCCAGATTTTTGAGGTTTCGTTAGAAGAAATTAGGAATATCCTTGTACTAATAAATATATATTTGATTTTTTTTGTATTTTATTAAGGGAACGTACTAAAAAAAAATGATAAATTCTTTTGTCTAAAAAAAATATTTCAACCGTAGTTTTTTTGGTTTTAAAGTGTTTCTTAAAAGAATGGGGTTACGGGATCGAAGTAATTTTTTTTTCATAATGTAATACAAATATTAAAAGAATCTACTAAAATCCAAATCTTTTCGCCTGCAAAATATTTCAGTACTAAGCTAAAAACCCTCCATTCTGTTGTTTCCTGCGTGATTATTACTTAGTATTACCCGTCGAAGAATAATGGACCAATGAGCTAACCAATAATAACTAGACGCTTAAAAACCAAAAAGTCTTGGCTTTTTGTATAGGACGGGTAGTCACATTTTTTGCTAGCTTTCATACTTTTCAGTAAGTATAATAAATGCGTACACCACTACACATACTGCACACGGTTTAAATATGTGTATTACTTACTTAGTTTATTTATTAAAACTATAGAACATTGCTAAAAAATAAGTAATAAAACTTACTGTCGTCCAAATAATACGTTCGTCCTTTTTCCTTTGCACAAACCGAAGTATCTACAAAATACGATAGAATCGCAGGTCGCTTACGCTCACCACACGACCGAACTTGGACATGTATGTTTCATGTTTATAAATTCTGTCAGCACTAGACAAACAAAATTGGTATCCTCAACTGCTACCGAAGTAAACTAAAAATAAATATTTTATTCTATAACAAAATAGTGGTTCGATGTTCACAAGCAACTTGTCAGTTAAAGGGACCGATAGAGCACTGATATCTTACGTGTATCAGTACCTACCTATTTATCAGTAATGTTTTGATAAACGTGAGTGGCTGTAGATCATCTAGGTCAGCTTAAACTGTAAGTAAACAAGATTGTTATTGGAAATTGAATCTTTAAAGTAAAATTACATATGTACTTGTAGTTCGTATTTTGTCTACCTTTGCGACCTTATCTCGGAGTCATACTTAGTATACGGTGTCTAATTAAGCATTAGGTATGCTAATACACAAGGTTTCACTTCGTGTTAGGTAAGATAATAAAAAATCCATTGAGATGTTTTTATATGCTTATTACTAAACACGTTTCAATATTTATATTTTTTATTCAATGATTTTAGAGATACACAACAATGAGGGCTTTTCATGACAGCTCTTAATCAAGTTTCACCAAAATGAACTAGATGGCGCTGACGTATGCTCTAATTTCAAAAATGTATGACGTAACAAAATCTACTCTATGACAAGACCTAACCTATATATTATAATAAAGATTTCAATATATTTAATATTATATAGTACTATTTACCACATAAGCGTTAGAATGTGGAAAAATCAATAACGAAATAGCATTAATTACCTAATTCTTTGGATAATGTAACTTAAATTAAACTTTAAATGTTTTAGTGCTAGAGTGTCTTTTTTCACCAACTAAAGTCTAATCCACAAAAAAAAAACAGCCACTAAAAACAATATTTCTCCGCTAAAATGGGTTTCTAAACAAATTCAAATTCAAATTCAAATTCAAATAGTTTATTTTGCAAAGCAGGTATAGATATATACACTTTTTACACGTCAAATTTAATCTAATAAAGAAAATATATGTAATAGAATAATAAATGTACATGAACTAAATTAAAGGTTTATTTAATTTATGTAGCAATATATTTACGATTAAAATGATAGGTAAAATATATATTATACAAGGTAAAATCCAATCAGCCGCCCGAACCCATACCGGAGACCCGGCCAGGGACCAGGAACAAGGTTCAGTGATCACCAACCGAGCCCCCAGCACGAATCCAGGCGGCCGACCAAATCCCATCCTATATACTACATACTAATAGGTTACATATATAAATACATGCCTACCTCCGCCCATTCAATTAGTCTTGCTAAGAAGAAGGGCAAGAAACTTAGCAAGATCATGTCTTTTTTTCAACATAAAACTTATACTATACAATATATGACTTATATCTACTTTAACCAAGGGATAAGAAAATACAAGACAGTAGGAATTCAGGTTAATGAAAAAAAGAAAAACATATATATCTTTGTCTACCTGTCTCATATAAACCACCAGTTTTAGTGCAAATTCCCTAAGTTGGCAACACTCCTGATTCTAACCATAGAGTAGACTGTATATTTTTGACATGAGAGCATACGTCAGCGCCGTCTATTGATCGCACTCTGTACTTTTTTATTTTTTTTAATGCTGTCTGAAAAGCCCTCATTTTGAAAAAAAAAAAACAGTGTTAGGATAGGCTGAAGAGCTACAATATACCTTTGCCTAGCAATTAATAAAAAACGTGGCTGTCAATGTCAAATGTCACTGACATTAGTGACATTTGATATAGGAAGTGTATATTTGTCGGTACCCCCGACGAATAGAACCCCAGTCTATATGGCGGTGCGCACCGTTCAATAGCACTCCGTGCGGTCAAATAAATTATTTGTACCTTCGCTTGATTCGTCACTTCAGATATCGAATCGTTGGTGAAGTGGGTAAGAGCACTACATTTAAGAAACAAGATTTTAGGGTTCGAATCCTCGTCAGAAGAAAATCCAAGGTTAAAAAATATTAATGTATTTTAGAATCCCAATGAGGGATTTTCTGACAGCTAAAAAAAAAAAGGAACTAATCCGGAATATCTCAATAGATGGCGTTGACGAAACATGAAGAGAGTTGCCAGCTCAAAAACATGTTTGATGTGAACGAATTTATTTTTGATGAAAAAATAAAAACCAATTTTTTTGTGATCGAAATACGGTAGGTTTATCCATTTTTGCTCGTTACATTTCTCTTCGAGTACTCGCATCACACTGACAACACGATATCTTTTACCATGAATACGATTCAGTGTACGTTGCAAGAGGGGTAAAGGCGAGCGTGGCTAACGTTTCGGGTACATTTCGACAACGTTGCAATCATAGAAAAAATAGAGTCGAGGATTTTATCCCTGCCATGACACTGAGTTTCAAGTCGAAAGTTTGCTTATTTTATTAGACAATAACAACAATGACAGAAGTTGACTGACAGAAGCGTAACCACACGAACCTCGTCCTGAAGTTGTTTATGTGGTCACTCAAATGAAAACATTCGCTGTCCAAGTATGTCATAACCACAAACAAAAATTGAATTGTTAATGAAAAAATAAGTGAAACGGTCGAATGAATAAACGGCTATGGTGGTTGGTGGTGATTTTTCGTTATCTATCAAAAAACACGCGAAAAGAGAAAAGGAATAAAAATATCGAAACAGATAGAACTAGGGGAATGGATGCTAATAATAATTCCTTCAGCTAAATAATAATTCCTTCCGATGTTCTGAAAAACGTATTCTGTTCGAGTCTTCCACCAAAAGAACAAAGTTGACATTTTGACACAACATCTGATAATCGTTCATGAACTCACACTTGGTTGGGTTTTTTACCCGGGTTTCAACACTAACTTGTTCATAAACCAACTCGCGTCTCAACGCGTGTCGCTGCACTGGTGTCAACTTTTTCAACATCAACTAGGAGTATTTGCAAGGATTGTATAGGCTCCAAACGCCAGTTGACATTTTTGCGTTAAATTTCGTACAGAGGAGACAACGATATATTTCTACTAAATATAATGCAAAAATTACAGTGGACGTTTGGAGTGTCGCTACACGACGAAACCCGTTCAAAAACTCAGCGTTTCAAACCCATTGTTCTTACCCTGCCTAAGGTAGGGCCACTAAGTGATGGCACTTATGACAGCTGCATTTAGTGATGAAGTACATTTCAAATTTCGGTTAAAAATAAAAATCAAGTGTGAGTTTACTCAACATTAGACACGTCATTCAACATTCAACATAATGATACAAAAGGAAAATGTGCCAAAACCAGTGGCGTAGCTATCGGAGGGCTATGCGGTGTAGTGCCCCGGGGCCCCCAAGAGATGTTTAAATATCTAAATCGAAAAATTATTTTACTATCATTTATTTTCGTTTAGTTTAACTTCGTAATTGTTTTGTTTTTAATTAAATATTATTGGGTAACTTGGCGACCTCAAACACGACCTATAAAAAATGAGAAACCTTTTTAAAAAAAAAAACTTTGTTTCTATACGAATTCTATTGCACAATAAAGCAAATCGAAAAATAATAACCGAAACAAGTAGTACATCACTATCAACAATGAAGTATTACATTTTTTAATTCACACATGCTTATAAATAATTACGATACTTTGTAGGCATTTAAACGTCATAGGCGCCATCACTCAGTGGCTCTACTGTAGGGTTTTTTAATAAACGAACTTCAGGAATTACTTCGACAGTAAAATTTTTCATTTACCTGGGCGCTTAGGAACGCAACCTTGGTTTACATGACCACCCCCTATCATGACATTCTTGTAGCATTTCACGCGCACGCATCGCCGAATCGATGAAGTGTGCAGTGGGTTGCAAAGAGTTATAAACACCCATTTCACTTTGACAAGCATCGATGCAAGCACCGAGCATCGCAAATAATTTCCGAAGCTCTCTGCATCGTATTCGTAACAAACCACACACTTATCTGTTCCGATGGCGAAGACTGTCACACGAAGTCAATATAGAAGCCATTTTAGTTTGGCCCACTGGAATAGATAAGTTTGTGAATCTGTTGGTTATGCGCTATTTTGACAACTTCACGTTTATCATATCACACATCCATCGCTGCAACCCGTTGCAGAGTTTATCGCTGCATGTAAAGTAGGGCCACTGAGTGATGGCACTTATGACAGCTGCACTTAGTGATGAGATACATTTCAAATTTCGGTTAAAAATAAAAATCAAGTGTGAGTTTACTCAACATTAGACACGTCATTCAACATTCAACATAATGATACAAAAGGAAAATGTGCCAAAACCAGTGGCGTAGCTATCGGAGGGCTATGCGGTGTAGTGCCCCGGGGCCCCCAAGATATGTTTAAATATCTAAATCGAAAAAAGTATTTATTATCGTTTACTTTCGTTTAGTTTAACTTCGTCATTGTTTTGTTTTTAATAAAATATTATTGCGTAACTTGGCGACCTCAAACACGACCTATAAAAAATGAGGAACTTTTTTAAAAATATATATATGTTTCTATACGAATTCTATTGCACAATAAAGCAACATTCAATTCGAAAAATAATAACCGAAACAAGTAGTACATCACTATCAACAATGAAGTATTACATTTTTTAATTCACACTTGCTTGCTTATAAACAATTACGATACTTTGTAGGCATTTAAACGTCATAAGCGCCATCACTCAGCCAGAGAATATAAAGTATGACTCAGCAGTGTATATGTGTTCTGTGACTCAGCGGCTCTACTGTAATAGTTACATCGTGCGCGTTAATCGCGACGATTTTTTCGTCTTTTCTTTTCACAAGCTCACATGCTCTGTTGTGGTTCACATACCTATGTGTGCTCTCAGTCCTCTGTGGTTCACATTTCACATCACACAACAATCAACCGGAGAGAGTATAATTATTATATTCCTTGATCATAACCAACCCTCAGTGAACCAACCATAGATAGAACACACCACACACAAATTATAGAGGGATAGAACACATAGTCAGTCAATAGCGTTGCCGTTTGTACGGCAATTGCCGTTTTGTACGGCAATTGCCGTTTTGTACGGCAATCGGGCTATAAAATCATTAAATGTACGGCATACGGCAGAGTAGTCATTACCGTACGCTAAAATACGGCAATTCGGCAATGAATGAGCGTTTTTTCTTTACCTTGTGTCAAATTTAATATTAGTTATATGAAATTCCAAGATGGCACTATCTGCCATTCCTACTTTATCGATAGAGGCATAGACAATATTTGCACAACTCCAAACAAACCAAAAAACTAGCTAATAGCCAGCCAACACATCAAGGTATTGACCTTATTTATTACCTTGTGGTAGAGGCGATTCTTGAATGGCTCATTGGTCTATTTTTCTTGGACTGGGTTTGTGACATGCCCTGCGGTCCGTAATAGAATTACAATGAATCATAAGCCATTCACTTCATACTTTCGAAATCGATTTTAGCGATATAATTCTATTTCGGAACGCAGGGATCGACAACGCTATCAGCATATTATTATAACAGCTAGTGGAAAGCTGAGAACTAACAGTCATGTACTATATACCCTGCGGTCCGTAATAGAATTACAATGGATCATAAGCCATTCACTTCATACTTTCGTAATCGATTTTAGCGAAATAATTCTTTTTCGGAACGCGGGGATAGTAATAGTTGCTATCTCGTTCTGATTTTCCGTCCCTGCATTCCGAAATAGAATTATTTCGCTAAAATCGATTACGAATGAATGAGGTGAATGGCTAATAATCCATCCCCGCGTTCCGAAATAGAATTATTTCGCTAAAATCGATTACGAATGAATGAGGTGAATGGCTAATAATCCATGAGTGAAGCAAATGCGTTCATTCATTCGTATGACTTTCATGGCTCATGCGACGGAGGTGAGGCGATGTGAGCGTTGAACGGAATGGAATGTCAAAAATTGTTTTCGCTCCATTATTTCAGCAGTTCAGATCAGACAAACCATAGTATATGTTTTATTTGGCCATGAGAGAAACAAATAAAAAGTCTTGTGGAACTTTTCGTCGAAAAGGAAGAATTTATATGTATATATATTTTTTCGTCGCTATCTGAGTCTACGTTAAAGAACAGTGCTACAAACTCTTCTTGTTCCATCACGAATCACGGCACTTTGACGAAATAAAATCAAATAATCGTATTGTATTCTGTGATAAGAGGTTATGGTTAAGATGTATCTTTTTTAATGCGGTCCGAATCATAAGCTATCTTTCACATCGTTTGCTAGCTCACAAATTACGGACCAGTCATCGCTCACACTTTAATTCATTCATAGCTTTTATCTATGTAATTCTATTACGGACCGCAGGGCATGAGTGAAGCAAATGCGTTCATTCATTCGTATGACTTTCGTGGCTCATGCGACGGAGGTGAGGCGAATTCGGTTGAACGGAATGGAATGTCAAAATGGTTTTCGCTCCATTATTTCAGCAGTTCAGATCAGACAAACCATAGTATATGTTTTATTCGGCCATGAGAGAAACAAATGAAAAGTCGTGTGGAACTCTTCGTCGAAAAGGAAGAATTTATATGTTTATTTTTTTTTTCGTCACTATCTGAGTCTACGTTGAAGAACAGTGCTACAAACTCTTTTTGTTCCATCACGAATCACGGCACTTTGACGAAATAAAATTAAATAATCGTATTGTATTCTGTGGTAAGAGGTTATGGTTAAGATGTATCTTTTTTAATGCGGTCCGAATCATAAGCTATCTTTCACATCGTTTGCTAGCTCACAAATTACGGACCAGTCATCGCTCACACTTTAATTCATTCATAGCTTTTATCTATCCCTGCGGTCCGTAATAGAATTACATACCCCGCGTTCCGAAATAGAATTATTTCGCTAAAATCGATTACGAATGAATGAGGTGAATGGCTAATAATCCATGAGTGAAGCAAATGCGTTCATTCATTCGTATGACTTTCATGGCTCATGCGACGGAGGTGAGGCGATGTGAGCGTTGAACGGAATGGAATGTCAAAAATTGTTTTCGCTCCATTATTTCAGCAGTTCAGATCAGACAAACCATAGTATATGTTTTATTCGGCCATGAGAGAAACAAATAAAAAGTCGTGTGGAACTTTTCGTCGAAAAGGAAGCATTTATATGTATATATATTTTTTCGTCGCTATCTGAGTCTACGTTAAAGAACAGTGCTACAAACTCTTCTTGTTCCATCACGAATCACGGCACTTTGACGAAATAAAATCAAATAATCGTATTGTATTCTGTGATAAGAGGTTATGGTTAAGATGTATCTTTTTTAATGCGGTCCGAATCATAAGCTATCTTTCACATCGTTTGCTAGCTCACAAATTACGGACCAGTCATCGCTCACACTTTAATTCATTCATAGCTTTTATCTATGTAATTCTATTACGGACCGCAGGGTTTGATAAAAGCTATGAATGAATTAAAGTGTGAGCGATGACTGGTCCGTAATTTGTGAGCTAGCAAACGATGTGAAAGATAGCTTATGATTCGGACCGCATTAAAAAAGATACATCTTAACCATAACCTCTTATCACAGAATACAATACGATTATTTGATTTTATTTCGTCAAAGTGCCGTGATTCGTGATGGAACAAGAAGAGTTTGTAGCACTGTTCTTTAACGTAGACTCAGATAGCGACGAAAAAATATATATACATATAAATTCTTCCTTTTCGACGAAAAGTTCCACACGACTTTTTATTTGTTTCTCTCATGGCCGAATAAAACATATACTATGGTTTGTCTGATTTGAACTGCTGAAATAATGGAGCGAAAACAATTTTTGACATTCCATTTCGTTCAACGCTCACATCGCCTCACCTCCGTCGCATGAGCCATGAAAGTCATACGAATGAATGAACGCATTTGCTTCACTCATGGATTATTAGCCATTCACCTCATTCATTCGTAATCGATTTTAGCGAAATAATTCTATTTCGGAACGCGGGGTATGTAATTCTATTACGGACCGCAGGGCTTAATTCATTCATAGCTTTTATCGATGTAATTCTATTTCGGACCGCACGGAGAGTGTGCTTCGTTTTTCGATTCGTTCATTCGTTCGTGTATCGTGTGCTTAGTGCGTACATCCCTGCGGTCCGTAATAGAATTACAATGGATCATAAGCCATTCACTTCATACTTTCGTAATCGATTTTAGCGATATAATTCTATTTCGGAACGCAGGGCATGTGAGTGCGTAGACTTAGAATAAGTTTATGGTTTAGTGTGAGAGGTTTAAAAAAGTTTAAAATAGTTTGCTGAAAGTTTGTAAGAATGATTCGGGAAGAAAATTTAGAAGATGATCCGGTTCCATCGACTCCCAAAAAGATTAAAAAAGGAAAGCACAGGGCACAAAAATATAGGTCCCAGTGGGAATCGGAGGGCGAATTGAAAGACTGGATTGGACCGGATGAAAATAATATTTACAAAGCGTACTGCAAGGTATGTGATGTCAAAATATCGTGTGAAATTTCAACTTTGATGAGACATGTATCTAAGCCGAAAATGACGATCCGTATACTATGGAAAATATCATGGGAAATTAATTATTATGCAATTTTTTTTTAAATGTATATGTACGGCAATTTTTGTTTAAATACGGCAATTATGTCAGTGGAATACGGCAACCCAAAATATGACCAGCGGCAAGCCGCCGGCAACACTGATCATAATATTCATATCAGAGAGCAGATTCATATCATATACCTACCGACAGGTTAGGAGTGTTAGGAATCATAATAACATAATTTATAAAACATAATAATATGTGGATTTTATGTGTGATTATTTTACATCATTTATCTAGATGAACGAAACATTGAGAACAATACACGATTTTACCTGAAACCTGAAATTTAAACGTTCAGAGATGGATGTAGATTTATTGAGGCCCGGCACAGTACCCATCTCTCCAGATACAATATTGTGGTTCGAGTTTCTTTTAGACACAACTCTTTTGAAAAAGCATCTCAGCAAACCTTCACCAGGTTGGTATTCTTGTGATTTATTGGAAAATGGGCTGTGACTTAGTATCCAGACTTCTGAATTTGGAGAAGTGATTGCGGGGGTGGGAAGGAGGACACTTCGCGACATATCCCCCGACGGAAATCGTTGCATTGTTCTAACTAAACAACCATGTCGGGTTGGCTTTATTGGATAGACAACAGATTTTTAGTCTGAATGTAATTGTAGGGGTTTCTTTGGGTCTTTATTTTACCTTTTATCATATTTTTATTAGTCCTAAATTTTGTTATCATTTGTTATGATTTAATGTAGAGCACCCCGACTTTGTTGAATATAGGTTGAATCTGCACCAAAACCAAATCAGAGTACCCCAACTCCACCCAGTCTTGTGGCTACTACCCCTAGAGTGTATATATATAAAAAAGATGGGAAGTGCGGAGGTTGGGCAGCCCGCAAAGCAGGGACCCCATGCTCACCTCTGCAGCTTCGGTTTGCTGGTCACCTTCGGAGACCAACCTCAGCTGCTATGGTGCACTCGGGTGCCTGTGCTTTGTAGCTAGGTGTTCTCAAAATGGGTGCAATTCCTTACTTCATAACATAGTTATTTCACTTACCATTATACTATTATCATATTTCCTAATAAATATAAAAAGCTCATATCCTTAAAAATATTGTAAACCAATCTCATAAGATCTGACAATATCTATCTCATGTGAAATCATGCTACTCTTTCCTTTCCTCCCCCCGCCTCGCCGCGCGGTGCCACAGCGGTTATGGTCAAGCTATAATAAGGATAAGCCAGCATAAAAATTTCGTGATATGCTTTAATCTTGGCAACCATGTATATTTTGTACTTTTAATATTGATTGTTGCAAAACAGCTCACCTCATTACTATTTTTGATTGGGTTAGTCGACTTTTAATATTATGTGTTTTCATTTTTCATTTTCATTTCATGTGTTTATCTTTCTTCTGTAAAGCAAGCACTACGTAGGTGAATGCTTCATATATTCTAGCTTAAGATGGGAGATATTTGGTGATGACCACATCAAGGAGGAAGATCTCCTGAGTACTCAAATATACTTAGATTTATTAAAAGAAACAGGAGATTTGAGGAGGGAACACCCCTGGGACATTAGTATACTAAAGCTCTAAGCAATGGAAATTGGATGGAATAGCTCCAAAAAGAGAGTCGACCATCCGCCTGTGCCCAGCGGGCATCCCACCTCAATATCATGGTCGTCAGTCTTCTGTATGCAATGTCTTTTTTGTAAAAAAACATGGAAATAATAAAAACTTAATGTTTCCCAAGTTATAAAAACCTTAACATTCTCTTTTTTTAATCAATCCTAAATTAATTTTAAAAGTTTTTTTTTTTAAATTGTCTTTAGAAAGACCAGGACCACAAGACTAAGAGGGATTTGTCTTGCAAGTACATTATATAAACGGATTTACCTTTATACTTTCAGAGCCCACAGGATGTGAGCTAATTGTGGAGTTTCTATCAGTTGACAACAAAAATGCAGGCTCAAAGCCAACCAGTGAACGCATTGTGGATGTGGATGCTCCATCGAGTCCGCAAACAGCTGTCACACCAGCTCCGACTTTGCATTTCACTCGCAAACAACTTGCACTCAAGATCTTGGCTCTGAAGGTTGCTGCTACTTTACGATGGAACTTGGGTAATTTATCAAATATCATTATTTGTTACATTATGCATAATTATATAAGTGGTAACTAACAGTTATAAATTAGCACAAACGCCCCCATAGTTATTCGGGAGAGAGTAAGAGGACAGCTCTCAAACACAGGCACAACCAGGTGGCCCACAATGCCTGGGGCCTATTGATGACTGTATATCCATGCGAGGGTTTCGACACCACGCTCACCAACCTGCCTCGCCAGGGTATGTGAGTATGGGCATTTCTTCCAGGAGGACCGCCAAGAGAGGATAAATCTTCAAATGTCCAGCAGTGGACGAAAACAGGCTGATGGATAGATCCGTAAATTAGGTCTAAATCTTTGTGTTATCTCTATTATTTTCAGTTGTGCATTTTTTTTTTTTTTGTTGATAATTGTATAATGTTTCAGTTAGTAGCTACACTATCGTCTTAGGTTAGTCCTGTAAATATAGATGTAAGTTGAATAAATAAATAAATACTTAGCAATTTTATTATAGATGTTATAAACAAAAACATATATCCAAATATCACATGAGGATGTTAAATATAAGAGGTGTCCCTTTGTCTAATATCTGATTTTCCTTTCTCTTCTCCTATTTTTACTATTGTTTCTTGGTTTTCGTATAATTCAAATATAGTTCTTGTCTCTATAATCTAATCCTGCTTAAATCAAAATAGCCATCATGTGTTTCCAATTAACTTTGTCAAATGCTTTTTGTAACTCTATAAAGGCAATATGCGTGTCCAAATTCAATTCCATCCTTCTGTCTATTGCAAGTCTCAAGGCTAGTATGGCTTCTCTTGTTCCTTTGTTCTGACGAAAACCAATTTGTTCTGGTCCCAGATAATTTTCAGCGAGAGGTCTTATTCTATTTAGTATAATTTTGAGTAAAATTTTGCTCGCTTGAGATGTCAAACTGAGTGTGACTGAGATTATAACAAAAATATGAAATTGCAGATATACTAGAATCAAAGCTGCCTCCTCAAACCCAACAGCAACTTATGCAAGACTTGGTTTACATGGCCAGTAATACTGCTTTTAGCATCCCACCACAGGTAACTAAAAATTGTTTTAATTCGAGGTAATAAATGCTTAATCACCTTGCAAAACATAATATCAAAAATTTTATAATTACAGGAAATTCCAGCTGAGTTGCTGCAAAAACCCCAAGTGCAGTTTGCTTTAACTCTATATCATCAGTGGGTAATCAGGTTTCCTGTCAAAGCTGCACTGTATGCCAAGTCAACAAAATTGCCTTTCATGCAGATTATGTAAGATTATTTTTTGTTCTGATTGATGCTTCTTTTGATCTTTATTTAACAAACAAACTTACAGAAAAAATATTTTTTTAGGCCTGGAATGCAAACAGACAATGGCTACAGCCCTCTGAATCCAAATTTCGAGAAAATTCTTCGTTTTTGTGAAGCGTCTCGCTTGCAAAGTATCAGACTTCTCGATGAGATTTTGTCTTACTACGAGCCAACATCCAGTGCGGGCAGAAGAGAGTCCAAGAAAATCAAAGTTCCAGTGATGGAAACCTTCATGCATCTCACTGAAGACACAGATGCTATGAACCACAACTGGAATTCAGGGGATATTCTTATCAGTCAGTATGAATTGGCAATGCAGATTCATTTTGACCTCTGCTGTAACTACTTCTTCTATGGACAACATGATCTGGCAAAAAAACACATCTTGGGCTGCAGAGAAAACTCAAATCTCCTAGAAAGGGAAATCGCTTTCTATGGCTACGGACCACACAAAACTATGCCCTGGGGAGATTTTTACTTTGCGAACGTATCAAAGGAAAATATATTAGGTTACATCCGTGCTTTGAATTTGGGCCTAGAAGTGCTTAATGAGGAACCGTTTCTTCTTCAAAAGTTGCAGGAGTCAGTGGCCAATCACTACACTGGGATTATTAGTGTGTTGCAGGCAGATAATCTCACCAGAGAAATCCCTTTGGTACAGAGACAACTGGTGGAGCTGGATATACAAGGTTCAGCGTCAAGTGGAGCATTCACTGTTGCTAGAGACCTTCTGAATAGAGTGTCAGCATTAAACGCGGTTCGATATGCCCTCGAAGGTGGTTTGCCATCTACGCAGCCAGATTTTCTCAACAAATTTAAAACGATTGGCATAAAGTTCTTTGATGTTTTACTCTGGGCTTTGGCTCCTGTTCTAACATCCAATTTATCTGAGAGTGACTGGGAAAACCTGCGATTGTTCTTTCTCCACCTTGCCACGTCTCAGTGTCGGATACCGATTGATAGGATCGACGAGTACTTGAAGAAGCATGTAGGAGACCCAGCCGAAATTATAAGAAAGAAACTCATCAGTGATGAGGAGCTAAACATTATTTTGAGTGATATCGCAAATAGTGATGACGAAAATATGGACATTCCCCGAGAGTTGTTGTCTGATGACTGGGAAACGCCAGACTTCGAATGCAAATCTGTGCCGGAGCTCGAGATGGGAAGGCTGAAGAAACGTTTGATCGAAGCATCGACAGCTGATAACGTACGCATGTGTTTAGTGAAGCTAGCAATGATGGCGCCATCTTCTCCGTTGTGGAAGCTGAGTCCATCTTGGAAGCCAGCTGGTGAGCTCGGAAGCGCTTTAGTGGCGTTACCGCGAGGTTTTCTTCAAGACTTTGGTTACGTAGTGTCAGGCGCAGCGCGTGCCAGGGCTGAGGCTGGGTGCGCTCGGACAGCCTTGTCATTACTATCAGTATTAGAAAGCGAAGCCCGGGGTCAACTCGGCGGTGGCTCTGACCCCAACTTGTACAGACTGTGTCGCCTACTAGCGTGGGAGGTTCTACTACTACAGATCAACGTTGTGCTCGCCGAGTGGCCACATCATCGCATCAACTTGTCGGCGTTGGCGAACAAATGCAAGGCGTGCATCACCGCTGCCAACTCGGGCGACCCCATAGTGCCCAGACCACAGGTCAGTATTGACATATTGTAACTGTATAAATATGGCTCTAGAAAGAGCGTAGAGTACGAAATAATTCACTAAGGGCCTTGACGATGATGGTTGTGATAAATGATGACCATTGGCTGTCTTTTTTATTTAAATGTGATAAAAACAATCAAACAACACATTTAACAAAAATCTCCTCATAAGCTATCTGCCACGGATATATCTTGCTATCTCTCACAGAGCAAACGGAACAACCTACAGTTTTTCAATTAGTGAATATTGTGCATACTTTCATTTCAGATAGTAGAAGCGTGCTGGATACTGCTAGTGAACGGGTGCGAATGGGAGGGTGCAGGGGTGACGGGTGGGGGCCCGGGAGAGGCGGCCGCTGCGCTGTGCGCCGCCTGCTTCGAGTTGCAGAGAGGGAAGGCCACAAGGAAACTGCCTAGGGTGCTCTGGGATTATGGTAAGTTACTGCAAAATAGTCTCTATTACCAGCTGGCAAGAGCTGTAGATAGTAGAAGCATACCCCTTGAATTGCACTGCAAAAAACGAAGCCCACTATAACGGCTTAATATAGACTATCCTTATAGAAAATTAGGCCACATTATTCGGCGAATGTTCGTGGTATCCTACCATGTCTGGCCATGTACACTATCGCGATGCTCTCGCCATGAAGGGGACAAAGCTATACGAGAAAGCGAAATGCAATAGTGTCGATTTTCTTTACTCATATAGCTTGGTCCCCTTCATGATTTCGTTTTCAAACATAATTTTAAGCAGTATTAATCTAGAAAAAATTTTCGATGTTTGACTCGTATTAATTTTTAAATATTTTCTAAAACAATAAAAGCACATTCGTCTACACTATTGGTAGAAAACCGTTAAATGTACGTATCTAAGGGGTTTGTTAAGATATTACTCAAATTTCACGTTTTTTAATTCGACTTAAACATAGATAATGTCAATAGACTCAGCCTAAAATATTATAATAACATTTCATACACAGAATTTTTTGACAGCGTCTGTATGGAGATTTGCGCGTGATGATTCAGGTTCATTTATTTTAACCATAATTGTAACAGTGGTCGTTACATTGGTAGGTCAAATTACATTTTGAAATACATAACAATTACATTTAAACGCCTCTTAAGTGGCGCA
This sequence comes from Ypsolopha sequella, assembly GCA_934047225.1. Taxonomy (NCBI): domain Eukaryota; kingdom Metazoa; phylum Arthropoda; class Insecta; order Lepidoptera; family Ypsolophidae; genus Ypsolopha; species Ypsolopha sequella. The sequence goes on from OW203987.1 coordinate 17,394,942, forward strand.
AGCAACGTTTTGTTAAGATATTGACGACAAAATTCAAGCTAACAAATCATATTGAATTTTTTTCCTTCTTTTACAGCTCTATCAATATACAGCAACGGTTCAACGGGCCCAGTGAAGCGCAACGCGAGCGGTATGACGTCACACGCACGCGACACTCAAAACGCGGCGGCGGAAGCGAGGAACGCTTTCAACGCGTTCAACGCATTTCTCGCGACGCTGAGGGAGCCGCTAGCTGTCACTGTGGCTTTATCGCTGCTTGCGAGGTTATTGTATACACATTTATAGGAACGGACACAAACGTACCGGCGGAAATAGAGAGTAACGCAACAGACAGTTAACAGAACAACGACTGCATTTTAAAGCAATTATTGGGCAAATAATTATAATTTTATTTTTTATAATAAAAGAAAGAAAAAGTTTTGTGCACTACGTATGAGTTTCATCAACGCAGCGGTGATCTGCTACACCGTCCTTTGATATTTAAGCTAATGCGATGCGTAACATTACAAACTCTATGAACTCTGTTTAGAAAACGAAACGCTCTGAAGACTTATTATACTTATTATGATCAGGATTCGAAGTGATAATTATCATTGATCATTATAAAGATAAATATAGGTTGACAATTCTCTTTGATAAGTTTAATCGATATTTTAGTCACGAAATTATGAACAAAAAATTATTAAAAGATTACCTTGATTGTAAAATGTGTATAATTTATTTACACTACTTGCTTCTAACATAAATGTTGATATGTAACCAGTTAAAAAAGGATTGCTAGGCTTATGTCTGTTTGATAACTAGCGGATGATTGTCTGATAATGATCATGAGAATTATCGCGATAATTATCAAGGGGCATATTTATCTTGATAATGTCAAACCCTGATTATAATATAATTGTGGGCCCCTTCGTTGACCCACAACTAATTACTGGGCGAATGCTGGTTCAGGGATTGAATAGAAAGACAGGTTTCCTTGGAAAGCCAGTTGAGGTCTGCTAGTATTGCTGATGTTGCTTGTTAGAAGATCAGAACGGGTATGAGTTCCGCTCGGAACCGCGCTTATATTTATACTGAGCGATTGCTAAGGAATCCGCAGATATTTATAGTGTGCGAGAGAAAGGGAAGATGTGCGAGCGAGCAGCAGTCGGGTGTAGTGAAAGAGAAGATGTGCGAGCGAGATAGACTGCTTTTGAACCCACTAACAAAGCGACACCGTGCAGAGCTCACCTGAGCTATTATTTATTATCAAAACATATTTTATTTACAATAACTGCAAATAACTAAATATCTTTTATACCTATACCTATGTATTTTATATATTTGGATTAAGTAAAATACTCTGAAGCTGAAACTTTAATTAAATCACATACAGCTCTTAAAATAAGCTTAGAAAACTATTTACAAAACAACTATCTCCTTACTTAAAATAAACGTGACTGATCCTAGTATGTACATCAATAGGTAGCTATAGTCGCGAACAATAATGTAATAAAATAAAAAAATACAAGTGACTTATTATAATAATATATTATAATGATTGATTTATTCTTCCATTCTTTCAGGATATACAACGTGCTGATAGACGACAGCACGACGGAACTAGTGATCGAGTACACGAACCTGTGGCCCGCAAACATCTCCAACCTGAACACCGTAAACACTAAGCTGGTCCTTGAATCTATCACCGACGTGCTGGAGAGGAGCATCCGCCTGTACCCGTACAACACATCGTGGTGAGTACTTTTACCTTCGACATAAAGATGGAAAAATTCTGTTTGGGTGTCATTTTGTCTTTAGGCGACCGGAAGTAAAAAATCTGTCATGAATTCGCATATATTAAATTATGTTAAGATGTGTTAATTCGAAAACCATGTCGAGATTTTAGTTTCATTAGCCGTTGTAGGAGCCAGTAGTTAAGGCACCGTACATTTGAAAGAAGTTGTATTGTTGTGGAGCACGAAGAGAAAAAGAACTAAGAGACCTCAGTTAAGGTACTGTATTGATATGAAAGTAAACAGAGTTCAGTTTGGCGTTTCTTTCTCTATGTGTGTCGGTATCGACAGTTAGTTTCGTACTGCTTTAAAAACGGTAAAATATAAAATTAATTATTATGGCTAAGTAAATAAAGTAGGCTGCAACGCAAGCAAAATAATGTGCGGTTATGAAACCGTACATATTGGCAACCCCAAAAAGAAGACGGTTATGAAACCGTACAGCCGTATTTTAGAACTTGTGGTTTAAAAAACCTCATGATGATAAATATTTTTACGAAAAAGCTGCAACTTCCATTTGCCTGCTTGTGGCGTCACTTGAGACATGGCTGTTTAGAAATGTGTCCTTTACTACCAGATAAATTTATAATAATTAGCTTCCGACTGATTTGACAGATGGATGACGGACAGAGACAGACCACTTTTTTTTTATAAACAATCACACATCACAATCAGTATAATGTCTTAAATTCTCTAGTGACTTCATATCCGTCAATTCTTTAAAAAAACATGAAAATAATAATTAATTGATATACCAAAATGATAAAAACGATGTGCAAAAATGGCGTATATTCTCCGGAAAAAATTTTCAAAAATATCTTTTAGAAATTAAGCTATGGGAATTGGTTAGAAACCGAAAGTACGAATCTCAGACAAATAAACCAATAGACAAAGTCTTGGTGCCGTCAAAACGTACTACCCAAAACTTCATTTAGACTCCTAATGACTCCTGTCCAAGTCACCAAATTATAATGTACTGTTACTTTTCTTACGTGGCAACATTGGCAATCCTTTGTAATTTGTTCGCGTTATAGCTTGTGTTTACGTTAGGAAGTAAGTCGGCAGATTTTTAAACAAAATTTTATTTAAGTTGTGTTTTGCTGCGAATTATCGTATGGAAAAGGGTTGAAGATACAAGGACAATGTCCTGCTACGTGCGTGGTTGCAGATCCCATTCGGGGAATAAAGAAAACTCGAACAGCAATATCAGTTTTCACAAGTAAGTAAAAAGTTATGTTTTCCGAGTAAATGAACCATAAAATGGAATTCCATCAAGAAAGACAACATTTTACGACGTGTCGTTTTCATATAGTAACGTAAATATAGCTTTTAGAATAAAAGTAAATCCTAAAATCATTAAAATAAAATAAATTATGCATTTTGTATGCGAAGGTCAATATGTTTTTTTTATTTTTGATGTTTTTATATAATAATATGTAAAACAGTAATTCTGGAGTTTGCAACAAATTGTTTCTTTTATCCTCTGATTATTTTTCTGAGTTTTATTATTATTATCATTATTTCACGATTGTTTGAGAGGGATCCTTTTGAGTGTTAAGGAGGCTAGTTTTCATGGCGGCGCCTTCCTCTCAAAATATGTATTTTTAGTGGGAGTGGGACCATGTGTGTGTGGATGTATGTATGTAAACGTGGTATTCTTAGTTTCGAAAATAAAGTTGATTATTTCATTCCATAAATATTTGGCAGGTTTCTCAATTTCATATATTATTTTAGCTACTCCCATAATACAATAAGGTAATTGCATCATCAAAATCAGTTTTATAAGTACCTACACTGTTTATCTGATAATATTACATTATAACACCGTGATTCCGCGCTGCTATTGACCCAATTTACTGCAACACCGCTAGAGAGCCAATCAACAACAGCGACGAGAAATAAGTCCCGACCTTATTTCTCAAGCCACGCCTATCCTAGTTGCTTCTAATTGGTACTCAAGGCAGCATTACCGGTCGATGAACTCGGGATTCATGAACAAGTGTTCTTCTCATTTTTAACCGACTTCAAAAAGGAGGCGGTTCTCAATTCGACTGTATGTTTTTTTTTTTTTTTTTTTTTTTTTTGGCGTTGTTACTCCATAACTCCGTCATTTCCCAACCGATTTGAACAATTCTTTTTTTGTTTGAAAGAGTATACTTCCAGGTAGGTCCCATTTTGGGTTTGGTCATGATCTGATGAAGATCTTCAGAGATAGGCAGTGGAACTCCTCAGAAAATGACAGCATATCTCTCGAAATTGAGGCAATCGCTATGTACTTGGGTGCTGATTACAAGGTATTACTTGAAAATCGACATTCTTCCACCTGACCTTCGATCCTGGCTTCATCACCATATTCACCATAGAACTCTTCAACGGATCAGAGCACATAACTCGAGATTGCGGCAATCACTGCGTTAGGGTGCTGATTCAAGGGTATTACTTGGAGATTATCAGAATACCCACCTGACCTTCGATCCTGGCTTCCTCACCATAGAACTCCTCAACGGATGACAGCACATAACTTTAGATTGCGGCAACCAGTTTGTGTTAGGGTGCTCATTGCAGGGCATTGCTGAAAATTGCCAGTGTACCCACCTGAATTTCGATCTTGGCTTCATCACCGTAGAAGTCTTCAACGGATGACAGCACATAACTCGAGATTGCGGTAATCATGTTGTGTTAGGGTGCTGATAGCAGGAAGCTACTCAAACATGGCTACTTATACTCACTTGAACTTCGTTTCATATGAACACCACGTTTGCAAGAACTACCTATACCTCACAATTTAACCCAGCAACACTAAAAAATGTGAAATAAAATAAACTTTTAACAAAAAAATAGCAACCGACTTCAATAGTAACAGCAGTCATTCACTAAAAAGTTAATAATAATTCTATAAAGACCGATGGTACCGAAGCAACACTTTTGCCGACTTCTTTCTTCCTGAAACATTATGTTATCTAGAAGTCGGCGTATTTCCTACGATATAGCAACATAGAAACCAATATAAGAACGCCGACTTCTAGATAACATAACGTTTCAGGAAGAAAGAAGTCGGCAAAAGTGTTGCTTCGGTACCATCGGTCTTTATAGAATTATTATTAACTTTTTAGTGAATGACTGCTGTTACTATTGAAGTCGGTTGCTATTTTTTTGTTAAAAGTTTATTTTTCCGTGAAATTGTTAGTTGAAAATATGATTAAAATACGATATTTTTGATGCTCATAGATTAAGTATTGTGTCCAACTGAACATAAATAGACATTTCGACACTTGTGCAAAACTATTACGAAACTCACTTAGTTCGTTTCGTTAACAAGCACTCGTGTCCCAATGACTTAAATTATGTTACAGTTGCACAAAATACTATGATAATCTAGTTCTTTAACTGTACAAAAAGTATTTATTAGGCTTTTTTTATCCAAATCGATATCGATAAAGTCTGTAAACCGGTAGTCTGGTACATGCCTAGTTGCAAGCGTTTGAAAGATAGGGCTGTAGCCGGCTTGAAATCAACGTACTGAGAAAAATACTGCCATCTTGTTTTTTCATACGGAGAGTTGTATATGTGAAAGTAGCATAGCTTTACCATCCTAGGTTTCTGCTTAATTAGATCTTGTCTATTGGTTTATTGGTCTGAGGTACGAATACGGAAATACGACTTTTATCGAATAGTGCCGAATGGTAGCGATCATTCCTTCCTACACCCACTATTTAGATGGTACAAGTACAGTGCTCCCAAAGTGATGATGCGCATACAAATCTTCGCCACTGTTCGGCAAAGTTCGTATTTCTTTACACTTTCTATACAATCAATACGGTCACGTGGGTACGTCCGGTCGCTCGGCTATAGATTTGTATGCGCATTATTACTTTGGGGTATTGTACGTAACTACACTAGTAATTCCATACTACTGGTCCGAACTACAAATAGTGAATCAGAATCAGTAATCTTTATTTGTATAGACATAGGTAGAGAGTTGTTTAAACATGAAATATAATCCCATTATGCTTTGCCATTCGACACACAAAAATATAACTTATTACTAAATAAAATATAAACATTGAAAAGAAAATTAATATTTTAAATTAGACTAAATTGTCATATTAAGACATGAATTTTATTAATATTATTAGGATAAAATAGCTTGTGTACAGCTGGAATCTGTGACGTCACACCAACGCCTTATAAAACCAGTTGGAAATTGTTCGACAGCCATTTCCCGGTCCCCGCTCGTGCATACAACTTGTTGGTTTTCGTCACGGATTACAGCTAAGTGGTTCTTTTCTTTGATTATTGTGTGCCATTGTGGTTGATTGTTTCCTAAAATATAGTGTGTGATTACTTTTGTAAATTATTTGATTCTGGGTCAAGTATATGTAAAGAGGGTTAGTTTGCGAATTGTTTATTTTTATTCTATTCCAAAATTTTCTTACAGATTCATGAGTTCATAATTCTTGTAATTCAATAGCTATTTCTATTATTTGTTTTTTGTTTGAAAGTTGATTTCAAGGTTTTACATCTACGTATTAAATTTTGTTTTTATGTCAGTTTGATAACCAAAATTAAATCTTCAAAAATAGTTCGGCCTAAATGCCAACGATTTCCAAGATACGAGTAAGATTCGTAATATATTTTTACAGCTGACACTTTTCAAAAATTAAATTAATTTTGCTGTAAGCTTAATGTTTTCTCATTCATACACAAAAGAAAATACATAATTTGGATTTGTCATTCCTAAAAAAAGTTAATTCAGTTAGTACTGAAAATTAAGTTTCCTTCAAATTACCATAGAAAACGGCAATATCATATTTTAAAAAAACCATTACTAAAATTATATATTTGAAACATATAAAGTAGGTAGACGATAAAATATTCATAGATAAAAAATTAACGAATTGTTAAAAACTCCTTTACTGTATAATATGTTTTCTTTACAAGTGTTTTAATTTGTTTTTAAATGACGTAAAATTTTGAATTATAGACGGTGGACGCCATACTTTCATTGAAATGTGTCGTGTTACGCGGGAATGCTTTGATTTTATTACCGTGCCTTGGTGTGATGTGTTCCTCAGGCTGCGGCTGTACGGCGATGTGGAGGCGGCAGCGGGGCGGCCGGCGGCGGCGCTCCGAAGGTACCTCTGCTCGCTCGCGGCTGGCTCCTGGCACTTCGCCAAGCGAGCGCCGGACGAGGGCGCCATAGCACGACGCGCGGCGCGCTGCTGTCAGGCGATCGGGTGTCCCACGCAGGCCGCCGCCTTGTGCCAGCTGCCTGACGAGCCTGACTATACAGCTGCGTTCAAGTGCCTCGCGGAAAAGGTGAGCTTCTCTCGTGAGCAATAGCCACTGATATGTACCTATATAGTAGGTATTATGATATCTATGGTAAGTGGTAACAGCCTTCTGCCACAATATAACCACTAACAGAAGGCCTACTCCGGGTGACCTTGATTTTAATTACCTATGCTCGACCGTAACGCTAGGGCTGTACTAATAATAAAGCAGTAAAAATCTCGTACTCTGCACACAAATTTTTTTCCTGCATTGTGTACTAATAATAAAGCAGTAAAAATCTCGTACTCTGCACACAATTTTTTTTCCTGCATTGGACTTTTAGTGTTTTACTGAAGCCAAAACTACCATTTCTAGAATGTTTGTCTATCTGTATGTAACTATATGTTCCGTTTTAACTCTAGAACCACTCGCATTTTGATGCGTTTTTTTTTTATTATCATTGTAGTGACCCTGGTCAACATATAGGTCATAACGGTTGTTAATAATTTGCTAATTTGTTAGTAAAATGCAGAGATTTAATGAACGCGAGCGGAGCCGCGGGTGAAAGCTAGTTAACGATAAATCTGCGGAAACTTTGAGTTGGGAATTATTTAAATAAAAATATATACAAGGTGACTTTTTGATCATCGTCCAAATTCATACTGGTGGCTTGGTAAGTGATCAGTATCATGGATCAATAATAATTTTGGTGAAATTCGTAAAATGAAATTTCGACTCCCCATAGTGATTCACTCGGGACTGGAACTGAATTTATATGGGAAGCCGAAATTTCATTTTACGAATTTTACAAAAATTGTTACTGTTCCAAGATACTGATCACTTATCAAGCCTCCAATATGAATTTGGACGATGATCAAAAAGTCACCTTGTATAGTATATATTATTTAAACTTATTTATTTATTATAATTAATTACTAAGTCTATAAATTCGTTAACTTTTCGGAAATGATGGGTAATAAAAAAAAAGTCAATTCCTTTCTGTTTAATGTTGTATTCAAACAATTATATCAATTATTGCAAGCATAATGTACAATATTACAGACGGGCACCGCATCAGACGCCATGGACGCGTACTACGGTTCGCTCTGGGACGGAACGTTGCTGGAAGTGGCGGTGGCGCTGCACGCGCGGCGCGGGGAGGGAGGGCGGCGGGCGCGGGCGGTCAAGGCCGCCGGCGCTCTGGAACTAAACGCCAATAACAGCGAAGATATCCAGCGGGAGGCGGCTGCCACGCGACGAGCGAGACTACTGCGAGCGTTGACCAACCAGTACGTAGCGTAGTCAGTGCCAGTGAACTTGAGGTGTAAAGTTTAAGTAGATCGTGATTTTGTTTACTTGTATTATAGTTGTAAAATATATTTTTAAATCAATTTGTTGGCTTTTATAAAGGGCTGCTGTGGGGCGAATCCTATTACAATATCCTAGTTTGCAAGTATACAGTCACAATTACTGGATAAGTAAGTCTGGCGATTTATGTGTATCTACTATGATAAATTAAAAGAAGTAATTGAAAAACAGTAATTATTTTTTCATAAAATTGTATTTTCAAATAAGTACATGTGCATAATCAATCATGCGAATTTAAAGTAATTTTTATGAAAGTAAATATGAAAACGAATAACTGGGAAAAATGCGTACAAAATGCTTTACGTATTAAAACTATCCATACTTGGAACTTCCAAAGTATAAGTCGATGTGCATAACCAATCATGCATATTTAAAGTATTTTTATAAAAGTAAATATAAAAACTACTGAAAACTATCTGAAATTACTGAGAAAAATACTTATCAAATGCTTTAAGTATCAAAAATATCAATACTTGGAAGTTTAATATAAAATTTATAAAGACAACATCGAAGTCACATTACAGTATACATTGTATAATCTTATATTATTTATCCTTTGTATTAACTTTAAAAACATATATCATGTCACGTATATGGCACATACAGATGAAGTTGTCAATTAGGACAACCCTCTTTTTTAATACAAAACTTGGTGTGAAGTGTACCAGCTTCTTATATTTTACTGGTCCAATTTTAACCCAAGTAATACAAATATTATTATTAAGATGAAACGAAACCTAACATCTAAACAATAAGAAAGAAAAATTAACATAATAAATGCCATAAGGTAACCAGCAGTCGTAGCATAGTCTTTAATCGCGCGCGACGCCGCTTAGTTGAATCACAAGTGCGAGGAGCGTGACACGATGTTTTTCACGTCACGCTCCTCGCACGTGACGATTAAACACTAAGCTACGCCTTCTGGCAAAACTCTTACATCTTTAGAGAGTGTAAATAAAGTGAAAACATTTACTGAAACCACATATTGGTTATCATACATTATTTATAAGAAAAAGGACATAAATGGAAATGAATGAATGAATGAAAAAAAAAACACTGTATGCGAGCGAGTATGCCTTCAAAAATCATCTTCATCCGGCAATATCATCTCATCTTACATTAAAATAAGTAAATTCAAGCAAGTCTAATGTGGAGTAACATATATAAAAGATGACTTTGCATGATATACATAGTCAAACTCGTACTGGAGACTCGGTAAGAGGTCAGAAATAAGGTGCCTTTTTTGTAAAATGGTTTTTTTTTCTATGGAGCGAAAATTTTAGATTGCCTTTTTCATAGAACGTGTCATTGAATCTAGGCCCTAAACGCTTACCGAGTCTTCAGTATGAATTTGGCTGTATCATGCAAAGTCACCATATACGTAAAAGTACGTAAAATGTTGTGAAACATTAAGACAACACACGAAAAAATATGAATGTCAAAAAAAACTGGTTTATGGTTTCACACGAAATCGTATCTGAATCAAACAAAGACAAAAAAAGATGAGCATCATAAAAAATATCAAAGCTTTAAAATGAACCTCCTGGGTTATACATATTATAATAATTATATAATATACCTAGGAAATTGCCGTTTTCTGTGGAGAATTTGAAGGAAACTCAATTTTCGGTACTAACATTTTGCATTTTTTTTAGGAATGACAAATCCAAATTTTATAATTTCTTTTGTGTATAAATGAGACAACATTAATATTTCGAATCTTATCATGGGAACAGATGGCATTTAGGACGAACTGTTTTTGAAAATTAAATTTTAGTTATCAAACTGACAATTAAAACAAAATTGTAAGTAAAACCTTGAAATCAACTTTCAAGCAAAAACAAATAATGGAAATAGCTATTGAATTACAGATATTATGAACTCATGAATTCTAAAAATTAATTTTCTCTACAACGTGTTTCAGTGACATTCACCTTTTCTCGTGGAGTCTTCACATGTTGTAAACTTGTAATTCTGAGAAGTTACTTCTGGTAAGTGCCGAGGTACTTGTGGCAGTTTGGACAGTAGTGGTCTGCATTCCTTCCTGAGGCCGCACAATATGGCATGCAGCCCAAGCAACTGAAATATGTGCAGACAAATAAAATATAACGTCGCGACATGAGTGTGAACTGTGAAATGCAACATTTGGTATACCCACGTTTCAACTACGATTATTACGTCCCAACATGACCCCTATCGCCGTTCTTCAAGCATAAATACACACTTTTTTAAGGCATACACACACAGGTTTTCGCACGATGTCACTCATTGGTGCATGCAAGACAAGGGATCGAACCTGGGTCTCAAGATTGAGAAGCTAACGTTCTACTCTTACAAACAAATGTTGCTAGATAGTTAGACCAAGACCCATCAATGGTGGTAGACTCCTCCGGCCGTGGTTTCTCACCAACTCATGACGAAACCAGGGCACCAAGCGACTCATCGTGTTCTGGCATGAATTCATGAGAAGCCGTACCGGAAGTGTAGTTAGAGGCAGTTTTTTGCAAATAGACCACGTCTGATGGGAAGCGTCGATAAGACCTAGGATGAAGTACGCTCGCCCAGGAAACGGGAGAGTGAAAACAGGCGAAGCTTTAAGTAACGGACGAATGACTGATAATTATATAACTGCCTTCAAATCTCTAGAACTAAAGAATGACTTACCAGCACAGAGCCGTAGCGATGTGCGTTCTTGTCATCGTGGTATAAGTGAGCGGAGTCTTGATGGAGGCCTGACAGAAGTGACAGGTTGTGTCGCGTTAGTGGGGACTAGAGAGTGAGTTACCAGCACAGAGCCGTAGCGATGTGCGTTCTTGTCATCGTGGTATAAGTGACCGGAGTCTCGATAGAGGCCTGAGAAAAGTGACAGGTTGTGTTGCGTTAGCGGGGACTAGAGAGTGAGTTACCAGCACAGAGCCGTAGCGATGTGCGTTCTTGTCATCTTGGTGTAGGTGAACGGAGTCTTGATGGAGACCTGACAGAAGTGACAGGTTGTGACGCGTTAGTGGGGACTAGAGAGTGAGTTACCAGCACAGAGCCGAAGCGACGTGCGTCCTTGTCATCGTGGTGTAAGTGACCGGAGTCTCGATAGAGGCCTGAGAAAAGTGACAGGTTGTGTTGCGTTAGCGGGGACTAGAGAATGAGTTACCAGCACAGAGCTGTAGCGATGTGCGTTCTTGTCATCGTGATATAAGTGACCGGAGTCTTGATGGAGGCCTGACAGAAGTGACAGGTCGTGTCGCGTTAGTGGGGACTAGAGAGTGAGTTACCAGTACAGAGCCGAAGCAACGTGCGTCCTTGTCATCGTGGTATAAGTGACCGGAGTCTCGGTAGAGGCCTGAGAAAAGTGACAGGTTGTGTTGCGTTAGCGGGGACTAGAGAGTGAGTTACCAGTACAGAGCTGTAGCGATATGTGCGTCCTTGTCATCGTGGTGTAGGTGACCGGAGTCTTGATGGAGGCCTGACAGAAGTGACAGGTTGTGTCGCGTTAGTGGGGACTAGAGAGTGAGTTACCAGCACAGAGCCGTAGCGATGTGCGTTCTTGTCATCGTGGTATAAGTGACCGGAGTCTCGATAGAGGCCTGAGAAAAGTGACAGGTTGTGTTGCGTTAGCGGGGACTAGAGAGTGAGTTACCAGCACAGAGCCGTAGCGATGTGCGTTCTTGTCATCTTGGTGTAGGTGAACGGAGTCTTGATGGAGACCTGACAGAAGTGACAGGTTGTGACGCGTTAGTGGGGACTAGAGAGTGAGTTACGAGCACAGAGCCGAAGCGACGTGCGTCCTTGTCATCGTGGTGTAAGTGACCGGAGTCTCGATAGAGGCCTGAGAAAAGTGACAGGTTGTGTTGCGTTAGCGGGGACTAGAGAATGAGTTACCAGCACAGAGCCGTAGCGATGTGCGTTCTTGTCATCGTGGTATAAGTGACCGGAGTCTCGATAGAGGCCTGAGAAAAGTGACAGGTTGTGTTGCGTTAGCGGGGACTAGAGAATGAGTTACCAGCACAGAGCCGTAGCGATGTGCGTTCTTCTCATCGTGGTATAAGTGACCGGAGTCTCGATAGAGGCCTGAGAAAAGTGACAGGTTGTGTTGCGTTAGCGGGGACTAGAGAGTGAGTTACCAGCACAGAGCCGTAGCGATGTGCGTTCTTGTCATCGTGGTATAAGTGACCGGAGTCTCGATAGAGGCCTGAGAAAAGTGACAGGTTGTGTTGCGTTAGCGGGGACTAGAGAGTGAGTTACCAGCACAGAGCCGTAGCGATGTGCGTTCTTGTCATCTTGGTGTAGGTGAACGGAGTCTTGATGGAGACCTGACAGAAGTGACAGGTTGTGACGCGTTAGTGGGGACTAGAGAGTGAGTTACCAGCACAGAGCCGAAGCGACGTGCGTCCTTGTCATCGTGGTGTAAGTGACCGGAGTCTCGATAGAGGCCTGAGAAAAGTGACAGGTTGTGTTGCGTTAGCGGGGACTAGAGAATGAGTTACCAGCACAGAGCTGTAGCGATGTGCGTTCTTGTCATCGTGATATAAGTGACCGGAGTCTTGATGGAGGCCTGACAGAAGTGACAGGTCGTGTCGCGTTAGTGGGGACTAGAGAGTGAGTTACCAGCACAGAGCCGAAGCGACGTGCGTCCTTGTCATCGTGGTATAAGTGACCGGAGTCTCGGTAGAGGCCTGAGAAAAGTGACAGGTTGTGTTGCGTTAGCGGGGACTAGAGAGTGAGTTACCAGTACAGAGCTGTAGCGATATGTGCGTCCTTGTCATCGTGGTGTAGGTGACCGGAGTCTTGATGGAGGCCTGACAGAAGTGACAGGTTGTGTTGCGTTAGTAGCGACTATAGTGTAACTTACCAGATTAGGCAGCACAGGGCTGCAGCGATGTGCGTCCTTGTCGTTGTGGTGTATTTGACCGCAGTCTTGATGGAGGCCTGACAGAAGTGACAGGTTGTGTTGGTGTTAGTAGGACCCAGCAGCGGTGGCGCCTGGAGCAAAAAGGTTTGAAGTCAAAACTCAGCCCCCAGCTTGTCTTTCCTTATTATAGATTTTCATTGTGAAATTGCCGGCGTGATAACACGACAGATATCGATTTTCATACTACTTAATATTGCCTGTGTCTCATGGCTTGTTTTTCACCACTACTAGAAGTGGTAAAGCTCTCCACGCCGCACAGTGATTCCAAATTGAAATTTTATGGACACAGGGCCTCAAGTCAGAACATCGACCTGATGATTTTTTATATGACAGATATTTATATTTCAAGTGACAAATACTGATTGGTAAATTTCAGCAAAAGTGATAGTTTTCGAATTAAAAAAAAAACTTTTTGTGTTTGCATGGAGACATACACACGTAAAAATATTTTTAATTCAAATTTTTGAAATTCTAGTTTACGGAAACCAAAGGAAACTTCGCGATGGCAACATACACAACATAGTTAAAAAGGTTTTGTTGAATACCTATTGAGTGAATTTTGAACTTAAGTGTTCTGTTTCGATTAATTAGAAAAAGGCGGTTTTTTCGCGAAACCGCAAATGAATTAAATCGAATTTAAATATTTTTGATTCGGCCTTAAACGAGGAGTATAGGCTTTAGAAAGTACCTATTTGGCGATACTAAGCCTCTTAAGGCGGTATGCGAAAAAAATGCGGGTGTTTCTTTTCTGTGTATTTCATGAAATACACGGAAAATTATAATCAGTTTATGCATCTTGACTATATAATCTAGGGATTTGAAATTGGAAAACATGTTTGGATAAATTTTCCTCGATAGAAATAATTGTTGAAATGGAGGTCTTCAAATACACTTTTTCTCCTCGTTTGACGAATAGGAACCATGTACAGAACTCAACAATATCTAGAGATTTGATATTTTAAATTTTGCTAGCTATTTTAGTTTTTTTAATAAAAATATACAACCAACTTTTTTCCGTTTTGCCCTGAATCTGCCCCTCTCGCACTGCGCGATTTTTCGCTTGGAGTGACAGTGACAAAAATAAAATTCGCATAGCCTCTTAATAAAGGATATAACGCTTATTTTTTAAATCTGGCTACTAAAACAGTTACGAAGAGCTATTCCTTCAACCGTGTCGATTCGGCGCAACACAACTTACCTAATTTGACAGGACTAACCGTATTTTGAGCGTTCTGTCTTTGTCTTTTCGATGCAGAAAGAAAAAGACAGAACGCTCAAATTATGTTTAGTCCTGTCAAATAAGTTAAGTCGTGTTGCGCAGAAGAGGCCAATTATTTTTTGTACCGAACTTGGTCCCTTTTTCACATATTTGGTTTTGGTGGGATATGTGTATATTGTGTGCTGCTAATTTGTAAATATCGTTTTTCTTTCTTTTTTATTTATATTTTTATTGATGTATTTACTGCTCGATCGCATTAGGTTTAAGTTCCTGTAATAATAGTGATAGTTTTTTAAGAAATAAAATATATCATACGTTTCAGGAAGAAAGAAGTCGGCAAAAGTGTCATTTCGGTACTATCGGTCAGCATATTAGTTATTACGAGTATAAACAGCATATTAGTGAATGACTGCATTTGAAGTCGGTTACCATATACAAGGTGTAAGTAACAGAAAGGTGTAACCATATTTGAAGAGCTTATTCAGTCAATGATATAGAACAACTTTTACTATGGAACAAACCCTGTATCCCGAAAAAAAAAATACTGTTTCATATAAAAATGCAATGCCGCTCGGCTGAAATGTATGGAAGGGCAGATATTTTTTTCGAGATTTCAGGGTTGGTTCCATAGTAAAGTTGTTCTATACCATTAACTGAATAAGCTCTTCAAATATGGTTACACCTTTCTGTTACACATTGTATTTATTTTTAAAATTTATTTTATTAAAATACCCTCCTGTATTTACTTACGGTTTGTATTGGCGCTGAAAGGTTTTGAGACATTGTCAAGTTCTCTTTCTGGATCTGCAATGCAAAGGATAAATAATTAATATGATTTGACATTTAAATTAAAACATTCGCCCCTCTTGTAAAATTTATAATATAAAAATATATGCTATCATATTTAAAACGTATTTTTTATTAGTATTAGCACATTTCTAGGGTTCCATACCTCAAAATGAAAAAATATAGGATCACCTTGTTGTCCGTCTGTCTGTCTGTCAAATAGAATAATTTATTATTCTAAGGTCTGTCAATAACCTTTTTAACTCGGGCCCCGTATGAGATATCAAGCTGAAACTGATACCTCTTACAGATGTTTACGGCTCCATGGTGCTGTAAAAATATCAGGTTTCTAACTCGACGCGAAAAAAAGTTATTGCACTTTACATAATCAATTTCATACAAATTTGCACACCATGAAAATCTATAGGGTATTTCCAGTTGGCTTAGAAACTTGAAATTTCGTTTACAGGTACTCGTAGGACTAGGAAAAAAATCCGAAATTTACAAATACCAAATTATTTAGGAAGTTATTAATGACCAACTTGTTTATACCCTTTAGATAACACAGTTTTATAGATCGTAAGTGCCAAGTTAAGTTGGTCTTCATAACTGCAAGTGGAATTATTTACTACTTATACTATAATGGCTACCATAATGTTTTAGGGTTCCGACGTTCCGTACCCGTATTGTGTGGTGGTACGGAACCCTTTGTGCGCGAGTCTGACTCGCAGTTGGCCGGTTTGGCTTTATCTTATTACACAGAGATTAGATTATAAATCAATTATTTAAAATTCTCACCGTAGGTTTAGGGTATGGTGAGGGGTACAATGGTGCAGACTCCATAATCTCTGAAAAATATTAAAACATTTTTTAGGCAGTGGCGTATTTTAAGATTTAGCGCCCTGCCCCCCTATTCTGTATCTTTGGTTGCTAACTGGACTAGGTGCCTATCATCAAAAATATAGATAAAAACTAAACTTTAAAAATTGCCTTTAGCGGGTATTGAACTATTTACGAACTGTGTCGTCACTTCAAGTGCGGACATATCCTTAGACAATCGGAATTCTATAGTACTCGTATATCTATGTTTTTGTTGATAGGGACCCAGTTCAGTTGGCAACTTGAGATACATAATAGGCCCGCTGGGCCTGTAAAGTTTGCCACCCCATGAAATAACGAGAAAAAAGCAATCAAATTATAAAACATTAAATCGATTATAATAGTAGTTTATGCTACAAGGGCGCAAAGGAATAAATTACGAGGACGATTTAAAACACGAGCGTAGCGAGTGTTTTAAACGTAACCGAGTAATTTATTGCTCTTACGCCCGTGTATCATACTACGTTTTTCAATGCATAGTGTGAGGAAATAAAACAAATATAATTTTGTGAACTTTAAATTATATTTTGCTCAAAAGGACTGTATCCAGAGCCGTTAAACAGTGGAAAAAGAAGTATGACTTTTATGGTACACAGGAAAGGCTGCAGGTTAGCCAACCATTGTAAATAAATTTAAAAAAATAATAATAATAAAGCCCTAGGGCAAAATAATCGACTTTATGTTCGGTTTTGATGCATAAAAAGTGGGCCTTTACGAGCACATGCATTGAAAAATAAAATAAATCCAACAGTGTGTTGATGTGGCCTAAGATGGTGATCATGAATGGAAAAAAACTAAAAAGGCCATGCAAATACCATTTATTCAATATTTACATTTTTCTGATGGCCAAATTAGTAACAAAATTCTTCAATGACCCTGTCATAATTAACAGATTTTGGCAAGTCAGCTCCTATAGGTATTAAGAAAAAGCTAATTCTTAATTGCTTGTGCCGCCCCACGCAGCTTGCCGCCCCGGGCCATGGCCCTTTTGGCTCTAGTGTAAATACGCCACTGTTTTTAGGAAACATAGTTCAGAAATGAATGTTACCTAGAATGAATGTCTGCCTTTTTACCCTCGGTATAATTCCGGCACCCAGTATAAGGAGCAATCCTAGTTCATACGTAAACGAAATACCAAAACCATTTGTAGGTAAATCATAGATATTCTTAAGGTTGTGTGTATTTATTCCGATCGCATTTCAGAATATCTAGGTTCCCAAATATATATTAAATAAGAACACTGATTTAAACATGACATATGAGAAAAATAAGCTTTCTATGGAAGTTTTTAAACGTCCTTTCAAAATATATATTTGCTAACCTAGATATTGTAGCCGATTCTGAAGGCTTTAATTTTAGTTTTAGTGATGTCAAAACTAAAATGATTCCAAAGTGATTTAGCTTCTGTTCCTAGCATTTAAAGACCATTTTACAATAAACAAAATTTTGTTTTGACAGCACTAAAACTAAAATTAAAGCCTCCAGAATTGGATTTATTCTCTAATCCAATCGGAATAAACACACACCGTCTTAAGAATATCCATGATTTACCTACAAATGGTTTTGGTATTTCGTTTGTATGAACTAGGATTGCTCCTTATACTGGGTGCCGGAATTATTCATTTTGGTATTTCATGTGTATGAACTAGGATTGCTCCGCCGCCGGCCTCTTGGAGGCTTCATAAGTGATCACTCAGTATCACGGAGCGATAACACTTTTTGATAATTGCGAAATAAAATGTTGACATTCCATAGTAGTTCACTCTGAGCTGAGCTTGCGTTTGTATTTGTTGGAATATTCTGAGGTTGTAATATACAAAAACCATAGCCTTCTAGAGATGTCTATGACAAAAACAAATGAATATCATTTCAACACTATATTCAATCTCTTTGTTTTTATGAACGAGCTCTCTACAACCACGTCCCTTGGATAGTTTGGTTATGACTGCGTCTTCAGCGCATATATATGACACACCTCTCCTGATAAAATAACGATGAATAAATAGAATATTATTTGGATCATTAAACTCTGCATTTTACTGGAATACCAATAATCCTAACAGTATTTACGAAAAATTTTATACAAGAATTTTACAAAGAACATTGTCGTTGAACATTGATACCGTTCACTTACCGAGTCTTCAGTATGAATATGGAATAATGTCACCTATTTAAAATTTTTGCCCCTGTGTGTGTGTGTAGTAGATAATTTCCGTCTAGCGACAAACACAATAGACAGATATTGAAGCTACTTACAAAAAATTAAGATTGTATAAAAGTATAAAATACCGGTTATTCTAGTATTCTATCGTAATATATTTCATTGTATGTATCTAAATTTGTGTAAATTATATGTAAATTATTATATTAATGTAGTTGCTACAGCGTGATAACGACAAAGTAGACTTAAGTAGAGTAGGCAACTTTTGAAGTTGTGAAGAATACTGAGTGTAAATGGATATTTAAATAAAACCACATCATCTAATGGTCATACTGTAACATGGGCGCCGGGAGGGGGGAATCAAGGGGGTACACCTGCACCCCCTGTCTTGAAGAAAAATACTCGAAAATAATAGTAGTTTACGCTACAAGTGCGGTAAGGAGGCAATAACTTACGAGGACGATTTCTAACACGAGCGTAACGAGTGTTTCAAACGTTTCGAATAAGTTATTGCCCTTACCCACGTGTATTTATTTCTTGATTTTGGCGGCAAGAGCACATTATTTGCAGTTATAGCTTCTGCAAGTATATCTGGCGGGGTTATCAATTAAATTCCAGATTTTCTAAGGAAACAAAAAAAAACAAACAAATACCTACTTCAAATCTCAGATATAAGCAGGCGCGGGCTACTTTACTTTTTTTCTTTCTGTGTGTGCATGCAAATTGCCAGCTTTACGGAAAAAAACGGAACGTTCCAAAACATGTCATAGAATTGACATGCGTGCGGATGCGTTCTGAAATTTGTTTGTGTGCGACACAAACCTCTGACCAATGAATGTGATACCACCAATATTATTTTCCAATTTGTAAATACATCAAAACTACAATTTCTTCCCTTTAAAATTCAATGTGAATTTAAAGTGTTGTGAACTTGAAATTATGACTGGCTCAAATGGACTGACTATCCAGAGCCGGTCAACAGTGAAACAAAATGTATGTATGTATAAATGTATATGAAACACGAGGAAAGGTTTGAGGTTAGCCAACTTCCTGTAAATAAACAACAAAAATAAAAATGCAACAAGAATGCGGTAAAATTGATTTTTCGAACAGTTTTTATGCATATAAAATAAATCTTTACGAGCACTTGCATTGAAAAAAATATTAATGAACGAGCGAGCGAAGCGAGCGAATTTCTCCGAGTCTACTTGACTTTGAACAATTCCGACGATAACTCGAGTATCGTTGATCGGAATATCATGAAATTTGGTAGGGTAGGCGAGTAAGTGAGACAAAGATAATTTTTAAGTTCCAACATGAGCCAAATTGTTCAAGGTGTTGCCGAAATATGTGGTACTAAGTTCAAATTCAAATGGTTTATTTTGCAAAGCAGGTATATACATATAATACACTTTACACGTCAAATTTAATCTAATAAAAAATATATATATAATTAAATAATAAATGTACATGAACTTAATTAAAGGTTTATTTAATTTATGTAGCAATATATATATATATATATATATTGATTGGATTTCACCTTGTATAATATATATTTCACCTATCATTATAATCGTATATACTGGGTGGAAAAAATTTAAGGGTCCTGGAGGGAAACTACCTTAAATCCTTTAGTTAGCTCATTTTACTGAAAGGAAACATTCCTTTATTTTTTAAAAGAAACAAAACTGCATTCAAAGATCTTCTAAAATTTGCTTGTCTCACCCGAAAACTGAACCAACTAAAAATTAAAAAAATAAACCCTCGCTATTTTATCATACGAATCGGTAGGATTATTGTTCAGGATAAAATTTGTCTAATAAACATTTAGTCTTACACTCATCTGTAGTACGAGATAACCATGAAATTGAATATTTATTACATGTTCTTTATTAACAAAACCTAGTACTGTTCACTTGTAAAGTAATAATGATACGCCATTATTACACAATGACAGCACGGAATGAAAGCAGAACAAAACAAAATTCGAAATTCGAACGAATACTTTTATCGATTTTAAAAATGTTGAAAGTTATCGTTCGAACTTCAAATTTGTTGCTCCGCGTTGCAAAAAAAATACGTTCCCTTTTTAAACTTTTCGTCAGTACGCCTAGTGCAAGAAAGAATTGTGCTGTGCATAGATTTATTATGACCATTTAACGATTTTCTTATTGAACCCTTGTTATATACTTAAGATAAATAACATTAGCAAGCTTGTACTTCATACGATGTCTTTGGATGTAAGAGAGGTAAGAAAATTATAACATGTCATTTACTTGTTACAATTAAACAGTACTAGGTATTGTTAATAAAGAACTTGTAATAAATATTTAATTTCATGGGTATCTCGTACAACAGATGAGTGTAATACCAAATGTTTATTAGACAAATTTTATCCTGAACAATAATCCTACCGATTCGTTTAATAAAATAGCGAGGGTTTATTTTTTTAATTTTTAGTTGTTTCGATTCCCGGGTGAGACAAGCGAATTTCAGAATATACTTGAATGCAGTTTTGTTTCTTTTAAAAAATAAAGGAATGTTTCCTTTCAGTAAAAT
This sequence comes from Ypsolopha sequella, assembly GCA_934047225.1. NCBI lineage: Eukaryota > Metazoa > Arthropoda > Insecta > Lepidoptera > Ypsolophidae > Ypsolopha > Ypsolopha sequella. The sequence continues at coordinate 17,415,872 of OW203987.1, forward strand.
GAGCTAACTAAAGGATTTAAGGTAGTTCCCCTCCATGGCCCTTAAATTTTTTCCAACCTGTGGAGCGCGCGTAAGCAAATTATAGCGTAAGCACGGGTATGAACACTGTTCATACCATTTTTTAAAAGTAATTACTGTAAAATGTGCACTATCGTTTTGCTTAAACAATTACCGGCAAAAAAAAAAAATATTATTTATTTTCATCGCTAACATTGATAAAACAAAATTAATCAGTGATATAAACAAAATTAATCAGCAGTTTGTACTATGGAAACTGCTTACGGTCGGCACAAGGCGCTAATAGCGATGCGCGTGCGCGTTTACTTATGTATACTCTAAAGAATTAACCTTGTCCATAACATAAAACTTGTTGGATTGGTTGTTATCCACTACAAACAAACCATAGATAATACACCCAGAATAGATGCGCCACTCTCACTTCCATTGTGTATTGTTGTATAACTCTAAGTAATAGATGGCGTTATTTTAGTTCTTGAAAATGTCGCTAGATGTCACTTTTTATTAGTATAATTTTTCCAATCCATTTAAGTCTAAAAATAAATCATTTTATCCTTACATGAAAAATCTCACCGTATCGTAACATGACGAACTGAGAATTTCAATTAAGGATAAAAATGATTTATCTTTAAATGGATCCCCCGCTGACATATTTTATATATTTGCAGTTCAAGGAAATTAAACAAGGAATTAACTATGAAAACTTTTTTTAATGCACGAAAATACATCTATACATGAAAAATTTACCGAAAATCTTATTAAATGTGGTTCATTTTTTAATCCTTCTATGTACGGAATAGTACTTAAAGCTTCTGCCTTCACTTCGTTGTCTTCATCAAATCTACTAATTTTACCAAATAATATTTTATTCACCTCTTTTACCCAGCTGTGAGTAATGATATCTATTCCGAGACTCACAATGAATATCTATCAGTTTCATGAATTGGCCATTCAAAATTAAAATGACAAAATATTTTAATGCAATTTTTCATATTAATTATCAAATCATTTTTGTTGGGGAATTCTTTGAGGCACGTCTGAACAACCTTGAACAATTCATTAAGGCATTCAGTAATATGATCCGAAGGATGAGTAAGTGACCTTTTTCCTAGAGTTAAGATTAAATCCTTTTCTTGAGGAGGTATTGTGCTCTTGCATGTCATATTGCATATGGGGCATTCCACGGGAAATGGGAAAACGAATTTTTTTTTTTAAATGATCTAATCAAAACCAATTTAATATTAATGAAAAGTGTATTAGTTAAAGTTACATAATTTGTAAAAAATATTTCCAAAAAAACACGGGAAAGCTTTTTTTTTACTATGATAAGTTGTTGTTTATTGTGAACAAACTCGCCGATTCTTTTTGCACTATATTGGCAACACTATTTTCGGCCATTTTGTTGAACCATCCTGTGAAAATAGTGTCGGAGCGTAAAAATAAAATCTTAAATTGTTTTTTGCCGTCAAAATACAACGAAAAAGGTAAGAATTTTACTCTAAAACTTGACGCTAAACTTTCGACGTAGCATGTCCCACCAGTCACAAGAAAACATACATAAGTTGTTTTTCTAACCTAAAAATTTGTTGAACAAAGGGAAGCTTTTCGGAAAGTAAGAATTTGCTAATTATCAAACTTGTTGGCATTTTATTCTTGTATAAGGTTTTAAAGTGTGTGTAAGAGGTGGTTTCCATTTTTGTCCCACCAGTCACAGTGACTGGTGGGACATTATGTTAAGACTTGTTATAACCTATGGTGACTTATTTTTAACCCGCTTATATGATGTTTTTGTGAGTGTGTTTGCTTTTTTTGCCTTTTTAGATGAATGCTGCTGAGCGGAAAAGAAAATCTAGAGAGAAGTTGAAGAGCGATGTAGTCAAATTAAGTTTAGTTCAAGAAAAACAAAAAAGCTATGATCAGAAACGGCGGGAAAAAGGCAAAGCTCTACGTGAAAGTAACGAGGCTGCTAAAATTCAGTGGAGAGAGAAAGAAAGGCTACGCAAAAGAAAACAAAGGGAAAAGAAAAAGTTGGAGGGAGTCAAGAAGACGTGTATTTCGCCGTTGGGCTCATATAGTACAATAAATACTTTGAAAAAAGCAGTTGGCAAATTAAAAAAAGCTCTTCCGGAAAGTCCAACCAAAAAGACAGCTGTTCTGATGCATGTTTTTAAGGAAATTATACCAGAGGCTATTCATCTATCTACCAAAAATGTTCAATCCATTGCTATAACAAATGAAACTAAGAAGCTGGTGATACATTTTTTTGAACAAGATGATGTGAGCCGGCCTTCTCCGAACAGAAAGGACACAATGTCTATAAAAGATAAAGATACGGGTAAACGTGCTCACGTTGCTAAGCGGCACATGCTGATGACCATTGCTGAGGCATATGCCCAGTTCAAAACTGAATATCCCAACATAAAAGTGGGAAAGAGTAAATTCTTTGAATTGAGGCCGCTGCACGTCAGATACATAAGCGAAATACCCCATAATGTGTGCGTCTGTAGCTACCACGCCAATTACACATTTTTATTGGAAGCACTGAACAAGTTTCATCCAAATCTGCCAATTGATACTGCAGAGTTCCTAAAACTTATATGTTGTGATGTAACTAAAGAAAAATGCATGACAAGTGACTGTAATCGATGTTTCGACGTAACTGATATAATTCCACTGAAAGGAGACACAACAATTAAAACAAATTGGAAGCAATGGCAAACTGTCGATGGTAGATGCCATATAGTAAACGTTAATGGAACGTTACAAGACCTCATTAAAGAGATTATAAACCAGACCCCTAAATTCAAATACCATACATTTGCAAAAAAAGCACAGTCTTCCATCTTTAAACAAACAATTTCTGAAAGTACCGATTCGGAACTCGTTATTCAAGTTGATTTTGCAGAAAACTTTGCCATTCTGAAACAAGACGAGATCCAGTCTGCTCATTGGAACCACCCTCAGGCTACCTTGTTTACGGGATGCGCATGGGCCAATAAGGGCAAGGAAAAAGTTTCTTATGTTGTAACGAGTAATGAGCTCAATCATGACAAATATTCAGTGTGGGTCTTTCTGCAGAAAATAATTGAGGACCTGAAATCTCGCTACCCTAATTTGAAGAAGGTCAATATTTTTTCTGACGGATGTGCGGCTCAGTTTAAAAATAGATTCACACTATCAACCCTTTGCTTCTCTGAGGAAGATTGGGGCGTGGAAACGGAGTGGAACTTTTTTGCTTCCGGGCATGGAAAGGGGGCTGTTGATGGCGTGGGAGCAACCGCAAAAAGGACATTATGGTCCGCGATTATGTCTAGAAAAGCTGTGTTGGATACAGCTTTCGACTGCTACAATTATTTGGCAGCAAATGCTTCTGGACTCCAAGTATTGTTCGTTGCAATCGGGGATATAAAACCTGTCCACGAAACTCTAGATGAGAGATGGAAAAATATGAAACCAATACCGTTAATTCAGAAGCATCATCACTTCAAACCCCATGGCAACAAAGCTATTAAATATGCTCTCACCGCAACAAGTCGTGATGTGAAAAAAGTGTTGCTGATCCATGGTGGGAAACTTAAATATTCTGATGTATACTCTTCTTCTGAGAATGGAGCTGACGACGGTGACGATGACCCAGATCCTCCCAGAATTGAACCAGAAGACGTTCAGAATGATGGTGACGATGACAACCATAATGTTGTGGCTAATTCTTACCCAGATCCTCACAGAATTGAACCAGAAGACGTTCAGAGTGATGGTGTCGATGACAACCATAATGTTGTGGCTAATTCTAACCCAGATCCTCCCAGAATTGAACCCGAAGACGTTCCGAATGAAGGTGACGATGACAACCATAATGTTGTGGCTAATTCTAGTCCAGATCCTCCCAGAATTGAACCCGAAGATGTTCAGCATGTCATTAAAAACGGAGAGTTTATTCTGGTAAAATTGGAGGTAAATTCAGGAAGGAAAGATAAAAAACATAAACTGTACATAGCCGTTTGCCAGGCCGTAGACACGGAGGAGCGAACGATCCAAGTGACATATTTAAAAGCTTGCGCAGGAGACTCCTCCAAATTCGTCATGGAGGAATCAGAAAAACCGTACCATATTTCCATGGATCAAGTAGTGAAAATTCTTGAAGAACCGGCAATAAAGATGTGTGGTGATCGTATTTATTACCATTTTTCACAGGCTACTAATTAGCCTGCGAAAACTGGTAAAGTAGAAGTAGAAAAACTAGGTGTTGATTTTTTCAAAGATTTTTATAAAAAAATGATAATTTCGTACTACATTATCTTAATATTTAATAAACAATTCTAAATATGATATAAAAACGAGTTCATTTTTTCACTGATTTCTTACTTGTCCCACCAGTCACAAAACGATGTCCCACCAGTCACATTTTTTACAGTCTATATTTTCTTGTCAATATTAGCATGGTGTTAATTTTTTATTTATCTAGTTAGTCTATTTCATCATTTCATAACATAATTAAAGATGTCTTGCTGTGTACAGTATTTGGGCTAAAATCTGCATTGGCGGTACAAAAAACGGAGGTGAGGTATTTTTCACTGTCCCACCAGTCACACTCTGTTAACCACAAAAATATCACCCAAATATTTACATATACAGTTATGTTTTGGTAAAGTTTCATAATTTGGTTCATTACCTGTTATAAAATATCTATAAGACCACTGTATTATATCAAAACAGAAAGTTACAGGTATAAACATTTGGAATTCTGGAGTAAACTGTCCCACCAGTCACTATGGAATGCCCCATATCTGACAGTTTTTAAAAACTTTTGTTCTCATTTTTCCTCTTGTTACTGAGGCCCGAGGAAGACGCTGAAAATATAATATTAAATACAGAAATAATAATAATAATAATGAATATACAGGCCCGGTGGATGCACTGAAAAAGTAAAACTGCATTCAAAGAATCTTGTTCTTTTTTTAAAATATTAAGCCTATTTTTTTTTTCAATTGAACAAACTAGCATATAATTTGTACTTTGGATGTTAACTAGAAGAAAACTGTTACTTTTTTAAATGTTTTTTTATTCGTATTATTATTTTCTTGTAACTAAGATATTTTTTGTTCTTTTTTTATTACTTATTATTTTTTTTGTTCCCCTCATTGTAGGAAGTACATAATTAAGTTTACAAGTTTACATCTTGTACAAGCTATCTAAATATATATATTCTGACACATAGGTACTGTTTTTTTCCTTCCATATTTTTGTATCAAACAACAATGAGAAATAATCGTCAAACTCAAGGAGCTTTATTTACACATGTGTCAAAAATGAATTAGTCCCCAGAAAGATTAAAATGTTATTTAGCCTTATGGACTGCATTCTTATAAACATTATTTTATTTGGTAGCATATTCAGATGAACTCACACTATGAAGTTAATAACAAGAAAGTCATGTCAAGCCGCAAGAACGAGTCACACGGTTGACCCATAATAGCATTTAAGACAATTAGCAAGAAATTTTACACTTATCACGTCTTGTCAAAAACGTCTTTGGAACACCCGTGCTCGCCCCGCAGAAGGTGAGAAAATAAAAGCATGTAGGTATTTACCTGTAGAAACTTGGCCATGTAATTCTTGTGAAGACAATGCATTTTCAATAAAAGGCTGTTTTGAATGAGACGACTGGTTACTGAGGCCCGAGGAAGACGCTGAAAATATAATAATAAAAGTTAATATACAGAAAATTAGTCATTGGATAAACAGAAAATGATCATAATTTAGTTACAACATTTGATCTGAATTATTTAATTGATGGATATACAAATCAAGTCACAATAAAATACACTGCAACCATATCAAGTTACTTACGGAGATTTAAAGTTGGAATACTATTCGCCGTCAGCCGTTTACTTGGTAGACAATACATTTTATCAAAACGCCTGTGACACAATCTGATACTGTTGTATATGTATGCATTGTCCCTATTTTGTGTAGCTAAATCTAGCACTGATTTCCACAACTGGAATCTTTCTTCATGTGGATATTCATATGACGGAAAGTGATGAATAGGAACTGAAACAAACCAAATAATGCAAGATTAGTTTAGTAGTGTACCTATAACCAATGGTTTTTATTAAAATCTGTGATTTTATACATACCATCAGATTCACATCCGAAATGACATTTTGTAAACGATCTTCTAGGCATTTTCGTAGGCAATTCGGTGTCTGGAGTCAGCAAGCACTATGTGACAGGTAAGCACTATATCACAAAAACCAAAAACTGCCAAAGTCGTCAAATTATTAGAGATATTGAGCAATTTACGAAATAAGATACCTATTCAAACCGAAAAATTCGTTTCAAGTTCAAGAAAAATTGTCAACATCGGGGTTGCCAATGCTAATTTATCAAATTCCCGGTCAGAGCAGTGCTGCCAGTGGCAGACAGTCAAGAACAAGAAGTAGGCAACATTTTCACGACAAAATTAACATTTCCTTTAAAAATTAACATGTTTTTAGTAGAAAATAGTGGTTTATGGTGGTTACATGACCGCTCTCTGTGCCACGCAGGTCACAAAATCAAGTGCGCAATTTCACAATATTTTTTTTTTGTTTTATGGGAAACGTAAAAAAATTTGGTCGTAAAAGTAACATTTTTAATTGTATAAAGTATAAAGGTAACATGAGAGGGTCAAAAGCATAGACGTAGAATACTTTTTTAACTCAAAAATGTGAAAATAAGTAACTTTGGAATATAATTTGTGGTTATCCTAGTCATTCCAATACGGAACAAGTTCAAAATAATCCTGGTTCAGAATCTCGTCACATCCAGATTTACTTTTATTTCTGCGTTTTTATACTACAATGATATATAATGTTAATTTAAGTTTAAAATAGTCCAAAATATTGAGATCTACAATTAAAATAACTTCGCGCGATCAATTCGTCGTTTCTCTTCAGGCGTTCATCAATTCTTTGGATTGTACATAAATATTTAAGTGGCTCTAACTTTTTTTTATTATTTTTTTTATTATAAAACAAGTTTTTTTTCTTCTTCAATCTATCAAATTATCGGAATTACATTAAAAGTCACCTGTAATTAAGTACTGTTTACCGAGATATAATAAAAAGAACACCTGTGTGACTTATATCTCGAGAAAGGTAAGAGGTACGGTAAAATCTTATACGAGTATGACTAAAAATAATGGCAAGGAGAATACTTAGACGATGCTAAAATAAAAATAAGTAAATTTAAAATTTGTAAATTTTATCGTAAAAAAATTCAAGTCCCAGTTTACGGTGTCAACGGCGGAATTTTTACTATTTGTCTACGACATATACTCGGCTCCCAATATGTACTGACATTTTAACCTAACAGGCTCCTTCTCGCTCCGCTCGTCGTCGCACCTGTTTTTCACTTTTTGTTGAAAGACTTTCGAGTTCGGCTTTATAGTAAATAAATTTTTCAATTAGCGGAACGGCAAATTGAAAACTATTTACCTGCCACATATCAATCCCCAATCAACTTGAGATTCCCCGCAATTTGGGGAATTCCTCAAAAATTGGCAACGCTGGTCATAATCATAATGCTGCCTCATAAAAATAAAAACAACAAAACTAACACAACGACATCTAGGTAGCTAAAAGTGTAACTAGCGTCCAAGTTTATGTTCCCTGTGTCTTAGATGGCAGAAGTTGTCGTACATTTTTTATTTTCTAATGCTAACAGGTAACATTCACCCCCCTGAAACAAACGCCGAAGACGTGCAGCCACTGTGCGTGCAGCGCATTAATTACTAAGAGTCCAAGACAATTAGACAAATGGGCCAAGAATAATCGCCTCTGCCAAAAGGTAATAAAATCTTCGCCAATATTGTCTTGGACCTAGTACAAACCAACAGCGTTTTTTATGTTTGTATTCCTACTGTTTATTTGGCTTGTTCCACTTTAACTCCAAAATCCGTCCACTTTAACTCCAAAACACATTTTAATTAATATTTTATTTATATTTAAATCGTTCCACTTTAACTCCAAGAAATTTTAAGAAGTAGAGTGAGCAAGTAAAATATTTTAGCCACCATGCGTGAGAAGAGAACAAAAACTCAAATAACATAGGTACATTGGTGTAGATTTGAAGTAAGAACGACTTATTTGACCGGACTTACCTTATTTTAAGCGTCCAGGTTCTTATCTTTTTGATACAGAAAGAAAAAGACAAAACACTTAAATTAAGTTTCGTTCTGTCTTATTTATGACAATTAAATCGTGTTAACACTGAATAAAATATGCAATTTTTCTGTTGACTCTACCAAAACTGTTTCGGAGTTGAGTGAGATTAAAGTATGCAAATATTTCTAAATTTAAATTAAATGCCTAAAACATTTTGGAGTCGAAGTGGACACAATGTATGGACGATAAAATTTTGAGAACAATGACTTTGGAGCTAAATTGGAATAAGCCGTTTATTTACGTTACAGGTGCATTCCAGCCATGCCACGAAAACTTGTATGCTGTTGTTTATTCACTGCTATAGAAAGCATGCATCACAAAATAAAATTACAACTGTGCTGAAGCAGATTTTGTTAGTTTTAGTTCTGTCAAAACTTTCTTTACTACAAATTAGTCCCTAGTATAGCTACCTTATAGGAATGGAAGTATTGTCATAGCCAGGTTTATGTTATGGAGGGGGCACGGCACGGGGAGGGCTTAGTAGACACAAAATTGCTTTAATATTTTTAGAATGTGGTTTATTAAACTGGAATTTCCATAGGAATCGAAAATCACCTTTGATTGATTTGTCTAGGGGGGGGGGGCGCCGGGTTTTCTGGGGGCCCGTGCCCACCCACCCCTGCCCCTACACCTGGCTACGCCAATGAACGGAAGCTAAATTACCTACTTTGTAAAAGTTAAATTTTGAGAGCACTTTCAACTAAAATTAAAGCCTTCAGAATCTGCTTTGTAAGTAGATATTATAAACTGCATAGGTACCTACCTATTATAAACAAACACAAGTTAACCTTGGCATATTTGAACTCTATTCCGGGCAAGCCGAAAACACAACATGGTACCACAACAACAACAAAATAAGCGTTTATATTTATGATCCTTTTATATAAGTAAATCATTTAACATACAAACTAAAAGAACTTACCGCTTCTCTCCAATGTATGTGATTACTGATTTTCGTCTCGTTTAATGATGCAATCGTCTAAATCCGATGAACCCAATAGCGACACTGTAGTGAAGTTCATTTAATTCAAATTCATTTTTAGTGTTCTCTTTCTTTGCCCTGCCCACTGCTGTGTTTTCATCTCTATCTATAGGACTATGGAACACACACGTGCACAAAACTGGCTAAAGAATGCGTGTGTGTTTGTGCTGTGCCCCCACCAAAAAACCGGCCAAGAACGCGCCGAGTAGCCAGAAAACGACGCGTCTGTTATTTTAAAAATGGACGCGAGCTTTTATTGTTAGTACTTACTCAATTTTACGTCAAATTCAAAAACAAAACATTGATCAAAGAAAGTGGCACCTTCCTTCAATCTAAATCGGTTTATAAGTTGTTGAAAATTCTCGTGGTCTCAAGACAGCAAATGATATTTATTTATTTGATGGATTTTCTAATGCGCCTAGGCAACCCTAAATACTTGTAGTTGTAGGATCAGAATGAATTGACGGCGGCCACAATCGACCGACACACACATAGATGGGATATACAGTCCCTGCGGTCCGAAATAGAATTACAATGGATCATAAGCCATTCACTTCATACTTTCGTAATCGATTTTAGCGATGTAATTCTATTTCGGACCGCAGGGAGTGTGTCCCTCGTACAAGTGCACATCCGAAAGTGGGTGAAACTAGATCTAAATATATCGACAAAAACAAAGAAAAAAATATTTTAGATTTTTTTTTTATCTTGAAAAAATACTCCACCTGGGTATCTTTGTATGGGACGCGACTCGCGAGCGCAGTGCCTTTGGTTAACCGCTCGTAGAAAATATTGTATTTATGATAGAACGTTGTATTTTTTTTTGTTAGAAAGATATTGGAATAGGCAATGATAAATAGGAATAAAAGTATAGTGAAACGGGGACTTTATTTTGAAAAAAATTACTATTACTGAAAAAAAAGACGGAAAAATTAAAGAAATTATCTTTTAGGATATTATTTTTATGGTAATGGTAGTTTTGATTTGGTATGCAACGTCTATTCTTAAGGATTATAACAATTTTATTTCATTGCATTACTCGCGATAGACCAAAAGTTATGACATATTTTATACATAGTCTCCATGGTAGGCAAAAAAAAATTTAAAACGTAAAATAAAACAAAGATTTTCTAAAAAAAAAATCTTTTTTTTGTCGATAAAATAAGGTCTAGTTTCACCCCTTTTCGGATGTGCACTTGTACGAGGGACACACTGTATATTAGTTGCCTCTGTAGACGACAAAAAACCGCAATATACGGCGTTTGATGATTAAAAGGTTTCCTTTTGCAGAGTGAATACTTAGAACCCTTAGATCATTTTACGAAGGGTAGCCATAAAAAAAATTGATGTAGGAAAGAGAGGGAGTAGTCTTTCGTTATTAAAATATGATAATTCAATATATATTTTTTTCTAGTTACAACGTTAAGTTTAGTATCATTTTCAACTAAACTTGAGACCTACAGGCCATATACGAAATAATACTTATAGTATTTCATATAAAAATCTCGAAATTAAAATAAAATTATAAAAACATCTTACTTTTTTGACGATAATTTAATTAAAGTAAAATTTGTCGGGTCCGATGATCCAAACGACTCACTAATCTGTTCAACTTATGTTGAAGAGGCACATCGCCGTATTTTTTTAAATGCATAAGATATGGCCCTTAATGGTGCGTCAAAAATTACGATACACACGGTTGATTCAGATGTTGTGGTTATAGCGATATCCTTTTATTTTTCACTTCAGTAACATGGTCTCAAGAAGCTGTGGAAATCTTTCGGCACTGGCAAACACCATAGCTACATACCGGTGCATGAAGTAGCAAACCATTTAATCGCAGATAAAACAGAAGCTTTAAGAGGCTACCATGCATTCACAGAGTGTGACACCGTTTCAGCGTTTCATTCTATGCACTTAATCAGCATTTTTCTAAACCGCCTGTCTCCTTAGAAGATAAATTAAAAAACAAAACTTTCCTAAACCTTCGTAATAAGCCCAAACCCGACTGCGATCATTTTACTTTCCAGACTGTTTCTGAGTGTGACGTTAAGAGAGCAATTCTTTCTATTACTTCAAAGGCTGTGGGTGATGACAAAATTTGCTCTCAAATGCTGCATCTTATACTAGATGAACTTTTACCTGTCCTAGCTGACGTTATCAACTGCTCCCTTGTCACCAGCTCATTCCCCACATCCTGGAAAAATGCACATGTCATCCCTCTTCCAAAGACTACAAACCCTTCATCGTTTTCTGAGTATCGTCCAATTTCCATTCTTTCTATCCTTTCTAAAGTTCTTGATTCTTTAGTCCACAAACAAATTTCGTATTTCCTATCTAAAAATAGTTTACTCAATCACTTTCAATCTGGATTTCGCCCAGGGCATAGCACCGTCACGGCACTCCTGAAAGTCTCCGATGATATAAGATTATCTATTGACAATAAGAAACTGACTATACTCACACTATTGGATTTCAGTAGTGCATTTAACTGTGTAGACTTCGATGTACTCCTTAGCATTCTTAGCTCTCTTAACGTATCTCCTCTTGTCACAGAATGGTTTGATACTTATTTAAGGGGTCGCCTGCAGTGCATACGCTCGGACGAGTGGTGCCAACTAACTGATGGCGTACCTTGTAGCATTGCAAATTTTTTAGGTGCGGTTATCACAAAAAGTTACGCGTCGTAGTTTTGCTTGATGGTAAATTGCGGTTTACCCTCTTAATTAGACATGAAGTTGCTCGCGTGTCTGCTGCAATTCCCGAGGTTTTTTCTCGTTCATTTGTCGGCCGGAGCTTTTGCTGTCAACTTGTGTTGAGTGTATCTTCATTATATAATGGCGGATGTGCCAACAGGAGTTGTGTTTTTAATATATTAGGTGGGTTTTGTGTTTAAATTTGGGTTATTCATTTTGTGTGGAATAGTTCTATAATATTGTTTTTGTATTTCAGGAAAATTATTCATATTCTTTCGGATGATTTAAAAAAGGAATTTTTTCGTCGGGTTGGTGGGAGTTCTGACTATTGTCAGATCATGGTACGTATTGCTTTCTTTGTATTTTGAGTCACCGGAATTTTGTTCTCATCGTTCCGTGTGGTAAAGGTTTTAATATTGTCTATTCTCTTCTTTTTCCAGATTTTCCAGATTTTCAAGTTTGAAGTTCAAGTTTTCAAGTTTTTCAAGATTTTCAAGTTTTCCAAGTTCAAGTTTGAAGTTGTATTGCCTCGTTGGTGATTTATCCAGCTGGCAGAGAAATGACCGCCGCGTGGTGTACGCAGTAAGCAGTTCCTTTGTCTGCGTGGACGGGGATCGTTGACCTTGAAAGGGGGCAGCGGACGGCGTGCCATTTCCTGTTGTGAATATTGGAGAATTCAAGTATGTGTTGGAATTTTTATTTTTAACCACACACAATTAAGGTACCTAGGACGGTATGTTTTCAGGACACTTAGTTATGTGTCCTATTAGTAACCAAGTGTAAATTCTTCTTCCTGTTTCACCGAATAACCCAAACTGTAAAATTTTATGTTCCGTAATATTTTTTTTCCCTGGTAGAACTGTATGGTGTACCAGACGTTTTGGTTTAAAGAGTATGAACGACAAATATGTATTGTTTGTAGGATCTACGGCTCCCCTGAGCTAGATTTATTTTTGGAAATTAATTCCCTTGTTTGTTTTCAAGTTTTGTTACACTTAAAGTTTTTTTTTATGTAATTTCACAAGTTTCCATGTAATCTAGTTACCTGTGGTTAAGGCGGTAACTAACCCATCTAGTTATCACTTAAATGTTTTATTTTTGTCTTGGCAATACTAATTCCAATGTAATATTACTACCTGATGTTAAGGCGGTACCTGACACAACTATTTAAAGGTACTTAAGGTTTTAGTAATGTCTTGGCAGGATATATGCCAAATGAAGGTCTTGGCCAAAAGCTTGTAACTAAGTATAATTTTTCCGTAACACCTTTGGCTTGTGGAATTGACGATTTGTTTTGATAAAATTAAATACACTTCATTGTAAAGTACCTCGAAGTTTTCTTCAGAACCTTTTACCAACTATTAGGTTACAATTAGGTCCCTGTTTAATTTTATTTTGTTCAGTAGTACGACTGGTGGAAAGACCGGGTACCCGCCGGTCGTGCTATCTGACAACCTCAAGGTGGTGTCCTCTCTCCTCTCCTTTTTTCAATTTTTATAAATTCTGTTTCCAATGTTCTTTCTTCGAACTACCATCTTTACGCAGACGATTTACAGCTCTACCGCCACTTTGACGTAACTAAGGCAGATATTGCTGTCTCAGAAATGAACAGTGATCTTTCAAACATTCACAGGTGGCCGGAGGCTTTCGGACTTTTGGTTAATCCCAAAAAATCACAAGCCATTATTTTCGGTAGCAGATATATGACTAACTTCTCAATCAAACGGTAATTCCACAAGTAGTTTATAACTATATCCCTATTGCCTACACTAAATCTGCAAAAAATTTGGGTGTCATATTTGATTGTAATCTGACGTGGTCTGCGCATATTAATGAGGTCAGCAAGAAAGTCTTTGCCACATTTCATTCCCTTAAGCGTCTCCAGAAATTTCTCCCCTTTGAAACTAAAGTTACTCTCGCATTTTTCAAATAAGGCGTTTTAGTTTGATTTATCACTACCTGGGTCCTGAATACCAGGAACAATCATTATTTAGACATGCTTACTCTAACTCAAACTGCACCATCTTTTTCTGTCATAAGAGTTTGTGGTCAAAATCGGGTCTTTGTAATTTATAGTGTTCTCGATATTGTGGAGTTTTTTTTTTCATCTACTCACACTCACTTTCATTTACTCAGGCTAATACATCATGTGGGTACTTTTTAAAAAGGATATTATATAGGCTTTCAAAATAAATCATTTTTATTTTATCATCTGTTAAATTAAAAATGATATGGACGACTTTGTACAAAAAAAAGGAAAATGACGATTACATATTATTTTTTTGAAGCCTTTCTGTGGAGAATATTGCAAACTGAATAGCAGAAATGAATTCTACGTCTTTGATTTACTCGAAAATGATACCCAACTTGACCTTTTAGCTACAATGTTAATGTTAGGAATCTCTCCCCCCCTACCACCCACATAAAAAACTTACATTAATAAAATTAATGGCTACCCTTCTTAAATCATTCTTTAAGTCATAAAAAGCAATGCACCAAAAGGAAATATCTTAATCATTAATCGCCGTATATTTTAGTGTACACAGGCAACTATATGGCCATATGGATGGGCAGTGGGTAGTGCGGGAATATTGTTCAACCTCCCGAGCTCCCGGGATGCAACAATTTCTCCGTATTTTAAATAGATAATTCGCGGGATATAAACAATTTAATGACGAAATAAATTTTGATTTTTCATGTAAATCTTTTATGATTATGTGCTCAAAAACCGATAAATAATACGCACGCTTCTACAAAACAAATGAAAAAATTTACGAATATTACCGAATTTCATTCAATTGCCCGCCGATTTGTTCAAATCTTCCGGGTTGGTTCCTTTGAGAGTTGGCAACCCTAGCAGTGGGTACTGACTCGACAAATTGACAATGAATGGCTTATTTTGCAAAGGTGAATGCTAAAAAAAACCCAGGCCCGGCGCCAATGAAATATATCTCATATTTTTAGTATAAATAAGTAATGAAATACCACATACTTTTTATCATCGATATCGATGGCTAAATGTAATAAATTGCTGTTTGTTTTATGGCAGGGGTAATACAAAAGAAACCAAAGCGCAGCGCTAATTATATATCTTAGATTTTAAGTATAGTCGTGTAACGAAATACCACATATTTGGCATCATCGATATCGATAGCTTAATGTTAGAAATTGCTATTTGTTTAATGGCAAGGGTAGTATTGTATTGGGGTAGTATCTCAAATAGTATTAAAAAATATTTACAATCAGCATGTTAGATAACAAAATAAAGCGCTTTACATTGAAACTGGTGGGTGAATGTAAAAAATTGCTATTTGTTTTATGGCAGGGGTAACTTAAGGTACCTAAAATAGTTACAACTGGCATAAAATGCGTTTAAAGATGATATAATGCACATAGAGATTTTTTACATTCACCCATCAGTTTCAATGTAAAGCGTTTACTTTTATTAACTAAAATGCTCATTGTAAATATTTTTTCAATGCAAGTGCTCGTAAAGGCCCCACTTTTTATGCATCAAAACCGAACAGAAAGTCGATTATTTTGTCCTAGGGCTTTATTATTATTATTTTTTAATTTATTTACGAGAAGTTGGCTAACCCGCAAAGTTTCTTGTGTACCATAAATGTTGTACTTTTTTTCCACTGTTTAACGGCTCTGGATACAGTCCTTTTGAGCCAATCATTAACTTGCAAAATTGTAACAATGTAACTTTCAACTTTAATAATTAAATTGTTTTCTTTGATTATATTTGTTTTATTTCCACACACTATGCATTGAAAAACCTAGTATGATACACGGGCGTAAGAGTAATAAATTACTCGGTTACGTTTAAAACACGAGCGTAGCGAGCGTAAATCGTCCTCGTGATTTATTCCTTTTCGCCCTTGTAGCATAAATTATCCCTGCTCAATATTACCCCTGCCAATAAACAAATAGCAATTTCTTACATTTAACCATCGATTTTGATAATGCCCCCTATACATTATTTTATCACCCATTACTATGAACAATCTGAGATAAATTTTGTTTGCGCCGCAAATTCTATGCGCGACGGAAGTTCCCCTGATCGTGTTCCAAATTCAACACTGAATGACGTAAATTTTACCAGATTATCGATAGCTAATTTAAATTTATCCTATTTACAACGTGTAACAGAAAGATGTACTTAACCATATTTGAAGAGCTTATTCAGTCAATGGTATAGAACAACTTTTACTATGGAGACAACACTGAAATCTTAAAAAAAAATCTGCCCTTCCATACATTTCAGCCGAGCGGTATTGCATTTTTCTATGAAAAAGTTTTTTTTTTTCGAGATACAGGGTTTGTTCCATAGTAAAAAATGTTCTATACCATTGACTGAATAAGATCTTCAAATATGGTTATACCTTTCTGTTACATTTGTATACGTAGTCCTTCCTAGTAAGTTATTCGAAATAGAGAAACAGGCGACTCAAAAACAGGCATAACATAACCATGATGTGGCCTCTGAGACCGATTGATGGCGATATACTTATAGGTATGTCGTCGGTACATCATAGAATTGGACATATCATTATCTGCCTAGGCATATCGTTTTCGTAGCCGGATTGTGATAAACCCGCTTTTTTCTAATTAATCGAAACAGAACACTTAAATTCAAAATTCACTCAATAGCTATTCAACAAAACCTCATTATAAATGTATTGTGTATGTTGCCATCGCAAAGTTTCCATTGGTTTCTGTAAATTAGAATTACAATTATTTTGTTAATTCAAAATTCAAAACTTTAACGTTTGCTTTTGAAAATGTTGTATGTTTGCGAGCAGCGCAGCATACACAATACATAGGTAATAAGGTTTTGTTGAATAACTATTGAGTGAATTTTAGGTGTTCTGTTTCGATTAATTAGAAAAAGGCGGGTTTTTCACAATCCGGCTGCGAAACCGCTCTTATAATAGGAGGGTCGCCTCGCTCCACGACGCTTTGCTGGGCTCCATTTATTTACATGTAAAGCTAACACGCTCCACCTCGCTCCGCTCGTCGTCGCACTGTTTTTGACATTTGATGAAAGATTTTCGATTTCACACTAGGTTACGATCTGCCCAATTCTACAAACTGCCCACTGCCAACTACGAGTATAGCACTAACTTAGAGCAGTACTCTATTAAACTTTTGGTAGTTACGGACCCTTGCAAAATTTCAAAAAATTATAGACCCCTTCCAAACCTAATTACAGAGAAAGCAATTACTACTTTTTAATTAATTGTAGCATTGCAAATTTTGTAGTTGCGGTTATCACAAAAAAGTTACGCGTCGTAGTTTTGCTTGATGGTAAATTGCGGTTTACCCTCTTTTCTAGACATGAAGATAATCGCGTGTCTGCTGCAATTCCCGAGGTTTTTTCTCGTTCATTTGTCGGCCGGAGCTTGTGCTGTCAACTTGTGTTGAGTGTTTCTTCATTTTATGGCGGATGTGCCAACAGGAGTTGTGTTTTTAATATATTAGGAAAATTATACATATTCTTTTGGATGGTGTAAAAAGGAATTTTTTTCGTCGGGTTGGAGGGAGTTCTGACTATCGTCAGATCATGGGTGTTTTTCAAGTTTGAAGTTGTATTGCCTCGTTGGTGATTTATCCAGCTGGCAGAGAAATGACCGCCGCGTGGTGTACGCAGTAAGCAGTTCCTTTGTCTGCGTGGACGAGGATCGTTGACCTTGAAGGGGGCAGCGGACGGCGTGCCATTTCCTGTGGTGATTATTGGAGAAACTCAAGTATGTGTTGGAATTCTTTATTTTTAACCACACACGATTAAGGTACCTAGGACGGTATGTTTTCAGGACACTTAGTTATGTGTCCTATTAGTAACCAAGTGTAAATTCTTCTTCCTGTTTCACTGAATAACTCAAACTGTAAAATTTCATGTTCCGTAATATTTTTTTTTCCTGGTAGAACTGAATGGTGTACCAGACGATTTGGTTTAAAGAGTATGAACGACAAATATGTATTGTTTGTAGGATCTACGGCTCCCCTGAGCTAGATTTATTTTTGGAAATTAATTCCCTTGTTTTGTACACTTAAAGTTTTTTTTTTAATGTAATTTCACAAGTTTCCATGTAATCTAGTTACCTGTGGTTAAGGCGGTAACTAACCATCTAGTTATCACTTTAATGTTTTATTTCTGTCTTGGCAATACTAATTCCAATGTAATATTACTACCTGATGTTAAGGTGGTACCTGACACAACTATTTAAAGGTACTTAAGGTTTTAGTAATGTCTTGGTAGGATATATGCCAAATGAAGGTCTTGGCCAAAAGCTTGTAACTAAGTATAATTTTTCCGTAACACCTTTGGCTTGTGGAATTGTTGATTTGTTTTGATAAAATTAAATACACTTCATTGTAAAGTACCTCGAAGTTTTCTTCAGAACCTTTTACCAACTATTAGGTTACAATTAGGTCACTGTTTAATTTTATCTTGTCCAGTTGCACGACTGGTGTAAAGACCGGGTACCTGCCGGTCGTGCTATCTGACAACTCCCTCCAAATGACAGGAAATGGCACGCCGTCCGCTGCCCCCTTCAAGGTCAACGATCCTCGTCCACGCAGACAAAGGAACTGCTTACTGCGTACACCACGCGGCGGTCATTTCTCTGCCAGCTGGATAAATCACCAACGAGGCAATACAACTTCAAACTTGAAAAACACCCATGATCTGACGATAGTCAGAACTCCCTCCAACCCGACGAAAAAAATTCCTTTTTACACCATCCAAAAGAATATGTATAATTTTCCTAATATATTAAAAACACAACTCCTGTTGGCACATCCGCCATAAAATGAAGAAACACTCAACACAAGTTGACAGCACAAGCTCCGGCCGACAAATGAACGAGAAAAAACCTCGGGAATTGCAGCAGACACGCGATTATCTTCATGTCTAGAAAAGAGGGTAAACCGCAATTTACCATCAAGCAAAACTACGACGCGTAACTTTTTTGTGATAACCGCAACTACAAAATTTGCAATGCTACATAATAAAAAAAAAATAAGTAATAATGTTTTAAACTTACATTTCTATTGAATCGAGCACGAACAATCACGAAAAGCAATATTTACTTCCACTTTTCACCAAAAAGTAACAAAGGTTTGTTTGTAAAGTTTTTTGTATTGTAAATACAAACGTAATGTTATATAGCCTAATGTTTTATTCATATTGATAGTATCAATACATATTTTCATTTTCACTAGCGCGGTATAGACACAATAGCGCTGTGCGGCGTTCGGTATCAGACATCATGCCACGGACCCCCAGCACTCACGCTACGGACCCCTTGGGGGTCCATGGACCCCAGTTTAAGAAACCCTGAACTAGAGGGATTTAGGTAGTTGCCAACGACATTATGTCGTTGCTCTATAAATTGCAACCGTTTTTCCGTGGCTAGCTCTCTGGCTAACTACCTGCCCTACAAGCTACCACTACCAGCGCCCGTAGCACAATGGTTAATACGTCAGTAGCTTAGCGCAAAGTGCATAACTTACTTTGTTTTCTTATTTATAAATTTAAAATTTAAAAGCATTTTGGTCTGTGGCATTTGACGCCAATAGTTTTATTAGTGAGGTTTATAAAGCAAGAGTTTGAAATTGTGTACACAATTAGTCATGATCTTCTCAAAACCAACTTAAGGCGATATGTAAAAGTTTTAGCGTCCCTGTTACTCAGAATACGAAAAAACCCTCAGTGCGAGAGGGACGGATTCGTGGAAAAGTAGCAAAAAGTCGGTTTTTTTATTAATATAAAATGTACTAAAGTTGCTATCAAAATTTCGTTTAACCTAGATACCGTTAAAACCCATCTTATAAAATATACTTGCAGTCCATATGTCATTCTAAATTGTCAAACCAGGAGAATTGGTGTCGAAACAGACCTAATTTCAATCAATATTTCTATCGAGCCGAATTTCTCCAATTGCGTTTCTGTTTTAACAGGTCCCTAGAAAAAGAATCCAAAAATAATGTACTATTTTGTCAAAATAATACATTATTTAGTGAAGTAGATCTTAAAGTGTCGATTTTTTTTCGTAGCGCCTTAAAATGCTGTTTTAACTTTGTTTGGACAAAATAATGACTAATTGTGCATTAAATTTCAAACTTATGCTTTATAAGCCTCACTAATACTAAACTATTGGCGTCAACTGCCACATACCATAAAGTTTTTCAATTTTTAACTTCTAAACAAGAAATACAAAGTTAAGCTATGCACTTTGCGCTAAGCGACTGACGTTTAACCATAATACGCGCGATACGACTTAGTTGAATCACAAGTGCGAGGAGAGTGACATACTGTCTCGCACTTGTGATTCAACTAAGTTGCGTCGCACCGCGCGTGATTAAACCTTATGCTAAGGCTACGGGTGCTGGCGACTGCCCCGGACCGGACCCCGGTCGGTGCCGACTCCAACCATAGAATAATTCTATGGCGGCGATTGACAATGTCAACCAAGGGTAACAACCTTAGAATTAATATTTGGTCCATTACTTAACCGAACATTCCCGAATTTTGCCGAGATCTTCCGAGCCAAGACTCGAGACCAAAGAGTACATTATATATCTGCTCGAGACCCTCGGGCCGTGGGGTCCAGATGCTAAACTCCTTTTTAGGGTTCCGTAGTCAACAACAAGGAACCCTTATAGTTTCGCCATGTCCGTCTGTCTGTCCGCGGCTTAGCTTAGAGACTATTAGTACCAGAAAGCTGTAATTTGGCATGGGTATATATATTTATTACACCGATAAAGTAGTATCGTAAAATTTTTAAAAAGATTTTTTTTAGGGTATCTCCCCTACACGTAAAGTGGGGTTGATTTATTTTTTTCTCGTCTATCCCCTAGTGTGGGGTGTCACTGGATAGGTAATTTAAAAATATTAGGGGTGTGAGAAGACCATTTTTCGATCCAGGGTTCAGTTTGCGAAATATTAAGCTTAAAAGTGTTAATTTTTGTCAAGTGTCCCCCCCTGCCAGCGAAACTAATTTTTGTTAGAGTCAAGTGTCCTCCCCCCCCCCCTGCCAGCGAAACGGTTGAATTTGGAGACGTGAAAAAAATCAAAGCAGTAGTATACAAAACGAAATTAAAAGGAAAACTATCACAGCTAAGAGGCGAGTACAGATCGCGCCAAACTTTTAGTCCCCCCTAAACACGGGGCGATTCGCATCAGCAGAACCAAAATGTATGGGCCGT
The DNA here is from genome assembly GCA_934047225.1 of Ypsolopha sequella. Classification (NCBI taxonomy): domain Eukaryota; kingdom Metazoa; phylum Arthropoda; class Insecta; order Lepidoptera; family Ypsolophidae; genus Ypsolopha; species Ypsolopha sequella. Next base: position 17,436,994 of record OW203987.1, read on the forward strand.
TCTTGGGAAGAGCAACTTCCGAGCGTACTAGAAGTTTGGCGCGATCTGTATTAGTCGACAAACTTATAAAATGTACTTGGGGAAGAAGTCCGCAAATTGTGCAGGGTAAATAACTACGAAACCCTACACTGCGCGTGGCCTGACAAGCACTTCGCCGAGTTATCTACACGGCTGATCGACGCTTTTGGGGGGGGGGACCCGAAGGCTGGCGCGTATCTTGGCCAGAAAATCAGTCTGGCCATTCAAAGAGGAAATGCTGCCAGCCTTCTAGGTACCCTTCCACATGACGGTGGCGATCTAGATACAATTTTCATTTAGTTTGAGTTTATTTGATTAGGTACTTATAGGTTTTATAAGGGTTTTAGGTTAATATTTTGTTTTAGGCAAGTTTTATTTTTAACCGATTTCAAAAAAGGAGGATGTTCTCAATTCAACTGTATTTTTTTTGTGGGTAGGTTTTTAATGTTATTTATGTATTATTTTGTTTCATTAAATCATTTCATCAGTATCTAACAATATAGGTCGCCATAATGTCGGCGGAAAGTTGATTTTCATAAGACAACAGCCATCTGAGGGTTACCAGATTCAGTAACTTTAATTCCTGACAAAATCCCCAATAATTCAATACATTTCCTTACATTTTTCGTAAATGTTTCATGATAATGCAGAGATAGTGCGATTTTCAACAGATTTTGATAATTTAATAAATATAATATTTATAAAGAATTCATTCATGCTCTGTTAAGAATTCCTGACAAATTCCTTTTTTCCTGATTTCCTGACAAAGGGCCAAAATTCCTGACATGTCAGAAAAATTCCTGTCGTCTGGTAACCCTAATCTGGGTTGATTTTTAACAAAGAAAACAACAAACAAATAATTGGGACTCAGTTCCATCCGCAGTGATCAAACAATTGGAGAACAATGAATTATTTTGTAAAAGTATTTGCAACAAAAAAAAAACGGCTAAGCGCGAGTCAGATTCGCGCACCAAGGGTTCCGTATCGTGAATGATGAATTTCATTTTTTAATTTTTTTTTCGTGAATTTCTCAACCGCTATATTTTTCCTGTAGTCTTTACGTAAACACATATTACCATGATATTTTTCGGTCTACCAGTTTTGGAGGTAAGGGGGGGACATACATTTTTTGTGATTTTTCAAGGATTTCTCGAAATAGATGCAACTAAGTATAGCCAAACCGTATATTTTTACGTTCAGCTCTTTAACAACTGTATGTCCCCCCCTTACCCCCAAAACTGGTAGACCGAAATATATGAAAAAAATCATGGTAATATGTGTTTAATCGGGATTTAAAATTTTATAAATAAGACTGCAAAATACGTTAACTAGTTTTATTCAACAATCAAAGTCATCTATATGTATTATGTACTTACATAGTCCTTCTAGACAATTAAGATGATTCTGAAGGCTTTAATTTTAGTTTTAGGGCTGTCAAAACTAAATTTTCTTCATTGCAAAAAAGTCCTTAATGAGGAAGAGTCACGATTTTTGTTAAGTATGTAGATCGATGACAGTAAAAAAAACATGACTTATGGTGAAAAAAATATCCAAATCGGACAAGAAATGTCGAAAGTACAGCAATTTTACTGTAGCAGTTCAAATAACGCCCGCCAGTACCAGCCGCGAGCGCGTGACGTCATCCCACACATACCCGGGGCGCGACCCCGCACGCTAAATGAGTTTGGAAAATTTTCAGTTTTGACAGCACTAAAACTAAAATAAAAGCCTTCAGAATCGGCTTTTATATGTACCTATATCTTCATGATAAAGTTTACAATTAAGATCATAGAGCTCTGCTATAAATTTCTTGAAAACTTTAACCTGGGATTTTTTTGAAAGTATTTTTTCAGATGACTTAGTTATATAGCCTAATTCAGCCTGGAGACTCAGTAAGTTAACAGATATCAAGGTACAAAGAATTACAGTACTCCCAAAGTAATAATGCGCATACAAATCTTCGCCACTGTTCGGCAAAGTTCGTATTTCCTTACACTTTCTATACAAGCAATAAGGTCACGTGGTACGTCCGGTCGTTTGGCTATAGATTTGTATCCGCATTATTACTTTGGGAGCACTGTACTGCCAGATTCGCTTTTGACTTCTTCTAACCGACCACGATTTGGCTCACGAGAATCATGAGCCAAGGAACATTATTTTTCTGTCGTTACTCTCCACTGAGTCTCCAAATATGAATTTTGGTATACGAATACAAATCACTTTATCACAACGTACATCTCTCTACCTGACAAACATAATTAAAAGGCCCTTTAGATGATGATGATTAATAACGTAATCACGCTAACAAGGGTGATTGCTGGTCTGAAAGCCCTATTTATATTATTTGCTATACTGAATTCATCATCGTCTAAAGCGGGCTTAAATAGTCAGATGTTTGAAAAAGTAAACCTTTTAGTTGAAGAAACTAAGTCATGAAATAACACTTGTACTGTACAATTTGAACAATCCACAATAATCATTGTGGAAGGAATTTAAGTACAAGAGTTTCATCAACAAGTTAAATCCACCAATGATAAAGTAGAAGACAATGTAGTGACAATTAGAAGGTTCGAACAAATTTAAAGAAAGAGTTAATGGCTACGACTGCAGTGTTGTATGTTTCAAAAACAATACGAGCTACATTAAAATCACAATCTAAGCCAACATTAAATTGACAGTCATTTAAAGCATTGCCTTGAGTCTTACTCACTCCCAATTTTGATTTTACATACAGGCTAGTAGTCGCTGAAAAGTTGAAAACTGGTAATAGGTTCAACAAACTCCATACAAATGACTCGACTGTGGAGCTACCACCATCTTAGTCACCAATACCCCTGAATTTATTCGAGGTAGAGAAACAGGGCAGCTCACAAACCGACATAACAATGTGGCCCACCATGCCTGGGACCGATTGATGGCGGTATACCATATGTCGTCGGCGTATTGTACAATTGGGCATATCATTATCAGCCTAGGCAGATCATATTTCTGTTGAAACTAGGAGGGTCGCCTCGCTCCGCTCCGCTTCGTTCGGCTCCCCAAATTGATTTACATGTAAACTCGTCATCGCACCTATTTTTGACCTTTGGTGAAAGATTTTCGACTTCAAACTTTACGATCTGCCCACGACATCATCCCCGGCATCCCCAGTTGCCGGCATAAAACAGACTGGTGACGGATGGACAGCGGCGTCATTGGTGCGAGGGTTTCGATGGCACGCTCACCTTGCCGCCGCCTGTCCGCCTGAGCCAGTTCCAAATTAAAAGTCGTTTGTACAGACGAGTACTATCCTCTAGTTTTTAGCTACAAAAATTCTGGCCAGTGAACGTGAAATTTATGTGATTTTGCAAACGTAAAATGGTAGTAAGTCTTTTTACTGTTGTAAGACGAGTATAATCACGAGTTTTCGTTTCCAAAACCATTTGAATATCACCGCGTGTAATATCACAGGATATACAATTATACATACATACAGGGTGCAAATGGATGGACAACAGCGTGTTGAAACCATACTTTTTTCTAAGAAACATGCCCGCTCAAACCTTTAGGTTCGATTCGATACGGATATTTGACGTTTACAAATGGACCCTATATAGCGCAACTCGTATTAGCTATTTATAAATCTGCAGGAACAATTGTTTCTACACAATTTTGACTACTAATAGAATTTTTAGATGATACCACCTGCGAGGCGATGTCTAAGTTACTTTAGTCTCAAAACAAACTAAATTTTAATCCGGTGATTCTGGCGAGGTTATCGAGTACCTGAGACATAGCAAAATTAATAGATACTGTTTCCTCATTTAAATAGCGAGTTATAAAAAAATATACATATATACCCACTGCCCGTCTCTTCCTACATTTGACAATTTCCTCGGATATAAAATTTAATTTGGAAGCTAACGAAATTAAAGTAAATTTGTTGTTGTATAATAAAGAAGTGAGGTCTATCAGCGGGTCTACCGCGTAATTCTGATTTACATCAACATCAACTTGAGATTGAAATTTGACGTGCGTACGAAAGAGATGGCATGTTAGGCGGGCGTCGTCGCACGCACGTCAAATTTCAATCTCAAGTTGATGTTGATGAAAATCAGAATTACGCGGTAGACCCGCAGTTTGTTTGTATGCTATAATAGGAAGTATCAGGAACTACTCAGCGGATTTTAAATATTCTTTCACTGTTTTAATATGGATGCTCACCGGTTATCCTTTCAACATTGAAACCTATATCCACGCGGCGGGCAACAGTCTCCTAGAAATCTATGGTTTACGCAGGCACGCTTCTTTTACTAAAATATTGTTCTTATAACTCGCGTGAGCTGATATACTAAATTATTTTTACATGCGGCTTGAACACTCACGTGTGATTTTTGTTGACTGTATGGCAACCGTTTCACCAATACAATTTCAGCATTATCAATGTGAGTGTCGTTCTTAGGACGACGACGCGGCGTTCACCGTGGCTTCGTTGTCAAAGAATATAGTACTCTTGACTCTTGGCACTGGCGAATTGCACGCGCGGCTCGTGCGCTAAGCGTTGGCTGCGTCGGCAAAGGAGGTGGGATAGTGGATGTACTTGATTATTGTAATTAATCCAGTTGTTCGTTATTAGGAGCGGTTATTAAACAGACCGAGCTCACAACGTCATCACTGTCATTGGGCACTGTCCTAAAGTTGCTCGATCCATCGAGAACCGGTTTCCAAGACGGAGCCAGCTGCCAACCATTCCCTGTTGAAGTTGGGATGACGACTTATCTCGATGACTTCGGTATTTCGGGGGGAATGGTATATTTCTCCTTCACTAATACTGTAGCCTTGTCGAAACCCATGTAGTGGGTCGTATCCGAACTTAGTGATTGTTCTGCTACTGTTGACCCGTTAATGTCCAGTTTCTTCATGGAACGAATATGTCCGGACAATCTTGTCGTCATATTGCGCTCGGTTTCTCCTATGAGCTTTTGCCATTATCGCACGGCAGTTTATAAACTCCAGGTGTGTTGAATAATCCCAAAATTGTATCGGTGAAACGGTTGTTGGCACATATTCAACAACAAATACACATGTCATGAGTGTTCAAGCCACATGTAATAATAATAATTTAAAATATAGCTCAGTTGAATATTTGTTTCCGTAAAATAAAAGTCACCTTTCTATTTACACCCGGCATTAGGAAAGTCTTAAACAAATACAAAATGCTGTCTTTGGCAATCTAAGTTTACATCACATTTAAAATTAATACCCACTATAACAAAAATAGAGGTCCAAATGCTTTTGGCTTAGCCGATCTATGGTCCCGGTTAATTTAAACTGCAATAACTTAAGAATTAGACCCTGTAAAAACAGATAGATTCACATAATACTGGAATATAGGTACAACACCGACCGCGGCATCTCTATTACATTTCGCTACCCGATCTTGTGCATTTTCAGTCGAGTTACTTACTCCAACCTGTTTTTAGCGGTCGGGTGTCACATGTCTTACTGCCAATAATAAGGAATGTAGATTCCCTAAACATGTATCTAACAGAACTAGACGACATAGGCTTCGAGCGCCAACATTGAGAGAGCTGCCATGCCTGCCACCGCGGGTACGGTCACCACCCACGCGAAGATTATGTTCCTGAAAACATTGTTCAGAATATTAAAAAAAGAACTCAAATTATACCATTGGCGGATACAGGAGGGCAGTGGCGTGCACAGACCTTTTTGCTGGAAAAGCAAACAATTGGTCAAGAACAACAATAAAAAAAATATAAAAAAATTTAAATATAAATTTGAAAAAAAAAAATTTTTATGACGCCAGGGTAGACAATGTCTACCCTAGAGTGAAAATTTCCTATACAAACTTTTTTTTTTCAATGTGATATTTAAATTTTTTCATATTTTTTTTATTGTTGTTCTTGACCAATTGTTTGCTTTTCCAGCAAAAAGTTCTGTGCACGCCACTGCAGGAGGGGGATCATGGGAGCCATGTCAGCCATGGCACTCTTAAACACTTTTACACACCATAAGTATTTATGGTATATATAGATAGATTAGCCCAAAGCGCTTAAAAGCTTAGGTACTTTTTTTTACTTTGTGATAAACCTTGTTAGAATGCCCCCCCCCCTCCCCCAAAATTAAATCCTGGGCCCGCCCTCGAATTTTATCTTGATTAAAAATAAAAGAATAGGAAAACATGCAATGGTCTCGAAAATACTTAGTATTAGTAGATATAATATGTACCAACAAAGTAGAGCTTAAAAGAAAAAAAAAGAAAAAAAACTTAAAACACAAAGAGAAAGTTCATTTTATTCTAGTGGAATGTGTGTCGCGGTAAAGAGAAAAAGGCTCCGACTCAGCATAATGCCGCAAACCGAAATCTGCGACGCTGTTATTCTGCCGTCACCTGCAGAGAGCCGCACGAATTCCATCGAGAGTGGACAATTATTGTTTATGTGTGTATGTGAGTATAATGGTTGTATATGAGTATAACAATTTTGGATAAATATTATAAGAGAATGTCCTGACGGACTATCTATCAAATAAGATTACACTCACCTGAACAAGCTCCAGTCGACGGATTTTTCAGAGAAGTATCCGACGCAGACAACAGATCCAACCTTGCAGTGGGTGGTGGACACCGGCAGTCCTGCCTTGCTAGCCACGAGGACCGTCAGCGCAGCTCCCAGTTCTATTGTGAAGCCCCTGCGATATGATTGTTTTTAAATACAATGTATGCTTCATTATTTGTTAGTATGAGGGTTGTTATAAAATGTTTTTTTTTTTCTTACGTGTCCGGTGTGATGCTGGTCAGGTCTTCGCCCACAGTCTGTATGACCCTGCGACCCCACAGCCACAACCCAAGCGCGATGCCAACTCCACCAAACACTAGAATGGCTAAAGGTGTTTCTGCCCGCGCGTGCGCACCACCCTCGGAGTATAGCAGCCATAGGGCCACAAGAGGACCTATAGCGTTGCTGGAAAGAACAAAAGAAGGTTAATTTATTTCATAATTGTGTCGATTCGGTGTAACAAGGTTTAACTTATCTGATAGGACTAAACTTAATTTAAGTGTTCTGTCTTTTTCCTTCTGTATCGAAAAAACAAAGACAGGACGCTTAAAATAAGGTTAGTACTATCAAATAAGTTAAATCGTGTTACACCAAATCGACACCAAGCACTTTAGCCATATATTTTGCATTATTTTGGTGCACAAAACTACGTTTTCACAGATATCCAACCAAATAAACATAAGATCTACCTCACATCGTTGCCACCGTGTGCGAAAGCCCCAAAAGTAGCAGTGAGGACCTGAAGAAATGAGAACAGCTTCAAGGTGTCCGGCGGGGGCTTGACTGCTGGGGCGGATGCAGGTGACGCGGCCCTCAGAAGTGGAGCAGCGCTGGAGTTAGGTGTTATTGCCGGCAAGCGGGTCTGTGTGTTCTCGCATTCTATACTCCAAGCACTACCGCCTTCTACAACCTGCCGTAACCGAAATCAGAACAATGTTACAGAACAGCAAATATTTAAGGTTAGTAAATATCTAAAATAACACTAGTAAGGTATGCATATGCTCACCTTATTTATGATTTCGATTCGTAGAGGTGGAGTACCAAAATCAGCAGCAGCAGGTACAAAACGTGTGGCAGCAAACCGGTCGAAGTCTCCACGGGCGATGGTGTCACAGGAGTCACCCAGAAATATATTCCTGGAGTCATAACTTTCTCCCATTCCGACCAAGTGCGTGGAGTCAAAACTCTTACAAATACTGACGGTTTCATCGATGTACTTGAGAGTATTTATTTGTGGATCGGCATCGATTAACTGTAGACGGGATTTGTTCGGTGGGCTCAGACTTCTCGATAAAATACTACAGTCGTCCATAGTTGCCAAAAGAGCTCGGTTCCTTGCATTCATTTCTCTTACTCCTATGGAGACTTTGTCAGCTTCACTCAAGGTTACCATCTCGGCTGTTTCGGCTATTGCTTCGAGAACTTTGCCATCTTCGGATAAGAGCGATACGGGTCTAAGGGCGGTACCTTGCTTACTTGAGTGGGTCGGCGTATCAGCAGGGGTAGTTTCTAAAAAAAAAGTTTTATTTTACTTAACCTATGTGTCTATTTAATTATGCTGTGGGGGCTCTTTAGATACAGACACAGGAAACCTGGTTCTGTGCTTTTCATCACCATCAGGGATTAAAGCTGCGGACGGACGTATGGAACCACCGCCCCATATTGTCTTTCAAGACTAACCGGGAAAAAAGTGTGATTGATTGGTGTGATTAGTATTAGTAATCACACCAATCAATCACACTTTTTTCCCGGTTAGTCTTGAAAGACAATATCATAGATAAATAAATTTATCTATGGTATTAGTAAGCGGGGACTCGACGACTAAGCCACAGAGGCGTTCGTATTGTTTTTAAGTATTGATATTTATAATTTGCATCGATTGATTAAAAGCAGCTAAGACGTCCAAAGTTCAAGAGGTAGATGCATTAAGGGATAAAGAATTTAGTTTCTTACCATTAGACTGTCCAAGAGTAAAGTTAACCGGAACAGGGGTCAGCTGACGTCGGTAGTAGGGCACAAGGAACGCCTTGACACAGCTCGCTACGATAACTCCAAGAGCTATCGACCCCGACAGTGCTGCCCATAGCGGTATATTATCCATTGCCAACACTGAAAATAAGAAAGAAGACAATTAGCCAATGACAGTATGTTTACGAGTGGATTCAGATTATTATTCCTTAAGTCATGCAAAGGAAGGCATTATAATAAAAGAAGGAAAAATAATTCTTACACTTGGGCCCATCGTGGACGACGCTCACTACATTAACGGCGATAGTAGATCCATAAAAAAACGGCAACGCGCGCAGCCCCGCTTTCAGGGGCTGGTTGGCTCGCAGGATAAACCGTCGCACCAGCCAGTAGAGCACCGCTGACACTGTCCCACTCAGCGCTGGCGAGATGAACCAGGATGCCACTGAAAATGCAAGTTGTTAACCCAAAGACTTAGCGCGAGCAAGGTCTTAGCGGATGTCTACGATATCTATACATAGATTTACCAATAGCTCCGAGAGTTGACCAGCGCACGCCAACGAAACCTTTAGCAGTGAGCGTGAATCCAACCGTGGCGCCGACAACAGAGTGCGTCCCTGATACTGGCAGGCGCAACGCCGTGGCCACCATCAGCCAGATCGCGCTGGCGATCAGAGCAGATAGGCATCCGCAAGCTAGGAGTCGCTCCCCGCCATTCGCGTAGAGTGCCACGTCCAGTATACCCTTCCGCATCGTGTCGGATACCTTGTATCCTGTCAAAAACACACCAGTTTCATCTAGGGCTTCGTATGTAGTTAGCCAACTTTATTACTATGCGTAATAAATTAGGTAATAAAAGCGACTTTATCGTAAATTTTGTAGCAATACGATGTTTGCTCGTAACAAACTACTTTCGTCAAATAACTGCTGTCTACAATTTTATGATTTACGATGCTGGCCTTTGTTACCGAAATCAATATACTTGGTATTAAATTCTTTATTTCCTGATTTCAATTCTAAGTATGATTTGGTTCTTCTTTGCGTGTGGATATCCAATTATTTGGTACCGCTGTCTTTAAAGACAGGTACGAGTTTCTTAGGAAACTAATACAATTTACTTATATTATGTAGTATATGTTACCGGCCAAAGTAGTTTGGCCTAGAACCAAGTAGTTTTTCAGAAATCCTTCAGCGCAGAAGAGAGCTGGTAGGTTAGGTGAGAAGGATAGGAATTTCCGTATGGCTAATCGCGCAACGTAGTAGTGGTGCGATCGCCACACATAACCATTTTGACCTAGGCGAAACGGTTTTGTCCTAAAATCAGATTTGGCCGGTAGCATAATAAGACATATTATATAATATAATAATACAAATAAATAAAAACTGATCTTTATAAATCAGCCTGACGGCTTGCCTGTGTACTTCAAAACAATCTAGATACAAAATCTACTTAGTACTACAATTTATTTTATTATTTATGGTCAACATAAGTTTGCGGACCGGCTGCAGTCAATCAGTTTAGCTGATTTCAGTCTGCGCGGCCGCAGGCCTTTCAAAAGATATGACAAAAACTTACTTAACTTAACTGAACCTAGTAAATAAATACATACCAATGAGCACAGCCCCGGCGATCTCGAAGATGGTGGCGAGGATGCAGGCCTGCGTGAGCGTGAGCACCTTGGAGCCGACGCTCGTGCCGAACGAGTTGGCGACGTCGTTCGCTCCGATGCCGAACGCGAGGATAAACGCCACCACGAACCCGCACACCACCAGCCAAAACAAATCTTCTTGGTACGGAACCATCTTGCCTTTATTTCATACCATCCTCAGATAAAATAGCACCTAATTATCTCTTAAACGAATGCAAGCTTTGCTTACAAAAACTTTTAAACAATCCATGTCAAACGGCGATTTCGACCGCTCCGTATAAAAATAAATTCAATTGAATTAACTTAATAATATTTTATATTCAAAATTTTATTATTTTGTTTTACTTAGCGACAATATAACTTGTAAAATATTTATAATTATTAGAAACGTAACATTTGATTGTGCGTCACAAAGTGCGCTCTTTAAACCTTCCGAGGAAGTGATGGAAGTTCCGTAGGTTTAGTTTCAGCATTTCTGGAAAAACAAAATACGTAAGTAGGTTTTTTATTCATATAGAAAATCTAAAATAGCTAGCCAAATTTTCTTCAACCAAAATCTAGATATTGTTAAAACTCATTTAATAAAATATGTTTGAGTTATTTACATGATCTCTATTCGACAAACGAAGAAAAAAAGTGTGTTTGAAGACTTCATTTCAATATTTATTTATATCGAGTGAAAGTTTTTCAATCGCGTTCCTAATCAGCAGAAAAAGATTCCGAAAATATTTATCAAATTAGTTGTTGCTTACAGAACATCAAAAAGTGCCAATATTTTTACGGTAAGCGCCTTCTCGCTGATGTAAATTAGAAAGTGGCCTATTTGTGTAATGAAATATAAATTAAAATTTCTAATCAGATTCTAGTAACAAAAAAATACGGTAACGTTTGTCAGTTTTGTAAAAACGTGTTATCCTTGCAACAGTCACATGGTCCACGATATTGATTTCCCAGGCGCCATTTCACACTGTGTGTAAGTAGTATATAAAAAACCCATTAAAATTAACAGTCCAAAACTTAGAAAACTAATACACATACAAGTCAAATTCTATAGGTGTACGTTATAATTAATCTAGCTTGCGTCACGTTTTCTAAATTTGGCGTTTATCACGATACTAACCCTATCGAAATTATTCGCTAATTGGATTATTCCGTAAATAAATTGAGAGCACTTATGAAGCCGACAAGGTCACTTACTTTATGGAAATGTAGGATTTTATGGTCCTAGATTGAAGAAACTATATTGTAGACGAGGTCTGCTTACCCCGATCGAGCGTCGTGGCTCGGCAAAGACGGACTGAAGTTCCTGAGAACAAGCACCGGGCCTTCGGGGGGCGTTCAGTCCTCTAAATAGAGCATGCGCGAACCGAGGGGTGAGTGGGGACATGACAACGGAAGGGGCAGGGAACTATTTACAAAAGCCCTCGGGCCCTTCATTGTATTTCGCATGTAGGGCATAATAAATTGTCGTACCCCTAATGCGCTTAATATTCGACAGCTTTAATTTACCCTTGAAGATCTTAAGGTCTTTGAACGTAAGTAAATCGGTAGGTAGGTACTCGTAAAATCGTAAGTACCTAAGGACTTCTCACCTTCACTTGTTGTTATATTATGGTTTTATTTTTCTATAATATCCAATTAGTAATTAAGTACCTAACTACTTATACTCTACACACTAAATTATAACAATTATTTATGGAGCTATTTAAAATTTATAAAATTATTTACACTTAACGATAATTAACTCAGCTTTCTTATGAAGTAGGTAGACAAGTTAATAAAAACCAAAGCAATACCTTTTTCTTCAAATCTGTCCAATGTTGTTCGGCTCTGGAATGAACTTCCACAAATACCTTGAGTCTTCTGTGTACCCTTCAAAGATAACTGATTTTTTTTTATCTCTCCTCTTTCCGAATCACTTACTAAGCTAATTGTTAATTTAATGTGTATTATTATGTTTACAATATCTTTTTTTACTATTTTTGCTATGCATATTTCTATAATATAAATGTTTCTATTTTTACCCAACGTTGATTGGAAGAAATTTATTTTAGGACCAAGTCTGCCCTTTCCTTCTGTCTATTCTTTGTATCTTATTATTTTTATCTTATTTTTGTGCAATAAAGTGCTTCTTCATCCATACCTAAAAATAACGATTTCGCTTGATTGAGATCAAGAAACTAAAATTATAAAATTTTATTATTCAAGGTGTTAAAATGAAGTTGCGGAGCCGGAAACGGGCGATATTATAGTACTCGTCTATATAAACAACTTCTCGTGGAAAAAAAGTTGTGTCATACATTTTGGTTGGGTAGATATGTAACTTTTCTATGGAACAGCTGATTTTTTTTTCGCGAGTCGAGGGTTGTCTCCATAGTAAAAGTTGTTCGTATGGACGAACCAGTCAATCAGACCAGAAATCGCCAGTTTTCGGCTTCCGCAAATTTCAAGTTCCTTGATTGAGATTAATAGAGCAGACATCTATGTTAGTATGTCTAAGCCCTTAGAATAACTGGCCTTTTTTGTTTTCGCGCCAATTTTGGCGCGGTTTCAGTATTTTCACTATATCTCAGAAAATAGTTATCAGAATCTAATGCGGTTTTCTTTTTCTAAAACTAGATTAAATTTTCTATATGTTTAAAAAAACGAAAGAAAGTAATTTCACTATCCCACTAATATTATAAATGCGAAAGTTTGGAAAGATAGATGGATGAACGTTTGTTACTCCTTCACATCGTAACTGCAGAACCGATCGGGCTGAAATTTTGCACAAATGTAGTTCTAATTCTGGAATAGGAAATAGGCTACTTTTTATCCCATAAATCAGTTCCCATTTGATCGCAATGGGGTATCAAGTTCCTATAGAAAAGTGATGTAATGTTACTTCTTCACGCCGTACCTACTGAACCAATTGGGCTGAAACCTTCCACAATGTAGTTCTAGACCCAAAATAGGATATAGGCTACTTTTTATTCCATAAATCAGTTCCCATGGGAACAAGAAAAAGTGTCGTTCAGAGGCGCGGCTCTCAGTTAAAAGACACGTTAGGAGAGTATTAATTCAGAAAACAAAAAAAAATGTGTCGATCAGAAAAGCGGCTCGGCCTTCGACCTCTCCAAAGTCGGAAACGTGTCTTGGTCTTCGGCCTCTCGCCAAAGACACTTTACATGGAGATCAAATTAGAGATGATGACAACCAAAAACACTCCAAACACTTCAAACCAGAGTCAGGTCATCTATGTACTAAAAAATGAATGGTCTGCAAAATATTTACAAATTCGATACGATTAAGTTTTCGTATGTCATATCATACAACATACAAAAACTTAATCAACTCGGGCAAAGCCGCGGGCAAAACCTACTAGGAAATATATTAAACAAGACCGTGTCTATATAAGGAATATGTTTTGAAAATTGTAATGGTTGTGTCAATGATTATCCATTTAGATATCAAAACACAAATTTCTGTCTGTCTGTGAACGCATCACGCAAAACTACTGGACGGATTTTCAAAAGTTTTGGTGTGGTGATATGATAACTTAGTAGGATCAATATATTGGTTTTTTTTACTGCAGGAAATTATATGTCTATTTGTGCGGGCTGATCTCCCAAACAACTTCACCAATTTTTTCGGGACTTTCATTGGCATTTAGAGGACTTTTGAAAGAATCTATAAGTCAACAATCCCCTAGTGTAAGGTGTCGTTGAATAGGTACAATTACATAGCTTAATTTAAAAATATTGCGGGTGTGAGAAGACCATTTTTCGATCCAGGGTTCCGTTTGCGAAATATTAAGCTTTAAAGTGTTGATTTTTGTTAGAGTCAAGTGTCCCCCCCCTGCCAGCGAAACTGTTGTATTTGGAAACGTGAAAAAAATCACGGCAGTAGTATACATAACGAAATTAAAAGGAAAACCATCACAGCTAAGTAGGCTTTACAAGTTAACGAGTACAGATCGCGCCAAACTTTTGAGTCCCCTCTATACACGGGGCGATTCGCATCAGCAGGAACAAAATGTATGGGCCGTTCTTGGGAAGAGCAACTTCCGAGCGTACTAGAAGTTTGGCGCGATCTGTATTATTATTATTATAAATAACGGTACGGAACCCTTCGTGCGCGAGTTCGACTCGCACTTGGCCGGTTTTAATAGCATGATAAGTGTGTTTATCGGAATATTACAAAATGGTGTTATATCCCAACAATGAGATTTCTTCAATTTAATAGCAAAATATGAATTAAAATTAATAAATAGTTTCCTATTATTTTTCAGAACCCAACTCTTTATGCCGTGCCCGAAGTTCAACCGTGAACTTCTGAGATAAAACTCTCCTGTGTCTCCTGATTCAAAGCGGTCGCAAATTTTATCATTGCAGGTAATAAAGCCGATTCTGAAGGCTTTAATTTTAGTTTTAGTGCTGTCGAAACTAAATTTTCTTCGATACAAAATAGTCCTTAAAAGTTAGGATTAGAAGCTAAATTTATTTGGAAAATTTTAAGGTTTGACAGCACTAAAACTAACATTAAAGCCTTCAGCTGTTTAAAGAAAAACCTCCAACAGTAGTAGAGGACATCGTCAGTGCGGTCTGTATAACTGTTTCCGAAGATACACAAGAAGTCGCCTAAATAGTTCTACCTCAAGATCACACCCAAGCCGAACAAATCGTGCCGGCTCCGCTGGCGACGGCGCGGGCGCAGCGGGCTCAGAGACGAGCGGATGCGGCCGCGGCAGCAGCGGGGGCGGGGTCGCGGGCGCGGTGGTGATGGGTAGCGGGGATATTCAGTTCTCGTGAGGGTGTCGCATGCGCCGGAGCACCTCGCGAAGCCTGATGAAGGTCACTCTTAAGTTGACCGAAACGTCGAGTTTTTCTCGCATAATAGTGAGTCTTAGCTGTTGTTATCTATTTCGTTATTGCAGGTATTTATTACTATTTATATAAGGTGACTTTCATTGATATAGCCAAATTCATATTGAAGACTTTGTTAGTGATCAGTAACAAGATTCAATGACGCTTTCTGTGAAATACACAAAATAAAATCAAGGCTTTCCAGAGTAAAAGTTGTTCGTATGGACTTTTACTACGGAGTACCTCTATAGTTGTTTATATCGATGAGTACTAACACCAGTTTCCGGCTTCAACAACATCATCTTAACACCCGGTATTTCCAAGAGTAAATTAAATTAAATTTGTAATTAATGTACACGGAAAAAATTGTGTGATTATCTCAATAATAATGACTTTCTTCAATTCTGTAGCAAAATATTAATTGTAATTAATAAATATTGTTTCTTTTATTTTACAGATTTTAACTCGTCTTGCCGTGCCCGAGGTTCAGCCGTCAACTTGTCACTGACTCAATTTAGTTTTTTAAAAGACAAAATGATATATTTAAAAAGTTGTGTTTATTAACACCTTCACCCCCGGTTTCTGAAAGGCCAATCAAAGTTAACAGTATAGATTAAAAAAACTTTAACCGCAAACAACAGTGAAAATAAAGCATATATGAAGTCTGAATAGTGATGAATCAATAATTAACTTAGTTAATTTTTGATTTCAATGTAAAATTCCCACTTTTTCTGGCTTAACCCGCAGATAATTATTTTTTAATCTACCGTTAACATTGATTGGCCTTTCAGAAACCGGGGGATATATAGTTAGATATCGAATAAATTAAAACAAAATATTGGTACGTAAATAAAGTCTTTATTAGTTTAGATATCAGACTAGGACACGGATATAGGAGAAAATGACTAACTTTATATAAGTAAGAAGATGGATTAACGAAGATTTAGAACTAATTTACAAAATCACAGATACATAAGTTTAAAAGTGAGACAAAGAGACAGAAAACACAAACAAACATACAAATCAGAATATCAAATTAATATAAAAATTTATTCTTATCAATAACGCCTTTCACTAGTTTTAAATGAGCTGACGCCTATCACAAGGTTGTAACTTATTGTGTATGTATTTTATTTACTTGTTCATTCGTACAACTTATTCAGCCGAATTTGGTTGCATAATCCACCGAAATATGGTGGAACTTTAAATCATGTGACCAGACATTCAAATATTGAACTTCGCCAACCAAATTTGGCTAATAAGCTGTAGATAAAGTTCCAGTAAGACTCTACGTTCCGAAAATATTGTAGCCACGGTCAGCGCGATACAGTTTCGTTTGGGACATGACATCATCAATCGGTCGGGCCACAGACCACTAAGCCATTAGACGTCGTAAGGGCAAACCTTTTTCGCCAACACGTCAATGAAATTGCACTGTCATTGTCACAAATGTCATTCAATACTATGTACGTATCTCATCTCCATTTCCTTGCTCATTACCGGGGGGCATGAAATTAAATATATTTATTTTCAATGCAAGTGCTCGTAAAAGCCCACGTTTTATGCATCAAAACCGAACAGAAAGTCGATTATTTTGCCCTAGGACGTTATTATTATTAATTTTTTTTTATTTACAATAGTTGGCTAACCTGCAGCCTTTCCTGTGTACCATAAATGTTGTACTTTTTTTCCACTGTTTAACGGCTCTGGATACAGTCCTTTTAAGCCAATTATAATTTAAAGTTCACAAGATTATATTTGTTTTATTTCCTCACACTATGCATTAAAAAACGTAGTATGATACATGGTCGTAAGAGCAATAAATTACTCGCGTAATTTATTCCTTTGCGCCCTTGTAGCATAAACTACTATTATGTAATATAGGTATAATAGATACACTTATTAAAGGTCCTCAATAAGGCCATTTTGCATGAATCATATTATGATTCTGTTCTAATGCCGTCTCTTTTGCACGCGTGAAAAAATTCTGACTATCCTACTTTCAAATCATTTTATGATTCACCCAAGTCGGCCTTTTTAGATCCCCAGGTCAGTTTTAATGTAATATAAGTAATTAAATAATCTATGTGTATAGGTAATAGTTTTGTGTCATAAATAATAATATGGGGAAATATGCAGAGGAATAATAAATGTTGGGTTTACTTAAATTTAATAAAAAAATTACACTTGAATAAAATAAAAATATAGGAATAAGGAATAAATAATATTGTAAATATATGCAATACACATAATAAATATATGCCTAACTCCGCAAATTCGATTACTCTAGCATTACCCCGCAACATCCCGACAAAGGCGGAAAAAAATCTCACTTGTCTGTTGATGAATAGCTAAGTGGCCTGTGGGTCGGGCAGTGTGGAAGGAAACCGGCAAAACGTCTGGGCGAAATAACGCTCGGATCTGTCAGTAAAGTAATTCCGGAATGAGAGAATGTAATAATTGCAGGTGAATAAGAGCAGGTTCCTACTGGAAGTAAACTGGCTCGTGCCAACTCAACACTTAGTTGAACTCGCGGTCGGGGAGCAGGGCCGGCGCGACCAGGGTCCACACGTAAAGGCCGCAGCACAGCCACGACGAGGTGATCTTGATCCACATCGACGCTACGTTCTCCTTCGACAGCTGGGAGCTCGGGCTGGAACAAATATCAAGATCGTCAGGCATGGTCTTAGGACGACCGTCATAGTCGGATACTGGCAACCGCCGCGCCGATGAGCGAGCTGCGCGCGCGGCTCGTTCGCTGAACATCGGCTGCGTCGTCGATGGAGTTGGGATGGTGGATGCACTTGATTCCTTCTTTCCTTGATGATGCCGAAATAGTATCGGTGAAACAGTTGGCATACAGTCAACAACGGGGTCCGAAATTATCAAGATCATCACGCTCCTTGAAAGTTACCAGATACATATCCGATCATTGTCGGATTATTCTCGGATGATTATCACCAGTGTAAGAAATTAATTTTTTATATTATTTCATGATAAATGCATTATAATTTGGGCAAATCTAACAAAAACAAATAGATTTTATGATTTTAATTTTAAATCCAACACAAATTAACATTAATTAAAGTAAAAATATTTTTTAGTATTATATTTTAAATTATTTAAAGTAGCGCTTTAAAACGCTGCAGAAACGCGCGAAAGCACTCTAAATCCGAACTGAATTTTTATGGTACGGGGAATCCCCACGGCACGGCGGCGGCAGGGCGCGGGCGCAGCACGTTGACGATTCGTGCGTTCGGTTATACACAAGTGCGGAAATACACGTTCGAATACAGTTCACTTTCATGAACGCAATTTTGTTATTATCAATTGAAAATTATCGAGCAATTTTTTTCTTGATAATTATTATGATAATTATCAAGATAATAATCAGGGAAAATTATCCTTTCGAACCCTGGTCAACAACAATCAAATGTGATTGTTAAAGCCGCATGTAATAGTAACTTATCAGCTCACACGAGTTTTAATAATATTATTCTACAGCTTGTAAGTAAAATGGAAATATTTTTTTTTTAACTGGTAACACCTATTTAGCCCATTTAAAAGAACGAAGATGTTGCTATGTTAAAACTATTTTGGCAAAGTGGCACCCCAATTTATTTTACGACTTTTTTGAAAAGCTGTAGCAGTAATTGATCAATGTGGGTACCCATGAGCCGACCAATAAAATTAAATACAACAATACACCGAAAAATCACAATGGATGTAAAATAAACGTAGATACATCGTCACAAAATGAATGCGCACACAGATGCGTGCCCTTGACGCCGCGGTCAAAGCGAAGTTCGGGGCAGTCTCCATACAAATCTCGGCGTGGCGGCGGCGTGTAGAGCACGCGTCTGCGTGTGTGAGTTCGAATCTGAGCGTTTTTACTTAGATTCACTACTCTATAAATATATTTTCAATGCAAGTGCTCGTAAAGGCCCACTTTTTATGCATCAAAACCGAACAGAAAGTCGATTATTTTGCCCTAGGGCTTTATTTTTTCATTTGTTTTCTTTACGAATAGTTGGCTAACCTGCAACCTCCCCTGTGTACCATAAATGTTATACTTTTTTCCACTGTTTAACGGCTCTGGGTACAGTCCTTTTGAGCCAATCATTAACTTGCAAAATTGTAACAATGTAACTTTCGACATTAATAATTAAATTGTTTTCTTTGATTACTTATATTTGTTTTATTTCCTCACACTATGCATTGAAAAACGTAGTAGAGTCCAAATACGGAAACACCTCCGTCACCCCCTCGGCAGCGTAATAGTAGTTTATGCTACAAGGGCGAAAAGGAATAAATTACGAGGTTTTAAACGTAACCGGGTAATTTATTGCTCTTACGCCCGCGTATCATGTTTCCGAGTTTGGACTGTGACCGGACGGACACGCACGTTTCACGTCTCAGCGTAATGAGCCCTATCGCTTAAAATAACTGAAGTTTAACGTGCGCATTGGTTGATTGGAGTAGGATAGACAATAAAGAAATAAAAGCCTTAGAGCCGAAGTAGGTTTAGCTTTGTACTGGGCCTTCCTAATCACGCAGGTCGAACACGAATGTTCTCTGGATTAATGGCCGAACAAATGGACCACAGATAGAGGGGAGCATATCTTTTATGTAGTTCCAGTGTACTTACTTGTACCAATTGGTGAGAGTCATCATGATGTAGAGCGTGGCGAGAGCGAAGACCACATGGAAGAAGGTCCAGTTGTAGGCCACACCGTCTCCCTCGTTGTCAAACACTTTCGTCTCCTCAGCACGGCCCGCTTCGCCGCCGTCAGCGCCCTCTATGGAACCATACTCTGTGGTCAGCGGAAGTTGAGACATGCACACGTTAATCATGTGGTATGGTTGCTACTTACATGGACATGTGTGAACTGTGGACGTTTACAAGCTGACTGGATTGAGAAGTCGAAGCACTACGCGGTAGTGTATTCGGAGATGACGGATGGATGGCGTAATAAATGATGTTGATCATAATAATACATTTTCCAGGCTCGTAAAAATTAAAAATAAATGAGCGCTTTTTCAAATCTTTTGTGGAATTTCAATACCTTTTTTTGCGCGAGTGTGTTAATGTGTTTCTTGAGTAAAATTTACTATACTTAGTAGAGTTTGTGTTTTCAGTATCGACAGCTTTTATTATTATTTATATTGAACATTTGAACATTGAACAAATTTCTTGAAAAAAATTAAAAAAGCAGTAGTTTGTGTCAGATACAACCGTAACTTCTGCTAAGGATTAATGGCCAAATAGAATTATTATCACTTGCATTCGATTACGAGGTCATTTCAAAATTTTAATTTTCCGATCAAACAAGCATTAACTTATCAATCCTAACAAATAATAAACGACTAAAAATGTAAAGTTCGAATGTAACCTGAACTCAATCTATCCTTCTTTAAAAAAGTCGTTTCGGATGTAACATACAAGTTCTGAACATGCCTCCCATACGAGACTAACCCCCGGTTTCTGAAAGGCCAATCAATGTTAACAGTAGATTAAAAAATAATTATCTGCGGATTAAGCCAGAAAAAGTGGGAATTTTACATTGAAATCAAAAATTAACTAAGTTAATTATTGATTCATCACTATTTACACTTCATATATGCTTTATTTTCACCGTTATTTGCAGTTAAAGTTTTTTTAATCTACTGTAACTTTGATTGGCCTTTCAGAAACCGGGGGTAAGAAGTATATAGGTAGGGGATCCACAGGCAAAGCTAATTACGGATGGCGCTAGCATAGGTCCAGCCAATAAATACTACGGTCCGGCTAGTTAAACATTGTTGTTGTGTGTGTTCCGATTTTCCTCCTGTTTTTCCCCAATTCCCATAGCTTAATTCCTAAAATATATTTTTTCATTTTTTTTTCAGGGTGTATACGCCATTTTAGGACATAGTTTTGAATATTTTGATATATAAATTAGTCATTATTATCTAATGTAGTTTCAGTTAATTAAAAAGTAATAATATAAAGGTAAAAATGAAAATTTTACTCAAGATATATTTCGGGCCCCACTGGGCCCGGCATCAGTTGAGAATCTCTCAATTAAATCTCTCAACTGATGCCGGGCCCAGTGGGGCCCTAAATATATCTTGAGTAAAATTTTCATTTTTACCTTTATATTATTAACTTTTAATTAACTAAAACTACATTAAAAATCTTATAAAAAAGAGACAAATATATATATATTTATCAAAAAATTATTATCTAATGATTTTTAAAAGAATTGTTCAATATGACGTCACTTGAGAATTATTCTCGTTTACTCTCATATATTTATTCTCATTACAGTCACAAATTATTATAAATTTATCTTCATAGCAAAAGACACATTTCTAAACAGCCATTTCTCAAGTGATGTCACACGAAGGCAAATGGAAGTTGCAGCTTTTTCGTAAAAATATCCATCATCTTGAGGTTTTTAGACCACAAGTTCTAAAATACGCCTTATTAAACCTAAATCTCGAAATGGTTTTTGAATTAACACGCCTTACCATAATTTAATCTATGCGAATTATGTTAATTATTTTTAATGGGGTTTTACGGTAATAAATTAATACCATTATTATAGCAACCTGGTACGGCACACTAAGGCATACTTCCAAGAAGTTTTTTAATATAATTATTTATATTAAAATTAATTATTTATTTATATATGTATTCATATTTATTTTAATTGATAGGAGCATATAGGTGTGATTATTATATGTATTTTATTCATTATTTCTTTATTTTGTACACATATGATTACTTTTCTTTTATGTATTCCTGATATTTTTTTCGGTTTGCTGGAGGAAATCTCTCATAGAGATAAAGCTCGCCGCTGTACACTAATTTTAATGTTTACGTGTGTAATTAAATATTTTGTGCACAATAAACAATAAGAATAACGATAAGAAGTTAATCGGAAATCACAAAAAACTACGCAAAAATCACAACAATGTACTGAAGTGACATATTCTGATGGCCATATCGACGATGCGCCATCTACAGGGATAATTTGGGAATGTTGATCCCCATTGGATTTGCACATAAAGTAGGGCCACTGAGTGATGGCACTTATGACAGGTGCATTTAGTGATGAGGTACATTTCAAATTTCGGTTAAAAATAAAAATCAAGTGTGAGTTTACGCAACATTGGACACGTCATTTAACATTCAACATAATGATACAAAAGGAAAATGTGCCAAAACCAGTGGCGTAGCTATCGGAGGGCTATGCGGTGTAGTGCCCCCAGAGATGTTTAAATATCTAAATCGAAAAAAGTATTTTACTATCATTTATTTTCGTTTAGTTTAACTTCGTCATTGTTTTGTTTTTAATTAAATATTATTGCGTAACTTCGCGACCTCAAACACGACCTATAAAAACGTGTTTCTATACGAATTCTATTGCACAATAAAGCAACATTCAAATCGAAAAATAATAACCGAAACAAGTAGTACATCACTATCAATAATGAAGTATTACATTTTTTAATTCGCATAGATTAAAATATGTTAAGGTGTGTTAATTCGAAAACCATTTAGAGATTTAGGTTTAATAAGCCGTATTTTAGAACTTTTGTTCTGAAAAACCTCATGATGATGAATATTTTTACGAAAAAGCTTGCAACTTTCATTTGACCTTCGTGTGACGTCACTTGACTGAAGGCTGTATAGAAATGTGTCGCTTGCCATCAAGTTAAAAAATATTACTGTCAGAGTCACAGAACAGAACATTAAGGTGGTAAAAGAGGAAACCAATCTGAAATTGTTGAACTAGATGGCGCTACTGAAGCAAAATGTACATAAATGTAAATAACTCATCCTATACCAAAATTTTAATGGATTCGCTCCATTTGCGAAACTTGTATTAAAACAGAACATGTAAAGATTATGCAAAAGTTCGATTACCTATTTCAACACGACATACATTACAAAAACTCTGTAAATGCTTGAGTGTGCAATACTTCATTGTAACTGTGTGCGTATTTGTCAACACGTCATGTCTCGTGTATTATTATTTTCACGAAAGAAGTTTCCTGTCTAAGACCGTATTTGCAATGAATAAATACGAAAATGCCTTAATCCGCAGAACTTCTTTCGTGAAAAAAAGTTTAGATCAGCTGCGCTGCGTCGCGCGCTTTTTTTACAATTACTACGGGTCCAAGGACAAAAGGGCCAACCAATAATCGCCTCTGTTGTAAGGTAATAAAGTCTTCGTCATTTGTCTTGGACATGTACTTAGTTACCTAGTATGCAGGTTTCATTTCATTCATCCATGATTATGGTAGATTCAGTCGCAAGTCGATCGTAAAAATATCTTTTTATAAAAATACTGATTTGAATGTTGAACAATACTGACAGAGGGAAAAGATAATACAATTTTACAAAAATCGTTATTGGTTCCTGATACTGATCACTTACCAAGGCTCAAGTATGAATTTGGACGATGTTCACAAATTCACCTTGTATAGTAACCATATCAATAAAATAATTGTCAATTTTGTCTCATTTGCATATATAAAATTCAAAGTCTTGACTGACTGACTGATATATCAACGCACAGCAAAACTGCTGGTCCTAGAGACTTGAAATTTTGCATATAGATAACTTATATAGTGTAGGCATCCACTAAGAAAGGATTTCAGAATTCAACCCCTAAGAGGGGGAAATGGGGTGACAATGTCTGAATATCAACATGGGTATCGTTTGTATGGTTTATCGGGTCGCTGATTACGAAAACAACAACGATTTCTAAATCCAACGTGGTGGACGTGAAATACCATCATCCCCTGTTGGGATGCGATGGGGTTGAAATGTGTAAATATCAATATGGGTGTCGTTTTTATGGTTTTTTGGGACGTTAATTATGAAAATGGCATCGATTTTTAAATTTAATATAGTGGACATGAAAATTCTTGAAATTATGTGTGTGTGCCAGTGCCAGAGCAAATCGGCTGTAACAGACGGACAGAGAGACAGTCACACAAGTGATCCTATTAGGGTTCCATTTTTTCCTTTTGAGGTCTATCTATATATCCACAATCTATCTATCTATCTATCTACCTATCTATCTGTCTATCTATCTATCTATCTATCTATCTATCTATCTATTTATCTATATCCCAGCAAAATATCTTTGGAACGGAAGGTGGTACATCCCTAGGGGTTGGACCACGGAGTGCCAAAGAAAGTTTTTTTTTTTAATATCAAATCTTTGACGGCCTGTATCTCCCAACCGGCTGGAGCTAGACCCATGTTGATGGGTGTCTTAGAAAAGGTCTCGATGAGATCTATCTGTCGAAAGTGTCAAAACTTTAAAGGCCTGTATCTCCCAAACAGCTGATGCTAGACCCATGTTCATGGTACTCAGAGAAAAGGGCTTGGTGAGATCTAGATGACGGTAAAAAAAGTCGAAAAGAAATGCCAAAATTTTGATCGGCCATAATGTCCCGAACGGCTAATTGTAGGGAGTTCGGGTTTCAACTAAAGTGATCGGTCAAGCTGGGGCTACATGACCGAAAAAAAATTTGAATTTGACAGGTTTTGACAGTTTTTTGACAGATCCAAAAAAGTATTCATACTTGCATGAAACTCGGTATCAAGGGGCATTCGGGGTCGCCAATTACGCTGCCGTATTCAAATTTGACATTTTTTGACAACCGATATGGATTTTGACTGTTTTTCGGAAAAACTTTGATCGGTGAGTCCCCGTGTTTGGCACTCTGGCGATGCCGAAGGCCGAGCCAAGTTCAGCCTCGAGGGCGCGTTCTCCGTCCGAACATGCGAGTTTTACGGCCAAGCACTACACCTTCACTTACAGAGGGAGTGAGAGCACTTATAATGTTTGTTTTTGAAAAACAAAAAAAAATTGTTTCCTGCCCTAGGCCACGCGGGCGAAGCCGCGGGCAGAAGCTGGTTTACTTATATATTCGCATATTATTTATACAAACACACATATATACTCACGCCTGTCTCCCAGAGGGGTAGGCAGAGGCTACAGATTTCCATCTGCTACGATCCAGACAAACCTCTTTCGCCTCTTCCACATCCATCAATCTAGTCATACAAGCTCTTCCCTTTGGTCCCAACGAGTCACACCGAAAACAGTCACAGTGTAACTCGTTGGGACAAAAAATAATAAAATGTCCCAACCAGTCACACTGTTACTTGATGGCACAACTTTTTATTTTTCGTCCCGACGAGTCACACCCCCAAAACAAGAAAGTAACTCGTTGGGACTAAAATCTGTTACACGTTGACAACTTTTTGTGACTCGTTGGGACGAAAAATAAAAAGTTGTGCCATCGAGTTACAGTGTGTCTGGTTGGGACATTTTATTATTTTTTGTCCCACCGAGTTACACTGTGACTGGTTTCGGTTTGTCTGGATCGTAGCAGATGGAAATCTGTAGCCTCTGCCTACCCCTCTGGGAGACAGGCGTGAGTATATATGTGTGTTTGTATAAATAATATGCGAATATATAAGTAAACCAGCTTCTGCCCGCGGCTTCGCCCGCGTGGCCTAGGGCAGGAAACAATTTTTTTTTTTTTCAAAATCAAACATTATAAGTGCTCTCACTCCCTCTGTAAGTCAAAGTGTAGTACTTGGCCGTAAAACTCGCATGTTCGGACGGAGAACGCGCCCTCGAGGCTTCGCCCGCGTGGCCTACAGGAAACAATTTTTTTTTTTTCAGGAACAAACATTATAAGTGCTCTCACTCCCTCTGTAAGTCAAAGTGTAGTGCTTGGCCGTAAAACTCGCATGTTCGGACGCAGAACGCGCCCTCGAGGCTTCGCCCGCGTGGCCTACAGGAAACAATTTTTTTTTTTCAGGAACAAACATTATAAGTGCTCTCACTCCCTCTGTAAGTCAAAGTGTAGTGCTTGGCCGTAAAACTCGCATGTTCGGACGGAGAACGCGCCCGCGAGGCCGAACTTCGCTCGGCCTTCGGCATCGCCAGTGTGCCAAACACGGAGACTCACCGATCAAAGTTTTTTCAAAAAAGAGTCAAAATCCATATCGGTTGTCAAAAAATTTCAAATTTGAATACGGAAGCGTAATTGGCGACCCCGAATGCCCCTTGATACCGAATTGCATGCAAATCGGAATTCTTTTTTTGGATCTGTCAAAAAACTGTCAAAACCTGTCGAATTCAATTTTTTTTTTTTTGGTTATGTAGCCCCAGCTTGACCAATCACTTTAGTTGAAACCTGAACTCCCTACAATTAGCCGTTCGGGAGATATGGCCGATCAAAATTTTGGCAATTTTTTTTTTCGACTTTTTTTTACCGTTATCTAGGTCTCACTAAACCCTTTTCTTAGAGTACCATGAACATGGGTCTAGCATCAGCTGTGTGGGAGATACAGGCCTATAAAGTTTTGACACTTTTGGCAGGTACATCTCGTCGAGGCCTTTTCTAAGACACCCATCAACATGGGTCTAGCTCCAGCCGTTTGGGAGATACAGGCCGTAAAAGTTTTGACATTAAAAAAAAATCTTTCTTTGGCACCCCGTGGTCCAACCCCTAGGGATATACCACCTTCCGTTCCAAAGATATTTTGCTGGGATATAGATATAGTTATAGATAGATAGATAGATAGATAGATAGACAGATAGATAGATAGATTGTGGATATTTAGATAGACCTCAAAAGGAAAAAATGGAACCCTAATAGGATCACTTGTGTGTCTGTCCGTCTGTTACAGCCGATTTGCTCTGGCACACATACTTTCAAGAATTTTCGTGTCCACTATATTAAATTTCAAAATCGATGCCATTTTTATAATTAACGTCCCAAAAAACCATAAAAACGACACCCATATTGATATTTACACATTTCAACCCCATCGCATCCCAACAGGGGATGATGGTATTTCACGTCGTCGTTCGAGTTATGTGCTCTGATCCGTTGAGGAGTTCTATGGTGAATATGGTGATGAAGCCAGGATCGAAGGTTAGGTGGAAGAATGTCGATTTTCAAGTAATACCTTGTAATCAACACCCAGGTACAAAGCGATTACCTCAATTTCGAGAGGTATGCTGTTATTTTCTGAGGAGTTCCACTGCCTATCTCTGAAGACCTTTATCAGATCATGACCAAACCTAAAATGGGACCAACTTGGAAGTACACTCTTTCAAACAAAAAAAGAATTGTTCAAATCGGTTCAGAAATGACGGAGTTATGGAGTAACAAAGCCACAAAAAAAAAAAAAAACATACAGTTGAATTGAGAACCGCCTCCTTTTTGAAGTCGGTTAAAAATATGAAATCGACAATCGACATTTGTTTGACAGACGGCTTACGATGAAGAATCGTTCAAAAATATAATATTTTTCGGGAATTAATACAAGTATACTACTATATATACTGAATATATATACTGAATAAATATACTGA
This sequence comes from Ypsolopha sequella, assembly GCA_934047225.1. Taxonomy (NCBI): domain Eukaryota; kingdom Metazoa; phylum Arthropoda; class Insecta; order Lepidoptera; family Ypsolophidae; genus Ypsolopha; species Ypsolopha sequella. The sequence continues at coordinate 17,464,434 of OW203987.1, forward strand.
ATAAAATCTATTATATACTGAATAAATCTAATAAAAATGAATGAAAAACATTCATTTTGCTTTATTTAGGTATTGGTCAACAATTATTATCTCATTACAACTTATTGTCTTATTTAAGTTTGATTAAAAATTACATTCAAAGATGGAATCATGTTGCTTTAGATTTGAGAATGCACTCATGTTTACACAAGACTGCTGTGTTTGTGTTTGTAAGTGCCGTGTTCGTGAGCCGCACACCGACGCAAATCAGACGAAATGAGTTCATTTTTGAAAACCTGATATTCGAGTATCTAAGCAATAATTATACAATTTGAATAAGTTTGCGAAAAATATGTTAAATGTACATTGTTTATATTCCCAATTAAATTCATGAATTTATTGCGTCTTCATATATATTACTCAGAAAGTTTGTATGAAAAGGCCTCCTCTGTTACCACCTTAAGTGACCGTAGCCATTTCAGAAAAAAAAAAAAAAGTCCATGACTGGGTCACAGTATAAACATAACTGAACGCAGTTAGTGTTGCTGTCTTGTTACGAAATCCCAGATTGATCGGTTAATTTTATTTGTTATGAAGTAATGCATTATTAAAATAAATATAATTTTTGATGACAACAATTTCTGTGATGGATTAATATTGACAATCATACATGAGAGATACCAAATATATGTATGTATGTATGTATGTATGAATTGTTGGGTGTTTGTCCGACCATAACTCGAGTATCGTTGATCGGAACGTCATGAAATTTGAATTTTTAAGTTCGAGCCAAATCGGTCAAGATCGAATCGCGAGTTCATAGTTCGGGGCGAACTACTAGTTTATTTGCCTTTTAAAATTTAATAACCGAGATGGTAGGGCGTTAAATTTCAGCCAAATATACGTCACGTGATTAATAGATCACCTCTTGTGACTGACAAAGTACAGTTTAGGGTTTTTTTTTGCAGACGTTGGTAACACTCATCATAGTTTCGTTGTTGTTGTTGTTTGATTTTTTATTGCCAGATGTAGCAATATAGTACTCTGTGGATGACAGAATTTTTTTTTACAAGCAAGGCAAAAGTCCGCATTCAGTATCAGGCCTAAAAGGAGTCATGTGACGTAACATCCGGAAATTCTTTAAAAAATCATAAATAAATAATGACTAATTTAAATACCATAATATTGAAAACTATGATCTAAAAGCGCGTAAATTCTCTAAAAAAAAAAAAAACTTTTTTTAATTAAGCTACGCGAATTCACACTTGCTTATAAATAATTACGATACTTTGTAGGCATTTAAACGTCATAGGCGCCATGACTCAGTGGCTCTACTGTAGTAGTATAAATTTATAGAAGGTATTTACAGTTTCATAAGAGAAAGAAAAATTAAAACACGCGGGTATATTTTTATGAAAGATGTTTCATACAGATTTCAAATGCACAGTAGTTTTGGCAAAGACAAGCAGGAAGCGTGCGCCTGACGCCACGTATATCACCCGACTAACTTCAAAAGTTGCCCCCCACCCAGCGCCCTGCGCGTACGACCTCACCCCGCTATTACTGTCATGCTAGACGCGAGCCACCTGCTATTTATTAAGAAAATATATGTACATATATAATTAATCGCGTCGCCTATAGTACCAACTTCTACTATCTATGCTACCGTAAAACAAAAACTGTGCAAGAAATGAACCTTTTTTAGTAACGTTGGGTTTACGGGACATGTCTTTTGGAACTGGAAGCAAGCACATACAAATGAAAAACTAGTCAAAAAAACGACCGCCACCAAGCTTACATTTCTCCATCTTGATCTCTGTTCAACAACGGTACCGATTTGGTTAAGCACATCTTAACTTATTTGACAGGACTCAACTTAATTTAGGCGTTCTGTCCTTGTCTTTTCGATAAAGAAAGAAAAAGACAGGACAACACTAATCAAAGTCTTCTTGTACGAGTTCCACTATTTTATTTCCTTAATTATTGCGACTAGTTTCGTCTATTTGACATCGTCGGGCTGATTGGAATAGGTTAACAGTAAAAGTACAGCTAAGTCTTAGGGTAGATAAATGTAAAAGACAGGACGCTTAAAATAAGGTTAGTCCTGTCAAATAAGTTAAGACGTATTATGCCGAATCGATACCATTGATTCGAGCATTTTTTTTTTTTATTATTTATCACTGTAATTATACTTGGGATTATATAAGAACCCCATCGAATCAATGCATAGCTAAGTAGCATAAGCAAACAACCAACAAGGAATCTTTCACTACCGCTCAATTCAATTTATAAAGATTTCCCATTGGCTGTTGGATAGATACCCTTAGCATAACACACTTCCGGGTCCTTTAGAACTACATTTATCAGGAGATATGGTAAGTATATGAGGTATGTGAGTTATGAGGCAAAAAACCGGTCAAGTGCGAGTAAGACTTGCGTACCTAGAGTTCCGTATTGTGGATGATAAATTTAATTAATTATTTTTTTTCGTGAATTTCTCAATCATTTATTTTTCCTGTAATCTTTACATAAACACATATTACATATTAATATTGTATATTTATAAAATATTTTTTAAATTTATTTTACTTTTAATTATATTTCTCATTTGTGCTCAACTTTTTTAAATCGCTATAGTTTTCCTGTAATTGGCCAGTTATAATCTGTAATCGACATTTTTTTCATATTTTTCGGTTTACCAGTTTCGGAGATAAGGGGGGGACATACATATTTTTGTGGTTTTTTTAAAGATTTCTCGAAACCAGTGCCAGTAAATAAAATAAAAGTATATATTTTTACAATAAGCTTTTTAATATCTACAATTTGATACCCATATTGTATTTTTAGGATAATGATTTTTATTTTTCTCACTTTTGTTTTGGAAATATTTTGAACAATTTAAAATTTTTCATATTTTTTTACACCGTGATATGTGGGCAATTAATGCAATTTTGTGTCAAATTTAATGTCGTTATCTTTAATGGTGCTAAAGTTATGAGGCTGTGACATACGGACGGACGGACGGACGGACAAAGGAGTCTCACCATAAAGGTTCCTTTTGTACCTTTTAGGTACTACGGAACCCTAAAAAGGCCTCATGCGAATCTTAAATTCAATAGAGACGTGATGTGTTGTGTTGTCCGTGGCTACAGGTTGAGGCGCCGCCCTCTTTGTGCATGTGTACTATTAATGTGCGTGAGAAATATGAGTACGTGTGTCGCACATAGTTTTTGTGTTTATGTCGGTGAAATAAGTGTGAGGAAACGTGGAGACGTCTGAACACGAACGATGAGGGTAATAAGAAAAATCTCCTGATACCTGTGTTGTTTAGAACAATAAATTGTATAAATTACCTTCGTTATCAATGAGCCCTCCATTGCCTTGGCCGACGTCGCGGAGCGCGTCAGTCCGCAATAAATGCATAACATTGTGTTAGTGATTCCAGTAAGCCAATGATACAAAATTGAGGGAATAAACATGTAATACAGCCAAATTGGAGATTCAGTTAGTGAGCGGTACCAAGGTTCAATGACCCTACATCTACATGTGTGACATTTGCAAAAATGTTTATTTTAGCTTGCTATTTAAATCGGTATATTTTTCTCTCGTTGATGACATGATCTTAGGTACTTAGGCATGATCCTTTGATAAATGTCATCGTAGAGAAGAAAATATACCGATTAGTACATGAACAAATATGACAGAAATCGTACGATCTAGCGAAAAACAACAAAAAAATTCGATACCACAAGGAAGTGTACTAGGATGTGTTCTCTTTCTTATATATATAAATGACCTGCCAAAAGTACTGAACAGAGACATAACTCAGTCAATACTATTCGCGGATGATGTCTCGGTATTGCTACAGTTGGACAAAGAATCAGACCCAGCTGATGTAATGGCTGATACTATCACACGAGTGGCAAGCTGGCTTCAGGATCACAACTTAGAAATAAATTTTAAGAAAACTAAAATAATAGAATTCAGACCGTACAACAAACAACCATTCAATATCAACGTACAATTTAAAAATCACAAAATAGAACAAGTAAGCAATTTCAACCTACTAGGTATGCAAATCGATACTAACCTAAATTGGAAAAACCATATCAAACACATTAAAGCAAAACTATCGAAATTTACATATGCCTTATTCGAACTAAAACATAGTACAAATACAGAAACTGCATTATCAGCCTATTACGCTTACGCATATTCCTGGCTACGATATGGAGTAATGATTTGGGGTAACAGTGTGAACGCAAACGACCTATTCATTACCCAGAAAAAATGTGTCCGAATACTTGCACAAATCAACAATACACAAAGTTGTAAGCCATATTTCATAAAATATAAACTTATGACACTTCCTGCAATATATATACACGATACCTGTCTATTTGTGTTTAAAAATCGTCAAATATTTCCCCAAGTAAAAGATACCCATAATATCAATACACGTCATAAGGAAAGATTAAATTTACCGCAATCTAGAATTCAAATGCTTAACCGTAGCCCATATTATATGGCAATAAGACTATTTAACAAACTACCAAATTATATAAAAAATGAACCAAAAATTACAACTTATAATAACAAACTAAAAACATATTTAATGCAAAAATGTCCCTACACGATTGAAGAATACTTAAATAACTAGAATATTAAGATTTATAGATATAAAATAAGTTGTATTTACCTAGATTTTAAGCACAATAAAGCCTTTTTTATGATACTTACTTAAATATAAGATTGATGTTACTAGCTTTAAGTTCCTTTGCTGTGCCCGACAGGGTCCATAATTGATACTTTAAATGTTATTTAAGACCTTTCAAACATTATGGTGCAAATAAATTTGAATTTGAATTTGAATTTGAAAGCTGAAATCAAATTTTGCAAATGTCATAGTATAGAATAGAATAGAATTGTTTTTTTTTTATCTTATTTATTTTATAAGCCATACATCTTAAGATTAATTCGGCTTAAAAATAATTACAATGATTAAACTTTAGATGTTATGATGATGTGTTAAACAGTTGGGACTATGAGTACTATGAGTATTATAATATATATAATCGGGTCTACCGCGATAAATTATTACCTTTTTTACGAAAAGGGGACACCCGACGTTTCGAGACAGTTGCATATCTCGTGGTCTACGGGAAACTGGCAAGTATGGCGAGGCGCAGTGCTGAGATGCAGGTGACGATCGAAGTCGTCATATATTATAATGTGTACGAAACGCGAGAGTTTAAAAAATACTATGAGTATTTTTATAATATTCAGATCTAAGGTTCAGTGAGTCTATTATGAAACTTGCAAATCTATCACTATATTCGGCCGTGAACCCTGAACTTAAGATCTGATGGAGAAAGAAGAGAAAATCGCCAGTAAAGCACCGAGTTTCATTTAAGAAATCCAACCTACATTGTTCGTTGATTTTACACTCGAGTACTAAGTGTAGGAGGTCCTCTTTTCTCTCACATCGTGTACAGTTTGGATCGTTTCTTTTTTTCATGATGAAGTTAAACTTGTTAAGTGGGATGTGGTAAGTTCGAGTTCGGAAGCATATAACTAGATATTTTCTGTAGAGGTTTCTTGAGGCGAACCAAGGTACGCGAGGTGGTATTTGGTACAAAAAATAAAAACACTTTACATAATTAAAATTAACACATATGTACCAAAAAGGTCGCCGCTCAGCTTAAGTAGGGTCATTGAATCTTGATACCTCTCACTTACAGTCTCCTATTTTAATTTAGCTGTATCGATCAGTCACATTTTTTCTTTATTAAGGAATTTTCAAATTATTTTCAGTAAATCTACTTGAAGATGGCAGTTTTATCTAGTATGTTATTAGATGTTTACTGAGCAATGACTTCACCAAGCTTCATACAATATTATCTGCCTTCAGTGTTGATGCTAGTCAAATAACAAGAAACCTTATTACAAAAAGAATAAAGATCATAATCACCTCCTCCCTCCTTGGCGAGAATGTGCTGAGTCATTGTGATCTTTGAAGAGTTCGAAGCGGTTCTGATGGAGGAGTAGAGCACGCTGCAAGCCCAGATGATGAGCCCGATGATAGATTGTTTGTCGAAGGAGGCCTGTTGGAATTAAGAACGGTTTTAACCTTAGACCATATAACACGGGACTTGGCAAGCGCACGCATTCCCCTCTGCCGAACAATTTGTTCATGTAAGTTTGCTTGTATGCGCGTTTTGTGTTTGTGTTACGGCTTGCGATTAGTGTAACATTTTTCGCAAGTGCGTGCGTGAGTGAGTAAATGTGTGTCGTGTGTGTTTACCTCCCCTCCCGCGCGAAAATGGCAGAATGAATTATGTACAGAGACGCGCTTTGGCACGTCCCGCGTTAAATGGTCCGAGGTGTTAACGGATATCTTAAGGGTATTTGATTCTTGGTACAAGAATGGTGTGGCCAGTGGTTAAGATTCATTCCGGTTTCACCCCCTTGGTGTGGAGTCAAAAAACTGGAGTAGCACGATACCGTTGTACTATATACCTAGTCCTGCCATAAGTTCTGTTACTGCATAAAAAAAATGCAAGGTTTCAAGGAAACTCTAGAACATCAATCTATATCCATAGGATAGAGGTTATATCATAAAAAATCAACTTTTGAGCGAGTCTCAAAGTTGCAGATTTTGGTTGTTAAAATACGAATGTAGTTTTGCTTTATGATATTCCATAGATATGGATGAAAATGTGATAAAAGTTTGATCTTGATGCTTGTGATAAGATGGACAATGTTGTTTTTTAAGTAATTCATCTTGAAATTAATTTAAAAACTCGATAGAAAATAAAAAATGCTTCTAAGACATCCATTGGGCGTAATTTGTTCAAATTGATGGTGCTGTAAAATTGTCTCCCAAAAATTTTCGAGGCCATGGTTTTGTTTTCTAATATCGTTTGTCTAAGAGACAATATAGTCAGCTTTAAACCACAACACAAATTCAAATTGTAAAAGTTAGGATCAAAAAGATATAAGGCCAAAATTCCAAATTATGTTGCGTATTTTAAGATATCGGCTTCGGACTGCTTCAAGAATAGTTTTGTTAAAATGTTTATTTGCTTTAAGGCGATATGTAAAAGTTTTAGCGTCCCTGTTACTCCATATGCGAAAAAACCCTCAGTGTGAGAGGGACGGATTCGAGGAAAAGTAGCAAAAAGTCGGTTTTTTATTAATACAAAATTAACTAAAAATGCAATCAAAATTTCGTTTTACCAGGTCCTAGATACTGTTAAAACACATCTAATAAAATATAATTGCAGTCCATATGTCATTCTAAATTGTCAAACCAGGAGAATTGGTGTCGGTAAAGCACCAGTTTTGACGCGCAAATTTTCGTATTAATACTAGCCGGTCAGTGAGATATCTTTTGTGCAGGGCGCAGGACTGTACTCCGCTCCGTTCGCAATTTCGGACCGTACTTCGGGCAAGTGTCATTAAAACCATTGCGATGGAGTTAGCAGAAGCATCTTCTGTGCAGTGGCGGTCCGAGGGGGGGGGTCACAGGGGTCATGACCCCCCCCAAAATCACGCCAACTTGACAAAATCAAATCTCCTAAAGCTAAAGGTTTACGAACATTCCAAACAAATTATTATCTGCCTTCTAACTAACTAGTCAAAAAGATTAAAAATAACGATTAAAAAGTAATCCAATATTTTAAAAAATATGCTGATAGGCACCCGGTGCAAACCAAAATTTTAAAAGCCCGCGAAATCCAGCGGCGGCGGCCGACGACCGACGACGACGCCCCGATCTGAATCTTCTCGTCCCGCCCCCCCTTCTCCTTCCACCTCCCGCGCAATCGCGGCGGCGGGCGGCGCGGCCGGCGCGGCGGCCCGATTCGCTCGCCTCGATCATTCGTTGATCAATCGGCTCGGAGTTGCAACCGTTGAATCTGTTTCGTATTTGTTTACTGTGCTAAAGGATCAAAGGATATAATTTAAGCGAAAAGAAAGTCTTTATTTACTTTGTTAAAAAAACTGATGTGATGCAATGTGAATAAATCATGGTAAGTCCAAATAAATTCTTTTTAGCATATCGCTTTTGCTATGTGTGGGTGTTTGTTAGGTTATGGCGCGTTTCCAGCGAAAGCGAAATTACACTAAACATTGTTTCGCTACACATGTTTCTCTACACACGCCGTCTATACTTTCATAATCACAAAAATACTCAATGCAAACGCTACCGAGAGATACCTGTCAACAAAATTGATCATACCCTGCCCCTCTTCACCCGCGCGGGGGCAAATGTGTATATGTTTTCCGTCAGACATGGAAAGCAAAAACATTGTTGATGCGACTAAAAATGTGTAGCAAAAAAATGTTTTGTGTAGAGGTTTTTGTTGATTGTTGAGGTGTTTTTGTTGATTGTGTAGACCAAAACACGCGCTGGAGACCCGGGTTTAGGTGTTGTGATTTTTTGTTACTTTACTTACTAATTTTTTTTCTTTTTGAACGACTCCTATAAGGTTATTTATTATCATAAAAGTCCGGATAGTCTAGTCAATAAAGATTTATTTTGTATGTAGATCCAGACAATCACTCCTCTGTCGGTGAAACTGTGCAGTGTGATAAAGTAAAGTGTATAGGTCACATTCGACAAATAATCCAAAGGTCGATGTTTCGACTTTTGGATTCGACTTCGAATGTGACCTTACACTTTACTTTATCACACAGTCACACTGCAAAGTTTTACCGACAGAGGAGTTATTGTCAGGGTCTATTTCTGTTATTGACTAGACTAGGACTGAAAGCCTGATATTTGCGAAAAACTTAACTAAATGTTTCAAAATTAAATTAGATAGGTACTTTTTCGGTACGATTCGAAAGCAAACTAGCTTGAAATACAGGGTTTAAGGGGCAGGTTAGCAAAAACGGAAATCCTGAATTCAGACAGTTACCTACTTATTCGGCACGTTATCGAGGACCCGTTGGTACGCCGGACGCATGAGTAATTGTTCGACCGTTTGCCGGATGACGAGCGTTGGGATAGGTACCTTTCCACATAAAGTCTCAGAGCCAGTGACGCGTTCCCTCGCTCGAGCCTCACCAAGGCACATAAAAGCATTCTGCCGTATTCACGAACAGAAAACGGTTCACTAATAGCCGCTCAAGATCCACACTCAAAATCACTTATTACCTAGATTAGTACCTACACTAAAGTAAAACCACATTAAAGTAACAACACATGTGATACCTAGAACAAACGCGGTCGTACTGGCGAGTGGCGGTAACGCCGAGCCGGAGTGTCGGCCGTCGGCGACTCTTTGAACTCTTTGTCGGTTCGGTTTGTGTGATGCCGCCCGGCCCGCCCGCCGTCGCCGCCGCACCGATTAGAGATAAGGCACGGACGATCGATGGTCTATGGATCGATCGATGGATGATACCTTTGCATTTGATTAATCGAAATTTTTGGCAGGATAGTTTATTTCGTTGTAACATTGAATTTAAATCTGTTACCTAGCCTAGGTACCTACTTACTGAATAAAATGACGATTTTTTTCGGTGTTCCAAACTACGATAGGTACCTACCTACTTACCTACTTATTTAAACTGAAAACTCAAGTATCCTATTAGGTTACCAAACAAGTATCAAGTAGAGTAAGTATCTCTTTTTGCATCTTTTTCTTAAGGGGGCTACAAAAAGAGATACTTGGTACTTGCTTGGTAACCTAATTGGATACTTGAGTTTACTTACACTGGGTTTTGAACAACTGTAGTGACTAAAACTAAAACATAAACTAATTAATTAAAAAATTAGTTTTTATCGATATCGATCTCAACTCTAGTTATAAAACATCAAGGGGCAACGTCCGCGTCGTCGCATCGGTCGCTGCTGGCTTATTTAGTTATTTTGCGTTACATTGCTGGTTTTGTGTATTACGCAATTAATTCATTTTTTGCATAATGGGGCACAATGGAGTGCATTACCTTAGAATACCTAATTTAAATTAAAAAACAAAGTGAAATTTTTCCGAGAAAAATTTCCACAGGTTTTTAATTCAGAACAATGGTCTGAATTCAGGATTTCCGTTTTTGCTAACCTGTTCCTTACATGTATAGTTAGATATTTTCTGATTCTGATTAGTTTCTGATTTGTTATTTGATTGAAATCGAATAGCACAAGCATGCATTGCCTTTAATTTATGCATAGAGCGCTATCTCACACCCGCTAGCAAGATAGCTTTCATACTTCGATACTTCCATAGCCTTCTGACGGCTATGATACTTTCGTTAACAAAAAAGTGATTCACCTTTTCGTTTCGCGGCCTTAGTAGGCTGTGTTACATAGACTACTTTCCGTTTAAGATTTTATTTAAACACTAACGAGTACTTTTTATTGGTGGCAGGGTGATGCTTTGAAGATTAGTTCAAAACGCGCTTTGAGAACAATTGATAGCTTTTTTACAAAAAAATCTAAAACAAGCGATAACAACGAGCATGTAAACACTGATACTAACACTAACAATTGTGATAATGAATGTGCTTCAGCGACAGATAATGCTAATACTTCTGAAAATGAAATATCCCACTCTGCTTCTACTAATACGCCTTCCAAAGAAAGAACATTTTTATCATCTACTGAGACCGATATTGGTTATCATATTAATTGCGATAATATAGATGACTTTTCATTAGCTGCACTACTGGAACGACATTGGATACCACCGGTGAATTATGAGTTTCCATACAACATTGTACGTAAAAAAGGAAAAGATACTAAAAAGTACGCTCAAAGGTCTCATTTAGACAAATTCCATTGGTTAGTTCTCTCGCATAAAGACCGCGGCCTCTATTGCAAGTACTGTGCACTTTTTGCGCAAAGCGCTGCAGGAAAAGGTAGCCAGACTCCATTAAAAAGGTTTGTGAAAGAACCATTAAAAGTTTTTGACGATCTTATGGGTGAAAAAGGTGCATTTTCAGTTCATGAAAAGAACCAGTACCACAAGAGAGCAGTCGAAGCTGGAAAAAGTTTTCTCATCAGTTACCACAATCCCTCAATAGAGATCAGGAATCAAATATCATCACAAAGAGCAAAACAAGTAGAAGAAAATAGAGAACGTTTGACACCCATAATTAAAACAATAATATTCTGTGGTCAACAAAACATCGCCCTTCGAGGCCATCGTGATTCAGGGTCGCTTCTCACTAATGATAATGAAAGTCCTGTGAATGAAGGAAATTTCAGAGCTTTACTTAAGCTTCGGATCGATGCAGGTGATAAAATATTAGAAGACCATTTAAAAAATAGCAGTGCTAATGCTACATACATAAGTAAGAGAATACAAAACGAAATAATAGATTTATGTAAAGAAGAGATACAGGAGATAATAATAAATAAAGTAAAAGAGGCTAAATATTTTGCTGTTATATTCGACGAAACAACTGACATCTCAGCAACAGAACAACTCAGTTTATCATTTCGGTATCTTCACAATAATGTCATTCATGAAGACTTCGTTTTATTTTGTGATGCCTACACAGAAATCCGAAAAGAAGATGTGCTGCGGAAGGACGAACTGAGGCTTACAGGTGTCGCCTTAGCACATATTGTCATAGATCTCTGTGAAAAATTTGGCTTGGATTTATCAAACTGCGTTGGTATAGGCACAGATAGTTGCTCTGTTATGGCCTCTGAGGTGAAGGGAGCCGTAACCGAACTAATAAAAACTGCAACCCATGCTCAAAGATGCCCTTGTAATAATCATATCCTGAATAACTCCCTGGCAAAATCATCAAAGGTCACCAGTTGCAGAAATGCATCAGCAACAATGAAAAAGTTGGTGGCATTTGCAAATGCCTCAGCCAAACGAAGCAGAATTTTCAAAGACGCTCTTGGTGGCAAACTGGAAAGTCTGTGTGATACTCGGTGGGTAGAACGGCATGATGGTTATTTGCAATTTCAAGGCGACACTTTAGTAAAAATTTGTGACGCACTGACGAAAATTTCAACCTGGCAAGACAGCAAGTCTGCATCGGATGCCAATTGCTTACGACATGCTCTGTGCAGTCCAGATTTTATCATCGCATCCATTTGCTTAGCCGACGTACTAGGTATGAAAATAAGATTCCTTCTAGATTAATTTATCTTTGTTTTATAAGATTTACTTTATACCTAATGTTTATGATCTTAACATAATGTTTTAATTTCAGGAGCAACTGTTTCGCTAAGTCGCTTTTTACAAAAAATATCATTGGATTTAAAGAGAGCGACAGATGCTCTTAACGATACAATGGACGTTCTGTTTCGTAAACGGGAAAATGCAGACGAAAATTTTCACAACTTGTTTGTCGAGGCACAAGATCTAGCTCGAAAACTAGATACAGAGATAAAAGCGCCTCGTACTGTGTCTCGACAGACCCACCGTGATAATTATCAAGGAAACGACGAGGAATATTTTAGGAGGACTGTTTATATTCCACTTCTAGACAGCATAACCAGTGATCTAAAAGACCGTCTGTCTGCGAACACGATGAACATTTTTGGCTTAGGCATTTTCATGCCAAAATCTGAACATACCGAAGAGGACCTCCTTAATGTTAAGAAAGCAGCAGAATTTTATACTCATTATCTAGGCGTTCCTGCAACCACTGTTGTTGCAGAGTATCAGCTTTGGGTTTCGAAGTGGAGGCGGGAGCTTGCAGAAAATAGTGGAAAAGTTCCTAGTTGTGTGCCTTCTACAATTGAAGTTTGTGATATCGATCTATACCCAAATATCAACATATTATTAAAAATACTGGGAACCCTCCCCATAAGCGCCGCGACTGCAGAAAGATCATTTTCTACTTTAAGGCGCGTAAAAACTTGGCTTAGAGCAAGTATGTTAGAAGAGAGGCTGACAGGGTTAGCCCTTCTAAATATACATCCAGAAAAAACCCCTGACGTATCAAAAATAATCAATCGCTTCTCAAAAACCAATAGAAGGCTTCCATTTGTCATATAATAATAATAATAATAATAATAATATGTGGGGACATTTCACACACGGCCATCTGATCCCAAACTAGGCAGAGCCTGTACTATGGGTATCAGACAGCTGATATACATACATACATAGATAAATACATAATTATATAGATAAATAACATCCAGGACACAAGGCAAACACAAATGCTCATCACATAAATGTTTGCCCTGGGCGGGGTTCGAACCCGCGACTCCGAGCTTCACGGGTAGGCACACTACCCGCTGGGCTACGGAGCCGATAAAGCGGCAGTTGTATAAATTTTTCCTGTTTTACTGTTAAGTTGGCATCTTGAACTGTACTAGAGCCAAGACGACCCCCCCCAAAATCTTGATCTGCGACCGCGCCTGCTTCTGTGCACCTTGAAATAGGGTTGTAATAACATTCCTACAGTAATGCTACTTTTAGGCAAATACGCATGAAAACGTTTCTACATCGGTTGTGAGTTTTTATATATCATAAATTAAATATGAGAATAAATATTTTACTTAATAAAAGCTTTTTTTACCGTTTTATTATACTGGGTGGCGCAAAAGTAATGACCCTATTTCGTTTAGCTACAACTGCTTTTCTACAATAAAAAACTGTAATTAGTTTTTTCAATACTATATATTTGGCTATCAAATTTCGTCCCATCAAGATTTAAATATGATGTCTATTAAATAGTGACCTCTGGAGTTGATGCACATTTGAGCCCTATTTATGACATTTTCCGTAACTTGTCGCAACACTTCCGGTGATATGTTCCTTATTTCTCGATGAATATTTTCTTTTAGGGCTGCAAGAGACTGTGGCTTATTCACATACAGGACAGATTTCAAATAACCTCAAAGAAATAAGTCTGGACTCGTCAGATCGGGCGATCTTACAGGCCAATGCAAATCGCCAAAACGGAGATGATACGGCCTGGAAAGGTGTCCCTCACTAAGTCCATAGCTGAGTGTGCCGTAGCGCCGTCTTGTTGGAACCAGATGTGCTCCATCCCCAATTCATTCAAACTGGGTATCAAAAACTCCCGTAACATGGTACCGTAGCGGTCGCCAGTTACAGATATCGCATTGCCTGCAGTGTCTTGGAAAAAAATAGGTTCCTCTTTCGGCACAGACGCCATACCACACAGTAACTTTTATTGGGTGTAAATGTGTTTCTTGAATAATGCGCGGATTTTCAGGACCCCAGAAGCGAGTATTTTGCTTATTGACATGTCCCGAGAGATGAAAATGAGCTTCGTCGCTCATAAGCAATTTTGAAGGAAAATCATCCTCTTCAAGGTTGAGATTGATGACGCGCTGGCTGTAATCTAGATGAGCCCGGTGGTCAGTAGGCAGCAGCTGGTGAATCATCTGAGTTTTATACGGAAACTTCTTCAAGTCTTTCACCAAAATATGGTGCAAAATCCGCCTAGAAATGCCCAATTGCGTGGCACATCGCCTCGTTGATGTTTCTGGACACTCTTCCACATCTTCGTGCACAGCATCGATATTTTCGGCTGAACGGCTAGTTCTTGGTCTGCCAGACTTAGGTTTATCCAATGTGGAGCCAGTTCCTTCGAGGCGTGGCAAAGCGTCGAAATGTGAGACCAACCAGTGCCGGGCGGTGGAGAAATCATCGACAGAACTCACGTTGTGTTTTTATCATTGATAAATTATTCCGTGAAAACATTGACACGATTATTCCACGTTCTTGGGTAGTAAAACGATTTATGTTTATTTCTGGTGTATTTTACATTTGTTTAATACACAATTTTTCATTTTAAGAAGACATGAGACGCCATTAGAAAAATATATAAGTATTTTCTATAGTGCCATTACTTTTGCGCCACCCAGTATATACAAGGTGACTTTTTGATCATCGTCCAAATTCATACTGGTGGCATGGTAAGTGATCAGTATCATGGATCAATAACAATTTTGGTGAAATTCGTAAAATGAAATTTCGACTCCCCATAGTGATTCACTCGGGACTGGAACTGAATTTCTATGGGAAACCGAAATTTCATTTTACGAATTTTACAAAAATTGTTACTGATCCAAGATACTGATCACTTATCAAGCCTACAGTATGAATTTGGACGATGATCAAAAAGTCACCTTGTATATACAGAATCTTACGAATATTATGGTAGATATTATCGATTCGACTGACGACGACCCCAAGTGGGTCGAAATATATATCGTTTTTTTTTTATTTATTTAATTTCTACCGTAATATTCGTAAGAATCTGTATATATATATATATAATAAAACGGTATAAATAGTAAATACCATTACGTTACTATTATAAGTTTGTGAAACTATAGCGGGCTATGTCCGGCTAGAGACCGCGGGCCGGATTGGTGATGCTCGCGGGCCGGTGTTGGCCGTAGTTTGGAGACCCCTGTTCTAGACCCACTGGGCAATTTCTGATAAACAACCCTACATAGCACCGCGTCGCACAGCATACCATAATTTAATTTTCAATGCAAGTGCTCGTAAAGGCCCCCTTTTTATGCATCAAAACCGAACAGAAAGTCGATTATTTTGCCCTAGGGCTTTATTTTTATTTTTTATTTATTTACAATGGTTGGCCAACCTGCAGCCTTTCCTGTGTACCATAAATGTTATACTTTTTTTCCACTGTTTAACGGCTCTGGATACAGTCCTTTTGAGCCAATCATAATTTAAAGTTCACAAGATTATATTTGTTTTATTTCCTTACACTATGCATTGAAAAATGTAGTATGATACACGGGCGTAAGAGCAATAAATTACTCGGTTACGTTTAAAACATTCGCTACGCTCGTGTTTTAAATCGTTCTCGTAATTTATTCCTTTCCGCCCTTGTAGCATAAACTACTATTGCTCATCCAAAGAGTTGTTCAATGTTCATACCCTCCCGTCCCGCGTTCCACGCAGGCCATAGGGGGATATAACCTTAACCTCTTGTATTAGTATGTGGATCTTAACCATTCTTGCATCAACGTTTATGTCAAAAGAGAAATGGAAATACAGAGTGTTTTATAAAGCGAAGAAAAAATATATGTGTAGTATGTCGAGGGATAAGAGGAATTTAAAATCTAATGATATCTAGTCGTTTATATAGGTAGTTTTGATGTTAGTGCAAATGATAAAATGAGAATGTTATTGTGTTATTAAAAAACCATACATGAATAAAATAAACAACACTTGATAATTACAACATGTTAAGGCTCCGTACCAAGCTAAATGGACATTTTATTTATATACTATTGGCGGTTTATTATAATATTTAAAATACAAAAAATACATGTTATAAAAGATGATATATTTAAGATATTTGTAGATCTGAAAACGTTTTATTATCTTCGCTCTATAGAAAAAAATTGCAAAGTCAGCTCTAAAAAATCTTAAAATGACGTTAATGACATGTATTTTTAAAGCTATAAATCTCAAAACTCGCGGGAATTTTCTACGTAGATTGCTAAAGACAAGTCCTAATGTAGCTGCAAAATCAAAATTACTGAAGTTTTGCGAGCACGGCAGTTGAGTAGAGCAGAATAGACAAATCAAAAACAAACGCGTTGGTGCAGGGCAAAAGTTTAGCTTGATACTGGGCCTTAAATGGAAACGAATACATAATACGATGAATAGGTAGAAATAATACAAACAGTCTTTTACCATTTCACCCAGGTTTGGTTACCTACCCAATACACATCTGCCTTTGACTCCTGGGTTTGCTAATATAAATACAATAAATATTAATATTGTGTACAAATGTATGTAAATATTTTGAATTAGTATAATATTGTAAATAATTAAAAGAACAAATCAGAAGATAAACCAATTACTTTGGTTATTTACTTAAGTATGTTAGTGAGATCTAAAAATATGTAACAAAATCATCTACTCATATTACGTACTTAAAATACTAAAATACGTACAACCCGGCCGAGTTAACTTGGCACCCCGCTTTCCTTGTCCTTGCTGCGATCGCTTATACTACAGGATATATGTGCCAATTTAACTCGGTCGGGTTGTAGATTTCAGAACTCGTTTCGAAGCTCCGATAAATCTATTTATTATTTGAGAGTAGTTTCCGGGGATCTTAAATGCTGAAGTAATAAACAATCCAAATTATAAGTTTCTTCAAAAGAAAACTGTTCTCCAGATAGACAGACTTGCTAAACAACCATGATCCCATACCTCATTCCCGCCAGTTAGAAAGTTGCAAGGACTCGATCTGTTAGACAAGGCAGACCAAGTCAGGAAGGTGATGTAAAATGAGACGACAGAAGACTGCAGTAGAACGGAGCGCGGCTGGTGCTCCTGTATAGAAGGCAGGATAGTCAGACCAGGTATGGTGCCATACCTCATTCCCGCCAGTAACAAAGTTGCAAGCGCTTGATCCGTTAGACAAGGCAGACCAAGTCAGGAAGATGATGTACAGCGAGACGATAGAAGACTGCAGTAGATCAGAGCGCAGCTGGTGCTCCTGTATAGAGGGCAGGATAGACAGACCAGGTATGATGCCATACCTCATTCCCGCCAGTAACAAAGTTGAAAGTGCCCGATTTGTTAGACAAGGCAGACCAAGTCAGGCAGATGATGTACAGCGAGACGATAGAAGACTGCAGTAGATCAGAGCGCGGCTGGTGCTCCTGTATAGAGGGCAGGATAGACAGACCAGATATGATGCCATACCTCATTCCCGCCAGTAACAAAGTTGAAAGTGCCCGATTTGTTAGACAAGGCAGACCAAGTCAGGCAGATGATGCACAGCGACACGATAGACTGCAGTAGATCAGAGCGCGGCTGGTGCTCCTGTATAGAGGGCAGGATAGACAGACCAGGTATGATGCCATACCTCATTCCCGATAGTAACAAAGTTGAAAGTGCCCGATTTGTTAGACAAGGCAGACCAGGTTAAGCAGATGATGTACAGCGAGACGATAGAAGACTGCAGTAGATCAGAGCGCGGCTGGTGCTCCTGTATAGAGGGCAGGATAGACAGACCAAGTATGATGCCATACCTCATTCCCGCCAGTAACAAAGTTGCAAGCGCTCGATCCGTTAGACAAGGCAGACCAAGTCAGGAAGGTGATGTACAGCGAGACAACAGATGACTGCAGTAGACCAGAGCGCGGCTGGTGCTCCTGTATGGAGGGCATGATGGACAGACCAGACATGATCACCATGAGGATCAGGTTGATGGAGATGAAGAACTTGGAAAGATCGCAGCTGTCCGTCTGGAAAGAGAAATTGTAGTTATTAATAATATTATTTAAGAAAACAGTCAAACGCGAGTCGTACTCGCGCACAAAGGGTTCCGTACTACCAAAAAATAGGGGTACGGAACCCAAAAAATATTATGATAACTAATTCTACTTGCAGTTAGAAACACCAACTTAACTTGACAACTCTATATCTAAAGGGTCTAATTATGTTGGTAATTAATGATAACTTCCTAAATAATATGTGTGCCTTGAGACCTACCTGTAAACGAAATTTCAAGTTTTCAGGTCAACTGGAAGTGCCCTACAGGTTTTCATGGTGAGCAGATTTTTATGAAATTGATTATGTAAAGTGCAATAACTTTTTTTCGCTTCGGGTTAGATTTTTTTTTTACTTCTTCGATTTTTTTACAGCACCATGGCAGAGAATATAGGGGTTCGTAGACTTCTGTAGGAGGTATCAGTTCAAAGTGATCCTATAAGGGTACCGTTTTTTCATTTTCAGGTACGGAACTCTTAAAAGACACGGAATGTATGGCTCGAGCTTGAGGCATATGTTTGTCCGTGAGGAAAGGGCTTGTTGTGAGAAGGCGTTCAGTTGATGCCTTTTTAAAGTTGTTTTTAAATTGTTTGAAATTCTCAATAAACAGTTTATTTTTTTAAATAATTAGACATGTTACGCTTGGATTACTTGTTATAGTAACTAGTAAAATAATTATTAATACAACATATTATATAAAGCTACTCTTCTGAAATATATTAACAGCTCAATCAATGTACAAAATCTAATTGTTGTTTCTAGTAAAAAAATATCATGGGAGCAGGTGATGGCGGGATTACTCTAAGTCACTTGCCAGCATAGATTGTAGCATTAAAATTTGTTTCAAACAAAAAAGGTGAACTTACCGTAGTGTAATAAACGTAGAGCAAAACAATGCCAGTGATAGTAAGAGCGTAGCATGCTACCATAGAGAGCAGCAGAGCCGCGTACCAGCCGCGAGATTCACTCTCTTCGTAATTCGCTGGAAGAAACAATCACTCAGAGTTAGGCAACAACCTATTTAAATATAACTTTACACAAGTCATAAACGGCAATGATGTATGTAGTATGAAAATTATAATATTAGCCCTAAAATTGAGACGCCATATCCAAAAAAAATAGAGTATTGTTTAGCAAAGATAAATGAAAATAATCAAAGAATTATATTTGTTCAGTTATGATTTTTCTTTTCTTTTCCGAATTTTTGAAAGAAAGAAAGAAAATAAATTTATTGGCGCGTTTACAAAAAAAAAAGAACTTATAGCTAACACTGTAGAAAAGGTTTAAAAGGTAGGGAGTAATCTATAGACAAAAATAAAAACACGACAAAAGGATGTAGCTCAGCTATGTGCCATCCAAAACATGCTTTGGTTGGCGCTGGTTTTTAGCTACCTCCGTTTTGGCTTCGTTTACATTCACTAATCGAACCAAACAAGCTCTATTCCGGGAGCTTTTGACACCCCTTCTTCAGTATGTCGCCATTTATCAACATGGCCCTTCTAGTCCAGCCTGGTTGAACTAACTCACACTTTCGCTCCACATTTTTTCCCCCATCCTCTGTCTAATCTATTGGAAAATACAAACAGAAACAAAAAAAAGACACTCACAAACCCATCGTTCAGCCCAGGTATGAGCAAAGTCAATTATGAGCACCAGCTGTATCAGGATAAAGCAGAACCCTCCAATCATTCCAAACACCATCCATGTGGATGCAAATGATCCTTCCGGGATAAAGAATGCTCCAATTATGCCGCCAATTACAATCAGGTATTTGATACCCCAAAACCTAAAAAAATAATATTCTATGGAATTATTGCTTAAACATGTTGCATCATGCATGTCAGAGAACAATTAATAAGGATTTCAAGCAGTAAGCCTTGGACTTATTAAAACTTGCGTGAGCTGACACATTAAATTATTATTACAATGCAGCTTAACACTCACGTGTGATTATTGTTTACTTTATGCCAACCCGTTTGACAACGACGGTGAACGCCGCGTCGTCGTCCTAAGATCGACACTCGTCTTGATAGTGCCGAAATTGTATCGGTAAAACGGTTGGCATATAGTCAACAACAATCAGTAATAATAACTTAGTATGTCAGCTCACGCGAGTTTTAATAATATTATTGTACAGTTTGTCAAAAAAGCCGTGAAATGGAACAATTTTGTATTAAGTGGTAACACATGTAATAATAATTAAGCCTTGGTTATCGCAAAGAAAACTATCTGCGCGATAAACCAAGCCTCTTAAGACGTTGCTAAATTAGCAACACTCGATGAGAAAGCAATACTAAATCAGCAACATCCAATGGCTTTCAGACTCGCAATCACCATAGTTAGGAAAGCTGAGTGGCTTGATTCAGTGTTGCTAATTGAGTAACGTCTAAAGCAGGCTTATGATCTACGGCAAGAATGTATGAGCCGCGAACCACTAGACTTTGCGTCCCCCTCGCAACCACTTTTGCCTTCCATCGCTCACAGACTTTGTGCATGAAATTATCAAGCTATGTTTTGTTGCTCTGTAACATACTCTTTATTAATTTAAACAAGTTTTTCTGCAGAATCAAAAATCATTTCTTCCAAAGTTGTTGAGATAAAAAGCAAATCAAAGTACTTACCCATTTTGCAATCCGGCTCGAGGATCTTTAGATGATCGTACCCCCAGCATAATCATCGCCATCAGTACAAAGAAGAGACATGCTGCAAAACAGATCCTGAAAATACACAAAGGTATCACAGTTTTAAGCAAAAATGTACTGGTTTTATAGTACAAAAAGAAACGTATTGTCACGACTTATATACACCTGAGGGGTTGTAAAAACTGTACGATTTTTACATCCCAACGTGATTGGTTGATCCTTCGTGCCATACTTTGGGTACAAAGAAACGGTTTATAGGCTATGTAAGTTTACTTCACAATTAGGCTCACATGCAGCATTTTCCTTCACCGTTTAGCAAGTGCAAGTAAACAAATCCTATGCATACAAATTTATGTTAACGCTTAACAGACAGGCAGCATTCGCACTCAAGATTAAGTGGTGGACATCCCACATTTTCTTTTTTTATGGGGAAATAAATAAGTAGCAACTTTTTACCTATAAACAGCCAGATATCCAACAGCTTGGTCACAATCTACTTTATAGCTTGACGGCATCAGTCCCGTAGAATTCGCACAAAATGGTACCTAGAACATATTATTTATTTATTTAACCAATATAAAATAACATAAAATAAAAAGATTTTTATTCAACAGAACACAACACAAAACACATAATACTTAAAGACTATTTAGGATTGGACAGGTTTTGTTGAAAAGGTCGGTGACTCAGCTTTTGTCCCTTAAGCCAGAAGCAAAGGGACACTGTTACTCTGTCACTGCCTGTTCATTCATAAGGATACTTAAAACAGTAAACATATATACTTATACAGATTTAAAAAGAAATCTTCTAAAACTCCCTAAACACAATTTGGCACTTTTCTTCTCTAAATAACATAAAGCAAAGTTGCAATCTGCGTTTGTCAGTGTATAATTATAATTTCTGAATGGTTTTCAATGCGGTTTTCACATTCATGTTGAATATTTCATGAGGAATGTTTTCTATATAAAACACAGAGAAATTTCGACGTTTCGTTGACCTCGTGTGAAGCGTTCCATAAACTTTAATCTAAGGGAATAACAGGGTTTGTGTCATTGCAATTCAATTAAAAGGAGCTGAGTAATGACCATTTTAGTATATTTTGAATAACTTGAAAATTGCTGAATAGATTTAAATGTGGTTTTCCTAGGACACTTTATTTATGTGTGTTTATCTATGTGTGTTACTCAGTGGCGTGCACCGAACTTTTTGCTGGAAAAGCAAGCAATTGGTCAAAAATAACAATAAAAAAATATGAAAAAATTTAAATATCACTTTGAAAAAAAAAGTTTGTAATAGGAAATTTTCACTCTAGGGTAGACATTGTCTACCCTGGTGTCATACAAATTTTTTTTTTTCAAAGTGATATTTAAATTTTTTCATATTTTTTTAATTGTTGTTCTTGACCAATTGTTTGCTTTTCCAGCAAATGTAAAGGACAAGACGTTATTAAATATATCATGGAGAAGTGCTGTGGACGAGTCTAGGAGTTTTTTCAGGTGAAGCTGGAGGCACTGCAGTCACCAAAAATGACACATTTCTGGTCCTTCATGCTCCAGCTTCTGGCACAGTATAAAGAGATACTCCTGGATCCAAAGTTTTGGCCTGAGGTATTATTTAGGCAGTATAGGGAGCCGTCACTGGAAATTGTAAATACCTAAAATGTATGTTCCAAAAATATTCTATTTTGTAATTTAATTTGTACAATGCATTGGATTTTATCTGTAATGTTGCACAAATTTTTGTGTTATAATCAAATAAAAAAAAAAAAAAAACTAATTATGAATACATGTTAAGATTTATCTGTTGTTTTAATTCAATTATCAATTATATGAGGTGAATGACTTTATTTCAAATGAGCTGAGAAGACTGAGCCAGTGTAAAAAGGGCAGAGGCCAGAGTTACTCCGGTGTGGTGGTGTGGTGGAGTGGTGGGGAAAAGAGTAGATTAGAGTGATTGATAAAATGCCACAGAAACAGTGTTTGTATACCTTTTTCAACTCATCATGTAATCCAGGCGCTAGTGTGACAGCAGCAGCAACCATTACAAGCAGCAGCATCAAAGAGTACATGAGCCGCGTGGATGTGGAGTTGGCACATGATGGACATGCTGAACAGCACAGTGAGCAGGCAGCACTGCCACAGCAACAGGCCAGCTGGAAATAAAGATAACAGTGTTTAAGATACCTATTACACTTACAATATTACAATCAAAGAAATGGAATTTTATGGAAATCTATCTCAGTACATCCCTTCCTAGGATTATGGCCCCACGACATGGAGGTTCTGTCTGATTTTGAGTATACTACACGTACTTAGCTCTCTACGATAATCACAATATGATTGGCTAGTGATTATCACGCCATTCCGATTCCAGCCAATCATAGACTTGAGTCGGACCGAAAAGAATGGACCTGGTCATAGTCTTTATGTCACTGTATGTAATGTGTCAATTGTTTATAAGGTTATTTCGTTCTTAGAGTTTTTGGTTTTAAATTTATGAAAATTTTGAATACTTATGCATTAAAAACTGATGCCATGACTCTTTCAATGTTTGCTAGAGTTGCTTATGCACCATTTCATGGTGCAACACAGCATTTTGTTATATTTTGTTGACAGTGCACCGTGCAGCACAAGACTGATCAACATAATACAATATAAGCCTTGCCCACCTGGGCACACAGATGGTGGCGTCAATTTTTAAGTGGGTTTATGCTTATCTAAAATTGTGTTTGTTGATTACAATTATAATATTATAGCTATATTACAATTACTATCTTGTTGCATTGACAATGAAAAATAGAGAAAGTGGCAGGATAGGTAGTGGCAACCTTACAAGGTTTATTCCTTTGTCTTTCTTTTGTGTGCAAACAATCAATTAATTTGAAGAAAACTAAGAACACTTTCTTATATAGGTTTAGGCCTAATTTAATACAACCTTACAAGGTTTCTTGCATCATTGGGTGAGTCAGAGAAGTTTTACTGTGTAAAATAGATAATGGTTATACCTTTCAATACTTTTAATTGTAGGTTATTGACCTATTCTTGACGATGTTTGATATTGATAAGTGAGTGAAATTCGCCATATCTTCGCCCAAAAGAGTGCAAATTTAATTACCTGTGCTGCAGAGCAGAGACCCAGGACGGCTCCCATGGTCTATTCACCTCAGAAAAGATTTTGTTTCTAGAAGACAGTAAAGATAAGGGTCTGATATCTTCTGTTGACTCGGTATATATCAAATTTTATAGCAAACAAAGGCAAAGATGGTTGAGAAAAACAAAATCGATCGATAAACTTTCTTGTTGTTGTGACATGACATTTAGGGTACGTTTCGAAACGTGTGATTATCACTCGGACTCTCGGAGCGATGCGACTTTTACCCTGCATCGTTCAAAAATCGCCCCGAGTGGAACCGAGGGTAAACGAACTGTTACCTGACAGTTGCGCTAAGTGTTTTGAAACGCTTTCAAGAAATCTAAATATCGCACTGACAAGTGCGATTTCTAACTCTGTCTGGGCACCGATAAAATTCGCCCGATAGTAGTCATTTCGAAAATATTTGAAAATAGAATTTAACATTTCCGTACGAATACGGTGAAAATTTTTCGAAACTGCTCCAACAGGATTATGGCTTGCAACTGCAAAGGTTGCAATGCTATCCATATAACGAGCAATAGGTATCGGTTCAATTCCTTCTTTATTAGGTACTTTAATTTATCCATTTATTTTGATTTGAGGTTATGTATTGACTTGACGTGTGTTACTGCAGACCAAACCGTTCCAAAACGCTTTTCTCACGGGAATCACTCGCAAGCGTTTCAAAACCAGATCTTTATTTCTTTTTCTAGTATATAGAAAAAACGTTAAAAACGAGTGAAATTTCGCACGAAGATCACACGTTTTGAAACGTAGCCTTAAAATGTTGGTATTTCCATTTACTTAAGGTAGCGTTCTAAAACCAAACCCCTAATGTAAACGTATAAAAATCATACGTCAAGAATCATGCTTTTGACAGGAGCAATATATTCCCGGTGAATTTCGCAGAGCAAAATATTGGTCGTGTCAATAGAAAAAGTTGCTCGGGTTTGATCGTTCCGAAACGATCTTATTTGTGATTTTGGAACCAGCATTGAGCTACTTTTATCTGACAGATAGTAATATCTTCAACTCAGACCAATATTTATTGGTCTGAGATCTTCAACTTCATCGGACAACCTAAGGTGTTTCGGAACGCTACCCAAAATGAGTTTCTTTTTTTTTGTCATTTTCTTTCCTTTATGCAAAAGGCTTAAGCCCATACTGCCTGGTCTTATTTTAGTTTCTTTTCTTCTCTTTGTTTGTATGATTGGCTGCAAGTAAACTCTCATGGTTACCAAGTAAATATGTGGCTGTAATAGCTTTGCTAAGAAAAACTAGATGGCGCTAGGTTGGCAGCACTAACAGTGAATATTTCAGCGCCATCTATTATCGAAGTTGGAATTATTTTTATGTTACGTGACATCGCTGTGCCACTAACATCACCACCAATCGGTCTTTTTTACCATCGTGTTCGTTAGAGGATTTAGCAACGCCATCTAGATTTCGTTAGAATTTTACACCTTTTTTGTGGCTACAAACTGTTGTATGAGAACTGCTAGTCTATACGTAGTGTAGTATACTTAGTCTATGGCTGAAATGTAATACCTATATTTTTACAGTCAGGTCATGAAGCTCTTTCATTTTATTCTTTATATAATATCCCATATATTTCATATCCCACCACCTTACTGCTTTCAGAAAAAAAAAATCGAGAAAGTCCATAAAAAAATGACGTCATCATTTCTATTAGCTTTACTTTACTTATTTCTCATATAATCTAAGCTGTACCCAGGGAGTAGCCCTGTTCCCTAATCTAAGTAAACTTGAAACTCAGGGTACAGTGTCAAAAATCCCATGCAACAAAAAAAAAACAAATAAATTAAATAAAAACAAAACAAAAAGCCTATACTTTAAACAAATGAGAGCGAGTATGTATCGTAAGTGAGTTAGAGAAATCAGTATGTTAGGGTGTGTGTAGAAGTTATGTTAGTCCTATTCATTCCAAAGACAGTAGCAAAATGACTAAGAACCCATTAAGTTTCAACTTTCAACAGGTTCTCTGTTTGATCACTACCTCTTTGAGTTGGGCATTCCAACCAACTAATTTGTCTAACTGCGGTGGAAAGGAAAATTATACCGACACTTTGGCTGGCCCACGGACTGTATTGTAGTCGTCCGAGCCAGATCCGGAACTTGTAGATTAAAACACAAAATTTTAATAAAATCTAATGTTTATATTTGTAAATAAGTATATCTATTAATAACACGTTCAGGTTAAATAATGATAGGTCAAGAGTTGTTCCGTACCAATTCATTATTGTTCATTTTACAATTTGAATCAGTATAAAAAGTTTATGTAAGTATGTAGCAATGATCATTGCATAATCAAGTATTGTAAATTATTGTACATTGTTTGGTATGTACACAAGACAGACTAACCCAAACTAGAATTACAGGTTATTCGATGTTTTCAAGCAGATAATCAAAATAATTTAAGATGAAGCTTGGAAGGATCGAATAAAATAATGCCACTTTCGGTCTAAATAGGTGGTAATATATATTTTTGCAAGAAACACATATAATTATTACACAATCAGGGTAAATAGACAAATTGTCTGCCACGATAGCAAAATATACATTTGAATTTAGTTGTCTGAATAATTTTATGCACAACAATCTACAAATAAGACGACTCATCTCCAAAATATATATTAAATATATATATCTCATTTTTTATCTTCAAGTTGGTAAGACAATGAATAAGGGACAATATGAGTGGTCTTATTTACAACTTATTTAAAGTACCCATCCACTTTTGAAGTAGATATACATAGGCACGCAATTTTTTTTATTTCAACTGAAAATTTTGGTCACTCAAAATATGTTTTTTAAATAGACAAATTATGTAAAACTGTATAGAGAGCTAAAATGTAATAAAGTAAAAGGCTGCTCCTAATGTGATGTTTAAAACAAGTCAGTATAATACATACCAAGTATCATAACATTATTTCGATAGGTATCATTTCATGAACATTTTCATTCAACATACTAACAAAAACATTTCATTCGTATAATATCTACTCTTAATAAAATCAATAATTTGGAACACATTCTGGACCTTTATCATTAAAATATAAAATAACGTCTAGTCTACTTTGATTTTATTATAAAATATAACTAACACACTCACATTCAACATTGAAGTCATCATAAATAATATTCTAGAGATAAAATAATAAATAGAATTGTGAATATCACAGTAGAATAACTGCCAGCTAGTTTCTACCATTGAGCCAATGTCGTAGTACACAAGGGAACATAAGCCTTATAACTCATCCAATACGATGGTACAGTAAGTGCCGACCAACTGCGGACTTCGAAGCTGGCATTGTAATGAAACTGCTGTGATATTGACAACTATAAAAGACCGGAGTAGATCCGAGCGAAAACAACATCGTTTTGATCATAAGCATACAACCTTACAGCTACTGGTAACCAACAACCGACGCTTAGCCGGATCTAAGGCGAAACTAACACTTTCTTACATTCTAAATAACTTTAAAAATATTGCAGATTGGTTTTCTGTCAGGCGTAAAACAACAAGATAACAACGAGAACTGTTCCTGACCAATATCGATGGTGTGGCAACACTCGTCAGGTTTGGCTAAGCCGATGTACTTGTAGATAGTTACTGTTGTCCACACAATATTGTGTACTGGAGCGTATTTAGAAGTTTCAGACTGTTACTGAGTATAATTATAACTGTCTATGCGTACATGGTTATCGATATTACTGCTTAATATATTTCCATTGAAAGAAAGACAAAATGGATATACTATCCTTAAATACCTTTACGTATATTTCGTATCTTAGACACACTATTAGAATGGTAGATTTTAATTTTAAGCAGGAGACATATTTTTTATAAGCTATGATTGCCCACATATGAGATACATGTGTAATTTCAGAATTAGTTTTATTTACAGGTAAAACATTATAATTATCATGGACAAATTAAACACTAATGTAGATTATTTTAATCATTAGATGCTGTGAATTATGTTACAAGAGAAATTAAAGGATTTAAACTTAATAAGAAGTGAAATTAATAAAATTAATTATCTTATACAATAATTGTGTTTGAAAAAAATATCCAATAGATTAGTAGATTGATCTATGTACAAATTTAAAGAAAATAAGTACCGTAGCTAACGTACTGTGGCTTGCAACTTTTAAAAACTTAATTTACATAATCATGTACGGGTCTTTTACGGGTAATACAGAGTTCTAAGTACTAGATATAAAAGAAATTATTGGTGTATTTTCTGGTTGGATTAAAATCTAATTTCTTATAATTTATACATATGTACATACATTTAAAGAAATAGGTAGAGGAGACGGAGAATTAGCAGTGTAGGCAGGCACAAGTTTATTTTATGTCTATAGACTTATAATTTTGTTACGTAGAAAGATACGGGTAATGTAATTGGTTACTCCTTCGCACGTCGGATTAGTTCGGAATCGTTCGCAAACGTAGCTTACTTAAAAAGCAGTAATTGAATTAGCTTTCCATTCTAGTAGGTGTACACCCGTCAAGGTATCTAGTCCATAGCGAAACCTAAATATCGACAAATACACAACACGATGAAGACTTCGAGCTTGACTAGCGCCAAGTATGAGATTGGTTTGACCCTATGCACCCGAGTGCATTAATAGTTGCTTTCATTATAAGAAATACTAATGATTGAAACTGTATTCATCTCAGCATAATAATGTGAATTATGCTTCTTTGTACTAAGATGTGATATTTATTAAAAATATTATGACTTTGGTGTTGAGTGCATACAACATTGAGCAAAAATTTTAGCTAAATAAATAAAGGTACATGCGTACGTAAACAAAATTATTTACAAATTGTCTTAATAAAAATAAACTTCTGTCTTTATTCAAAATAATAGAAAATACTCTAAGTTAAGCTAAGCAAAATAAGAAAAAAAATCAACTTAAAACTAGGTGAATTTTCTATTAAATATCTCTAATAGCTTCCAATTAATTGAGATCGGCATGAATTGAACCAGTGTTCAGTGAAAGCTGATTGACGTAATTATATCGCATGTCTTTTTGTTTTATTGTTTTCTTTAATGTGTCAGA
Source organism: Ypsolopha sequella (assembly GCA_934047225.1). Classification (NCBI taxonomy): domain Eukaryota; kingdom Metazoa; phylum Arthropoda; class Insecta; order Lepidoptera; family Ypsolophidae; genus Ypsolopha; species Ypsolopha sequella. The sequence continues at coordinate 17,493,499 of OW203987.1, forward strand.
AATACCTCGAATGTAATTTGTGATTTGTCAGCCAAAAACAAGTAGCATAAACAAGATAAAGCAAAGTAGCAAAAGTTAATGAGAACACACATTTAACATAGCTCTCTGCTTTAACGTAAACTCTATGTATATAATACACTCTTTTATTGTACCTAATGTATTATTAAATACTATTATTATGACTGCAACTTATTATTATGCCTTATTTAACTATTAAACTACATGATTCTTACCGTATGGCAGTTATCAATTCGCTAGCTGAGTTGGTTTCAGTGTTTAGAGCTAAGATGTAAGAATAGCAATGAAGTTCGATGCGATTGCTAAATGACAACTGAATGAGGTTTATCACAACCATTAATTGCAATGAAATCTTTTTTTTGGTAAATATGTGCAGGTACGTCACGTATGCACGATAAAATGTGATGTTATCCCACACCTTTTTGTTCCGAAAATGTGATGTTATCCAACACCTTTTTTGTTCCGAAAATGTGATGTTAGCCAACACCTTTTTGTTCCGAAAATGTGATGTTATCCAACACCTTTTTGTTCCGAAAATGTGATGTTATCCAACACCTTTTTGTTCCGAAAATCAACAAAACTGATACGTGGCAAGAGAAAATTTGGAAAAAAGCACCCACCCCTCCGTATTGTTTATCAGTACTTTGTTTATTCGACTGGAAAAGTTTGGAATTTCCTGGATCTAACTAATGTGATGGTTTTACTGAACAGAGAGGTGATAATCAATATACCTCGTGGAGAATGTATTGATGGATTTGATTCCTTTTGAGTTTCATGTTTCTTCTTGAGTATTATATTATTTAAAGTGATAAATTGTTTCCGAATAAATAACATCAAATAGAATTACAAAATGCGCAGACAGGCACACAATATTTTGTATTACTTGTGTGCGTTTGTTTTTGAGTGACAGCACCAGAAATAGCTATCTTTAGGAAAAGGCATGTTTCAGGCATTGCGGATTTTTTGCGATAAATTATCATTATCATCATATATATTTAGAGAAATCCTGACTCAATGACTCATTAATCAACGCCCAGTCCAAACCCTTGGAACCTAGACAGCTGAGAATTGGCAGTGATTCCCTTTATGATATAGACTTTATAAGGCCAGATTTTTCGAAACCCCTACGGGATCAGTAGAAACGGGATCACCGCGAGCAACGCCGCAGGGCGTTAGCTAGTCGGAAATAAAGAAGTATTCAGCTTTTAACCCGAGATTGGCACATTTGTCGATTTTCTTTTAAAGGTGTAAGTATAAATAAAAGTTATTTTCGAAATAATTTAAAATACATTTAAATACGTAATGGCTGACGTATAAGACAATATTTTACATTTAATAACATTTTGGTAACTATACGATCGATAAAAATACCACGCCTTGATATATTTTAAAAGTATCTACTCTAAATATTAATGTCTTCGCATAACGTTTAATCATTTTACGTTATCTATCAATCGTTTCACCGTAAAAAATGTTTTCGATTTAAACTATCACATTAAGTAACAATATAATTATAATAATGAATTTCATATTTACACATCTGACATTGCTTTCAATATATTAAAAATATTTATTATATCTAATGTAGATAATATTTACAATCTATATTCATATAATACTTAACAAATAATATTGCAGCTCGCAATCGCCTTCATGCTACTTTTTTTGTTCATAATTTCTTTCCTTGTCCTTTCTCTTATCAATCCATCCTGGTTTATTTATGGTCTTTCGATCGAATCATACACGAGCTTTGGTTGGCTATCCTTAAAGTAAGGACGCCATTTTACTCAGTTTCAAATGCACAGTTTTATGTGCAGGATTATAATCAAATAGTAAAGAGACGGTCTAACACTTATGACGAAACGTTGGGTAGGTCACAGCTTTTTATTGACAGTTCAAAACAGATCTCACGTTCTTTCCTTAAAACTTCCCTCGTACGCAACATGCGTTGTTAAGTACACGCGCACCCGACATCTCTGTCCTTCTCACTTACGAGCGACGCTGAGTATTGTCTCCTTGATTGTATACGACACAGATATGTTACCAAAAATTTAAGTCTAAATATGTCATAGTCTTTTCGTCAAATCAGAGATAACTTACAATAGTATGACTTATTCATGTATTATTCAGTCGATTCAAGTTTGAGTGGTTATGTTACCGAAGAATCCGTGTAGGGATCGTTCGGGTAAGTATAGGATGGCAGTATACTTACTGAGAGGGCCGGCAGTGTGAAAACATTGCTGCACACATACATAGCATCTCTGAAACACATCCGAAAATGTGGACGGAATTTGTAATACATATTTATAAAAATAATAAGTGTTTTATCACAAAATTTGTTGTACAGGAAACTTTATATCGAAATAAATTCATTGTTCTTAGTTAAGCCTCAGGAGCGTTAAATCCAAATAAGTATTATATTTGTTGCTAAACAATATTTTGAGTTGATGTGTAGAAAAATAATTATTTTTGTAAATAAATACTACACAGCCACTTTAAAGTGTACAAACGTTCACTGCCACAATAGTTTTCACACGCAGCGTCAGTCTAATGTTACAATTTAACTTAAAACTAATATTCACAGTCATTCTGCGCTTGCGCACGCAGCTCGTATCCACAGTAAAGGCGTACTGCGCTACAAAAATACGTGGGCAATGTCCATAATACAGTCAAAATGCGAGCCACATTAAGAGCAAAATATGTCTCCTTCATATATTAATTAAACTTTATATATAATCTGTCTTAGACTTAATAAAATTTTCTCATTCATAATATAATTTCACAAAATGCTCGAGCGTAGTCCATACACACGGGGCGACATATAAAATCAGTCCGTGGTTTTACGAAAAAGTACCGTTTTTCGTAGTATTTAGTGTATTTTGGCCTGAGTCTGGCGGCGGCGACTGCGCTAATCCCCGAAGCGTGAGCAAGCCTTCTTCCACTTGCATTGTGTGCACCAGAGGTCGCGGTGCTCCATACCGTACACCTTGCGACACTTCTTGTTGTCGCTGCGGGCGCGGCGGCCGGGGCTACCGGGAGACCCGCCCACTCCTGACAGGCGCATGTGCTTCTGTACCGACAAGAAGGTTAACTTTAGAGGTAGGTAGTTGACCAGTTACAAGAAAGAACAAGAGCTGCTTCAAGAACTTGTTGTGTAGTGCGGGAGGAAAATCTGGTTAATAATTGACCAAGTGAATGAGGGCCTCACCGGTGAATGTGAATTTGACCAGGAATGCATTACAGGAATACTGATGGGCCTCGCGGAGCCATTCAGCTGTTGTTGCTGTTGCTGCTGCAGGAGCCCTTGCCTGTGAACAAAACAGAGAACTGTTACTAAACAATTATTCTATACACATTTATCTTGTTTGCCCCAAGCAATGAAATCTGTATTACGTAGAAAAATACTCTGATTGATCTATCAACGCCAAGACCAAATATGGAACTACCCAAAAATAGTGGAGGACATCCGCTATGAATGGATTTTAATTCCCGCGGGATCTATTGAAACGAGATCCACGCGAGCAACGCAGCGGGGATCCGATAGTCTACCAAGGAAAATGAAGAAGTTGCAAAAAGAATACAAAAGAAAAAACTCCAAACAATGTTTAGTGTACGAATTACATTCATCCTATTTATTTGTCTTCGCATTCTCTGTTGTACAAATCCTAGATCTTGCTTCACGTTCCATCCCTGTTGAACAGTAGTTACCTGAAGGAGCCGACCAACTGCCGCTGGTAGTCCGGGTCCTCATGCGGTGGCCGGCACATGTCCCTGTGTGACAGGGTGGGAGCCGCAGCCGGGGTCGCCACCTCACGCTCTGTGTAGTAGAACTCTTCCTCATGGTCGCTTTCACCTTCTTTCTCTGGCCTGAAAAATTTATAGGATCACTGAATCATTCGCCGTATAGGATGAATTTTATTTAGGCTGCGCGAGTAAAATGTGTCCCCCGATGCCCTGTATTGTGTACATCTTAAAAACAAGTACAACGACATATTGCAACTACATATTGTACTAATAATAACTGAAATAAAGGGCAAAGTCAAGAAAGTCGATTGGTTATATCTGGAATCCGGATAGCTGCTACATAAGGAAACTTAACGCAGAAGCGAATTCATGATATATGTATTTTAACAGCTATAACGAACGCTACTAAATGTTGTTGCTTTATGTCATGTTTTTAAAGAAAAGTCTGTATTATACGAATATTGCTTACAGCTTCCGTTGCCATAAACCCACTTATTTCAGAAATTATTAAGAGAATATATAATTGATGCATGTCCGGTACTAGGGATACTAGGTATTATAGACTGTGAGCCTAACCTGGGGCTTCCACATAGTAATTGTTTTCCAGGATGATGGTTTCCAGGATCTATCAACTTGTGATGGTTGATAGAGTTCAAGGGCATTTATATACATAAACTTAAGGTCGATGCGACGGATCGCATTTCCAAACGCACAAATTTATGATTGTTTTTGAATGAGAAGTAAAAAATATGGTGATTAATGCCATTAGGCGAGCATAGTTTAATGTGATTAGGCTTTTCTAGCATAATGCGATAAATTACAATTTATTTAAAAGTAAGAATAACAACAACAAGGTTTGTGTTTGGGAACGTGATCTGTCGCATCCACTTTAATGAAATAGTTCGGGCACCGGTCACACGGAAAACTAACCTCGAAAGTTTTTAAATTTATACACGTCTTTGGAAATTTGACTTAAATTTAACTAAAAATGAGACTTATTTGTCAAAACTTTTTACTTCATGTTTAAATCGTATAGTATTTCTTTGACCTAGAGCATTCAAAAGTTTGTATTGAAAACAACAAAAACAGTAGAGCTATCAGTACATCATGTGAGGGCCTCAAGTAGAACGGCTCGAGAACTAATACGTCAAAGGTACCCAACGTATTTTTCTTCTTACAGCACGTCATTATCGTTTCCCATTGATTCGTGTTCTTGTGATGACGACTGAATGTCATCTTATTTATTATGTTGTTATGCCAACGATGGTTTATTTTCTGCCTCATGCATTGCTGCGAAAAAATATCCGTAGCATTAAACGTGATAATTTTCCCTACACATTTCTAGCATTATCGAGAAACATCGTGTAACACGGCATCGGGTTATTACGTAACCCGGGCTGGCAAAGTGGCCTTGCGGCGGGAGGTAGGTAGTTGGTAACCTTGTCGCGCGGCTTTTCATCGCTTCCTGGTGGGCAAAGGGCAGGCCCTGCGATCTAATACCGACTTCAGACCACTTATTTAGATTGGGTTGGAAGGGCATGATTTATTGGCGATGATATACTGGCTCATTTTAGTTTACTCCTTCATTTTGCTCCTGCTGGCTTACTTGAGCTACTAGAGTTACTTGCGTAAGATTATATACGTTCTTATTATACATTATTTTGGAAGATTTTCTTATAGAGGAGCTTGCGTAACAACTACGGTACGGCAATATTGAAGCTACCTATTTACTGATAGTCAGTGCTGTTTATAACTAGGTAACTCCTGGTTTGCCAATCCATCCACGTGCCGGGTAGTTCACGTGACATAGCAGCACTTGTTTGATGCATACGGCTCTATACGACAACTATGCAACACACCCACGCGTTTTGGCCAGGGTATGAACACCTTAAAAATTATGCAACGATGACGAATTTCCGGTACTAGGGATAATGATGCATGTCAGCTGGCAGATATCCGCTAAGAGCTTATTTGTTGGCAGCTGCCATGTCGTTTAACGTTTGCACACGTGGAAAATGGAGTGAAAACTCACCCAAGATGTGTATTTCTGATGTGAGCTTCGATGGCGTTGCAGCTGTTGGTGATGTGTCCACAGCCTCGCCATGTGCACTCGTACACAACGCTGTTTATCTGAAACAATAAAAGAAAAAAACATATATACATCGTCATAACATGAATCCCTAAAGGGGTGTCAGAGGTATTAAGGCGATATGTAAAAGTTTTAGCGTCCCTTTTACTCCATATACGAAAATATCCTCAGTGCGAGAGGGACGGATTCGAGGAAAAGTAGCAAAAAGTCGGTTTTTTATTAATATAAGATATGCTAAAGTTGCTATTAAAATGTCCTAGATACTGTTACAATCCATCTAATAAAATATAATTGCAGTCCATATGTCATTCCAAATTGTCAAACCAGGAGAATTGGTGTCGAAAAAGAACTCATTTCAATAAATATTTCTATCGAGCCGAATTTCTCCAATCGCGTTTCTGTTCTAACAGATCCCTAGAAAAAGAATCCAAAAATAATATACTGTTTTATCAAAATAATACAATATTTACCGAAGTAGATATGCACGTCCTAAAAGTGTCGATTTTTTTCCGTAGCGCCTTAAGTACGTACTGTGACATGCAAGTCACAGTCCACACCCACGTTTCACCGATGTTTGTAACGTTTCAGCGTGGTAAGCACGGATATGGATCGACAGTTTAACGTGCTTTTCGAAACACACAGTCCGAAAACAAATGTGCTAAAAACAAATTGCTAAAAAAAACAAATGCGCAACCTCTGGATTTGTTGTAACAAAACCACAGAGGCGGTCATAAAGTGTCATTAAATAAACATATTAATTAATATTTACATTGAACTAAGTAATCTGCAGGTAACCCTATAGTTCCATGCAAGGAAACGCTAAAAACAGAGAAGCAAACAATGCGGTTTCAAATAGGTATTTTTAAGGATTCGATGCCTTAAAAATACCTATTTGAAACTGCATTGTTCGAGTGAAGGACAAAAATTGCAGAATTTGCCGTTGTTTGCGTTTAGTTTGAATATAATAGGACGATGATGTAGTACACGGAAGCGCCTCTAGGTCGCGGCCTTGCCTCGCGCGCGCGGCTCACTGCATCTGATCTAGCTCGCCTGGCTACTGTCTATTAATATCAGGCCTGTGTCTATGATGCACTCGGCTATTCGTTGAAAAGTACAGCGGAAAAGTTCATGAGTGTAGATAATAAATACGCGCGTAGCAACTGAGCTTAGGGCACCTTATTAATTAATAGGAGCGAAGTTCCTTGCACGTCACAATCTAGAGCAACGTTTCTTAACCTGTGGTCCGCGGACCCCTGGGGGTCCCCGAGCATATGTATGGGGGTCCGCAGCCTAATCTATGGACCATTTCACAATCATAAATAAATGCCACCAAAAGTCTCGTAAATGCTACTGCTTACTGCTTTTCTCAACGACATACCTCTGTGAAAAGGCATTCTCTGCTCTTGTGTAAACTAAAAACAAATACAGAAATAGATTTAAGCGGAATCCGATTTGAGACTACAACTCCTCAGTAGTAATATAAACCCAAATATCACTAATTTAGTTGCAAAAAAGCAGCACCAACCTTCTCATTAACGTATTTTATATGAAAAAGTATATTTTTTTGTAATTTGTAGAACTAAAATAAATGGTCCGAAATTTATTGCTGCTTAAGGGGGTCCTTAAAATTGTGCTTCATTTCCTAAGGGGTCCGTGGACAAAAAAGGTTAAGAAACAATGATTCTAGACACTTGGCGAATAAGAGCTGTGGGCCGAAAAAAGTGTAACCCTTCGATCGTCACGACACTTTTGCTATATGTATGTTTAAAAGCGTATATTTTACCGTCCTTACACGTTCCGCCGTATATGCATTCGCGGTAGTTAAAAGAAAATGGCGCCTGAAATTTTGGAGGAATACTACGTATTTAACGTATAATAACAAAAAACACACTTCGGGCCTGTTTTTACTGAGAAAGATTTATATATAGATTTCGCTACAGCGAATCCGAATATATAACAAAAATGTCAGTTATGGCTGAACGTGTAAGGACAGCAATACTGCAGTATAGAAGTGCGGCGTGCGCGTCTCCTCCGTCCGTTCTAATCGGGTGTGCCACGACACCTCTTATTTCGTTTTAAGCTGATGGATATCAAGAGCATAAAATACACAACCTAGGAATGGACATCAACTACGTCATACAATCAAGAACAAAAGTAAATGATGCTAGGTTGCAGCAAGATAGCAACGATCAGATAAGTAGGGCGCGTGTCGACACAACGAGGGGGTGAGGTCGGTGTGGAGTGGGGGGTGGGCGAGGGCACCAGCACTTGCCAACAATTCTGCATCGACCTTCCGCCCAATGCCACGTTATTTCGGCCACCGAGCTGCGACTGTGACACCAACTAATCAACTACAGATGTAACTCGTGCCAGTTAAGCCGGCTGTTGCTACGCTGTCTGCCTCCAGCTGAGTCATATATCTGATATATATACCACACACTACTCAAAAATACAGTCACGGTTCCTTCAAAAGGACAAAAACATCGATCACACCTACGATTTCCGCACAAAGAAAGGTCTACACGTTTCGTAGCAGCGCTACGAATTTGCTACGAAATTCCGTAGCATATTAATCAAACATACTGTTGATTCAGGTCAAGCCGGGGATAGATAGGTAATAAAGCCGTTATGCTAGGGTTTATTTATAGCCTAGTATATCTAGGTAGGTTTAGCATCGAGGCCAGGAGAGTCGGGCTAGAATGCGCGCGCGGTCGTCCTCGGGCCGCAGCGGCTAGCAAATACCAAGTGCATATAAACTGGGTCAGGCCGAGGGGTACAGAAGGCGGCACGTGGAGTGAGATGACGAACCAGGTCACGGAACCACGGCCAAGGGTGGACTGCGAAGGTTGACACTGCCTTTGTCTTTAGATTTTGCTGAATAGAAGGTTAAAAATACGGTTTGTGTTTTTTGTAAACTTATTTTAATTTGAATTCCGTTATCATCAAAATTATATGCTGTTTAGTCGCTCGATTAGAAAATCTAAGGATTTTTCTACTATTTTCTTACAGCCCAAAGGGTTTGATACTGAAAATTCATAGAGAAAAGTTTCAAGTCACAATTGACGTCTGTCGCAATAAGGTCTGCTCAAAGATTTCAAGTCTGCTATGCTATCAAGGAAGATTTCAAAATCTTAATGGCAGTACTAACTCATTAAATCTCAAAACACTACCTACAACAAATAAGTGCGCCGTATATACTTTACACAAATGAATATATTGTTAAAAGTACTTAAGCTATGTAAAAGAAAAAACAATAACCTGTTTGACAATGACGAAAAACTCTAATTATTTTCTTTCAAGGAAAGATTAAATTTCCAAACGGACTTAGGTCTTTCCGATCTCCAAAATTATCTATATTAAAATTCCAGTTTTAAATTCCTCGAACATGATTTCTAAAGAGTATACCCATGTTCTCCGAAACGTCCATTACAATTTACCGAATGTGCGTGAATCACTGAGTGGGTAGACGTTATATTTATGACGTCACAGGTTGCACCATACTCCCACCCCTCCTGCCGTCCTTGCCGACTCGTCCGCCAAATAGGGATCGATACGACTCATGCTAAATATTACTACTTACATATTGGTTATAGCAACAAGTTTACAAGGGCTCTTTCGGTGAAATAAAAATATTTTCCCAAGTGACACTAACAAAATGTAGAGCACTAATGTATATGGATTTTCCAGATAATAAAAAGAAAAAGGTAATTTTTTTGCACTTGAAGTTTATGTAATTTTTCCCTGATTGATTCAACGTTATGAATCAGAAATTGAACAATGACAGTAACCGAAAACAACACCATTATTTGGACAAAGGAAGCTAAAATTAGCCGAAAGAATTCAGATCGATGCCTCATGAAGACAAGTTTCCTTGTTTTAGAATGCTTCATTCTGTGTTTTGGTAATTGGGCAATAAAACTTTGTCAATAGAAGTTGTCAGAAGATAATAATAATAATAATAATAATAAATTTCATTTATTTCGGATAACAAAGATCCATATTTGTTTACATGTCATTTGTTTTGAATAATAATAATAAATTTCAAAATACAATAATAACTAATGTCAAACACAATTAATTCATAATAATGGGAAATAAAAAAATAATAAATAATAATAATAATAAAATAAAAATTAAAGATTAGAAATTAAAAATTAAAAAAGTTTAATTGTAAATTGTAAATTATATAATCCAACAGAAAGGGATTTATTATTTCCCCGAACGTTCGTTTTAAAACCTCGAGGTAATAACCTGGTTTTCTATCAACTACACCGAGAATAAATAAAACTCACAATAGTGTCGATTTGTTGTAGCACATGTTAACTTATTTGACAGGACTAAACTTAACTTGAAGCGTTCTATCCTTGTCTTTTCGATAAAGACAGAAAAAGACAGGACACTTAAAATAAGGTTAGTCCTGTCAAATAAGTTAAGTCGTGCTACGCCGAATCAATACCATTGTCTTGTTAACGTGTAAAACGAAAAAGTCCCAGATGAAGTTTCATAATTTTACTGTCGTCGATGCACGGTAAGCACATATTCTAACCAGAACATAGGCAGTCATAGACTAGAATCTAGGCATAGACTGTTGGCAGAAGTGAAAACTTTACTATCAAAATAGCATGTCGGTGACGGTTACGCAAAACCATAAGATTGTCCCCTACCGAAAATCGCAAAGCGCCTAAAAAAGTTTTCACATCAAAAATGTATTTTCTTGTATTACATTACAACTTCATTTTCGTGGAATATAGTGTATTTTCTTACACGCTGCTTATTTAAGGTAATAAATTATTACTAATAATGATAATAATAATAATAATAATGTATTACATAGCTGAAGGAAAGTTTATTTTAATGCTACAGCTCTCCTCCCCCTTGCGGGCGATAGCGACGAGGTTGCGGGGAGAGGGGAGCCCTTCAGTACCGGCGCACCCCCCACTGCACCACTGACCTACTTTCAGCTCTCAATGGCTAAGCGCTACTTACATAGGTTGCTATGGACACCCCCTTCAAGCAGGTAGTTTATCAGTCTTTATAATTACATAAATCCTCAAGTTACATTGAAGTATCCACTGAATTTCAATTTAACGATGTCAAAAACGTGGGATAAGCCAAGATACGCAGGTAACAAAATTATGTCAGAGCGTTCTTTGTTCTGGCAAGCAACTAGCTAGCTAGATGATGCTATGTTGTGTGTATAGTATATAGAAATGGTTGTATGTAGTGGTTACACGTGCTAGCTGGCCATTGCAATGTGTGCAATGCAGGGCCTGTCAGTGCAGCGCAGTTTAGTTATTATGCCATTACATCTGTGTGCAATAGATTGTTTGAGTGTAGTGCAGGCCGAGGGGGTGGGGTGGATGCAGCGCGGGACGAAATCCAACACGAGTCGCAGGGGGGGGACCTAGTCACGGAAGAGGATGCCGTTGGGACATCATGCGATAAGTCTGTGTGCATTTTGTGGTTGCGTGTAGTGCAGATGCAGGGGGTGGAGTGGATGAAGTGCGGGACGGGTTCCCACACGTGTTGCAGGGGGGGACCCTGAAGAGGATGACGTCATTGGGAGGCGGTCCAGAGTGCACTGTACTCATACATGTTTGTTTCTTGCTTGTTCTAGTTAACTGTGGCCAGTCTACACCTAATTAACAGCGCTCAGATGTTATGCGAGGAGAATTCTTAGGCAGTATAAGTTTGTCGTGATTTCTTATACGTTTTCGTAGGGGCAAAGTGTAGATAATCCCAACATAAATGCGACAAGCAAGATTAAATGATGTCATTATTGGATTTTACTGTTGTATGATGATCTATCATCGATTATCATCGTTATGCGCCATTATTTCACAGTCTTTGTGTGTATTCAATAAACAAATCAATAACATAGGTTTCTTTACTACATTACCTATATACCTATCCCATGCCAAAATGATTCTGAGTGTGGACTGACACTGACTGCAACAGTCAAAACTCATAATACCCTCTTTTTATCGACGATTTTAACGGACCAACGTGATACCGGAGTCATATTTCGGCACAAAATAAATTTTGGAAATGCTTTTTAGGGCATGCAAAATAAATACATGATTTTTAGGGCACAGTGTTTTCCTTCACTAGCAGCAAGTGGCAGGTACAAAAATACTGTGCGCATTAATTTTCTAAAAACTCATTGGTGCTTGCTAAACCGGCAGGACTCGAACCAAGATTGAGAGTACGGCGAGCTACCAACAGAGCCACCGCTGCTTTATGTATTCAATTTAATTTAATTATTATATACTCGCATCTAACATACATTATTGATTATGTAATATTGTTTACCGTTTTGACATTATTTAGAGATGTTTTGTACTATGATGTTAAAAACCTTTTGTTTATTTTATTGCTTGTAAAATGCAATGTTTGTTTCATACGATCAATCCTATAAACATTAAGTACAATCTTGGTGCGGCTATTCTGGCAACATTTTTCACACGCTTTAGTTTTCATACTAATTTTTTTATCGCGTGATAAATAGCGTAGAATGATAATTCTACTGACTATAACTCCATCAGTGTTTTTATTTTCAAAGCTTGATACATTTAGGTATAAAGAGATTCTAAAAATCAATGGGCGCGATTGTTGCCTGGACGGCGATTCTGTCGAGTACGAAAAAATTTGCTACGGCAGATTTCGAGTGATTTTACAAGAGATTTTCTACGGAAATTATTGATTTTTCTGCTTTCTCAATTTTTTGCGCACGTGCCAGTATCGCCGTCCTGCCCCCCTATTCTGTATCTTTAGTTGCCAACTGAACGAGGTGTCTATCATCAAAAACATAGATAAAAACTATTAACAAACTGTGTCGTCACTTCAAGTGCGAACATACGAGTATCCTTAGGACATCGGAATTCGATAGTATATCTATGTTTTTCATGATAGACACCCAGTCCAGTAGGCAACTAGAGATACACAATAGGCCCGCTGGTCATTTGCCACTATAGAGTAATGGAAACTATATTTTTTAGTAAAAGTTTAAATTTATTATAAGTATTTGGATTTACATTAGTTATTCATTAAAAACTCAAGGCGCTTCATTGACCTTTTAAAGGCTTTGCAGCAAGAAGCCCTTATTAGAGAAAAACCATGGAAATAAACAAAGATATCTAGCAAAGAACTTACACTCTATGCAAGAAAAAGCTTCACCCAACGGGCTAAAAGAAAATTTCACAACGGGACCTGCCATCAAGAAAATATTGCGTTCTAAATCTGTAAACAAAACGCAAAGTTTCCAAGAAGGTATTCTGGCTCGTTCGAGTTACGGTTGAGTTTCGAATAATCGTACGTTACAGAAGCCGGTACAAAATGCCGGTTTGTTGTTGCTCCGTCCCTCTTGCTCGTAGGCACGTTATACCCGAGATGATATTGATTTGTTTGCGCTGCGTCTCGCTTTTCTTCATTGGCTTACATAAGTCCGTCTCAACTCTGTGACCTTCTACTTATTTGCTTCACGTAGGTGGTTAGATAGTTGTTTTCGCGTCATCTCTCTCTAGGATTAGAAACGAATGAGGAAGACGAAGGCGCCATTTTATGCGAGATGTGTTCTTGAGATTCACAGTTGCGTGTGCGTGAAGTCGACCGGGCCTCTTGGCAACTACTTCTGGACCTCAGTGTGTGTGTGTGCTATAGATGTAGTACGTAGTACAGAGAGTATATACTAAATCTATGGTATGTTGTGTGCCGATAAGTGTTGGCTCCTCTACTACCTTTTAAAACTATATTTTGCACCGTTACACACAACGTCAAGTCAACGGAGCGGTTCCAAGAAGTTACATGCATTTCTTTATGTTTTGGATAGTAGCTTCCACCTTTGTTAAAAGAAAGATGACCTACCGGATAAGGTTTTTAGAATTTAAATTTTAGATTAACCGACACTATAATCAACCAGAATAAAAGCTTTATATACAATTTTCTCTTAAATAGCAAATACACAAAGGTGCAGGAATTTCACGACCTGAACTCCCATAAACTGTGAAATATCTTGAAACGACCTACATACTCGACGACGCAAACGACTGGCAACGCACGACTGTTTACAAACAAACACTCCTCTGAGGACTGAGGAAGAAGTCGGTTAATTCATTTTGTTTCTCCAAACAAAGAGTGTTTTTTCCATTCTGCTTTAACGACCCATTTACCCAAAGAAAGTTATGAAAAGGCTTACGAATATCCGTCACTAATCTAGTAACAAAGAACCGAAGCTATATGATGCCCATAAAGATTTACACATGTATCGATTGTGATCAACAATTCAGAACAAAATGAATGACACGGTGACTTCCTGGCTTGTGGATAGAAACCAAGTAACAAAGAAAGTTGGAGTGAGAAGACAGTATGTTTAGATAGGGAAGGCGACAGCTTGCACCCCATGGAGCAAGGGAGTGCAGGCAGGTCAGTGAACCTACTATATAGCTATCCTACCCCTGCTCTACTTGCAGTCGTTCTTACTTCCTGTTTCAAATGGCCATTTATTATTTTAAAATTGCAACCATCCCGACCCTCTATATTTCATGGGATGAAATCAAAGTTTAGGACCGTCCCTCAATGTTGTCCTAAAAGTTTATAACTCCCAAACAGACATACGAAACGAATTAGATCCAACTGATTTTTTAAAATCTGGGGTCTTGAAGTATAATTGTATCCATGCCCGTCACATTCCAAACAAAGGAGCCTATGCGGTGACTATTGAAACTGGGTGGATACAAAGAATAATCCCACACATACACACATAATAAAGAGGCGAAATGCTACAGGTGGCGCGGTTACATTGAACCCGGACCAAAACATTTCCCCGCACTACCCCTCTCATCTCTAGGCCTACTGCACCCTCTTTAGAAAATAATACGACGTCATAGTCAGATCCGAAGGGTTCGATCACCTCAAATATGTGCCTTCTACCTGGCTTTGCACCGAAGCTTAAATACTTTATTTAAATCGATAGTGCATTTGCTTGCGATTTATTTGAATCCTAGTGGTATTGAATCGAGAGGCCGACAGTAATATGATGCAAAATGACACGCAAATGTCACCTAATCACATGAGGTCACCACGTGACGCTAGTGTCGAAGGTGAACGCGTCACTTAAAGCGGACTTTAGATTGACATACGTCATTCATATGCGTCGACACAGAGACAAAACGAAAGGCAAAAACAATGGGGTTTCTTTCGCACGTGTCAGTTGAGATTCAATCGCAGTATTTGCATCCTGGCGAGAATTTGGAACACATTCCTCAAGCGCTCCAAATCTAGTAAATCCCGATTCTCGATTGATGCAGTTGCACATGAGTCACGCAGCAACGCAGCCGTAGATCTGAGGCGGTCATGATGATGATTCAGTCAAGTGGCGGGTCGTCGGCTCCGGCCGGCAGGGGCTTGCTGGTCGCCGACCCCAGCAGGTTCTCACTTGTTACAGTTTCACTTTTTACTTCTCCAACCTGAGCAAGCCTTGCAGCTAATCAACCGTCCGTACAAATTAGATTTAAGATACAGAAGAAGTGGGCCTTGGCTGTGAATGGCTTCCTAAAATAACAAATTCATGCATGTGTAACACCAGATTAATGCAAGGAGTGCCTTGCCAAAATTGCAATAGCAATTTACTGTAGAAGCCGATTACATCACTAAGACACACGATTTGGCATATCTTCAAACATTAAATTCTTATATCTAAGCGAGTATGTATGCAGTCAATAGCAGTAAACGCGCAGAGAATTCGGTGATACAGATCGAATCGAAATATTTTACTTTTAAAATAGAAGTTTGTTGAACCCACGGGACTAGTCATTATCACGTCTGATGAACCCGGCGCCATTGTCCCCGATGATTCTTGCGTCCAAATGGAATGTATAAATTTGCGACACAACAGCTACCATGCGCATTATTGATGCATAAGTCATCAAATTACAATGATTTATCAGCCAGCGACAGTAAGGCGGAGACTCATAAATATTAAAAGTAACAATGAAAGTTTTTGTTTAAAGGCTCCCATATACTAATCTGAAGGATGCGAAGACCCATCAGAATGTTAATTACAGGAGACAAAGGTAAGAATGCCGGTGACGTGTTCGGAACGGTATTTGAACAATTCTTTAGCCTCAAAGATTTACCCGTTGAACGGTATTACGTTATGAAGATGAGCTAGAGCACTCCGCCAAGGAGCATCATGGATAGTGCGAGTGAGAGACCCTTCGACATGTAAACATTTGAACTGTCAAGAACGGGCAGCGCCCCTGCCCGCCATGTCATTGCCCTGCTCGCGCCGGTTAAAAAAACGCATTGCCCCTCCTGTCTATCTACCGGTGCGGGTTCAGGGCTGAGACGTGCATTTATGCGAAAAAACAAAATCAAAAATCAACAACAAGTTATTACTCTTTGTTTTAGTTGTTTCCATGCAAAGGTAAGCTTTAGGCGAACTGAAGTTTGTTGGGACTACCAACTTGGGATCGCCTTTTAAATGATTTTCGCATTTTCACTAAAATTAGTATCTTTTATGTGATTTTAAGACTAAACTAAATTTTATGGTAAAAAGGGCATAATAATAATTAATCGTTTTCAAGTTGATTAAATGCCACCCATCGTGTGGCGTGCAACACGCAATTTCAGGCACTTCCTTTATTATTTAATTGTGCAAAGGTGGAAATAATTGCCCAATGCATGGCCGTATTAGAGCAGTGGCGTGGTCAACTGGTCATCACAGACCTATGCGCCGAATACTGGTCAATGCCTTCTTGGACGAAGCCTTTGACCGCACCAAGGCCGTCAGGATAGGGTGTATGAACCTTATGGCGTCCGGCCGTGCAAAACGAAGCTTTTACTCCCTAATTAATTAGCTGGGATTTTCCGTTGTGTTGAGACGAACGGATGTGTTTTGCGGGAAAATGACAATTTGGTATGCGTGAGGGTATTAAAAACAGGGGAGCCGACAGGACAGGGGCGATGACCTGCAGAGCGAGATGGAGAGACAATAACGCTGAAGTTGTTGCGCGTCTTGCTCCAAAGCAGCCAATCACGGAAGAAGGCTCCTGAAACTGCGACTAACTTAACAATATAGTTGTCTACCTATGCCTAATATTATTTCTTTGTTCGCAATTGATTTATTTTAAACGAGATTTGTATAGTTATCGGGAGCTCAACGGAGCTCTACAAATTAGCTCCAGCATTCGGCTCTCGAATGAAACGAGGCAGTGTTCGTCTATTCGAGCACAAAGAGGTTCAGCACCGAATGTAATCGCTGCATCTGGGTCGCCTATGTGGATGTAACCTATTTTCGGTATTGCATAACGCTTCTCGTACCCAACGAGGGCCTGCGTGCTCGAATAAGCCATTTAATTCTATCGATAGCTCTGCATACAATCAATTACTGTGGACAAGTAAACGCTATTCGGATAATGAACCCTATGTAATTGAACGACTGTTTTTATTTTACCACATTCCGTAACGTTAGAGTTCTTCTCTAAATACAATTATTGCGCAATAATTGTTCTACTTTTGTGTATTTGAATTTGAATGTTATTATTCGAAAGTCAATTAATTTTTATTGTCGATTAGCAACGTAAATTATTATAATCGATGTCTAGAAGATCGAAGAGACGATCGAAATAGCGAATATTTGGGTACATAGTACGAGTCAACAAGTGTGCCGGCGCGGCGGGAGTTCGCACAGCGGCCTACATACGCGACCTACTTTGATAACGTATCGCACAGCACGAACGATTCAAATTGTGTTCAGTTCACTGTCAACATCTAAATTAATGTACTGAAAGGAGACTTAATTCCTAACATTTTTAGGTTTCCGTAGCACCTAAAAGGTACAAAAGGAACCTTTATGGTGAGACTCCGTTGTCCGTCCGTCCGTCTGTATGTCACGTCACAGCTTCATAACTTTAGCACCGTTAAAGATAAAGACATGAAATTTGGCACAGAAATCACATATTACGGTGTAAAAAAAATATGAAAATTTTGAAATTGTTCAAAATATTTAAAATAAAAAAACATTATCCGAAAAATACATGGGTATGAAATTGTAGATATTAAATAGCTGATTGTAAAAATCTTTTACTATATTTACTGGCCCTGGTTTCGAGAAATCTTTAAAGAACCACAAAAATATGTATGTCCCCCCCTATCTCCAAAACTGATGGACCGAAAAATATGAAAAAAATCATGGTAATATGTGTTTACATAAAGATTACAGGAAAAATAAAGCGGTTGAGAATTCATGAAAAAAATGACAAAATTAAATTTATCATCCACGATACGGAACCCTAGGTACGCGAGTCTGACTCGCACTTGGCCGGTTTTTTTAGAGGTACTTTATCCGTTGCATTCGAGCACCCGAGCTTTATGCTGGTAATAATAATTCAAAATAAAAGAATTACAAACCAACGCTTTGTAAAGTAAAGACGTAAAGACCTATTAAGGATATCATGAAAAAATATTAACACAATATTGAGCATATCCGGAGTATTGTTATCGAGCCATCATCACGGTATACAATTGTGTAATGCATTGTAAATAGGGGAATAATTGGCTGACAATGTGTCGTTGGGCCGCGGCGGCGCGGGCGCAGTCGCTAATGACTGCGGGATTTTCCGTACCGATGACCCTTCCTTTACCTTTTTCATGTACCGCGGATGTTACCTTTGTAAAAACCTTTTATCCTCATTCATGATTCTGAGAAATGACGTCTTTATGGGTAATTTGCATATACCTTGTTTTCTTGCTACCTACTTGTTCAAGAAACATTTCCTCTGAAGTAGAGACCTTCAATAATTCTACTGTTTCTCTGCAGATCTCAAAAGTATAGATCATAAAGTAAAAGTCGACGCTTTTATGTGGATCAGGCGAAATGAAATTGTGGCGTTTGTTGTTTTTTTTTTAGTTGTTTCACCTTTATATTTTCATGTTAATATATATACTATATTTTGCTTTTTTAAGATTTATTTATTTCTTTTGTTTGTTTATTAATATTAAAACAATAAAAATTGGTTTTTACTCGATATATTTCGGCCCACGGTATGGGGCCGTCATCAGTCGAAATTTTTATACTTTATATTTTCAAAAAGGATTAATTTATATTTCCAAATACAGGTGTCGGGCTGATGCACTCTTTTTCACTCTAATATTAGGATTTTTCAGAAAGGGATTAATTTATATTCCCAAATACATGTGTCGGGCTGATGCACTCTTTTTCAATCTAAGATTAGGTTTTTTCAGAAAAGTTTTTTCTGATTCTATACTTTTCATAGTTCACAATAATTATGAAGCTCAAATCCCAATACAAGTTCCCTAGTACCGCATCGGAAACACCCATGACCGCATGGCATAGGTCGGCCGCGGTCACTCCGGTTGCTCCGGCTCCAGGAAGCTTGACCACCGTAAATTAGCACTCGAGCGAGTTACGCGACCATTACACCGTTTAATTTATGTTGATTACGACCGCTATCTTTACTGGACCCTACGTGTTGGTTCGATCGGTGTTTTACACATACCAAAAGTGGAAGTTATAAGACCACTTTCGGTGGTATAACGTTTCTTTTTTTAATCATATATCTCTGACTCTACTTTTATAGATAATGTCATACCTAAACTAACTTCTTTCGGAAAGTGCAAAATCTTCAAACATTCTAATGTCTAAAACGGGAATCAGACGACAATCGTGTCCTTACCCTTACTACACTTACCCCCGGTTTCTGAAAGGCCAATCAAAGTTAACAGTAGATTAAAAAAACTTTAACCGCAAATAACGGTGAAAATAAAGCATATATGAAGTCTGAATAGTGATGAATCAATTATTAACTTAGTTAATTTTTGATTTCAATGTAAAATTCCCACTTTTTCTGGCTTAATCCGCAGATAATTGTTTTTTAATCTACTGTTAACACTGATTGGCCTTTCAGAAACCGGGGGTTAGAGAAAAGTAACAGTATTACGTCTGGTCAGTGTCCTTGAAATAACGCTCGGGAGGCGCACGCATTAGGGCTGCCCACACAAGTGCGCGGTTGTCGGGTGGCGTCTCACACTCTCTGTGTCCGTACTTAACTTCGGCGCACCCCTACTTACGAGGTATGCCGAGATTTGGAAGCGCGCGTTTCGGCCGTTTTATATGAAGACAATACTGTTACTTTTCTTTACTGTGCTCTTATACAAGTAGCATTTATATTACCTGTGGTAGCATATTGCACGTTCGAGGTGTTTCGGACAGATATGTAAATGGTCATTAGTGCGAGTCCTACGGTACCTTAGAGTCAACCACGTGTCGTGCGTGTCCAGCAAACGCAAAACAACGCAATATTTTGATCACATACGTGACTGGTTTACTCAGCCATTGCAGACGTGTTTCAATGTCGAATTGGGAAACATTTGTTTTGATTCAACGTCATTCGTGACTGTTGGAATTCGCCAGCCATTTTGTTTTGATGGTCCTATCCTAACTGTTTGCTCAGCGTAGATTGATCTGCGAGGTCCCGTAAGCCTTCCGCGTTACAAATATAGCACGTTATTCGACCTCGCTGTGACTAGCGTGCGCAAACGCTTCATTTTATGTAATCTTTGACAAAAGAATACGTTAAAAAATACTTCTCAAGAAATAAGGACAGCCAAAAGAATACATTAAAATGTATTTTTCAGGAAATATGGTCATTTTTCAGTTTTACGAGACAGTTTTTAAACATTTTAATTGTTGAAATTGCTTTCTAAATCTATTTCACGTGACATAGCAACAGCTTTGTTACAATGCAATTTATCTCTTGCGAAAATTTCTCGAGTTTATTTTTAAAGCAGTGCAAGGCCAACACGGTAAACTTTGTTTACTTTAAAAATAAATGTTAAATAAATGTTAAATGTTTAAAAATAAAACAGTTTATAGTTCAGTAAAATTGTTGTTTATTCCTCAATGGAAACCAACAACATGAAAATAAAATATAATGCATTGGCGAGCGTATCTGTAAAAAGAGGTTTCTTACATAAAACCTTAACGGGAAAGATACTATTGATTACTATACTTAAATAAATAATCATCATACATAAGTGTACCTACTAATTAATATATATAATTGCTCCCACACTACTAACTTGAAAACAGTGAAAGTGTCCTTTTAGTTTTAAACTTACAAGGAAATGGCAAATTTTTTGCACGTGTATCGAGATATCGGTGCTAAAAACAATTTTACGGGCAAGGCTATACAAACAAATAACAATTGTAAGTTATCCATTTGTGAACCGGCTCCGGTCACGTTGGGCACGCGCGCTCTCTTACTGCTCACGTGAACCAAGTCGGCGCGTGTTCCTTGTATTGTACAAAAGCGTCCTAATTTATGAGAGATAAGCGGCAATGAAGATAGCGCACGCGGACGTCACACGTTTGTTTTTAGATTAGAAAACCGATGAAATTACGAGGCAATTTCTAACTGCTACGAACGGTAGCGCCGCGCTACGAGTTGCCTACGCCGATGCTACGAAGTTCTACGCCAACGAAAAAACCGCTAATCGTCTCCATTGTGATGATAAATAGGTATTATTTCTGTGGAGAATCTCTCCTCGTCATTACCTCGACAATTACCACGGCCCTGAGGCAGTATGCGGAAGCCGACAACTCCGCAGATAACAATCGAGCATTTTATCAGCAACACACGATACAGTGACCTTCATGAAATACGTACTACAAAGACAAACGAAACGATGCTCACTTTACTTGTCTCTGTATGTGTACACCCGGAAATTATTGGCCCTTATGTGTGGTTAGCAAATTGTTTTTCATTAAAATGTGCTGATGAATAGATAAATGTATTTCTCGGATAACTTGTTTTTCTTTAATGATAAGAAACCAGTAGTAATCTTCGACCTCAGCTATGGTTTTGAGGTAGCAACGTGAATATTAAAGCAGTAAATAAGTAATGACTTCGATCCAGTTGTAAATAAAAGTGTGTATTCAATGGATTACTACGATTTTTGGTAAGTATTTTGATTACTTACTATTGCTCCAAATATATTGGACCAAAACACTTTATCAACTGTGGAAATTCACGTGCAACGCAAATGGAAATGGCTAGATACCTTCTTATTTAGCGTTATTGATATGCTAACCAGTGCGAACTAGTTTGCATTATCATATCATTGTAAAAGCGTAATCATTGTAAAATATATTGTGCGTTTCTAAATCGGTATCACGTCAACCAAATTAGGCAGGGTACAGACCAAAATCAGAGTATTGTACAAAAGCGAAGCATGAAAAAGGCTTTACTAGTATTGTTAAGACTTATCGCAAGTTACACGTGCGCTTGCACAGCACGTGCAATCACTGCGTCATACCTTTACGAGTGCTTGGATTCTGTCGTGACTAAACCACCACCATTATGAAAAGGGTATTATTTTGTAACAGTGAGCAACTGAAAAGAGAAAAGTAACGTTGTAAAAAAAAATGTAACTAAAACACGTCCTCCAAAACATCACGAACGTAATGTGAAAATAGTTGCTGGATTATGCAATGGCTGCTTGCGTATGCTGATGCAATGGTACAATAATTATTGTTTGTTGCGATGCGATAGTCACTGGCTGGCGCTACGTCAGTAGTGAATATAGTGGGCGATGCTGACGACGAGCCACTGTACATACGCTGTTACATTTCTTTTACGCGATTAGCGATAAGACAATTATCGATGTCATTCGACGCGTTCATTTACTGATAAAAACTGAAAAACAACTGTGTTAAAATGGCGATTGGCTTCGAAAAAGGATTAAGAAGTCCAGAATTCCATGGAAGCATCATCATCATCAGTCGATGCGTATCGGAATAGGAACTCAACTACAGCTGCACGCATTACGACCATTTCCATTCCAACTCCATATTAGCGAGTTCTAGGAAAATAATAATGACTACTGGCCAATACACGAGTAATTCACAGCACGACAGTAAAGCTAATATTACGCCATGCACTTGAGTACGTGGAACAAAGGACCCTCTGGGAGTCATTATCGAGCGGTGCACCGGCAATTTAGCTTCTATTTATTTGCGGCAATTATTTTTACCTTTTCGTTTTTGCACACTGAAAACCCAAAACTTGACAGCACAAAAAGTATAATTGCACAAAATAAGGTTAATTGGTCAGTATAAGGCAGTCTTTAAATCCAAAGCGCATTTTGGTATTTTAAATTGAATAGCGATACCTAGGTATTGTATGTATAAGCCAGTTTAGCTCGTGCACAAATTGTGCATGCGAAGCTTGCAGCTAGCAAGGTCTTGCTCGGTCTAATGACTCTGTCCCCAGCCAAGGTCTTCGGGTGACGTCAGCCAATGCCGGTGTTGCACACGGTAACGTCAGATTTTATACTATCGCTACATATGAGATGAGGAAATAGGTTTTTTATTATTTTGTTACTATCTATATACGAGGATATATCTTGGTTTTTAAGATAGTCGTAAAGTAAATACGACTGTTCCGTGCAAAATACCTACATTTCTGCCTTACCAGACTGTCAATTGTAAAAGACAAATTTGTTGGCTCCGATGTCGAAATTTCGTGTTTCGCCTGAAAAGTGCCTTCGAATAAATCGTAGCCCCGAGTAGGCAATTTTCTGGTTAGCGATGGCTGTTCTTTTAGAAAAAAGGCTGGCTAGAGTAATGGCGCCGGGTGGCCAGTAAGTGGACCTGCTAGAACCAGTTCGGACCACATGTTAGGGTCACTGAACGTAGGACGTTAGTCCGTGCCCGGGGATTGCCCCCGCCCGGTGAGCCTACATATCCAACTGGAAAAATTACCTTAACCGCAACGATGTCGAGGTTCATTAATTTTATGGATATCCCATAAATAATACGTTATTAAGCGGTCCGCTTTTTTCTATTGGACTACGACTTTTTGGGTGTCGTTTGTCGTCAGGATCTGTCAGCAGCGTTCGCGGTGGTAGCTCTGCGAATATACGCATATGTCACGCGACAAAAATACGCTGGCATTCAGTATCAGTTGCCAACGGAGGCGAAGTAATTATTCAGCGACATATGGCGACACCGTGTCTGCTATACTTACTATTGTTGCGAGCTTGCAACTGATGCATGTCTACTGCTCACACCGGGGACCGATAGAGTGACGGTGACACAGAGATTCGAAATAAAAGCGGCCATTTAATCAATAATTGGTTTGCAATAATTAATTTTTGAAGGACATCCAAATGGAATGCCAGTTAGTTGTTAAAAGGCAATAAAACGACTATCTTTGTCGGATAAGGGCATGGAAATGGTAATCAAAAATTCTGATATTAATTGCGATTACACTTTATTTTAGCCTCTCTCTTCTATAGTTAAAATCATTAAATCAGCATTAAAAATAATGCGAATTTAATATCCATTAAATCTATTTATTTGAACAGGTCTTGCTTCACCATTTTTCAATCTTTGAGTCGGTACATACCGTTACTCGTTTGTTACGTAATAAATAGTAATTAGAATAAAATTGTAACAGCCGGCACGGTACGCCTACGATGACATTTGGCCGCTACACTACAAGGTTAGATCGGCGCGTGGGCCCGACGACGTTGTATGCCAATACAGAAGCAAAACAGTAAAGATCCAGGGAATAAATAATTATACCCATAGTGCAAGCGGGGAACCAGTCGTTAATATTCACGGAACATTTCACTTATAGACCGTGTACATAAATGTCAAGCGGTATGAAGTTATGATGTTGTGTAAACTATGGGAAAACGCGTCAGAATTCATAAAACACCAATTGATCGGTTCACCTGGGCTTTTTATGTATAATTTCGGTTAAAACTTTGGTATTAATAATTTTGAATTTTTCGAATTTCAAGTTAAAATTACCAATTTCAAATTTCATGCGATTTCATACAAATCCTTTCCTGATGTTTTTCTTGATGTTCTACCTTATACCTTGATGATTGAGCCGGCATGAAATTCCGAAAAAGCGTCATATTTTATTACATACAGATGGGTAGGCATAGACTACAGACCGCGATCTGCTGCGATGAATTCATCATAAAAACAAAATATTCTCAAGGGCCCATTGTTTTTAAAAAAACCCGCGTGGGCCGGTACGTTCGTATTTTTCCGCTACGTAAACGTTTATAAATAAACAGCTTCTGTCAACAACAACTGCCATTATATCTCGTAAATAACTTGTAAGAAAACAATTGTAGCTAAAGATAATGCTACCTCTTGCAAAAAAAAAAAACAGAAATCTCTATATCAATATATCAATTGCGACTAGGCTTGCCATTTTTAAAGCACGGATTTGCGGGAAATTGACTATACAAATGCGGGACGGAGGTGACAAACGCGGGACATAGCAAAAATTTGCCTTCAGTATAGATTGAAGAGTTACATTATTATGAAAATTTGTAGAGTTCGGTAAAATAAATAATTGCATGTTTTAGTATAATTCAAAATTCAAAAAATTCAAATTTTAATCTAAGGTAATTTTTAATCTAAGGTAAAAAAATTAACAAGATATCTACAGAACGAAAAAAGCCGTCAACCAGTCTTTTACTTCTTTTTGAAATCCATAACCTATATTTTTTGTGATTGTGTGAAATGTGGGAACATTTAAGAATATTTTTCTTATATTTAGGGTAAAGTCGTAACACCTAGTCTGCCTTCAAACAATCCAAGTCGTTTCTTGCTTCAGTCAAGGTATAACTATAACCATAAAGTGAAAATATCTTCTCTGCTGCTGCATTTAACCTTAGAACTAACGTTATTAAACTGAAATATTTTCAAAAAATTTGATGTATCCTTATTAGCCGACAACTGCTTTTTGTCTGAGCTTGATTTAGCGCTCTTCTCAATTACAGTGCTACAAGGACCTGATGGCACGTGGATGACACTGACAAGGGCACCTGTGAAACAAGGACTATGGTAGCAGCGTTGCGATTATGGAAACCCTTCCAGTATTCAGAACCCCAGTAGTTCTGAGCTGCGGGAGGGCTTACTAGCATTAATTCACAAAAAGTTACCCTATTCAGTTGCGATCGATCTGGATTTGGTTATTGTTTCCGGTGTAGCATTCTAGACTTCATAATTAAAACGTTTCCTCTACTCAGATCCCTAGAAAGAATAAAAGTACTTGATCTGACCCGCGGGATGGATTTGTGTGCTATGCTCCCCGATCTAAGTTTACATTTACAAAATTATTTTTATTTCCTAATAGTATGATGTTCATCCTTTCTTTAATCTTCGCTCGTTTACATAGTAGTCCTTAGAGAGCATATTCTGTTAAACCTTTATGCCAAATTTTAGTCTGAGTAGCGGTAGGAATTCATATTCATAAGGCTAGTATTGCATTTGTAAAGCCGCGCATTACAGAACTAAAAGCAGGGTAGCATTTAATCCGTCAAACTGAGCGTTTCAGAAGTACTTGAGTTCTGAATACTGGAAGGGTTTCCATAAACGCAGCGGCGTTAGTTCCGATTTTGGACACAACCAATCCACGCGCCATAAGATACTTGTAGCACACTATTTTATTTATAGTTGCTTTGACAGTTCAGAACTCATCATAGAGATTGTTGACGTGCGATACTTTTCGTCAGAAACGGGACAATGATCCCACATGCACCTTACACATAATCTTCTACGGCTCTAAAAACGGGATGTCCCGGCTCTCGCGGAACGATTGGCAACCCTAATTGTGACGACCATAATATTATTTTCAATGCAAGTTCTCGTAAAGGCCCACTTTTTATGCATCAAAACCGAACAGAAAGTCGATTATTTTGCCCTAGGGCTATATTATTATTATTATTTTTTTTTATTTATTTACTATGGTTGGCTAACCTTTCCTGTAAAACATAAATTTTATCTTTTTTTTTCCACTGTTTAACGGCTCTGGATACAGTCCTTTTGAGCCAATCATAATTTAAAGTTCACAAGATTATATTTGTTTTATTTCCTCACACTATGCATTGAAAAACGTAGTATGATACACGGGCGTAAGAGCAATAAATTACTCGGCTACGTTTAAAACACTCGCCACGCTCGTCCTCGTAATTTATTCCTTTTCACCCTTGTAGCATAAACTACTATTTCATTTATGTAATTCCCAACAGAAAAAAACCCCGTCCGATTGTCGTTTGACGAGCAGCGAACGCAAAAAGCGTCATAAAATCGATTTATGTGATTTTTACAGCGGCATTGCATAACCGAGAAGTAATGAGGTGCACCTTGACATTGCGCGACACGAGGCGGCCTGCACGTGGAGCATAAACCCCTGTGTACGAGCTACGAGTGCATCACGCTTATTTTTCACACCGGGACGTAGTTGAAACTGTTCGTATACATATAATTGAAGAAATTATATATATATATATAATTTCTTTAATCGAAAAGACAAGAAAAGTCTATTATCATTTTATGTTATAATTGAAGAAGCACTTTTTGTCCTATATAACTTTAGACTCTCGCGTTTCGTACACATTACACATTTCTTACACTTTTTGTCCTCTCAGCAGCTCTAGCTACTAGTATGTATGTATCGTACGTATTTATGTAGTGTATCATATTTAAATACATATAATATATATATATATATATATATTATTTTAGTACCTATTCTTTGTTTAGTTTTTAGACCGTTAGGTCGTTAGGTACTTGTAGGTTAGTAGTGTATGTTGACTATTATATTTATTATAGTTACATACATATTTGTATCACTCTTTTTGCACTCATTTTAAATTTCAATAAGTATAATGTTTCTTCATCTCTGTCATTTATGGTTGACTGGAAGAAATTTCTTTCAGAATTAAGTCCGCCTTTGCCCTGTACTTCTTTTAATTCTAATCTGTATTTATCTGTGCTTTTGTGTGCAATAAAGTGTTTATTATTATTATTATTATTAATATGTGAAACTCTACATTTGAATGCTTATTTTATTAGAAGGTGAAGGAAAACATCGTTAGGAAACCTGCATGCACTAAAAAACGTGCAATTACACCCGTAGTACGGCGATAGGGCTCGCCACCCATTACGTTGGGACGTAACCATCGTCGGTGAAACGCAGGCGTACAGAGTGTGGAATGTGACTTGCATTAAGTGTTCTGTTTCGATTAATTAGAAAAAGGCGGGTTTTCCACAATCCGGCTGCCGCTCTTAAACAATTTTTGTACTAATACTTCCAAAACTTACCTTTCCACATTGAATTTAATAATATGATAAGCAGAACATGTGGTTCAAGTTTTGCAGGACGTTACTCAAACACCTGTACTACGTGTAAGTTGAAATTATTGTACAAATTGGTGAATTTTCTAGGTCATGTGCTAATGAATAGTTAAGATTATAACATGACCCTAAAAAATCCCATAATATTCCCTTCATAAAGATGTAAAGAACAATAAAAACTAATCTTTCACACTAGGTATTGTAAAGGAATGTCCGTCACGCGAGAATGAAATGCCAGTAGCATTATGTCGTTCTATCTTCAATATGACTGCAAGTGGGATATGGAAGTCGTTGCAATTCCCGGGCCACTGTGACATGCGATGCTATATCAACCACGACATCTGCATATTGTGATGTAGGTTTTAGAGAAACGCACTGGTATTGTAACACGTGTCTATAGATTAGTGCACGTGTAACAACGGCTTTATCTACAAATAAATGCATTTAGTTGATTAATGAGTCAGTGTCAATGACTTTAACAATAAACATGTGCTGGGTGCATTCATCTTTACATTATACCTATATTTTATGTGAAATAATTTAACAAGAACATAAAACATTTAGTTATGTTACTTTGTTGTTAGACACATGCAACTCAAACTATATAATAAATATTCCCATGATTGTTACAGTCGAAATAGATTTGCATAGAATTAAAATTGTAAATTTGGATCATAAATATCACTTCATTTTGAGGACAAGGTTCGTTATGTATTCCTGAGGCATCCATATGCGTGTGGGTAGGTTTCATTTAGCAATCGTAACTACTGCGCCATAATGAAGAAAAGCTGCCTTCTAATTTTGTACGTGATCATTTTGACAATGGTTGATGGGCAGCAAGTATGGTGATGCGATTATTGAAATTAATTCTGCTGACCTTTAATTTTCAGCTTATGGTGGGTGCTTCTTAGTTCCTAATTATTTCTAAGGTTATCTAGGTGCCTAAACTCTTGCAAAAGCCTGTGTGACCCTGAGATTAATTCGCTGTTTTTGTCAGATAGAAGCACAGTTTAGGTTACTCAGCTAAATTGGCAGAAGGAAGCGCATGGATCTTGGTACTTTATCCATCCTTGCTCCATCGGTTACATGGTGCAGGTAGTTACGAAACAGGGAAGGGATCGGCGACAGCATACACTCGTGATATAATGACATTTACATCGGCGTATATTTGTGATGCCTGTTTTGTGCTGGTATGGAGAAATACCGCTGCAGGTGGACAAGAATGTTGACTAGAAAATAAGATTATAAAAGCTGGCACACCTTAGAATAACGAATAGAAACAATTTGAAGAGATAGCTAACTACGGCATGTGTAGAAAACCTATACACGAAAACGGCATATCACGTCAAACTTGTCACAGTTCACAAAGGAACTCGGTAAAGGAAGGCAAACAAAGAAACTAGGCGTCACTTCATTTAATCTAACATGTCATACTGACGTAAATGACTCACGCGCTGCGTTGCGCTAAACGTCAAGAATTTTCTGCATATTAGTGCAGACACGCACGCCTAATCATACCCTTTGATTATCCAGAGATTATCTCGAACGATTCCACGTAAACTGGACGAGGAATATGAAAATTGACGTTCACCTCCCACACAGAGATGTTTAAACCTGTTTTTTTTCAAGTCTGGACTGCAGTTGCATATATTATTGGTAATATTACCTTCAGACATTATAATAAAAAGCAAGCACGAACCGTGTCACGGTCTAATTGACGTCTAGACTTGCCTGGGCAAGATCACACGAAATCTTTGTACCTTATTTAAATTCTGTGCAAGCGTGTGTAAATACGACATATTTGTCCACTTTGCTTGTAAAATAGTACATCGTGCACCGAATATGACCTTAATCTGTAAAACAAAATTGCATACCTATTCCACTAGTATACTTAAATTCAGTAGTTATTTACGTACATAGCTAGTGGATTGCCCATGTTAAAAAAAGGGAAAAATATTTTTATCCAAAGGTCCCTCTTGAATTTGCTTAGTACCATATGTGAATATGATTATTGCAAAAGTCCTTACCTTCTTCTTACGTGGATGTAGATCTTCATAGTCCATGGCGATCCCCTCGTCGCTGAAGGAGGAGGAGGGGGGCGGTGGGGACGGGGTGCCGGAGCGCCATGATGACCCTGAGCTGCTGCTGGCCCCTGGGGACACTGATGAACGACCACCCCAGGCACCTGCAACGGAACATACACAAACGTGTAGATGACGCAGGCATTCAACCACAAAGCATAAAACAATGAAAAATAACACTGCTCGTTTAAAGTATGGTGGGATAAAACGTGTACTCCCATTTAATCGGCAGTCAGTTTATGCAACTTTATACATTTCTTGCAATTGCAACTTACTTAAAAGCAAGTTTAACTTGTATTATTTGTTTATATTCACAATTGTGGAAACTAAAGCAGATAAAGGTTCCGTGACGTTATTTGTGCGCTCAGTAAGATAACGTCTAAGGTGTATTAATAAATTAATACGTGATTAATATTTTTTTGAGTATGTAAACATCAAATTAAAATGGAAAATCTGAGCAAAAATTGTTGTGTGATTTAAAGTACCTACAAGAGTGACTTGTTTGTTGGCAAAACTTTAACGGTCTTACCACAAAACTGTGTTTAACTTTAGACAGTGTTTAAATCTGTTGCTATCACTCTTTTACAGTATGAAAAAAAAGGTGACAACGACAGATTTAAACACTGTCTAAAGTTAAACACTGTTTTGTAGTAACACCATAATGGTCTGTATTGCGTTTAGTTCATAATTGCAAATTTCGCAAACGCAAAAAAGTGTACATGGAATACCGGGACAGAGAAACTTCGTTCTAAGTTTAGGCAGTGCGGAATAGCAGTGTATCCGTATAATTAAATGTAATTACGAAACAGCAAGTCAGCAACTTTCACTAGTTAGAACAGCTATTTTCTCGCGGCCCATGCGCTTGCGTTGAGTCAAGATGGACCATGTCGAAGCCCAGTCGTAAAACTTTATGGTCACCATTGCATAACGCTGATCAAACAGGCTTGCATTGATCCCATGAGATTGCACTGTTTTTCGAACAACAATTAAGGCGATTACCGTCGCCAAATTAGCAGCTCGATGTTTGTCTGTACGAATATCGATGGAAACCATATTGAAATAACGTTCAGATCAGCGCAAAATGCGTGGTGGCTGTTACGACGCTCGCTGCGTCCTTGATAGGGCGAAATACGAGAAAATAATACTTTTCACTTGGACGTGATTGTTTGATTGAATAATCCTATGTTATATTTATAGCTATCAAGTTTATCTATTTATCAAAGCATAATTGAATTAAATCGACCAAACTGCTTAGCAGCAGTAGCGAATTCAAGCCAAAAAACACCATCCAGTTAAAACAATTTTTCATATAGAAGTTTTGGTGGTACGAAAAAGAAAAAGGTTGCATATGTTTTCCTAGAGTTGATAACCCATAGTACATTTTTTTCAATATTTTTAGTTTGGCCATAAAAGAGGAGTAGGCTTTAGAAAGTACCCATTTGGCGATATTAAGCGCCTTAAGGTAGGAACCAGAAAAGTGCGTTGCTAGAGAGAAAAAATTTAGCCCTGCAAAATCTAATGGGTTTTAAATCGTTGCAGAACTTTTATAGAAGTGGCGTCGCGTTTATAATTCTGCAAGTTACATACCAGCATAAGTTCGAGTTATAATGACTCGCTAGGGACTGGATATCAAAAAACTAAGCGCAATAAAAAAAATATTAATTCATTTTTGTTTCTAAAATGACTTTCTGTGTGCTACGAACTTGTTAATTTAATTTTTCAGACGTGTTTTGTCGAATGAGGTCGGTTGTGGAGTGTAGAATAAATACAAAATACCTGTCTAGACAGAGTCTAGACTCCAGACAGTTTTCAGAGCTTCATAGATATTACTTTTACAGCCACTCAGTGACTTGGTTCCAAACTGACATAATTCCGAACGAGTTACGTCTAGCCAACATTTAGATTTTGTAATATGAAAATTCAACTTTTGAGTTTAGTTTGCGGACCAAGACATATTAAATAACTCTTTATTTATTGCTGATACAACCAAGACAACTACGAGTATTTAAAGGTACCTATAATAATATTATTATTATAAAATAATAAAATAGTTATACAGATAAGTTATAAATATTCATTTCACATATTTTTCGAAAATAAAAAAGCAAATTGTAAATAAAATGTAATATGTAATAATAATAAAATGTATCTGTGATTACTAATTATAGCGAAATTTCCATTTTGTTTAACTTTTGTAGCGCGTAGCCTCGTAGCTGCTATGGCGTAGAAAATGGAGAAAATTTGTAAATACATACATATCCCACAAGGGTAGGCAGAGAATACAAATTTCCATCTGCTACGGTCCCGAAACACCTCTTTCGCTTCTTCCAGATCCATCAATCTAGTCATACAAGCTCTTCTATTCCGGGTACTTTTGACATGGCCCCTCTTCAGTATGTCGCCAAATTGGCCAGTATATAAACTCTTTGTGTTGCAAGTATGTCACAATGAATTTTGAATTTAGCGGTAGAAAATAAATTACCTTTTGACCATGGCGTGATCTGTCAAACCTTCGTATCTTGCTGTTTCCATGAAAGTTTGTTTTGATTTTACTTGCTTGTTTTAACGATTTAACATATTTTACTAGTATTAACGAATACCAGTGAGAAAGATTGTTTAGTTTCATGTTTTTTTTTTGTATAACACATAACTATTGAAACTACGACAGAAATAAATTTCTATATTTGGCGATTTATCCATCGCAAGGAGATATAAATTAACATTACATCATTACAGTATAGAAACGCAGAAAGAAAAGTAAATCTGGATGTGAGAGAACCGGGATTCGAACCCGGGGCCTCTCGCGAGAGGTCCCGGGTTCGAATCCCGGTTCAGAGCTCCTCACATCCAGATTTACTTTTCTTTCTGCGTTTCTATACTGCAATGATATAATGTTAACATAACTATTGCCTATGAGTCCGCCCGCGCTGAAGAAGTAACAAACTTACAACAAATTGATAATTTAAATTTCAAAAAACCTTGATTATGCCTGCGTGTAGTTTAAAAAACCTCCCTGTCAAAGTTTAATTTCGGTTTTTTCTTGATTGAGGGGTATTATTTGCTGCTTTTAAATAGACGACAATATTAGAGGTTAAATCGTCTGATACCATAACAAATGTTGTTAGTTTCCATTGTGTGGGCGTATTAGACCTTGAATAATAATAACGTATTTGCGTAGGTTTAGGACTTTCATAAGACCTCCATCATATTAATGAATTTTTTATGACCCGTTTATGATCTCAAGATCAAGAACGGTAATCTTGTATATTTACAAAGAGTATACAGGCTGTAGATGCAAACCCAAGAATCTCTTTAGGGTATAAAAGTATACACGATACCGATGATTTTGATTTAAAAAAATACATCTTGAACTTTTACCAAAAAGTATATTATTTTTCCAAGCTATAACTACGCACTCTTATCAACGCAGTTCAATCACCCCGTAGCACGGTCATAATTTTTCCGTGCTACTGACGCTATCAGAGGTCAACGACCAACTAGGGCGTCCACGACATTACTGTATTTTAATTAAGCATAACAAATCGTGTTATTCTATGGTACTGATACATTATTTAAAGTTGCCACTTTTTTTTCAAGATTTATGAGTCTTACTAACACACCCCTATAGGATTCTTGCCTTTGCTTTTACACCCTATATTTAAAGGGTTGACGTTTATTAAAATCACGTACTCTAATGGCCATGTTGAACTTCTTTTCCGAAAAAACTCGACGGTTTTTTTCTGATGTCAATTAATAAAATCAAAAAGTTAAAACTGCCAGTGATTTTAGATTATATCTATTTAATATAAATATTTTTTTCATTTCATGTCATTCTGTATTCAAATTTTTCACTCATTCGACTGATGCCTGTCCTAAAGTGGGCC